>JASFXZ010000001.1:6511702-7711702 GCA_032209605.1 Mactromeris polynyma
AGCATTGTAATTGTTTTCGTCGCATTTGGCAAATAACGACGTGATATTAGTTCTTATAATGCACCGGTCATTTGTTTCACTGCATTCCTTCCAAACCCACACGTGTCGGTGATACTGAAAAAACATTATCTAGAAAGCATTATTTGTTTAATGTTTGTGAACCAATGTTCATCAGATATATCGATCAGCCGCTAATAATAACGCCGTTTCTCAACGATATTTCAGTTATATACGGCGGCCGGTTCACCTAATCAGTTTTTCCTGGACTGAATTCTTACCAGTACTAACTTAGCCTTCCACAAGGAGCCGGCAACTTCTCCACATGTGGAGGAAAATCGACATTTTTGTCAAATTTTCATGGAAGGGTATGACCTGCCGCGACCGGGAATCGAACCCATATCGCCGGGTTACAAGTCCAGCGCACTAACCACTGGTCCACGACCGCGGCTTGTTCATAACCAAGTCACCTCATTCCCTGAAAATGTCACACTCATTTGTTATGAAATATCATTAATAACTGCAAGAATCTTAATTACGAAATCAATTCTATAAGTAAACAATTTCGAGAGAAAACCTCTATCAAGCCACTAGGATGTGGTGACTTTTGTATGAAAATGTATTCACAAAAATAATTTCTAATCAACTCTTCATCTATTTCCATAAATTCATCGCAAGAACATTCGAGACGTTAAAGTTATCAAACGATATTTGATTAATTAAACTTCCTATAGAAGAAAGTAATTAAAACCTTTGAGTGTTTAGCACCTGGGTCGTTCGGCTCGCGTAGTTAAATGGCATGGCCAGTCGTAGTACAGTAAAACCCAATTTGACGACATACATTTAACTTAATTGTATATGTACATACTTGTGTTCAGTATATTTAACTGTTCTAGATTTATTCCCAACTTTACTTATTTATTAGATAAATGTTTGTAACATTAAGTACCAAGTTATGTACTTACAACTACTATATTGTCTATAGGTTGCCTTGTCGCTACCATGGGTAATCTAGGAGGACACTGCGGAGACAATGGTACATATAAATGTTTTGCTAAAGCGAACAATACATCAAACTATGACCTAATCTGTGACTGTGACGATGGCTTTATGGGAGATAAATGCAACAAGACAAATACTCATACAGTAAGTACAAAGCTTGTGATATGAGCACATTTTCAAGACTGGAGCAAATTATCAAGATAAGAAAACATGAATACGTTATAATCACAAACTTGACAATCCCTGTATTTGGCGCCAGTACTGGTTGGTTACCTATAGGAAGCAGTCATCAAGAGGGATTAGTATAAGCTGTAAGATAGTACAGTAAATAAGTTATCATAAGACCGCTATGTTAAATCGGTTGGATGTGTAAATTTCAGTCCAAAGGAACTCTGAACATAGCAGTGTCCAACATCTCTATAATTATCGAACCCCATAACACTTAGGTATGTACAGTAAAACCTTACGGAAAAACAACCCTAATAATAAGACCATCTCAAAATTAAGAACCACATTTTTCAAGTCCATTTTCACCATTTTGCTCTTTAGTCAACCTCAATATTAAGACCACCTCAATAAGAAGACCAGTTTTCAAGGGTCCCAAGGGTGGTCATATTATTGAGGTTTAACTGTATCTATATTTCAGGTACCATGCACATGTTTTAAGACAACATATAAGTTCATTAAAGAAGAAGATATAGTTGAATGTAGTGATATAATACAGCCTGGTGTGACAGTCTGTCACACACGTTTCCATAAAGAAACTGATGAATACAACTGTTTATGCGACACTAATGGTATGTAAATATATTTAACTATATAATTGTATGCATAGTGGACCCTAATCTTCGTGACCCTTAATTGTTTCATTCATTTTCTCTACCGAAATTTGTGATTTAAAATAATTTGTCACTTCCGGTGGAGAAGCATGGAGCCTCGGAAGCCTACTAATAGTTTAGCTATTCCAACAGATACAACGTTTTTCAGTTCTATATTTAGGACAACTTCCTCATATTCGACCAAACCGAGGCTCTTAAACCGGCATACTTTTATTTAGATAGTTATATGGTATCCAACCAGCTAATATTGCTCTTCTGTTTACAAAATGACTTTGTCTCTTAAACGGAAGTAGCGGATTTTAGATATCAAAACATAAGTAAGGTTTTTATGTGACCTTAATTAGACAATCGGAAAATCGGACACGATTTTCTTATCTATCGTTTTGATTACGAACAGGAAATGACATTTTGTTTCATTACATTAAAACGTCTTTTTCTGAGACAGCAGATACAGAGTTGTTATATATGTCATACTTACAACAAATTTAGTCACATTCGGCGAAATAAGTTTTCTTTCGACGACAAGAATGTAACAAGTGGGGGAGTATATTGTACTATTGTGACATAAAAATGTGTTTTAGGTTTACACTGCGGCGCAAATGAACAATGAATTGCAAAATACGACTTTATTTTTTCACTTTAGTTACAGATGCGTCGTCATAAGCAGACGATACTTAAAGAAGAGTGGTCATCATAGTTAAGGTTTCTATTCTCTCATTCGTGCAAGTTGACGACATAATTGATATAGAGACACGCCACGTATTCTAGTGTTGAAACTATACTGCAGGATGTTGTACGGCAGGCTCGCCTACGATCAGTCGGTTGTTGTGTCAACATTTATACCAAATAACACGTTACTTACAGAGCAGTATTCTGATAATGTTGAAGCGTGTATTTATGTATATTTGCTACGGACGATCACATATAACTTATAACTTTTACATGTATGTATTGTTCTTATTTCGAGAATATGTTTTAATGTTGATAAGTCTCAAGTTAATGCTCGCATGTAACATTCTGGCTTAGAATCATCGATTTTAATACCAGGTATTTAAACCATGCAAAGGATAAATACAATTTTTCTAAGATGTACTGTTTTGTTTGTATTTATATTGTGATTATAAGGTGAATGCTGCTGTATATAGTAGCTTAAAAATATAACAACTGCTAGATAAGGTCCGTAAGCAACGACACATGATGACTACCTATACCACAATGTAATGTGTTTATTTACTATAGTGTTACCCCTACTTAAAAGGACAGTCATTTCTGACTTATGAGACACCTACGTTCTGATCACATTAACTTCCCGATTCATATACTTAAATGCAAGACACAAGACAGGTCGGAACACGGTTACCATTATTTAACTAGCTGGCGGCTCACCAACCGGCCATATCAGAACGGATCCTTACCGGGATTCGAACCTTCAACCTCCCGTTCCCAAGGCGGATTCCTTTACCACTCGGCCAAGGGAGACGGTATGACGTTTCTCTTACGACCATCTACAGGAGATGAATGACTTTCATCTAACACTCAATTCCCTTATCTTTGATATAAATCCATTATTTTTTCCTGATATAAAACATACCATAAAAACATCAAAGGCATTAATTCAAGCTTGTGCCCACAATAACAGACCCAACAGCGAGAACATTCACAGTTTTCATTTTAGAAGAAATGTATTTAATTTAACAGGTGCCAGTCTTGAGTGCAGTATGAGCATTTATGTTAGGGTAGGGAAGGGAATGACGAGACTACAGTAATCGATTCTCGCATTTAGCTCGAAAGAAAAAACCCTTCTCCCAATGTGAATCGCAAATATACCGCATCAAATACACAATTATTACATGCTTATCATGGAACAGTTATTTATATTGTTATTTATATACTTTATTCGCGGAAGTATTTAGATAGTTGCAGATATGCGGATTATGTGGCGATTGTAATGAATACTCTAAAAAGATTGAGTTAAATTGTGTATAAATATAAAAGAAAGTGCACCGAACAGAAAGTGTAGTCCATTAAACATCCATTACCGCATGTGTTGCCAATAAATCGGTCAATTGACACGTTGTTATATCATAGATTGTCGACAAACTGGTATTTATTTCGATTAAGATGCTTCAGATCGATACCGTTATTTTCAATAATGCTGTTTCTTTGTGAACCAAAAACTGCATAACAGTGTCGCACATTTAGTGGGCATGTACGACGACATGAACATTTGAGACAACAACGTTTCTATTAACTTTACAATCACTTTGATCTCAATGATGTTTCCTGATAACTTTAAAAATCCGATCGCACCATCAACATCAGGGACGCGTTTCAATTAGTAGAGAAAGTGAAAGAGTTAACTGCAGACCAATGTGGTATTGTTAGTTTGAAATAATAAATTGTCGACTCATTGATTTCAAATATACTCACAAAATAAATACTGGACACGACAGTAAATCGAACAAATACCTGTAAACTCTTGTCCTCTCTCTATAATTCAAGAAGACTGGGTAAAAAACAATTCTGATAAACAAAAAAAGGATAACTTATCCAATAACGATGAAACAACACGCTACAACGAGATATGATATGAGTGTGAAAGCATATGCACTACCGTGAAAGTCGCATTCACATATCGAACATCCCTAGATAAAAGAAATGGGAGAAAGCAAACGCATGCAGTGGACACAAAAACATTACCAAATGGACCCTAGATGCTCGCGACGGGAGGTTACACAAAACAATACCAAACGGAACTAGAGGTACACGACGGGGATACACAAAACAATACCAAACGGAACTGGAGGTACACGACGGGGATACACAAACTAAATACCAAACATACCTGGAGGTACAATACGGAGGTTACACAAAACAATACCAAACGGAACTGGAGGTACACGACGGGGGTTACACAAAACAATACCAAACGGAACTGGAGATACACGACGGGGGATACACAAAACAATACCAAACGGAACAGGAGGTACACGACGGGGGATACACAAAACAATACCAAACAGAACTGGAGGTACACGACGGGGGATACACAAAACAATACCAAACGGAACTGGAGGTACACGACGGGGGATACACAAAACAATACCAAACGGACCTAGAGGTTCACGACGGACGTTACACAAAACAATACCAAACGGAACTGGAGGTACACGACGGGGGTTACACAAAACAATACCAAACAGACATAGAGATTCACGACGGGATGATACGCAAAACAATACCAAACGGACCTTGAGGTTCAGGACGGGAGGTTACACAAAACAATACCAAACGGACCTTGAGGTTCAGGACGGGAGGTTACACAAAACAATACCAAACGGACCTTGAGGTTCAGGACGGGAGGTTACACAAAACAATACCAAACGGACCTTGAGGTTCAGGACGGGAGGTTACACAAAACAATACCAAACGGACCAAGAGGATCTCGACGAGGGTTACACAAAACAATACCAAACGGACCAAGAGGTTCTCGACGGGAGGTTACACAAAACAATACCAAACGGACATAGATGTTCACTACGGGAGGTTACACAAAACAATACCAAACGGACATGGAGGTACAAGACGGGGGTTACACAAAACAAAACCAAACGGACCTAGAGGTTCTCGACGGGAGGTTACACAAAACAATACCAAACGGACCAAGAGTTCTCGACGGGAGATTACACAAAACAATACCAAACGGACATAGATGTTCACTACGGGAGGTTACACAAAACAATACCAAACGGACATGGAGGTACAAGACGGGGGTTACACAAAACAAAACCAAACGGACCAAGAGGTTCTCGACGGGAGGTTACACAAAACAATACCAAACGGACATAGATTTTCACTACGGGAGGTTACACAAAACAATACCAAACAGACATGGAGGTACAAGACGGGGGTTACACAAAACAATACCAAACAGACCTAGAGGTTCTCGACGGGAGGTTACACAAAACAATACCAAACGGACCTAGAGGTTCTCGACGGGGGTTACACAAAACAATACCAAACGGACCAAGAGGTTCTCGACGGGAGGTTACACAAAACAATACCAAACAGACCTGGAAGTACACGACGGGGGTTACACAAACTAATACCAAACATACCTAGAGCTTCACTACGGGTGGTTACACAAACAATACCAAACGGATATTGAAGTACACGACGGGGGTTACACAAAACAATATCAAACGGACCAGGGGGTACACTACGGGGGTTACACAAAACAATACCAAACGGACCAGGGGTACACTACGGGGGTTACACAAAACAATACCAAACGGACCAGTGGGTACACGACGGAAGGTTACAAAACCCGATTACTAAATTAATATGATGAGGACATGAAAACTAAACAACGCTATATCATCGACAAACTCAACTGAAGTCAGTAATTGAACTGAATTACAAATTAATGATGTTTGCCATTACAGAGGTTTCTTGGAGATTTGGATTTACTTATTTGTTTTCATTACCTTCATGTTTGGTCTTCGTGAAATCGATATCTATTGTAGGAGAAAATAAGCAAACATTATTCAGGAAAAATGACTGTACGTCTTTGGAATGTACACTAATGGAATTGAAAAAATTGACGAAGCTGGTATTATATAACTTTAAGAGTAAACTTCGACCAGCACAAGAGTGTTTATCGTAGTGAGCATGATCTAAAGCACTTTACTAGTGGTTTGTTTTAGTATGACACGTGTAGTGGTTCTCGCGGTTAGCGTTGTGGCATTCTATACATTCTGTTAAGTATAAAACGTTTATTAAAACATATATTCTATGACATGTTCGATTTCACGTATGTGCCATTAGATTAATGTATTTGTGTTGTTGAAAAGTAACATTTCTAGGGACAACACTATTTAACGTTTAAGGAATCCAGGGAGACAACATTCCAACAAGCTTTCTTGATGGCGTCTTGTAACTTTTTATACTAAAGTTAATCACAGAGAACATATGTAGTAACATAATTTGATATATTCCTGTTGAAAAAATAAATGTACTGAACGCCCTTAATGTTGTTCTTTTTGTGTCACAATGAAGTGTATTGGTGGGATATATCAAAGAAGTAGAGACATCAGTGAAGAAACAAAGAGTTTTGTTTTTACTATCCTGCTACAGACAAAAAGCTAAACACGTAAATTAGATTCGTGATAATGTTTTCATTACATATTTTCCATATCCAGTACTTTGCTTTTACCAGTAGTGTATTTTCCGCGACAATGTGAGATAGTTCAACTGGAAGTATCGGAAATAGCTATGGTTTACTGTGTTTATTGCGCTTCAGCATATTATTTTCTTCATGTCTTAAAGAATTGTCAAAATCTCCTTATCAGGTAATTTCAGGAGGAAATTATAAGTTTTCATTTATCTTTACACCTGAGTCACAGTTATTGAATATAAAGTAACAAATGTCGGTTGACACAAATTGACAAAGGCTATTAAACCCCGGGTTCAGACAATATTATTCCACCAATGGTATCACAAATACGTATAGACATTCATTGCCTTTCAACATGTCAAAATAAATTCACATGGCGATTGAGCATACGTAAAACGATATATGCACCAAATTAAAAATGTCACCCTGTTGGACCCTACTCGCCGAAACGTCTTTAAATTTTTAGATTGCTGTAATTTAACGTGTTGATATTGCTTCCCCGAGGCGTCGCTGCTTTCAAACTTGCTTCCATATTTTTACATTCCAACAAAGATTGCACGTGATATGTTTTAGTTGGATTTAAAGTAACGTTATAATATTATTTTAAGTACGATACGGCAGTCAACTTGTCGTCGTGTTTAAATTCACGACTCTATCAAGATAGTTCACCTAAAATATCTAACCAGCTGGTAAAAAGCAACAAACACACCCTTTTATGTTTATCCTCGATCCTTCTCTTTCCAAATACCAAAAAGAGAAGAATTGGAAACACACTTTATTTCTAATCTTACAGATTTAACAAATTTTGAATATAGCAAAATATCCCACAGGAACAATGGAATCAGACATCATGTGTCTATATAAGTTGAATTATACCCCTGTGAATAATACATGATTTGCATGTACTAAATGGTTGATTGGTAATTAATGGAGATATTTCCAGGAAACAGTCAGATTGTATCATGTTCGTAGAGCATGGCGAGTTGCATTTTGAACATTTATCGGTAGTATGGGTGTGTATATACTAAACTGAATATATAAGCTTGCAGCCACTTCAAAAGCGAAAGGAAACATGACAAAATATATCTAATGCTTACAATAACGACAGATACACACTTAACAAACATACAACGTGGTTGGAAATAGGAGAACAGCCACGGAATGGTCAGTTACAAATACACTACTGGGGATGGTGAATGCGGCTTAAATTCAAATAAAATGTGCTTCCCTTCCTTCTAACTACAGAAAGAACTGCTCATACCATAATAAGCAATTGCATTCCGCTCATACTGGCATGAATCCTGACTGTTGAACATTTTTCTCCTTTAGCTTTGTAAAGTTCCCTAAGCGGTCGGCAAAATGACCGGTGAAGGTGACGCGACCAGTGGATTTCTGATGACAACTGTACTTTAGAAAAATATGTTGATTTGGTGCACTTCAGATACCTTTACCCCTAGCCTAGCTAATATAAATTTTCGAAAAGTGCTGATGAACTTGTTTTCACTAGTTTTTATCCTAAGCTGTTTCTGATTTTACCACATCTCAAGGATTTCCGCTTTCAGTGACATATTGGAGAGATATCCTAATTAGCTATCTGGTTTTATGTTTAAGCCTTCGAGAATTAGTTGCATGATAGACATCGCTATATAGGCGAAAAGTTCATTCTGATGTTATTTAATTTGCCTTTATTGAGCGGTGAACACTTAGTAGCATAAAACTTTACAAATATCTGCGCATTAACATGTTTTCAAACATATTTGACCAGAAGGTCTTCGTTCTGTAGGGTCAGTAGGGTATTTTATCGTTAGCTAGGTATGAGAATATTTGATTATTTTGCTTTACCGAAATTGTATCGAAAGGTTAAACGGTTTTCCGCACGGGAACACAAACATTTATTATCAAATGAAATTAACTCATATCCATACATATACCTATATATGCTGTTTAAGCAAATACGACAGCCGCTACTCATACACATTCAATCAAGGGTTTTATTTTTTGAATGAGCCATTTATGTAATTGTAAATAAGAAATTTCCCCCAGGACAACTCCCCAGCATTAATTTACTAAATGATTGCTTCTTGTTCGAAACGCTTAAACGATGAATTGCCATGAAAACTCTATTATTCGATTACACCAATTATACAATTATTGGCCAAAAAGAGGACACATTTCTTTATGGTTCAGTGCTGCTTGACTTTGACATATGTACCTATTTATATGTGATATTGTCAACGTTTTAGTACATTTATGCTGGGGAGTTGTCCTGGGGGAAATTTCTTATTTACGCTGTTCGTTTTACATGTATCTGGTCGATTGTATGATAGGTATGAGGTTGGTTTCAGTCTTAAACTAGGGTTCAATCCCCTGTGGTGTCTTTGTCACTGTCCAAGTCGGTACTCCAAATTTCAACATCATTTTTGTTTGTGTTTTGCGTCCCATTTAATGTCGTCTATTTATGTTAATGCTTTCCAACGAAATACAGAGATTTATCAGCAAAATATGTAATTATATGTCACTGTTTCAAATCCAGTATAGTTGACAATTACTATTAAGATATCTCAACTTATATCTGTTGTGAACTTTCCAAAGTTTAGAATCACAACATCAAATGACCTTTCAATGTGAACTTTTCTTTACCAAGACACTCGACGTATATTTTGTAACATTACTTTTCCCAGCTTTAACAAAAAAATGTTACATTAAGGTTATTGGATAAAACACAAAAAGTGCTTTTTAGCAAAGTGCTGATAATAAAGATGATCCCGAGGGTATTTTAATTAATAACCATGCTTATACACTGTCCATTATCGTGTTATCTGTGACAATTTCTATTAAACCCATTAGTACGTATTATTTTATCACTATTACAAATTTATATTCAAGCAGCTTAAACGCAACCACGACTGCTCGCATAACAATATTAAATAAAAAAAAACTGTAACAGTTTTGCGTCTGAACAATTTCCAAAAATGAAATCAAAATAAACGAATTGCACACACTATAAAACACTGTCAACAATATGAAAGAAAACAAAATTAGCATTTGCCAATTTGAATATACAACACATTATGGGTAGTGGTAATGTTTGAATAGATAAGAAGCTTCAGGATGGTTTCCATTGTCCACATCGGCTTCGTGCTTTGCAAGCTTCCCCTTCCCCTTGTATGCATTCCTTGACCTGATATACTTTTAGTATTCACTTCCCCCTTTCTTTTCGTGGCCAACTTGCTTCTTGGCTTGTCCTGTGATATATTCCCTCCATTCTTCCCCTCTCTTGCCCCCGCCCAATATATATTATTCACGGTCGTTTTTGATAATCAGTCAGAAAATCTTACTTCACATTCCCATAGATGTTTACCCTTACAATTCAACTCATAAAGTGTCGGATGCTGATCATAACCTGGGATCTGTGTGGGCAGGCATTGTCTTATGAATGTGGCATCCCCTGTTACAACTTAATCCTTCCAAGAATTAAGGTGCTTCGAATACTACTTTTACCAGATATTTATTATTAATTTAAACACATGTTCTTTTAATTTATTTTATTCTCTAAACAACACTTATTTTGATTGCTTGACCTTTGCGATATTTTAGAAATTCCGGTAGGGCATCAAATGCCAATAAAGTGTTGATAGAGTAGCGAGCGAGTAAATTTAAACAACATAATACCGTTAGAATTGTCAGCGGGAATTTGGTTGAAAGAAAAAGCAACATCTGCAATGTTCTGTCCTCTCCATTCCATCACGCTTTCATTCTTATAACATTCAAGCATTATGTTTGTACAATGTTATTGTTGAATGAAGTAATATAATAAGTGACAAAATACATTATATAATCGGGCTGACATTGTGTCTTGAACGCTAATCTAGCATCATACAACGATAGAATATGGCTTGTACTCTAATGGTAGAATATTGCAAAAAAAAACGTTTTGTAAAACAAATGTTGATTTTTTTATCCTTTTCAACATTATCAATAAAACCAAGCCCTTTCTTTCATACACTTGACATGATTTCTGATGCATGTCCAAGTTCCTTTATCAGATTTAAATATTCATTGTATACCTTTTCTCTCCAATGATCCCTTCAATCTTCAAAGCAAATTAGATTGTCCAGTCATTTACTTGTAGTAGTGAGCCATTCGTGATAAACTCCAAGCTTTACATCTGTTCTTTATTGTCATACTTTCAGGAAATGTCTTACTAATTACCATAAAATGACTATAACCAGAGGTACCATAATCCACGAATTATATCACGAAATGTACTTTGATAGCTGTTATATACATTTTCGTTCGCATTTTATGACTCGAACGGCTGTTATTATCCAAATGACAACCATGTATCATTCTACTCTGTAAAATGTCTACTCATTCTCATCGATTGGATATTAAGTCAGAGCCGAAGACAATTTCCTGTGTGAGCCATCTCCCTTTTCTTCTGCTTAACTCTGTCTTGTGAATGTAGCCTTCACTGCTCCCCGCCTTTCATCTCTTCTGTTAAAAAACGTCGAGTACATTGCTGAATAATTGCTTATAAACAACATCTCGATGGACCACAATAGACAGTAGAAATAGTACCACTTTAATACCATCTTATGTCGAGATGGATATATAATTACACTAAACTCCATTGGTTATAGTTAATACTCGACACCTTAACAATAGGAATGTTAAACATTTAGATGCATATGCGCATGTCAGACCAACACTGGGAACATCCCCGCACAAGAAGTGAGTTGAGACATCTAAAACCGCCTACTGATCGTTTGTAATATTGAATCTGTTTATAAATGTCTTTAATATCTGTTTTTTATGTGGGATGAGTCTATTCGCAAACTTGAACACAAATATTAGTTGAAACCTTACTGATGTCTCAATAAAACATGTGTATATAGGAAAATCAAACAAGAAACGTGACAATACCTCGAAACTAGGTTTTTAACATCAAAACTTGTTGACTACTAATTAAACTAAGTCATTTCACTTCAA
This sequence comes from Mactromeris polynyma, assembly GCA_032209605.1. Classification (NCBI taxonomy): domain Eukaryota; kingdom Metazoa; phylum Mollusca; class Bivalvia; order Venerida; family Mactridae; genus Mactromeris; species Mactromeris polynyma. The sequence continues at coordinate 6,523,709 of JASFXZ010000001.1, forward strand.
TGTAATGAACATTTTGCATAGAAAACCTCTATATTGCATGGATATAAGTATGGCTAACACTGATATAAGCATAAAAGCATAGACAACACTGGAACTTTACCGGTCATAAATAGGTCAGTGCATGATAATAAATTATTGTAAACACACTCTGAAGTTCAATAAATATATGCGAGTAAGCTGAAATAACTTGAAGTAAAGTAGCCGAAATACAGGCTTAATGTGTACTCCGAAAACTTGATGATCACCAATACTACAAAGGTGCCACAATCGATACGGAATCGTGTTCGCAATCATATGTGTACAAAATGCGTCGGGATTATTCCTTGGTGGGAACATATTTCCATGTTTACTTTAACGAACAGGCTCCATGCCTCAAATGTACAGACTAGAAGACATACTGTCCTCTTCCTTAACCTAATACCCTTTCAATTTTCGCGCCATTGCGTGGACAATTAAGGTCTGGGCACTTTGAGCACAATATTTAATCGGCGCAGCCGTACTAACATGGCGTCGCTATTTGCATACCAGCGTTGAGTAAACCACTCAAATCTTACATAATTCTCCTCAACCGAACAACGTTTTTAACCTTGCCGAGGATTGGTTAAATTTTCATTAAGGCCTAAAGATTTGTTTACCAAACCTAACAAAATAACTTGTTTATTGTTACGTATGTCTACTTCCGAAGCAAGGTAATGAACACATTTATTGCAATAGTGCTATGATTGCAAAGAAAACATTTTTATCACGACAGAGCTGTTATTCTTATTATTGTAAACATGACAGTGTTGAATGAAAACCAGAAGAGCATGCTATTGTTTGCCCTAACAACTGCGTCTGAAAATAGTGTCCTGTTCTTCATACACATGTTGTACTTCAGTTTTAGATTATCGTCTCATTCTTGTTCCTTGCTTTTACGCTTTTTACAGTTTACCTATAGGCATATTTGGGTATGCACTGTTTTGTGCACTGCGCATTTTCTATATTACATTTTCTCATTTAATTGTATAATCTAAGTATAATCTTGAGACGCATATTATTTCCCTTCTATTTGAAAATTCTATCCAGGTTACAGAATGTTAAACGATTAAGGTGCACCATTATAATGTGTACCCTGTATTATTTCGCTGTACATAAACCAAGACGTCATGTAAACATGTGTTGTCTTGTATTTATCGTTATCTGATTGAAACTATCGACCCAAACTAAATTCTCTGAAGATATCGAGATACCACCTTCGTGTTTTTACTATTTTATCAATGCAGATATAATTCATTCTAATTAATTTCTACAGAACTATTGCCATGGCAACCGTTCCAAGGATGCATCAATTAATTAATCCCCATGATTATTGAAGTTATCGCATCATTTGCAAATTTAACAGAACGTTAATAATGATTTTATAAATTTCATATATAAAATGTCTCTTTACCGTTATTTGTCGACTACCAACAAGTAGCCATATATATTTTTCATATCAGCCAAATAAATAATATTTCGTTTTACGTGCATTATTATCAGTGGTAATGAATTAATAGTTCGTGTTGAATAATTATGTTGAATAACTAAAATAGTCACATCAACCAACTACAAAGGTGCACAATAACTGATAATTATCGTTTGTACCTTATTTATATTTCTGCAAAATTACAATATGTTTTAGGTGCAAATTCATGTTTGGGATAGGGAACATTACTTCACGTCAATGATACATGCAGCATGTATACATCGATACATACATCAATACGGTCGATGCATGGATATTTTTTTCAGTCGAAGTGTACATATAAAACATGGTAATAACATGTACATGGAATACCAACAATGACACGTTGGTCTAAAATTACACACGTATTCATGAACCAGAAATGTACACCCACCAGGAATAATTGTCTTTTTGTTTCTACTGTGGTCCCTGTGATTGGCGGCATGACACAGTAAGGCAAGTAAATGCGATCTAATTAATAAATTAATGATCTCCTAAGTTGCCATCCTATCATAGTACAAATTGTGATTATGTCACGAGATCGAAGTGTATAACAGTTAAAGTTAACAGTAAAATATATATATCACAATATTGAGCAGTTTGTGCATCGCAGTTATATTCAGCATTACTGTCACGAAATTATATCAATGTTATGCTCAAATACAGTTGATGTATAGTGCTGTTAGATTGACCGCGAACAGGTGTATACTCTTTCAGGACCTATCCACGACAATTTAGGTAAGGCAATGCTCTCGTGCGTAAAACTATAACTGCTGTTTGGATCAATTTTCTATCAAACACAACCGCGGCTTTGTCTCCGACAAGCTTACGGACAAACACGAACATTGCAATACACCTGTTTTGAAATGTAATGGTCCAGGTAATATATTCATACGTTCGCGGTTAATAAAATCGCACTATACATGACAGAGAGTAATATGATTAACAATCGCTGATGCTGGTAACCAGTGTAAGGCCACAACCTACTCCGAACCCTTATATGACATACAGTCCAAATACAGAACATAACGAATATTATATTAAGTTTTTTCTGACGCATGTGACAAAAACCAACGATGCAACTATAAATAAGATGAATTTGAGTCACAGAAACGTACATATAGCATCAAATAAGTGCTTTAAACAAGAATTTATTTATTAACTCACGATTGCGTACAGTTAACTACATGTACCATTAAGATGAATAATGTCAAGTCACGGAAATACGTTACTAACATAATTTTGCCATGGAAAACGTAACGAAACAGACTAAATTGATAACTTATATAAGATGCTGGCACTTAATGTAATGATGTGCTGCTGTCTTGTTGAATCAAGTCTGACCAGCAACTAACTTCATGAACTGTCGTGTGCAGTAGCTACAATGTAAAAGTAAACAAGATGGGAGCAAGTGAAGGATGAAAATGACCCTTTATGGTAAATTTCTAGTACACGACAATATTAAACACTAAAATGGGTGTAACAGTTCACAACTGGGAAGTTACTACTCATAATGCCCCACTAATTTAGCAATAGAGCCTTCATTTAATAGCAGGGCATATAACATTGTGGTCAAACAAAATAACACGCTTGTCCGAACGGAATTTGCAGTTGTAAAAACCTCTTCCGTACGTAAATGGTTCCCAACTAACAAAATGTACATTAGCGTACGGAAGCGGTTTTACAACGGCAAATGAAATAGCTCGTTACAACAACAAACAAGATGGTGTATCTGCAGAAGAAAATAAAAAGCTGGAGTGATTATCGGTGTGGTGTTCTATTGTTTTTTGTCCAATGGTAAAACAAAACGCATGTTGTTCAAGGACATTATATTATTGTAATGAATTACGGCGTTTGGATTCCTCATGGCGAATTAGAGGACTTTTTGCAGTCATTGTTCGGTGTTTGTTTTGTTGCGATCCCGTGTCAGAATTGCGTTATTATAGTTGGACCACTTTCAATATAAAAAGGCAAATATGTATTTTTCGAGATGAAAACATGGTGAAATCAAATTATTGAAGGCACTAATGTGTTTACTGAACTAGAGAGCTTCTGAAATTTTGGAGGGGAGAAGAAGCCGGTTTCGACAACAACATGTGGTGTCTGTTTTAATTATATGATACTAACTTCACCATTACCACGAAAACAATAGATACTATATATACAAGTAAAGAATATTCTAATACAAAAAGGGATGATGTTTTATCACGGCTCTCAAGACTATATATGTTTAGACGCTCTTCGTTTAACTAGCCGCCGTGATTTATGCAGAGCAAATTTTGACTAGCCGTCGTAATATTTGTAAGTCATAGCTCGAGAAACCACCGTGATATGAATATTAAACAATAGCCCTCCGACCTGATCGATTCAATCGCATAGCCAAGTGTGTCATTTACTAGTATTTTAACGTTAACATCAGTTTTGTGTTTGTTAGTCTTAATTTACACTTAAATTGCTCGCTTTCATCGACAAATGTGCGTGAGAATATTTTGCTAGGTCTCTTGTGTTGCAAGGTTCGAGATGAATATGTGACACGGTATCCTACTGTGATTTACATAACGCAGTGAAGACATAGCTTATATATATACCTGAGACAGATTATCATAAATTGGTTAAAATCACATCGTATGAAATTGTGTTCTATATCAAGACAAAGAATATACAGATGAGCAATTACGAATTTAGTGCAGCGTAGAAACACTATATTTATATTTCTGACACTATTTATCTCTTTGTTATGTTAGGTAAGATATCTATTGATTACACCGATACAGTTGTTTGACTGTCATAGCCCGTGATTCGTCACGCTTGACTAATGCGCTTGGCGATTATATTCTTCTGTGGATACAAGCATGATGGTCATTTATGAACGGTAGAGAATTGAATCATCATAGTTTGGAAACATTGAACATTAAATGCCGCCTAAGAAAACTAAAAAGAGTAAGAGGCCTCTGTCTTCACCTGATAATGATATAGTTCTGCCTGAGCCTCTGTCTTCACCTGATAATGGTATAGTTCTGCCTGAGCCTCTGTCTTCACCTGATAATGATATAGTTCTGCCTGAGCCTCTGTCTTCACCTGATAATGGTATAGTTCTGCCTGAGCCTCTGTCTTCACCTGATAATGATATAGTTCTGCCTGAGCCTCTGTCTTCACCTGATAATGGTATAGTTCTGTCTGAAAAACGACAGGCAAATTCTGTTTCCTCGTCTGTTAATTCACAACAATCAAACTCTGTGAACGGAATGGCAAACATGATCAATGTACAACCTATGAATATGGCAAATATGAATAATATGATGAATTATCAAACACCACAAGGTGTGTTTTATACTCCACCTCCTCAACAACATCAACAACAACAATTCCTGAATCCACAACATATTCATATTCAATATTCATCATCTCAGCAAGGTAGCGATAATTTTCAGCAACTGATATTAGAGAGACTTAATTCCATGGACAAACGGCTAAACAAACTGGATTCCATTGAACAACAACTAACCTCTTTGTCTAATAAACTGGCATCTATTGATACAAGGGTTACGACCCTGGAGGTAACTACTCGTGAAACCAACTCTAGAGTTACAGATGTTGAAACAAGTAGGGCGTATGATTCACAAAGTGGGAGGATATTAAATCAAAACAAAGTGAATTTCAGGCAACACTGATACGTGAACGTGAAAGCATTACTCAGATGGGTACTGATCTGAAATCACTCAAATCTCTCCCAGAAGAATTGAATGATTTGAAAGCTCAATCAATGAGGGACAACTTACTATTTTTTGGATTTCCTGAGGGCTATACGTTTGAAATGAGGAGGTCAGAAAATTGTGCTGCATTAGTGTTAGACTTTTGTAAAGATAATCTTGAAATAGATGATGCTCATCAGTCAATTAAAATTGAACGTGCTCATCGTTTAGGCTACCGCTACACCGAAGGCAAGGTCAGACCTGTTGTGGTAAAATTTAACCACTACCATGATAAAGTCATGATTAAGCAAAAATCAATGGAATGGTGGAAGAAACCAAAATGATCAAGAAGCTTCAGGTGAATCTACTGAAGAACCTCAAGAACGAAGAAATACATTGAAAATCCGTGTTGGGGTACAATTCCCAAAACCAATACAAGAAAGACGTAAAAATCTTATTCCCGTCATGATTAAAGCAAAACAGGATGGTAAAACAGCATATAGTTCATATGATAAGCTTTACATTGAAAATAGAATGTATACAGTGGATAATGTATCTACTTCCGGTTACATTTAGGAACAGTTAGAAAAACAGTTTAATTTCCTCGTCTGGAATATCCAGGGACTTAAAACAAAACTTAATGATAGTGACTTTTTAAACTTTGTGTCTGAATATGATATCATCTTTTTGACAGAAACATGTAATCTACAAATGTAAAAAATATCGAATCAAAAGAATCAAGATAAAGTCGTGAATAATTTTGGCATAAAATTGTTAAACTTATGTAAAGAAAATATGGAGGACGGTTGTTGTACTTATCATGGTACATTTCGAGGTCGACCTGTTTCGAGCCTTGTTGATTATTTAGTAACAAATGTAAATTGTTATAATTATATTACAGATATACTTGTGTTAGACTCTACAGAATTTTCGGACCATTGTCCAAACACTTTTTCATTTTGTAGTAACATTGATATGCCTGTTAATAACAATTTGTCTTATGACAAAATTATTTGGGATACTTCCCGTAGGGACGAGTTCCTAAATGTAGTGTACTCGAAAGCTAATGTATTTAATTCCATTAATGATAATCTCATGTCTAATGATTATAATATTAATGAATGTTGTTAACATGTTTTCAAATACTGTTTATGATATTTCATTTCAATGTTTTGGTCGTACATTTACAAGTAATAAGAAGCGTAGAAAGAAACAAAGAAAATCACCATGGTCTGATAATAACTGTAAACAAGCGAAAAATGTATTTTATAATGCTAAAAGGAAATACAATTCTCAAATGCCGAATGAAAATAAAGCGCATTTCTTGAGCTGTAAAAACGATTATGTTAAAACTAAACGTGAAGCAAAACAAAAATATCATAACATTGAAAAAAGAAAGGTTTCCGATATGAACCAACAATTACCTCGTAAGTTTTGGAATTATATCAAGAAATTTCAAACAAAAGCTAATTCTAATAATACTATATCCATTGATGAGTTTAACAATTATTTTGAAAATGCTTCAAATGAAATTGAAGGTAATTTTAACAAAGAGCATTTTTCGTCAACAAGAGATGAAATATTAAGTATTGATCAACTTGATCAACCCATAACTGTTCAAGAAGTGTGCAAAACAATTTCAATGCTTAAGCGCTATAAAAGTTGTGACTATGAAAATAATGTAGCAGACTTTTTTGTTGATGCTAATGATTTGATTTCATCATTATCTACGTACAATGTTCAACTATATATATGATAATTGCGTTTATCCAGAGGTATGGTTTTAAGGTACTATTGTGCCAATTCATAAAAAGGGAGATAAGAATAATCCTAGCAATTTCAGAGGAATAACTCTAGTTAATATCATAGGAAAAATATTTTCATTATTGTTAAGAAATCGTATAAATTATTGGTGTGAATCTTCAAATACATTTAATGATTCTCAATATAGATTTAGAGACGGTCGTTCTACGGCCGTCTGCCATTTTCCTATTACATTCAATGATTCAAAAGGTTTAAAACAAAAAATCGAAATTATACAGTGTTTTTATAGACTATCAAAGAGCATTTGATACGGTAAATGGAGATGCACTATTGATCAAACTGATCCAATCAGACATCAGCTGTAAAATGACAAATATCATAAAATGTATATATAATAATATACAATCTTGTGTAAAATTGTCTGGTACTATGCAAATGTCTGATTTTTTCGATGTGACAATTGGGTTATATATGACATTGTTGAATGTATTGATTATGACAAGTTAACTGACAAAGATTTAGAACTATTATCAATGTATATGATATTATTTGCAGATGATATAGTTTTGTTCACAACTGACCCTAAAAGCCTGCAATCTCAAATAGATAATGTATAATTATAAATACTCTGAAAAATGGGGACTAAAAATTAATGTTTCTTAAACAAAAATGTGTATATATTGAAAAACGTAAACAATTAAATGTTTGTGATTTTTTTATTAATGGAGAAAAAATTGAAAGGGTTGATGAGTTTACTTATCTACGAATCAAGTTCACTTACAACAGACATTTAAATGCAGCTGTGCAAACTCTACATGATCAAGCTCTTATAGCATATAATAATCTTCTTTCTTTATTTGATAAAGTTAAATTATATATTAGAACTAAATTATCGCTTTTCGATGCAATGGTAGTTCCAATCATCTTGTATGGGTCAGAAGTTTGGGGAATTTATAACTATAAAGACGTAGATAAACTTCATATTAGATTTTGTAAACATATACTTGGGGTTAAATATCATACGCCCAATTTTGCTGTTTACGGCGAGCTTGGCAGGAATATGCACTCAGAATGTCGTAGAAACGGAATATCATTTCTTATTAGGCTGTCCAAAATATCATGATTTGAGAAAAAATATATTCGTCACTCTTCATGGCCCAGCTTGGAGAAAGTTTATCATATATTAAAGTCAAACAAGAGTAAATGCCTAAATTTATAACTGAAGCATTTGTTATCAGAAAAAAATACATTGGAAAATAATAATATGTAGCCAACTAAGGTACATAATTAATATTAATTTGTAATTGCAAATTATTTCTTCCAGAGATGTATATGTCATTATCTCTTTGTGTTTTTCTTTCTTAAGTTGCTCTTTTTATGTTTATTGTGTCTATAATATGAAAGATATTAATTTTGATATTTTATATTTCAGAATATTTTCATGTGATAGACTGTTTTTCTTGTTTTTTAATTGTTCCACATAAATTGCGAGTCTTTGCCATATTATAATATTGTAAATGGCCAAAGGCTAAATACAGCCGATTTGCCAATAAACGAATGAATGATGAAATCGAGTTTGGAAAGGACAAAACAAATCGAGTTTGGAAAGGACAAAACAAATCTCAGACAAAAGAAAGTCATATATACTGACCAACATAATTATCTCAATGATGTTTTTGCTACGAGCAGATATGATATGTCCCTTGTGACCGCTTGTCTCCTACTGGATAATTATAGTTAACGACAACCCTGGTAGTATCGGCTTTTCGCTTGGACGTACATTAATCCTGCTAGAAATACATTAAGACGGTAACTGATAATTATGGAATTATGACCTGGTTTGATTTGTCCATTCATTTTTTTAATTTCACTGCAATGTCATTCTGTTTATTGTCTCATTATGCTTTCTTTACATGGTTTGTCAATAAAATGTTGTTCCCCAAATAGTTCCCCAAAGATAACATGTTATAATAAACGGTATTACAAATAGATACATTTGGATTTTGGATGAGTTAATAGGTAAATACGTAACATTTGTCAATACAAAACTTGAGAAAGTTTTCTCAGTCTACGGATCAATGCAAAAATGAAAGTCGGAATAATAAATTTCAATGTAATTTTCTGATAAACAAAATGTAGTCATTACATTATGGGTAAACTTACAGCATAAGCATAGAAATATGTAAAATATGCTCTGCATAGCGTACTTTCTATTTTCTATATCACACAATCTATTGCTATGTTAAGGAGGACATAGCTCATGACATGATACACAGAAGTCGCTGAACAAAACTGACGTCGAAACTTGCGAGCTCCAAGATTTGAATACATTGTGAACATCAATCTATCTAAAACATTAAACATATTGTAAAAGCAATTTAACATTGATTAATGACTTTCTAAGCGAAATAAAAGGCATTGAGACATTTGAATCAATGAAGACAAAATAGGCGTAGAAATAGACAATAGCTCCAGGGAAAGCTTGCTAGGAAACATTATCCGGAAAGCGAATCCCGGAAAAACAAGAGAAAACAAAACATAAGGCACTGTGGAGGTGCAAGAGTAAAACATAGGGATGTAAACGATGAACCGGTTAACCGTTCGAACATGCGGTTATCGGTTAATAAAATCTCTCAAAACATCAATAGCAAAAAATAAAAAAATATCGCAAGATATTCGTGAGAACAATTTCAATACTTTGTCCATGAAATGTGTGAAACCGCGGCGTGAGGCGCCAAACTCGATAATCCGTAACTAACAGTGTGACACGTATGCATTTGCTACAAATATGTAATGAAAATGTCATTTAATTGTTGTTTGTTTCAAATGACAGTCGGGAAACTCTTTTGGTGGTCGAGAATTGAGGAATACTTAAATAGACAGAGTATTGTTGATATTGTACTAAACTTTGTGTTTTAACATTGTTGTTTTCGAAAAGATTGTAACTGTCTGTTAAATTTATAGTGATATGGAATACAAATGTACTTCAATTAAACATATTATAATGTTTGAAATAAAAAATTATGTTTTCTTAAAATTAATTAAAATTATTGATATGTCTTTTTGTTTTTTTTAGGATTTATGTTCAGCACTCGGCAAAATAAAACATTATAACGTCAGAATATACGTATAGTTTACCGATGTCATGGATCAAATATATACGGCAAAAAATAAAAAACGAATGTCATGTTCGGTTAACCGTTCAGAAGAATAAACGGCTAGCCAAATAACCAATTATTGACATCCCTAGTACAAATGTATGAGAATATGGGTGCAAGGAATGATCTGGCCGACCATAAAACAGCTAAGGGGAACTTATCGGGAAAACAAGGGAGGGTAAATTGAATGGGTGGAAAACAACACGGAACAAGCCCAGAAAGTCGGTAATGACAGGTTGAAAGGAGGAGAGAAAGAACATGAACACCACAGCAAGCAAAGGAACCACACATGAACCGCACATGGGGAAAGGGGAACTCAACTTATAACTAAAAACATAAATAGAAATAATAACCAAACAGCGAACTGTCGGTATATTACTGGGGTTTAAATCGATTTAATAGCTATCTAACCTTACATTTAACCGCTATATGGGCATTCATTTCCAACATATATACAACAATTGACTACAAACCTGATGGAGGAAGTGGAATGGTGTCAGTCATAAATGTAAACGACGAAAACCAGACGGCACGCCGCAATCAGATAATCCTGATTGTTTTTTTCTCATTTGATCTTAAAGACAAATAATGGTTTATCTTATCAAAAAACAGTAACTGCTTTTTATATCTAATATTATTAATAGTTTAACGTTTTAAAAAACAACACGGGGAAAATTGGAACAGGAATGAAAGATTAAGATGTTACATGGAACACATACATGACAATGCCTCCCCACACAGATCCTAATGAGGCACCGGACTGTGAACTATTAGAGATTGACGAGGAGGTGTAAGAGCAAATATCTATGTGAATGGGAAGTTAGGAATGGTCTGGCTGACTATGAAACCTTCAATTGAGAACTTACAAAGTCAAGCGGGGAAGTGATTGAATGGATGGACTACACCAAAGGAAAACCAGTGGCCACGGGCCGAAATGGGAGAGAAAATAACACAAATATCAAGTCAAGCAACTGCATATGTGAAAAGGGGAACTTAACATGCATATCAAAACTTACAAATATAAATTATAACGACATACCGATTAACAACCTTAGAACTGCCAGTCAAAATACTGGGGATTTAAAAGTTGAGTGAAGTTGGCGCGGCAATGGTAAATCGTACATCAACATTGAATACCGACCCAGATTGAATACAGAGCCAGCTCTGACATCAACGTTCGAACTTGTCCGCGGCGAATACATATCTAGAGTCGAAAACGAGCCAGCTCGTACATCGTTTTTCGAATGTTTCTTAAATATTTGAATACTGAACTAGAAGCTAACCCAGAGCTAGCACTGACATCGTTATTCGAACTTGACCGCGGCGAATACATATCTGGAGTCCATTAACGAGCCAGCTCGTACATCGTTATTCGAGTGTTTTTAATTTGTTTGAATACAGACCTATTAGCGGACCCAGAGCTAGCACTGACATTAACATTCGAACTTGACCGGCGGCGAATACATATCTGGAGTCCAATAACGAGCCAACTCGTACATCGTTATTCGAGTATTTTTTTAAATATTTGAATACAGACCTAGTACACGCCCTCTAAACACATTTTCAATTTTTTTTTAAAAAGGGGCCACCCTCTCTTCCCCCCTAATTTATTTTTACTTTTCAATTTGTTTATTTCTAAACTCACAACAACAACAAAAGTCTTAGGGAGCACCCTCCCCTCGCCCCAAACATCCCCCTCTATCTCCCCTCCCCTCCTTTTTTTACTTTTTCAATTTGTTTGTTTCAAAAGTCTTCAAATATTATTGGAAGGGTGCAACCTCACCTCCCCCTACCCTCCCCCTCTATTTTTTTTATTTTTTCAATTTGTTTATTTCAATAGTCTTCAGGAGAATTTTGGAGTTATTTTACTGTTTTATGTACATAGTAGTCGCAGATCAAACCCAAGATCGCACGAAGTGAAACTTTTAATTCAAAAGTAATTCTGAAGCAAGGAACCGAAAAACATGGTGTATGACGACTTTAATAATAAAGATTGGTAATGATGGATATGAGCTCTTGTGTGCACAGTTTTAGTAGAAAACTATAGCAAGATAATTCATTAAGTGTTTTAGATATGTGGTTTGATGGTTAAACGAACGAGTGAAAGACGGTTACTGGTCAAAGATAGCACACCTGATGATCAGTCTGTCTGTCTGTCTGTCACTCGTTCGGCTATCTACTATCTTCTTCAAACCACCAGCTCTCTCAATTTGCCCCCAGAAGAGAGTCACCTCTATTCAAAGACAAACATTGCCCAAAAGAGTAATTTCTTAAGAAATTAACCTCTCTAGAACAATAATATCTTTACACCAAACACAATTGGAAGCGATTTCTAAACTCCTCCCAATACTATTGCTCACACTGATGGTACACGAATGAATGCGGCACGCTTTGAAGTTCTTATAACACATGTACTTCCCAAACATCCGATAAACCCAGACAATTAACAGTATAAATAAGATTAGGCAGGAATTTAAAATGAAAACGCTGAATTGTGCAAATATTCATATTTATTGACGTATTTGATACAAATCTAGACAAACATACTTGTATAAAAATAACAAAAAATAACTAAATCAAAAGGATGACAAAAATGTAACTTAAAAATCATTCATCAAGCATTTTCGCAATTAAAATATAGACATTAGCCATACCTCAGTTTGGAATATAGATAAAAGAAATAACAAAATCATATGTAGGACACACATAATAGTCAACATCCCAATGAGGTATGGTTCTTAAGCCAATCACACCATAATTCAGTTATATTTTCTCAACTTCAATATGTCGTCCGAATAATCAACGTTGCATGTTTGCCTTTTCAGTGTACTCACAGTAGCAGCAAATGAAAAGCATTCTGAAATATTTGAATAAATAAATTCATTTCGGACCATCAATGAATAATGTGAGACCATGTAACTATCATATATACAAATACAACGAACTGTAAAAAAGTACCACCAACTACGATTATGGGCGACTTCTAACTCCAAGGAAGAAAATATTTTAAAGTTAATAATTATAAGATCTATCAACGTTTTTGGAATGAATGTTTAAATGCGTAGCAATTCTACATTTTTCCATTATTCAATAAAGAAAACGTGAAAAAATGATAAGATGGCATATTTATGAAAATTCTTTACATATATGGAAATTAAACAGATATACACAGATACAAGTTCCAATAGATTTTCGAATTTAATATACCCACCCAGAGGCTAGAGTCGTAGTACGGAAACAACAGAAGATGCAATTCTATATAGATGTATCTAAAGGTCAGAAATTTGAAGAAAGTAAACTTGTATCCAACTTGCACCGCGGTGTACATATGTTTTTCTTTCGCCGCGTACAACACGCCAAATTTCAATCCTTCGAAACATCTAATTTAGCGAATGTTGGTGGTGAAATTATAGATGTGTGTGAGGGTGTAGGCTATTTTCATAGATTTGGACTAGTAGATTTGGGCAGACATCTTGGCATAGATAGAGATCAAAGATTTTGTTCCTTCTGTGTAAATCAGATTAAGAATGAATATCATTTTGTCCTCACGTGTCCATTTTACTTACAACTAAGGGAAACTTATATCCGGAAAAAATATTTCGACCTCCCAAATTTAAACAAATTTTACTTATTGATGTCATCCAGAAATGAACAAATTATAAAAGGTCTTGCTTTGTTCATATACTATGCCTTTAAGCTAAGATCGTCACTTTTATAACTTGTTACATTTGCATGTAAATTTTATGCAACTTGTTTGTATTTGTAAGAAGTGTTGTTTGTATTTGTATTTATACATGTCGCTGGTTTACATGAAACTTTGTTTGTGCGTGAGCATGTAGCTAGTTTGTTTTTGTGCACATGGGTGAGGTTGTGGTATGCTTGTATTTGTGGGTGGACTTGTAACTTGTCTATATTTGAATAGTTAATTGTAATTTGGAAGTGTTAGAACATGTATGAAGCGTGTTTGTATTTATATGTGTACTGTCATGTGACTTGTTTGTAATTGTATGTATATATATATGTTCATTATCGATGTATGGGCTGGTGGCCTGAATCATCAAATAAAGAATTGAATTGAATTTATGGAAGCGTTCGTTTCAGAGCAAAAATCATCAGTTTTCGTTCGGTTTCTCGCTTCATTTTTCAACTTCCTAAAAACATCGTGTTCGGCTAGACAATACATCAAGATTGTACGGTTCCATCAAAAACGAACATTAACCGTTGATTTCTAATTTCAAGCTCTGTTGTTTCATATAAAATATAAAGTCGAGGATTGACTCTTTAAAATATCTGACCAAAAATAAATGACACTTGCCTTTCAACATTTTACGTCCGCCATCTTGAAAGCGCGGCGGTTTTTGGGCGTTCAGAGTTTCCATACAGTGTATACGGTTGGGATGGCACCATAACAAGCTCAACAGTCAAGGTCATCGTCATTTATATTCTTTTACAACGTACTTGGAACGAATTAAAAATAATTCAAGACATATAATTACCGTATCAAAAAGAGATTAAATAATTCCAGGGAACATCACATGTATCAGACAATGCCTTCCCACACATACCCCACATAATTACCAATCTACAAACTATTAGGCACTGAGGTAGTGCAACGGTAAGCATGTATTGGTATATGGGTGCAAGGAATGAACTAGCCAACCATAAAGAACAATTAAGGAACAAGGTGGACAATCATTTAATGGATGGAATACATTACGGAACTAGTTAATAAGTCAGCAGGCCAAAGGGGGGGGGGGGGTGAATATTGTATCAAGTAAAAGAACAGCACATGTGGTAAGGGGAACTTAACATACATCTATAACATGAATATAAATAATAACCATTCAGCGGTTTACAGCATTGGAACTGTCAATACAATTACTGGACAATGGTTCGCATTCCAAACTTAGATCTTCAGCTCAAATGTTAGTTAATACTACTTTTCTGTCAAGTTAATAACGCTTACGTGCATGGATCGATATTCAGTTACGTTGCTGCAAATATTTACCATAATCAGCCGACTTTTCGAACTCAGGATTGAGTGCGCTAATACAAAATTCAATGTCACTTGAAATATATTGTAAGTATAGGACTTCTTCATGTCATATACAGACCTTTTAGCAAATATCTTGACACAATTTCCCCGGCACACGATGGCAGATTGCATGCGAGTTCTGGACCACCTACCCCACTTCTACTACTCATTCCACTTCCTCTTAAATTACGTTCTATGTAACAATTTAATATTTCTTTAAAAATGGTGAGCTCTTCCATTTGATTATACTCTTATTTAATAAATAATATTGAGAGAATGCCAGACAACTGTTTAGTTTTTAATACTATCCTTTGATAATGTTTCAAACACGTGTAGAGACATGTTTGGCTAAGGATTTCTGCTTTAAAATAGCATATTAGCATTAGTTATGATTTTACTTGCTCTGTACAAATTGGGTACCTTGTATCACTTAGCGATACATCGTTAGATAATTATCTTATATTTGATCGGAAATCAATTGGTTGCTTAATATTTCGATCAGTAAGATATTTAATCATTTAGTTGCAAATGCCACGTATTCCTCTAGCAGACAAAATCGATGTCAGAAGGCAAAGCGCAACGTCGCTTCATTAATGCACGAAATATATTTTCGAGGACGACAGTAATGATGACAGACAAAATAAATACATGTAATTTGACAGTTATTTACAAAGGGCTCGTTACAGTTTCAACATTTCTTCAATTTAACTATTACGTTTTTTTGTTAAGAAAGTACACTGGAAAGTCTACTGAGTTGAAGGTCTCGACTTGAAGGTCTCGACTTTCAGGTAAACACAGTCATTAAGATACCACATCTTAGATAATTTTGCAATGAATGTTTCATTTTTCTGGAATTACTTCTGACAAATAACAGATAACCTAGTGTCTCTAAGACTAGGCAGAAAATGAGACACGGAAAAACTAAATACACAAACCGTTTTGCAAGACTGGTAATGAACTGATAGAGGAGAAATAATTGTCAATTGAAGTGTGTCAGAAAATGTGGTGGACTATTCGATTATTTTGGGTTGTAAAGAGAAAAAAATATGGAAGCATTTCCAATCGTTCACAAATGCCACGTTTTTTTCGGCGTACTAACATGGGTTTGCTATTTTGCATATCTGTGTTTTGTAAACCAATCAAATCTTACGTTAACCACCAAGGCAATTTCTCTTCAACCGAAAAATGTTTGTAGCCTTGACGCAGATTGATTAACATTGTGTATAGTGCATTTCAAGACTTATCCAGTAAGAAGTTGTGTTAGTCAACACCACGGGGAATTGTCCGGTGTTGGAATTAAGAAGATTTTATTGTTTTTTTTGTACCAGTCGCGAACATTTATATTGTTTTAATCAGATAAATCGCTATATAACAAGTTTATTATCTTGAATGTTTGAATTTACGACTTATGCAATAGTAATGATCCTAATCCCACTCCTACGCAGTGATCTCCCCTACAGGTCTCGGATTTTCTGTAGTATAGCGTAATTTAATGACCAGCAGTCGTAAGATTTAGGGATTGTTTATGTTGTAGTGCCTACAAAAAATTTTAACCTTCAGATTGCAACAACATACTTCAAGTTGCGCCGACCATCTTTTTTAAAGGTAGTTTTTGTTCTTGGTTGTATAACTTTCCGTATTTATAATGCGTCGACCGATTGTGTTTTAGTAAATGTCATTGTTTGTTTAGTTTAATTGAATGTGATAATTTTCCCTCGTGGTTTGGGTTTAATGTGTATCTCCTTCATTCTTTTCCTGCCTATCTTGTGCAAGTTTGTAGTTAATGATTTTACTTTGAGTCGTTGAAATCCTGCCGAGTTGGTTAGATTTGTATCATTTTGGTCAATTTATGCTGTGTGTATGCACTGCACTCGTGCGACGTTAACATGTTATTAAATTAGTTTAGGCCTCAAGTAGTTGTACTGACAGTTCCAAGGCTTCAGTTTGTTGTATTGACTTAACCGAATTGTTGCTCAATCGTGTAGTCCCTGTGGTTTCAATTTCATGTTTTGGAGAATGTAATTTGGTTTCCTTGTCCTAATCATTTCGATAGTGTATTATGCCCTCCTCTCGGGTGACTTTGTATACTTTTTTGTGAATGCGTTCACCCTTTGTGTTGATATGTCTGGGGGAAATTCTGACTTGTGAAGTTAACTGTCTCGACTCATAGTTTTCAGTATTGTTTAAAATACACATGATGTTGTAAGTAAAGATGTATCGATACTTTTACATGTATTAGTACTATTATCTGTATCCAATCACATGTGTAACAATGTCATTTATATAAAGCAATGATTAGGATTATAAAGAAGGAATTTTCCTTCCTAAATAATTTATAATTTAATAGGAGCATCGTTAACGTCAGAAAAACGGGACAGTAATTATCGGTAATAAACTGTTATCGGACCATTATGAGCAGCTATTGCATCGAATATAAGTTATTTCCGATAATGGAAAGAGAATAAACATGCACCAATCCTTACTAGATAACGTTGCAAGAGGTTGATATACGCAGCATCTTGAAACGTACGTTAATACGACGAACAGTCGTTTTATAATTGCTGGTGTATTTGTGCAACACAACGTGCTTGCTAGTCGGTAAATTTAATTAAATCTTTAAATAAATATAAATATTCGTGCATCGTTGAACCAGGTTTAAACCAACAGTGAAGTTTGCCAGTAGTCGTTCCAAAACGGTACTCCTATGTTACATTTATATACGTCGCTTGTCCATTTTGCCGTTGTAATCTCCTTGATATATCGTCGTCCTCCATGCACGCATATTGTAAATATAGTTATTATTCATCCTTTTTTGCCTTATATAAACATGATTGTGTATAAAAGGCGTATTGAATAAGCACAAACAAACGGCAACATTTTACGCCGCATGTACTGGAACAGTATTGTATTGTCATATTATAAGTATTATGTTGCTTGTAATATTTTGTTATGTGGTGGTCTAGAGGTCGGCTTCTTTTAGTGGGCCGCATTTTGGTGTTTTGCGGTCGAGTTTTAGACTTCCACGTTCTGACGTGAGCTACATGATATTGTTTCCGTCGCAAAAGCACATGCTTCGCCTAAATGTTGTTGTATACCACCTTTTGTGTAAGTTTCTAGTCTTAAATTATTGGCATAATATTTGTTGAGACTTAATCTGTATGTCTACAACTTTGTTTGGAACTGTCATCTATCTACTTTCGCATTTTGGTTATGTTTATACATGCGGTAAAGTTGACTAGTATTTCGAACGTGCATTTTCTGTAATAGTAATTCGGACACAGTTTAAGCTGGTTTTCTAGGAAATAATGTATGTTTTATTGAAGTTTAAAGTAATGAAGTTTAAATATAAGGTCTTTAAAGTACCTTGGCTTTGAATAATTTATTTGTATGGGGATTTAAATATTTTTCCTTTGTATTTTACAGCTTGCAGTACAGCATTTCCAACACTCTTGTGTATTGTATAGTGTGCTGATCCTAGAGTGTGCACGACGTAGGTTATTATTATTTTGATAGTTCTTGGTATTATAACAAACTATAGAACATATGTTTGCTGAGAAAATGTCTTGATGTTACCTTTAAACAATGTCCAATGTGTTGCTTTATTTATGTGTAAGTTTATGCATTTGTTGGCATCATTTTGTGAATATTTTATTACAAATGTTTCATTTAGTGACAAGATTTATGTATGGTCAACTATGTTTGACTCGAGTATTATTTTGTGTGCTCAATTCTGTTTTTGTTAGCTAAAAGTAGACTATTATGTTGTGTTATTGGACTGTATAATATGTCATGACATTTGATATCTTTGCATATGGTATATGATTGTTTCATTTGTTAATTTCAGTTTTTACCTCAAAGATAAGTAAATCTAAAGCAACTGAACTTGTCTTGGTTATCTATCTGTCGGCTAAGGGCAGAATACCGCATGATAAGGTAATATGCCTACGTTAAGTTATTAAATGGCTCATTACTATATCAATATAGTTATGTTTGGAATATGATTTCTTTTTTCGACTGTAAATCGCGATCAGTTAAGCTATTTCTGTCAAGCTTAGTTTGTTTATGTGGAGTAAGCTGTCAATGTTGAATTTTGCCATTTAATCTAAATCAGACAATGTTTTGCCAATTTTCATTCACTGTAGTAATTCTTCCGTGTAGTCGAAAGGAAACTGAAACCGGAATACTACGGATGATAGAATTATGATGCCTGAAAACAATCTAGCAGGTCGAATATCTGGTTAAGCTTCTTACCACACTGTCGTGCAATTATAAACAACCAAATCGATACAAATACTACTTTATGTTTTTTCCGGTGTTCACCAATAATTTATGTTTGCTTTTTAGTGTCCCTTATACGTTTGTAATATCTTACATGTTTGTATAGTTATGTTTATATCGCCTCGTGTCATTGGTAAGCATATGAACATTGTATGTGGCATTTCAATCTCGACTCCTTCATTCAGTTTTGTTATAACAGTAGTATAAACAACAATCCATTGGGAAGAAATCGATACGTAAGACAAATTGTTGTGGATGCATTCAATTGCGAGTATTAAGATCTTCTAAGCAGGCAAAACATCAAATCAACGTAAAGAAAAGATTACAATCACCGCATTGATCTGTACGTAGGATAAAACAGTACACTGATATGGCAGCAAAAGGGAAATGTCGGAAAGTACTGACAAGTCTCTAATAACTAATCGACAAAATATAACATTATAATTACTTACATGTAAATTCGTAAGCATATACAGACATAATGAGACAAGTATGATATTCCCTTCTAAAAGATGCAATGATTCACGAAATAAGTTATCATATTGAATAGCCAGATAATCCAGTATAATGTGACCATGGATGACAAAAACAGGTTCGAATAAATAAGCAATACCAAATATGACTTTCTATCCTGAACATGCACCTGATGTAACAACAGGCGATGCTTGTCCACTGACTTTATCCAGACCGTAATTGTTGTTGCACCAATATTAATGTTTGTTCTTGTGTGCCTTTTTCCTTTGTAGATGCTGATGAATTTATAATATTTCTTGTACATTTTATGCATTGCAGGTAGCTGCGCCCTACCCCTATAGAACGTTTATACGTTTAATGATTGACGAAGTTAATATATGCACGCAATATGTTTTGTCAAGCCAAACCGTCTACTATGGTATTCATGCAAGAAGATTTCCTCAAAATGCACCTTGGTTTAGTAACTGTAAGTTTAACCTTTATATACTTTTCTCACACTTATATAATCGCCAGTAATTTAAAAAAAAATCGAAGATTACGCTTCTGAATGTATAAGATCTTGTGGACTTTTTTTTAAGCGAATGAAACTCGGCATAGTCACAAACAAACTCATAGCTCTTAAGTTACGTGCTTGTGGTTTCGTGGAAACTGTACAGCAAATTGATAACGTCAACGCTCCACGCTAATTCGGTAATTAAGTTTTCAAGTTTTATATGATCAATTGTCTGAAAAATCACTTAAAGATCTACAGAAGACGATGTTCTGCCGTCATCCTTTCAAAAAATGGTTCGTTGAGATTTGTCATAAGGGATGAAGATCATACATTTCTTTAGTACAGTTTATCATGTACAGTCAGATGTGCATGTATTTTCGTGTGGACATTTTTTTTCATACTTGAACGGACTTTTATTCTGTTTAATGCTATTAGGGTTTTGGATATTCGAAAGACTGTAAACATTACTACTATGTGCAAATAGTGAAATAGTGATTAAATGCATGCACTATATATCAAGTGGCATTTATTTCTTACATGTTGTGCTCTAAGATTCCAATAACAAAGTTGTCTATGGTTATTTGTACTGTCATATTATTGACGGAACAATGTCATTATATTTACCTATAATTCCGGTCACGATATCATTGTAAAGTCTGCTAGAATTTCCGACGACTTAATCATGTGTAAGGAAATATAATTCATGTCACGAACATACACACTCTGATTCTTTGAAACGCGTGTTGAAATATTGTAATGCCCTCTTTGTTCTGACGCGTGTTGAAATATTGTAATGCCCTCTTTGTTCTAACGCGTGTTGAAATATTGTTATGCCCTCTTTGTTCTGACGCGTGTTGAAATATTGTAATGCCCTCTTTGTTCTGACGCGTGTTGAAATATTGTAATGCCCTCTTTGTTCTTACGCGTGTTGAAATATTGCAATTCCCTCTTTATTCTGACGCGTGTTGAAATATTGCAATTCCCTCTTTGTTCTGACGCGTGTTGAAATATTGCAATTCCCTCTTTGTTCTAACGTGTGTTGAAATATTGCAATTCCCTCTTTGTTCTGAGACTTCACTGTTCCTGGATGATAACACTGGACGATTACACAGTATGAGCGCTGCTATGGGATTTACAACCTCTTCTGGAAGTGACATCATTTCAAGAGAACGCAACATGTGACGACACTATTTGCAAGACGGAAACAATATTTACTCCATATGGTCAATTTGTTTTCATATTGCCATATGGGGCCAGTATTGTTTACTGCCAGTACATGGTGACGTCACACGCGACGTTTCTGGAAATGACGTCACTTAAAGTAGTGGTTTGAAATCGTACAGCGGCGCTCGTATGTACTTTCCAAAATACTAGTTACACTAATTTGGTATTCGTAAATTTACGTAAATTACAGTTGTATTTAAGTCAATGACATTCATCACCGGAACGTACGGCATACACATCTCTAAAAGTACATTATTAACCAGATAAAGAACGTTGCTTAATGAACAAAAATGAGCTCAGACCATGTGACATATTGCGTCACTGACATTTTATAGCGTAGTCTCAAGTCTTTGAATTTCTAGTCACGCATATTGCCAATTCTCTGAGACAAGTTATCAGTACAGAGAAACTTTATTGTATCAGTGGTAGAATCAGCCCACTCTCTTCGCATATCGAATCGTCTATCCTCAAGTGTGCCGTTGGAAAACGAGTTGTGACAACTAAGTGTTCAAATGCATTTTACGAGAGAGAAACAGTGATTGGCCGAAATTTATTTCATTACAGACATGTACATCTGTTAATTTATAAGGTTGACTTCCAATAACAATGCTTCAAAATGAAGGTGAGATTGGTCCCGTTCAAGTTCTCTAAATAGCAATGTTGTGCTCAGTATTTAAAAAGTATTGAATTCTGAGAAATATCAGAAAGAGGAACAGACTGACAATGTCATTAGTACTACGATGCAATTGAAAAATTAATATTTCATTTAGATTTTTCAATAAATATTTGATAAATTATCTTTAAATGTGTTAACCAAAGGGGATCGTCAGAGTACAATGTAGGTTTTATGTCACACTACACACTAACGTAGAGGTTTACTGTTTAGTTCCTGCGAC
This sequence comes from Mactromeris polynyma, assembly GCA_032209605.1. Taxonomy (NCBI): domain Eukaryota; kingdom Metazoa; phylum Mollusca; class Bivalvia; order Venerida; family Mactridae; genus Mactromeris; species Mactromeris polynyma. The sequence goes on from JASFXZ010000001.1 coordinate 6,546,206, forward strand.
TAAATACAGTAAAAGTTGGATAGACGGAGCTAGTACACGCTAATTTTAGAAATTAATACAAGCGACTTATTCGACTGTTTAACGAAAGAAGTGGTCCAAAATTACCGGCTTTAATGCGAATAAGTGAAATCTCGGACAATTGATTGGACGAACAACTAGGTTGAACTAAAATGAAGACTAGGAACGAAAAAGGCATTAATTAAAAATATTACATACATAATGAACATGAAATGAAACAAACGGACACAGTGAAAATCATTAACGTCGAAAATATTCAAGGCATATACGACTCAAAGAGGAATAAATTAGTTTAAATATCACAATCTATTTAATGCCGCCAGTAGATCTCTCTCGTGGCGCTCTGAACCAGACAATTCGGGAACACTGTCATACAAGTCGCTATAAGTTATTTAATCATGACAACTAACAGTATAACCAAATTCTGATAACTCCGTTGTGTAAATGGTAAATACAATAAATACTTCATAATACTTGCAGTAGCTGTATGACAAGCCAGAACCGGAATTCGTTCCTCAGACAAACATTTATCGCTGTTTATCTTCTTATTACTCGATCTTTGACATTTACAGGAATGTTAATATCACATACAAAGACCTGATATGAAACGCGTCTTAATAACGAAAGAAGTACGATTTCAATATTACTTCTCTTGTTTGTTAGCATAACTAGACATGAAGATTTGTAAAATCATAGAAAAAAAACGCCTATGAAAGGCAGCAGGTGGCATGTACAGTATACGTCATGTTTGACCTTTTCGTGATTTTCTTATATTGCCAATCTGATGCCGTTACTTTTCGTGAGCGATCGCAATCAATATATGATATATTTATATATTGTATAAGTGCGAAGTGGAAAGGTTTACGAATTACGTAAATACACAAGTTCGCATTCATTTTCCACTGTCGACGACTGTTTTTGCATCGATGTCGAATCCTCCGAAATTTAATGGGCCAAAGTAAGTACGTTAATAACTAATTTTTATGGTATACTGAACTATGGGAATAGTATAGTTAAGACAGATGCTGTAAAACATGTTTTACATGTACTATGACTATAATTAAAGACCGTGATCTTAATTTTACCAAGGTAATGTTAAACTACACGAACTTGTATATATCTAACTTCATCAACTTCTATAACAAAATATTTCTAATCAAATATTAGTAACTATACGCGCGTTTGAATTATTTGAATTCTAGCGATATCGACACAAATTAAGCTAACACGTTTAATTTTACCAATGTATCACTGACTAAAGGTCGATGCAATTTGAGGTATTTAGAAGAATGCAGCAGTCAAATTGTCGAAAAACTCTTTTCCGATGTAACATGTCGTTGTTATGCCAGGATTTGTTGATTTATTTTCCTAATCGATGAATTACTTGGTACAAACGCTATTCGATCTGTAAAAAAATGTTTTATCAACAACAACACGTGAACTACATATTTTGTAAATTTGTCAGATCAATGTATCGGCTTAATTATTTTTCGCTCACCTGAGCAAAATCTTAAAGTTAGCTATTGTGATCACTTACTTTCTGTCGTCCTAACTTATCTTAAACTTCTTTTCCTTCTACACCGCTTGGTCAACATATACAAAACTTCACAGAAATAATTCGTATATATTCCCCTTTCAAAAGTGTTCCATTGATCCCCTTCCATGCTGACCTCTTGTAACGAAAAGTAAAAACTTAAAATATATTTAAAACAACTGACCCAATTTCGATATAATTACACACAAAGTTTCTCTTGGCGATCCTCTAACAAGAGTGTTATTTTTTTAAGACTAAAAAAAGCATGGCCGCCAGGTGTTTGAGATATTTTTCATATATGCAAACAGTGGAGACTTAAAAACTCTTCTTGTCAAAAACTACTGACCAAAATTTCGACAAAATTTCATACATATTTCCCCTCATATTTGACCCTTTACCAAAGTTGCTGCTTTCCCCATAGGTATATAGTGGAAACATCAAAATATTTGTTAACTTTGTGAGATCTTTAGTTCAACGAAACGTGGTACACTGTGTCACAGGACCATAATACCATTTTAGGCGCTAAGATGAGCGATATAGGACAATCATGGCCTTTTTGTTTTATGATCTGTTTGTATGAAGGAATTATAATGCACTGCACGAGTTCATACATTGCTGCATTCAGATGTAGTAAAAGTTTCCCCTTTGTGATCGAAATATTGCGTGTCAAACCATTGTTTAGTGTACCGCATCATTGACAGAATGAGATGTACATGTATTATCGTGTCAGTCAACTCTAGATAAAACAGATATAAAGGAAATGTGTGGGATGGTCTGAGCTGGAATGATTTATAAACATACTTTATATATTCGACATTCTCATTGGTTTATCGGATTTAAGTACATTTATGGGAATGTTACACGAACAGTATTTCATTACAGCCGGAAGTTAGATCTGGTCGTCATGGTATTCACTGTGAGTCCAAATAGCTAATGTTTAGTCTGTACTTCCATCAAAATGCCATCATGTTCAAAAAACACATTTACATCAAGAAGAAAATGGAATATAACATGTAAGAATTCTTATCTTTTTATCTACGGAATTATGCTGTTCTCCAAGAAATAATTTATATATGGAAATAATTATGATTCACACATGCGTGTTGGGTGAATTCATGCGGTTAGGTAATTATATAACTCACAAATATGAGTGAAACGTGATGTGCCAGTTTTGTTTGTCATTTTGTTTTTGTTTTATTTCAATGTATATTCGGCCATTGTATGCTGTAAAAATGAATGAAATAATTTCACATGCAAAGTGCACACCATCCCACAAGCACAAGGAGACATTTAACATATACACATATACAGGAACAATATGATAGCAATATGAATAGGAGTTCGACACAAGTGATCATAAACAGATTTGCTAAAACATTCTCTTAAATCTGATTCTGAACTGAGTTTTACCCTACATTAAATATAAACACTAAATAGCCATTCATGTAACGATATATAATGTAAATTGAAACCAGCGATACCAAATAGTTGTACGGTTGTAAGACATTGACAACATTACTATAAAACGATACTCACTTAGTAACGCTTCCATCATATACCTGAGTCTACATATTGTTACTGTCATGAATAACAAGAAATATAGTTTAAAAAAGATAAACATCGTAGATAGAATGATGTCTTCCGATATGTTAAATGAAATAAATTTTTTGCAACATTGAAAAATGAATCCTTACAAAAAATTAACTCGGATCTATGTTTACTACATTTGTATAATCATGGACCTGTCTTATCAGGGTTATTTTTATATGTGCTGTTTTCTCGTAGATTCGTGCCCCTAAGTTATTGCAAGTTCAATCAGGACACATATTTAACATCTTAAATTTTTTTCATTTTAAACTCAACAAAACATTAATGTAACCATAGCATAGTATGACGCAACATTTGTTTATGTTTTGCAACAGCATGTGCTTAAAAACAGACGGTCAGTGATCTGGATCGTCTGGAAGCTTTCTCATTAGATTCGTGCCGCTGGGAAATCTTCCTCGTTCTGGTTTATTAACAATTTGATAATGTAAAAACGATGATGCAATATCCAACTGATAATGTTCAAACATCTACGAAAACCCCGTTTGGTGCCTCAGGGGTCATGTAGATACGACGACGCACGTCAATGCACGACTGACGCACGACGACGTACATAGTCATGTCTATTAGCACGGACTATACACAATTATGTGCGCTGCATGCTTTCCATTTCATAGGTACAACGGTGTGTGAACATCATGGCTCAAGTTCCTACAGAAAGACTGGGCTCAGGCCTAGTGGCATTAGAATAGCTACAGTAGCAGCTAGTCTAAGCCATTCTAGCCCTGATTGGTCGTCGTTTAATAAGAAGAAGGAGTAGGTGCTGGTGAGTCCGGCCATAGATACAGCGTAGGCTACTTTTTGGCACATACGAGAATCTTGATGATGGAGCTTGAATGGGAGTCCCAAGGTGACTTCCTTCACTGCCCTCCTTTCCCCTTATTGTTTACTTTGGGTGGCATGTCCGGAATCTATACATAAAATGACCTGTCGACAGAGAACGCTCGCTTTATATAGTGCATTTGTCGTATGTCGTTACGACAACGCAAGACTGGTAGGACTAGACGTACGTCGACGCAAGACATCTGCCCTACGTTCACGCACGACAATTAAACTATCCGCACTAATTAAGACAACCTAAAGACTTGACATAAGTTGTCGTTCATCAGACGTACGTGAACGTAAGACTATGAAGGACTGGAGGGTCGAGTCTAAAGGTTTTTAACATGTTAAAAAAACAGCTACGACAGCTTTTTAGTCTTCGTCGACGTACGACTCTCGAAGACGACGCAAAACACGGCCCGTTTTTCTAGTCTTAGACACGTCTTATACACGTCTTAAGTGCCCTGTTACTGGGGCTTTAATTGTATTTAAACACCGGCTTGGTGAGATAAAATTAGTTTTCTGTGTTTTGGAGTAATATCGCGGTATTGTTCGCGATTTCGTTAACATTTCTAAAAATAAGAGGGTAAAGTTTGAATCACAGAAATAATGACGCGATGCTCAAACCTAAAGTTACAGACAACCAAAGAGAGAACAAAATGCGATTTCCCTGTCTTTCGCATTCCTGAACAACTTGGAAATTATTGACGAGTACTTGTTGGTAGCCCGTGTATTCACCATTTGTTCTAATGTATACAAGAACGTGTCCCTTTATGGAATTGACGTTGTGTCAAATTACGTCATTACGTGGCGGTGATATTCTAGTCTCAAACGGTCATTGACGAATTCCGTATTACCATAACAAGTTATAAGGCTATGTAATGAGAGAGTACGAAAAGGCATTCGACGTCATTTATCATAGCAACAGCCTAATCCATAGGGGAAGCTTGATGTCTTGAATGCTTCGAAAGTCATGGCATTGCTTTGCGGGGTCCATTAATCAACACAAATTAGATTTGTCGCTGACTGAGGTAAAAAAACAAGCGATAAGAAGTATGACCTGATCATGGGTTAATAGCTGCCTATTTAGTAAATTTAATGTACTCGTATATGTGTATATGGTGGAAAGCAATGTCCATATAGCGGTTAAATGTGAGGTTAGCTAGTTTTATAATCGATCTACCCTCCACATTATTTTTACTGATAACTCCAAGGGTGTAAATCGCTATGTCTTTAGATGTATGTTTAGTTCTCCTTTCCCCATGTGCAGTATTCGCGTTTTGCCCCAGGCGAATGACTTTCTTAGCTTATCCTGTGATGTTTTTAATGCATTCAATACTCACTCCGCCATGCCTACTTAAATTATCCATGGTTGTTTTTGATTTCTTACTTCCCCATTCACATAGGTGTTTGCCCTTACACCTCCCCTATTCCTGAGTTTGGCTGCTGGTATTTCTCTTGGATCTGCGCGGGGAGGCAATAGGTTGTGAATTTGGCGTTCCCTAAACATCTTAATCTTTTTTTAAACGAACAAGAATACTTACGCACGCAGGTCGTGTTGGAAACCAGAAATGGAACTTCGTGCAGGGTATGTTTTGTGTACCTGAACGAGAGTCTCCACTAATTTATTGACATGCTAATAAAGAAAATTAATCACTTTGTCAGTTAAAAGCAAATATTAAAGACAATCGCATGTTAATTTATTATTTATGATAAGAATATTTAGATCACTAAACATGTAATAAGTATAACATCAAATAATTATATAAATTATGTTATGAAGTGTTATATAGTATCAACCGTCTCTCTATATTGTATATAATTATACATAATCTATAGAGGGTTTGGACCTAATTCCTACCTACACAATTTAGTAGCATACAAATACTACAAACAACCGTCGCCACAATGTGGCCTAATTTCAATGCTTGATTGTATCATCGAGATTATTGTACTACCGTTCTATGGACACTTAATAACGCTTTATTGTCGAGTCCGCAAGCAGTGAGCTAGAAATAGTCGCCACAATGGCGGCTCTGTGTATGTGTTTGCGTGCGTCTGGATTGATTTTGTCAAGATAATTACTGTTATTTATTGGCTGATTTTTAAAATGATTGCCACAAAATGTTCACCATGATAAGACAGTGTGCTCTACGCAAGACCCGTGTCCGTAGGCCAAACGTCAAGTTCACACTTTCGATTTCGTTACTCTTTTATTGATTGGAGGAACTTTAATATTAATTGCCACAAATGTTCACCACGATCAGACGGTTCGTCGTGTAAAAGACCCGTGTCCGTATCTCAAAGGTCAATGTCACACTTAGAGGTCATAGGTTAAACAATGGGAATTACAGCTCTGCACGGCAAATAATTATATTACCATGTTCTCTGCATCTCTTGACATTTAGCGGGCTCGACATGTTGCCCTTGGGCATTCAGTGTTTTATAAGTTGACGAATCAATTTTAGTATTCTTTTGTTATATTGCACATTATTTTGCAATATGTTGATGCTTAACACGTAGTTTGTAATGCAATGATTTAACCATGTTTGTTGTACACAATGCATCAAATAAAAGTAGTATCCCTTATTTCATTTGTCATTTGACCCATTTTCTCCTTACACACAGTTCATAAACGAAAAAGTTCCATGAATGTTTCATTAATGTAAAATCTCTCTTATAACACTTTACAACACTCTTGTGTATAATGACACCTGTTTAATGATCATCTGTCTTTCAAAAGTCAGTAGAAAGGTGTCATTGCGTGACAATCAAACAAAGATTAACGACAAGTCTACATTTAGCGCCAGCACTGAATGAAGGACACTTGTACTTTTTGAGAAACGCAAATAAACACTATTAGCAATGTACATAAATGTTGTATTCATGCTACACAATCATACAATACTTTACTAAGGTTTGATATGCGCTTTAAAATGAGGAAGACACATAGCAAATGACAACCTTTACAGCGGAATAAACAATCAGAATTATTTACTGGAATTTCATTTACACCACAAAAAACCAGGTTTTCAAGAACGTCAAGAACAATTGACTTCAAGTTATGTTATGTCAGTTATTAAATGTAATGGAGATGTTTTTCTTAGAACATTTATAGTCTTCCACAACGTACGATAAAAATAGTTGACAGTGATATAGTGTTTCCGGTTTTTCATTTTATATAATTGAAGTTTTTAAGTTTCGTGCAGTTAACATTTAAAGAAAAGCTATAACTGTGCTATGAATATAAAATATGGTATAAAAGGATACAACCAGAGATGTTCGCCTCACAACAAGATAATCAGCCACGGGAAACGAACATCAATTTAGAATACATGTCAAACAAAGTACCATTTTGATATTCCTGCAAATGGTAGTTCCATGAATCAGAAATATCTTACACAATTATATGTCTTTTTACTTGAATTAAGACTACAGTTAAACATCGTTCATTCGACAATCTTTTATTCGAATACTCGGTATCATTCGAAATGAATATCAGGTCTATATGTATTTTCTTTTGCTCGTCGCTTTGAAATTGGTTTTTCGAAACCATGTACTATTCGAAATAAAATGTCGACCCGATGAATTCGAATTAATTAATGAGAGAGAATACGTAACTATATTTGATTTAGAAAGATATCAACATTCAACATATGCCGTTTAGTAAATACAAAGAAATCACATGGCTTGATCGTGTAACTCCGCTAGTAAATATACTTTAGATGTTCAAAAATATATGTAAGAAATGTATAATTATTAACATCAACATGCCTCAAATACCGCAACAGCCTCTTTTTCGTCTTGATGATGCTGGGCATTCTTGTTGCATTGCCAAGCTTTTTCCACGCATTGGCATCTGAAATACAAGTAATGCAAGTCTACAAGTGAAGCGCCTTTTTATTCCCGCTAAATAATTCGACACTGTTATGGGCCCCTTGCTGCCGCTTTGCTGCCACCTTCCGGGTACCGCATGGTGACAATAAGATCTTACGGTGGCCGTGCGACCGCGATGGGGCGCACTATCGGCAAACGGACGAACTCTTGTTGTCTGATAGAAACAAGTCGTGGGGGGTATATGTAGAGGACTATGATGACCGTATCACCCGCATAGCTAGTTTTACCTACGCGGTGACCGCCGCATTGATGTGACTGAGCCTTAAGTTGCGGCGCTTGGCGTGCAGTCTCCTATAGACTCATTAAGGGCATCGTACGTACTGGCATCATACACATGTGATTTTTGCACTGGCTTAGCCGACCGAGAGACCAGTAAAATCGCAAAAGTATACATACATGTACTTGTATTAGGCATCAATTGTAATGTGTTTTAGTCAATTGTAACATTTCACCCGAAATAAATCTCCCTAAGAAAACATGATAACATGTATACATCTTGTGTTGTTAATGTTCAGCTCGTCGGAGAATTCACAGACTTAAGCTCATGAATTTTTCATCTAAAATCTGATTTTATCAATAATTTGTACTACAAATGGTTGCTCTTCATTTTTTGGCGTAGCTGTATAGTATTGATGTTGACCTACATTTTGACCAAGCAAATGTTGTCCCCAAAGCTGGCATTTTAAAATCTAATCAGTCATATTTTCACCTAAGAGGAACCAAACGGGGATTTCGTTCACCCAAGAGGCACCAAACGGGGGTTTCGTAAGATGTGCGTTCCTTAGCAGTTCGAATTTTGCCGGAAGTAATTAATATGTTTAAGCATGTATGATAAGACAGGTCCATTATTATAGTATATATTGATCAAGTTTAATTATTTAATTTATTTTTCAAAATGTTGCAATAAACATTTCGTTTAACATACCGGAAGACATCATTCAACTACGCCGTTCATCTTTTTTAAAGCTTTCACGAGCAGTGAATACATGAATGCCTCCTGGACAATGATTTTATTAGTGAACTTTGGGTAAATTCATGCAGTTCATTCTTTATTTTTTTATTGCTGGTCACATCTATTCTCCATTCTAGCTTTACCTCCTGAAATTGTTTTTCGTAACCTACAGCACCTAGATAAATACACGTATCAGGTTAACTATGATCACGACAATAAAACACAATGTCATTTTAATCAAAATTGATTTCTATTTGTAGATATTTGAAGACAGTCATAGTTTATATGTGTAAAATTATTGAGACAGATAATTATTAAAAACCACAACGTATTGAATTGCATTATACAACTTCTTTATGTAAGATACCGTCTGAACATTTTTGCAAAGACGATGAAAACCTATGTGGGCAAATAAGAATATAGTTCTGAATCCGCGTATAAATATTATTTGTCTCTTTGTTATGACTGTTATGTTAGGTACGATATTTATTTCACTGAAAGAGATTGACAAAATGGTTTCTTGTAGCATTGTTTGATGAACTCGAGTGTCAAACTAATATTAACAAATCAGAGACACACATATCAATCAATGAATCAATTTGCTACGAGCAGAATTTCTCATGTGACCGCTTGTCACCTTCGGGATAATTATAGTTAATTACAGTCATGCTAGTATCTCTTTGTCGTGTGGACGTACGTTAAACCTTGAAGAAATACATTTGTAGACAGTAATTGATAATTAATGGCATGGCTTGATTTGTCCATTCATGTTTAATTTGCCTGTAACGTCTATCTATATACTGGCACATTACGCTCATCTTTGAATGATTTGCTTACATGGATTGTGTCATTACAATGCTTGCCCTTGACTTATTCCCCGAAGATAACATGTTATTACTAAGAAACAGAGTTTCAAATAGAGTTTGGATGAGTCAGGGTATGTTTTCACATCCAAAGTATCAATACAAATATGAATGAAGAAGTCAAACGAGAAGTGTCGCGTACAAAGGACGCATCCACTGCGAAAGCACAACGTGATATGAAAAATGTACCAGCATGTAATCATTAACACACTTAAGGCAAAAGGAACCAAAGTTGCAACGGTCGGTGAAATAAAAAAAAACGTCACTTGGAATTTAATCCTAATATGTATTCCTTTTTCAGTAAACATAATGCAATGCTTATTAAGCTATGTCGCTTCAAAACTATTGTTTTTGCAATTAGTCAAATTAAACACTCGAAATGTGCTGTTTTTCCATTAAATAAACGCGTACCACCGTTTACCGATTGTTTTTTTCATACGATGGAAAGGCGAGACAAACTATGTTGACCCTTAATATCATTGGTTGGCATTCGAAATAAGCCGAGCCTCTAATGTTATTAAACAATAGGTCGAACATTTAGATAACACACTTATGTGGGTTTTGGATGTAAAAATTGACTCAAGCAACAATTTATACGTTTTCGTCTGGGCTACATCTCTCTTCTGAAGTAAACATGTTCGTAAATGTCTTGTAAAGCAATGGTAAACATGCTAGAATCAGTGTTAATGTTGACAGACCCTAACGACGCTTAGTCTGTCCGACTCTACTGCGTCATTGTTTCAAACTGATACCTCCCAAAGCTCCATTTTGAAACTTATGTAAATACTAGTACATTAAACCTAATATGTAAAAAGTTAGTAGTCGTTTGTGTTCATCTACACATGATGAAAATACTATTTACATAACAAACTCACCATGGTATTTCGATGAACTTTGATGACTAATAAAAAAAAAGTTTTCTAGTTTCCTATGATGGCAATATCTCCGTTTTTTCTAGGCAATCGATACATAATGTTCAAATACTTATACATTCCGAATAGATTGTTATTGTTGTTTTTTTGTTGTTTTTTTTTTTTTTGAGAGAGAATTATTTTCCTCGTCCATATATTATAAAAGCTTAGTTGAAGTTGAAGGGGAACAATTAGGTCCGTCGATGTACGCCAGCATTGGCTTCGAACAATTTCTCAGTTTATCTTGCTCGAATCTGGCATGAACAACACTGGCATCGTTTTTTACCAAATTGAAAATTCAATTATTCGAACATCATTATTTCGAGGCATCATTCGATCTCATTCAACAACGTTCATTGAAGTAATGTGCCTTTTATAGCACACAAATCATGAACGGTATAACTGTTTAACACCTATTAGAGAACCATGGCCCTCTTTAATTAAAGCGTAATTAGTCTGACATAAGTGAAATCTAATGGTGAAAGTGGAATGGTGTCCACAATTAATGTAAACGACGGAAACCGGACGGCACGCCGCAATCAGAAAATCTTAACTAGATTCTAATAGAGAAATATCTTCAGGGAAAAGTCGAGGACAATGGCACAAGAAAGGAAAAATATATTAAACAACGATCGCTTCGGTAAGAACACACAAGTACTAAATGCGAGAAGGAAGGTGCAATTATTTGTGTTTGATTGTTAGAGTTACTTCTTAACTTATGAAGTGTAAACTGTGATTACAACTCGTAGAAGTTATTTTACAACTTTATTTATGGAGACAAACCGAACGCTGAATAATCACTAATGAGAAGATATATGAGTATCAAGAATATGATACACATTTTAAGTATGTTGAGGATATATTTCTGTAAAGTGAAGGCACTTTCAAGCACTATCGTGTATTCTTTGTTTAATTAAGATTTGTTGTAACTTTATTTTGTTTGGAAAGGAATTGTCTTATGTATGTCGCGTTCCATGTAGCAGCTTATTCTCTCTTTTTTTACTAGTATCATTAAGACATATAACGTTCAACATTAGACAAGTACTTGTAGCAAATATATATGCGAGTTCATACTTTGTCAACGCTTTTAGATATTAAGCGATTGCTCGTTGATTTTCGAACTATGACAGTGTAATTAACGGAAGTATTTTCACCATGTATGGTTGGGTTGGCACTATTATTCACCACACCAAGCTCACCATATCAAGGCTTCAGTACACAATTTTATATTTTATTGACTCAATTGACACCTTTCGCCATGCATAGATGCAACTTCAAATAATTCGACACAAATGATAACCATATGAAGACATGCATAGATGCAATTTCAAATAACTCGACACAAATGACAACCATATGAAGACAATGTGTCGCATTTAAGCATTTGATCTCTAGCTGAAATGTTAGTTTTATATATTTGGCTGTTATCTCGTCAAGTCAATAAAAACGTTTGCGTGCATGGATCGATGTGCAGTTACCTTGACTTAATGTGAATATCTACCATGATTAGACGTTTAGCTCAAAGTTCAATGTCACAGAGGCGATTTCTTCATGTACGATATAAAGATGTAGCAGATTGCATGCGAGTTCTGGACCAACTACCACGCTTCAACCCCTCATTACACTTCCTCTGAAATGACTTGAAAATTATGCGCATTTTCTTTGATAACTATTTACGTAATATGTCGAAAAGGACAAGATTTGCTACGTGTGTACAGATATTTTGGGATAGATATATCAAATTAGCATTGGTTATTATTGTTTATTTGCTCTGTTCCAATTGTATACTTTGTATTGCCCTGCAATACATCAATTGATAATTGTCTTATTGCTGATCGGAAATCAATTGGTACTAGCGAACTTTATATTAAGATTTCAAGCAGTTCGCTAGTTAGTTATTTATTTGCAAATGTCACGCAATCATGTAGCAGACACAATCAATGTCTGAATGCAAAGTGCCATGTCGCTTTATTAATGAACGCAATATATTTTCGAGAATGACAGTAATTACGATAGAATAAAATAAATTGACAGTCATTTTCAATGGGCCCGTTACAGTTCGCAGAACTCAGCTTTTCTTCAATTTAAACTATTGCGTTGTGTTAAACAGTATATAGTTTTATTATTTACTACTTTAGGAGCAAGAACTCTTGGAGGTATACTGATTTGAAAGTCTCAACTTTCAGATAAACACAGTCATTCTAATAACCTATTAAAGAAAAAGGTTGCAATGAATGTTTCATCAGTCTAAAATTATTTCTGTCAAATAACGGATAGCCGTGTGTCTCCATATCAAGGCAGAACATGAGAAATGAGACAGGGACAAACTAAGTGCACAAACCACTTTGCGAGTCCGATAATGAACTGCTAAGAAGATAAATGAATGTCGATTGAAGTCAGTCAGTCAATGTGATGGAATCTGCGAATGTTTTGGGTTGTTAAGTGGAAATACAATGGAAGCATTTACAACCGTACACATATTTATTTATATCTTGGTAGTATAACCTCCCGTATTATTACTATGTCGACCGGTTGTGTTAGTATATTTTATTATTTTCATTCAGTTAAGTAAATTATTCAATATCAATTTTCACTCGTGGTTTGGTTGTTTGTGTGTTTGTTTCTTGCCCTGCTTATTTTGTGCGCGTTGTTCTAGCAATGGGCTCGTCAACGTGTTCTTGAAATAACTATTATGATATTATTATTCCCTGCCGAGTTGGTTTGCTTTCCAACATCCTGGTCCATTAATGTTATGTGAATGCATCAGACATGCTAGTTTTTATAAAACATTTATATGTAGTTTTCAATTTCAACCATATCTAAAGCTTCTAAATATCAAATCATATAGAAGTGCATTTGCTAAACGCTACTGCCCCACTGCGACGTTTAACGATTCCGTATGAGAAACGAATGCGTACGTTTATTAGACGTTTTTATACGTTTCTCAGCTGGTTTACAGACGTATTTAGACGTTGACAGACGGCGCCAGCCGTTTCAAATTTTGGACATGTTCAAAGTTTGGAACGTCCAAATTCCGATAGCGATTGACGGTTGTCATATGTTACTCTGGCGTTTTTTTACCGTTTCACCGTTACTCAGACGGAATCTTACCGGTTTTTATACTTTTATGGCTGTTGGGCAGGCGGACAGCTCGTCCGCCTCCAGCTACGGATTGTTGTGATGAGGCGATGAGCGGATTTTGGCCTTTTATAAGACGCAAACAGGAAGTTGATAGACGTAATGTTGACGTTTTTCGACCGTTTCGTTCGTTACTCATACTTAATCAGACGTTTCTCAGACGTTTTTAGACGCTGTTCTTTCTTCCGTCCATGGCCAATTGAATTTGCTGCCGTCTTAACACCACTTGAGGTAAAAAATTAAACGGAGGCAGACGGAATCGTAGTCGGCAGTGTGGGACAGGGCCTTAAGAGTATCCTCTCACAGATTAAACATCGAAACTGGCCGTTGGAGTAGAACACCGCGAGAACTTAGACATTGTCCTGTATGTAACAAGTTAGAAGATGAATTTTACTTTCTTTTTGAATGTACACTATTCGAGTCTAGCAGACATATTTACATCAAACCTTACTATCGTGTGGAACCAAATATGTTTAAAACTATTGAACTTTTAACCACTAACAATTGTCAAGTGCTTCGCAATCTTACTGTTTATGTTGAGAAAAGTTTTGATGTCAGGAAAAAATATGTTTTAATAAATTAATGTAGTAAAATATGTTAAGTCATGGAACTCTGTGATAATTATTTTCTTTTTTTTCTTTTTTGTTGAATGTTCTTAGTTGCGATATTTTTATAATATCGCGTAAAAGATAATTTGAATTTTCACTATTGTTGCTGTCTTTACTATAGTGCATTATAACCCTGCTGATGTTCTTGTATTTCGTTTCGATAAGGAATCAACGTTAGGGTCGAGTTTAAATATGGTACTTCAATATTTATTATATATAATATTGAGAAAACATTAGAGTTAATGCATAAACTATGACTATTAGAAAATATGTGTTATAACTGAAATGCTATAGAACTTGCAATTTAGCATATGTAAACAAGCATGTGCATTTATAGCATAAAGTTTATTTCAACACGGTATATCGATATCTGTACTGTATAACGATCATTTTACTATTTTCTTTATTTCCATTCTATCATCCTTTGATGAGCAAATTTGTATTAAAGTATATTTAAGTATCAATGTTAAACTGACTGCCGCTTATAATGGTGATGAAAACTGTACATATGTTTATTTTGAACATGGACGATTACGGTCTATTTCAAAAGTGTATTGTATATAACTATGTTGTGAAATAAAACTTCTTCTTTATGCTATTAAACTAGTTTTAGCTCCAAGTTGTTTTACTGACAGGTCTAAGGATATAGGTCACTGTGTGGTTTTAATTCTTCTCTTGTTTTCCGTTTTGTAATCCTGTGTCATTCCATTTTCGTTGATCAATTTTTGTTCTAGTTTTGTTTTGGTCCCCTCCATGTATTTGCCCTTTGGTCCATGTAATGCTTTTGCATCCTTTCTTGAGTGTGTCATCCTTTTCGTAAATCTGACTTGGGGAATTATGATATGTGAATAAGGCTCTCCCGAAATCATATGCTTGCACTTTTGTTATACACATAATGTTGAAGGTGTCATTTATTTCAACAGCTATGTATCGATATTTTTACTGTGATAATTATTATTAACTATATCCAGCCGTTCCAATTTGTTCTTCTACAGTTTTAAAATGTCATTAATATTAATCAATAACCAGGATGATAAAGAATCGCGTATTTTTCTTTCTCAAATAATTTAAGAGACCTTTTAAACAGAAGCATCGTTAACATCGGAAATATGGGAAGGTGAATGTTAAATTCCACTTTCCCCATGTGCAACTTTTTCTCTTGACAGAGTGTTCGGCCTAGTGTTGTTAGATTTCCTGATTTGTTCCGTGATGTATTCCATCAATTAAATATCCCCTGTGCCCCTGTTCCCTTGCGTATTTACCTTTGCACCTCCTCAATGCCTGATGTTTTTCAACTGTTTCCCCGAAGGTCTGTGTGGGGAGGCGTTTTTCTTGTGAATTTGGAGTTCCCAGTAGCAACTTATTTTCTCTTTTCAGACAGTAATAATCAGTATAATTGTTAACGAACTGTTATGAGCAGCTATTTCATCGAATATAATTTCTTTCCGATAATTGGAAGACAATCAACATGCAACACTTCTTACTGGATAACGTTGGCAGAGTTTGATATAATCTAATTTGGTATGTTAATGTGACGAACATTCGTTTTACGAAATGCTGTTGCATTTGTACAGCAAAATATGCTTTTGGTCGGTACATTCAATTGGCAAATCTTCCGCCAATCGTGCAGTTAGGTGCACTAGTAAACCAGGTTTAAATACACAGTATTGTTCAGCCACTGGTCGCTTAACAGCTGTATTCCTAATTTCGCTTATTTCATCTTCATTCATATTTGCGTCGTTCGTCCACTCTGCCATTATTAATGCCTTATACAAACGTGATAACAACAGCATTTGTCATAACCACACGCAATTTACGCAGCATGATAAGTTAAAATGTCTAAGTATAGTTATACCATGTAACACTTTACATATATTTGTATTGATCTTAAGTGTTGTCACCCATTGTATGTTGCGAACAATAACACTATTTCTGTCAAGCTTTGTTCGTCGCTGTAGGAATAAGCTGACCGTGTGACAGTTTGCGCGTGATCTTAGATATTATCATTTGCAAGAAATCATTTTCAGTCGTACGTATAGACACGTTGTGCCTGACACTGTGTTGACGCTGGTTTACCGCCATGCATTCCCTTGTAACGTTTTGTAACACAAGCTTTTTCAGAAAAAAAGTTTGGTATTTTTTCGGCGAAGCCGTTTTGACATGGTTTTGCTATTTGCATATCAGTGTTTTGTAATGCAATAAAATCTTACGTTGACCACCAAGGCAATTTCTCTTCAACCGAACAGCGTTTCTAACATTGACGCGGTTTGGTGAATCTTACCGAAATGTCGTCGAATGTACCGAAATCCTTTTTGGATCTGGAGTGACAGCTTGGCTTTTTTATGTTGCACAACAAATCTTAACCTTCACATTGCACCGACCATCTTATTACGAGTACAATATATTTCTTGTTTACTGTTCTGCTTGGTAAATATTCAGCCGATGTCGAAAAGAAATGGAAACCGAAACACCCCAAATGATATGATTGTGATGAAATAATCTAGCAGGTTGAATCACTGTTTTTGGCCTGGGGTTTTAGCCCAATGCCTTACTCGTATCTATGCTATATTTCATATGCATTTAACCCAATTGCCCAAAAGTGTGATTTACAACGCGACAGTAGTTCGGGTCACTTTAATTGTATCTAAGAAAAGCTGAACAATATGTTAGAAAAGCTTATTTAGTCAATGGTTCAAGAAATATTTCATTCTTCGTAGCTTAAAAGTTAAAACTTTAAAATTCCGCAACAATGAAATTAATGCACGAATTGAATGTTGTTACTACAATTTCATTCATAAATTTAGCCCGATCGCATGCAATATATTTTAGCTACATGAATGTACTCTGAAGGAGGCTCCAATTAGGTAACAAAAATACATCTTGATGGTCAATAGACGCGAAATGTCCTCGAAATATAAATTTGTCAAACAATATACATGTAGTAACATAGGAAGACATGGCATTACATAAGTAATAATAAAATGTAAATCACAGACAAAGAAGACTGTTGACAACTATGAGATCAATAAAATGCACTGGATTGTTAAAAAAGGAAATGTTTTTCTAAAAAAGAAAAAAAAAACCTTTATATTGAAGTATTTTTAGTTAAGAGAAATGCTTAACATAAATTCCAACCTACAGTTACATTATGTGTGTTTTCACCTTTAACTTAAAACAAGACAGGCCATTGGTGTCTCTTACTTTCTTTACGAAGCTTTTCCAGAGAGAACAACCACTGTACACTCAACTGCTTTTCTAATTGGTCACCTTTTATATAATCGTGCTTTTCAAAATAAACACAGAGAAATATAAATCGACTCACTTTGTTTTACTTCATTCGTACCCATGCCATAATCCTTTGAAATCCAAATTTCCAACATCTCTGTACAAAAAAGTCGACCATTTCTATCAATATTTTAAAATGCCGAACTATGGGATGACCAAATAGAAATGTGTTTGAGTGTAGACAAAATAATGTTACCAACTTATTTAAACTTTGGATGCATAAACCTTTTGTTTTCAGAATTTGTACAACTATCAGTGCATGAGGACACTTGGCAAATGTCTTTGAATCTGTGTGGATACTGGCTGTACTGGCTGGAATAATAACTGGGAAATGTGTTGTTACTAATTTAAAAGACATGACACAGTGCTATTTGTTCAACCCTTCTGGAGTATTTAAGAGGCACATGAAGGTGTTTACTGTGATTGCTGTTAAATGGTATTGGCATGGTGAAATAAATACTCTTTAAGAATGGAAGTATGCAACTTTTATACTCACTGATACACGTGTATCATATTATAAGTCTCACACTTCCATTGTTGCACGTAGAACTACACCCCTTCTTTAGCATCAGAACCATATACCGATACCTTTATAATCACCCTCTGCCTATACCTCTACCACAAACGATATTTTCTATTTTGACAAACAAATCGACATGCGTCCATAGCCAATCAGCGAATCCTCTTGCAACGACTTACTTATAATTTAAAAATGGCAGTAAGCATGTTTAAATAAAGATTATGCGACTGTGCCTCGAGTAGAGAACTCTCACAGTCATAGAAATAGCGCTGTGACAATGCAAACTGGTCGGAAAACTAAATAAATCGAACCAAAAAAGTTTCCGATACCTATTAATGTGTAGGAATTTAAGGCTATTCGTCCACTGTCAACGGCAGTGGAATCGAAGCGCTGTATGGGAGCGTAGTAGTCACAGTGTTACATTACGTCAGTTGAAGAACCATCATCCAAGAGTTTCATTCAAAGTACGTTCTTGTTTCAGCCGATGAAGCTGCCAATAATGTTTTCATAGTTAGAAGTTTGTGTTGTGATAATGTTAACAGATATAGAGTTCTTAGTTTGGTATTTTTGATCTGTCATTAAACAATGACATGGTTTTTTAACATAGTTGATGTGGAGCTATTTGTGTTATGCCTACCTTAGCATGCCCATAACGGCATGTGTTCAGATGCTATGGATTTTGTTAAATAGTAGAGTACATGTTTCACTGGCTTAATGGTCCTTTTGTTTTTTATATTTATGTTTTACAAACATTTTCCTGTGTTCGCCGTCTTGTACGTAGTTGAGTTGTCCAGCGGCGAATTTCTTCTTTACCTTGTTCGTTTTATTTTAGTATTTTTACTGACAGTTCCAAGACTGTAATTCGCTGTATGGTAAATATTTAGATGTATGTTATATCTCCCTTTCCTCTATGCAAATCTTTCACTTTATATAGTGTTCATATTACTTTCTGACCAGTTTCGGCTTATTGTTGCCAGCTGTCTTGACTTGTCCAGTGATCTGTTCCATCCATTAATTCACCCACACTATTTGTCGTCTTTGATTCTCCTAGTAAGTATCCGCCAGGCTATTCCTTGCGTCTCTGTTCCCTTACGTGAGCCTCCTCAAGTACCTTATATTTTATGAATTGTTGTGTTACCGGAGGTCTGTGTGGGGAGGCACTATCTCAAGTGTTTGTAGCAACTTATTCTATCTCTTTTATGTCGGTGATTGTAGGATAAGTGCTAGGTTGAGTGCCCTTCAAACCAGGTTTAACCCCTTAGTGCAGTGTTCAAGGAGTTACTCATAACTTTAACCATAATTAAGTTCCGCTTTTTGTGTATCTTTTTATGTTTTGTAATTATATTCATGTATGTATACTGCTAATGCGCCTCGTGACCATTGTTTGTGGTATTTCCTGCTTAATCTTTTCATTTAGTTGTATTACCAACGTAGTATATAAAAACAATCCATTTAGAAGAAATCAATACGTCTACACGTAAGACAAATTGTTGTGAAGGCATTCAGTCGCGAGTATTAGGATCTCCTGGGCAGGCATCATATCAAATCAATGTAAAGGGAAAATGACAATCATCGCGTGGATCTGAACGTTGGAAAAACATATACTGTATACTGACCAGTGTATCATAGCTAATGGAAAATATCATTGTAATTAATTACAGTCTGTAATACAGATAGTCCTATATGGAGAAGGTGACGTTGTATAACTGTATTTCGGCAAAAAAACACATTTGTGCGCAATTTCATAAACAGAGTATTATTATTTTTAACATAACATAAGGCGTAGAGAGGAAATAACACCCAATGCATGGATTATTTCGATTTAAATTTCACCTCCTTCGCAGTGATCTCCCCTTATAGTTGTTGCTGTACTGCAAGGGAAGATAACCGCTGCGTGGAGTTTGGAATTTCACTTGTGAAATAACAACTCACGTGCGTGTGACGTCACAACAAAACAAGCGTGACGTTGACGCGCTTGAGCTAATGATTTTGACATTGTTAAATATTCATTTTGTGCGATTTGTGATGTTTTATTTTATTGAAAGTTAACGTCTTGTTAATTTGAATATGATATGTGATATAATCATTTGAACTTGTATCTTCTGGCTGAGAATTAAAAAAGAAAATTGTCGGAACTCCTTTTTGACGCGTCAGCTTTTGTTTACCAAAGACCGAATTACACACGTCTTACTTTGCTTGCATATAAGGGGTTAAGGTGAAAATCAGGCGTTTCTGCTGTTATGTCATAAATAGAATCTTACATTCGTGTTCATTTTCTAAAATCTAAAACCGACAAAAGCCTCGTTTTTATCTTCTTTAGAAGACCCGTTTAATAAATTCAATAAATAATGACCACTCATATCAAAGATCCTCTATAAATTGAATTATGAGGATTGTAAGAAATATGTATTCTTGAAAATACATTCTTGTTTATACTATGATTCAACTGATCATTTGATACTGGTCTAGTTGTTGGTATATAATTACAAATATATTATGCTATGTTTATATATTATACTTAATTTCAACACGATTTTAACATTATTTTGCAAATATGTTAATTTCACTTCCATTTACAGGAAACGACATTGTGAGGACTCGGTATAATTATTATGAGCAAGTAATATGACGTCATTATATACTTAGCATTGCATGTACACACGCACAAACAAACCTGCAAATGTACGTATACACACAGTAAGCAAATATTACAACCATGTTTTACATCTGGGTTTGGTTATACTTACAAATCAATACAAGGAATAAAAGAGAGCTTACATTTAAAAGCATACATAGTTGAGGAAAATAGAATGAAACAACGGATACAAGGGTAAGCATTAAATTCAAAGAATTTCAGGGATTAGACGACTCGATGAGGAATTAATCAGTTCAAATTTCAAAATACATTTACTGTCACCGGGAGATCTCTCTCGTGTCGCTGTGAACCAGACAATACGTGAACACTGTAATACAAGTCGCTGTTATTTACAGCCTACGGATTTTCTGAGAATTCCGTTATGTAAATGATAAGTAGGTGCAAATATACGCCTGCTAATACTTGCCGTAGTTGTATGAGAAACCAGGACCAGCAAACGTTGGTAAGACAAACATTTGTCTACTTATAACTCTATGTATGACATTTACAAGAATGTTTATATAACACTCAAATACTTAATTAGTAACTAGACAAAGTGTAGATGGAAGTGTGATTGTTTATAAGCATAACTAGTCATAAAGAATGGCGCTAAAGTCTACCGGGCCACCTTTACTTGTTCTGTTATGTGGATAAACTTGTCTTTTATTTTATTTCGAATGTCTTTCAGTAAGACCAGCATGACAGTACTGTCTCTTCTTCTCTGATGGCGTTTTAGTACTTCCATAAAGAACAACCAATTGTTGTTCATTTCACAAAACGACTGTCGGTTACTTTCATATTGCCACTGAACCGAAAGTAGCGGAAACAAAAGAAAATAACTTAATTAGAAGTTCTGACAAATACGAGTGGACGTTATCATTTGAGGGCTGCTATGGGATTTACAACCTCTTCTGTAAGTGACGTAATTTCAAGAAAACGCAACATGTAATGTCACTTTTTGCAAGCAGGAAACATTATTTGCTCCATATGGTCACTTATAGTTCACTCCACATCTTCCTGTGTCTTACATCCAATGAGCATCCAGAATTTTCAAATTCAAATTTCAAATTTTTGGCCAACTTATCCATTTATTATGGCATTTCGCACAATATCTATTAAGACATTTCATTAAGTAAATCTGGTAAGTGATCAATATGGCGGTTTTCAAATATGGAAAACTAAGCTCCGCCTATCGAAAATGAGCTATTCCATGTTGAAAAAAGGAATTCTGGAAGATTGAGTGAAAATAGGTCAAAAAATAAAAAAAATTTTTTGTTTATATATGAATGAAATATTATGATCAAAGACTAACAGTTTACACAAACACTACGGATCGACGGACATAAAGGATCACGAATATTAGCGGACCTATATGACACATGACCGGAGAACTGTCGCCCAGACCCCACTCTTACCTGTCTGGTATAACGTAATCGTCCGTTTTCGATGACTGCAATTTTCAGCCAGTTGAAACAAATTTAAAACGTCGCTTTGGACCTCAAGCCTGTCAAACAATCGATCAGTGGCTAATGTTTTGTTTTGAAATACATGAAACGTGCCGCCAGAAAGAGGCGGAGTTAACTATAAGCCGGTTATAACTCACATATAACGCTAACGCTCCCTTGCACTTAATTTGCTTATAATTCCAATACACGAGCTTTAACCTATACTTCGTTTTCATACTGCCATATGGGGGAACATTTTGCTTACTGTCAGTACATTGTGACTTCACATGTTAAGTTTTCTGGAAATCACGTCACTTAAAGAAGAGGTTGGAAACCGTACAGCGGCGCTCATTTATTGCTTAACAATAATACTATTAATGTTGTTAAGGACAGTATGCATACTACAGTTAATTGTCTTAATTCTTATATAATATGACAACTTCTGCAAGATAAGAAATACTTTCGTTTGCATGGATGTCATTCCATACCAAATATGTACAACAATACCTACATAATCATGACAATAATAGTAAAAATAAGCATTTAACAAATTATGGTTATGTTTGGTACAGGAATATTAAAAATACACTATTTGATTTGTTGTACTTGAATATTGCGCTGATATAACTGTAGAATATGAAAGAAATGGTAACCGTAATAGTATTTTCATTAAAAGTGCAAAATTTAAAGTTCCATGTCTCTATCTGGACCGCAACATTTTTAATATAATTATACTTCTATAATCTATAATTTTCACACGTTTTTATTCATTGATGATTATTAATAATTTGTTTCGTTTTCATAAACAAAACGCCCATAAAGTCATCGGTTGTTATTTACAATATACGTCATGTATGATCTTGTCGCGATTTCTTTATATTGCCGTTGTGCTTCCGTGACTTTTATTGAAGACGTCAAAGCCAACAACAACAGCAAAAATTGCGTTCACATGATGTGACGTCATTGAATTGTGTGTGCCTGTCGAATGCAGTTATATAGATACATCGGTCGACAGTGAGTGTAATGAAATAGGCTTAAACTAGGTTAAACTAACCGGTCGACGAGATCACTGTTTTTACATCGATATCGAATCCTCAGATATTTGATGGGCCAACGTATGTACACTAAAAGCTAAGTTTTAGAGTATATTTAAATTTGGGTATATTCTAGACTAGACAGATGCTTAAAACAAATTTGTTTTATGACCCATTTTGGGACTGTAAAAGTAATACTGCCATTGTCTCGTGCACACACTAGTAGATTACTGATTGGTAATGTCAACGCATAATTAATGACTGTTCCACTTGCAAGATAATATGCACAAATTAACGTGTCGATAAACACAATATCACACGAATAAATCGTAGATACAGACGCAGAAATTACTCTCACACATGTGACAAATAGGCTATACACTTTCATGATGCGAAAAAAAAATGTATGCATTCATATATCTTAAATAATAAGGAACGCAACTTTTTCTATATGGTTGGTTACAGCTTTTCATCTAATTAAGTGAAAAAGAACATACGATATACTGATGTTAAAACATACATTATATTCTCACATTAATCAACCATTTTCACTGGTTAAGTTTCATAAAAACGGATATTTGTTTTGAGAAAAAAACTTTGTATGATCAAAAAGCGGCCCACATCTGTCATATACTGAACTATGATGCCATACTAACATGTTATTAACGTAGTGATAAGCACTTTTATCTCATCGGAAGTCATTGATGATACTTGCAGTGAAATAATATTTTAAAGGAAAAGAACTTCTGTGTCGGGAATGTTTACATTATGTACGCACGCTGTTGTTAAACACATAACTCTAGAGGCCTCCCTGGTCGAATGATTTTGGAAGGGTCAGATAATGCATTGAATATCGTTTTAATAATTTAAAATCATGTATACCTGAATTTTGTTTTGTACAGACATATATATATTAGTGTTGTAATTAAAGGTATTGAAATAAGAAAATAGTGAAATAAGTGATATATATACTAAAATCCATTAAAAACGCAATCGAAAATCATGACATAAAGAAGAAATATTAATTCACTGAATATAATTTCATAAACTTACTCAGTCATGAAATATGAATTACTGGTCCATAGTTTTAATACCTTGCGAATAATGTTTTGAACATTGGTAACAGTTGATAGCTTTTAACACAATGTACAAAATGAAGCCTTATTAAAATTTTAATTCTCATTTACATGAAATGAGGTTTAAATGGTAAAATGGGCACATTTAATCCTTTCATTCAAATATAGTAAACATACATGGTATAGGGCAAACATACACTATTTCACAACGGAGTCCGAGATCTTAGCAGCGTCAACGAATGACTACTTTGTTTGGCGAGTTAGAAATATATTTTTGATACCGCTCATAGCGCAACATAGCTACACCCGAACATACAGTCGAAGACATGCCGAATCAATACTAACGGACTAAGCACGGCAAATTGAACATTGGTTATGGTTTATGTTATGTGCAGACATGATTGTAACATCACTTCCGGTGGAGATATCAATAATACACCGCAGGAAATTCCGGCAATATAATTAGTTGTAATGGTATTATAGGACGATTTGCAAATCTGTCGTGACAAATTTCTTGGAATCAATATTTTTTCTCTTCTTTTCTTCATTCAGCATCGTCGTCAGATAGAAATAACAAACGTAATTATAGATCGATGAAACTAGCAAAGATGACTATAGCAGTTATTGTGTGCAACTTATCCAAAGCAATGCGCTATGGGAGATTCAAATGTCGACTGTTTCGAATGGTTGTAGCTTCAGAAACATTAATTGATATTATTAATTAACTAAGCAATATTAGGCGCGTTAACACTATCAATTCAGGGCCGATATAAAGTTTCTTACGACATTATAGAGAGAGAACTCGGCCATTACGAAAAAAACACGGCCATTATGAAAACAACTCGGCCATTATGAAAAAACACGGCCTTTATGAGATTTGGACATTCTGATTGGTTGTTCAACTCGGCCATTATGAATCCAACGCTATCCGTAGAAAAAAAATCGACGCCATTTTGAATAGGAAAATTCGGAATGCTGATTCTTTTTAAATATACCTAGAAGCCCATTTTCAAAGGTAACACTACAAATCAATCAAGATCAAGGGGAAGTAAGGTATCCAGGGAAGTACGCGGAATAAAGAACGGGTTGGACGGCTAATATCCTGATCAATGTTTTCGCCAGACGACCTACCTTGAAATCCTAAAAAGGTCTACGCTACAATGAATGAAGGCGAGAGCGTACTGCAACAGCTGGCAGACGATATATTGACTTTAGACAGTATAATTGACAATCGTGAGTGTATCCAAAATGTGTTTGGTCTTGTGGATGGAAATCACAGTGTAGTGCCACTAGTGGAGGAAAACCCGGATATGGGGATACGTTCGGATACAGATAATGATTTTATCGGTGAAAGACAATTTAAAAGATTTAAACATGTTGACGTCAGCGAAACGAAAACTTTTGTAGAATAAAATAATAAAAATAAGTAAAAATGTTATTATGTTTTGTTAATATTGCATAGTCAATTAATAAAATTGTCAATAATCAAGAGTTTTCATAATGGCCTTGTTATTGGGCTTCGGCCAGTCATATTAGCCTTCGGCCTAAAGGCCTCAGGCTAATATGACAGCCTTCAGCCCAATAACAAGGCCATTATGAAAACTCTTGATTATTAACATTATAGTAAACTTTGCCATAGGAATGGTGAAAATGGTGTTGAAGAGATGTTGTTGTACAAACGAGTGCCGTTTTTGTCAGGTGGCATTGTATATAGTATTAAACAAACATTTTGATTTTGTAAAATTGTAGTTAAGAGTCGGCCAGTGGTTGTAGAAATCAATGTCGTAAACTGTTTTCTCTAACGGTCGTCTAATGATAATACCTGTCCCTCAATTCGAATCACGTGACTCTCGACTTTAGCAATTTGAGTTCGAGCTCCATTGGATCCAGCATGGTTTTTGTAAGGAAGCCGTTCATCTGGTTTACAGTAGGTCGGTGGTTCCCTTCAGATGCTCAACGATGACTGAAATGATGCTCATAAATCATATTATTATACTATATTTGAAATACTATTAATTCGAATATGTGCTCTACAGAATTCCAAACCGAAACTCAGGTTATCCGAAATGTAAATCGTTGATAGGTGCCGTTTAATGGTATATATCTCTTACTTCGCTCGAATTATATCATCTTTAATTGGAATAGTAGACGTCTGTAATTCAATTACTTACATTTAGTTTTCATGTTTTAAATGGAAATGAACACTGTTTGATTGCAATGTTCGATATCTAGTATTCAAATTGTTGACACCGAATTGCACATAGTATACAACTGTATCTCAGACATATAATCATTGTTCGTCAATAATTTTTCTTCGTCTCATCCAGTTCATCTAAGTGTTTCTATGTGAACATACTATAATATTATATAAATACCAGATGACGTCCTTTGTGACAGTACATATTGTCGGCATTCGAGAAAATACTGTAACCCTCGGCTTCGCCGAAAAATTAAAATTTCTAGAATGTTGACAATATGTACTGTCATACTGAGAAGCGATCTGATATCAATTTTATTATATCGAACAAAATATAAATGAAAAAATGCTTGTTTACAGTTGTCGTCATTTTGTCATTTGGAATAGTTGCAAGCGCCGGAATTTACTGATTTAAACGCATTTTATTAAGCGTCCACCATCATGAATTTGGGAAACCAGAATTGTCTATGTTTAGCCATGTGATAGTATTCTATCACCCGGTGAAAAAGATACTGTCAGGGTTATAGCACGGCATGACTCATACTGAGTATGGAAATTTAACAAGGGAATATAATAATACGGATTTGCCTTTAGCGTGTATATGCGAATTTTGCATGGACAAATCACATGAGGTGTAATCAATAAATAGTGTATACTTGTATCATAAACGCGGTTACCCTTCGCACAAAACTGTCATTACAACTAAAGTAAAATTAAACAATGGCAAAACTATTGACATAAGCATTGCATTTTAAGCGTTATATCATACAGCATACGCCATGTATTACAAATGTATTTGGGAATCGTCTGAATTAAAATTAATTTACATGAACGACTCATTCAGAAGGAGTAATCGATTGTGTGTTCATGAATTAACAGCTGGCATATTTCCATTGACAGACGTCAGTAATTATTTCAAACCATATTTAGATATACGACTCATTAAAATGCACACTCCATTTCGTTTGAGCAACAGCTGTCATACGCATTTAGGTACATGTATATGCATACTTTGTGCTTTCAGTTTCATTTATCGATGAATGTTCTTGTTCGATAAACAAGTTAACCTTTGGATATAATTTTCAATTAACCGATTAGCAAATCAATCGATTTTTTGCGTCCGGAGTCAAACGATTTTGACTTAACTCTTACCTATTGTTGGTGTATTTTGAAACCTTCACACGATTTACAGCACTTTTCTCCACTGCTGCCTTACCATTATTTGACCAAAATCCTCTAGTAATCCAGTTAATGCCTTTACGTCTTCCGAATAGGATACATTCTTTTGTTCTCGATAAATGTCACCACTACTCACGTTTTAACGACGACATCGTTTGTTACTCAACAAAACTAGGATAAAAATAACACAAACATTAGTTCACCAGGACGAAAATTGCTGAAATTAGGTTTCGCCGATTATACTTCATGCTATCTCATAAAGGACCCGACATTCTCTAGATGAATTAAGTTGTAAAAATTGTCAGTGATTGCGATGTTGCTACCCTATAGGGCGCATACCAACAGCTTAGCCAGTGGCTCGCTATTTTTATGTTAGTAGGCGAATATTCAAAATCCTTGAGGGCGACCTTCAGCTATTTACTGTTGAACTTTCCTATTATATAAAGTAATGAATGAAATAATTTCAGGAATTATCGAAGTTGTTCAGGAACTATATCTCTTGATTACACAACTAAGGTATTAGTCTATCAGTTAAGTTGACTTCGTTGACAACGACGGACAGTTCAAGACATAAGATATTTCAGTCATTAAGACAAGTTTAATTAAAATATCGCTTTCGTAGATATTATGTCCTCTAATCTAATACAGCACGCTACTGATGTTTTTGATAATACGTTGACACATCAAACAGAATACGTTATCTAAGTATATTGAACTTATTGGGAGGCACATTGCTCATTAGGCTCATTCATTTAGTGTACAAATAAATCTTCTTACTTTCACTTACATGTTCTTTAGACTGGTCCTAATTAATATCTTCTTTTAGATAACCAAGTACCTGAGGCTATCACCTAGGATGGTATTTAATTCCAAGTGTTTAACGGCTACCTGACATGAAACTTTCAGGTTACTGATGCATAATAATTGCGATGGTAACTGTGAATGCGTATTGTTTAATCGATTTGAATATATTTCTAGTATCCCTACCAGGATTCAAACCTTTCACCTCCCGCTACCAATGAGGATGCCTTAACCACTCGGCCATGGGAGACGGTATATGTACATATATATGTTGATTACAATTTACATGTCCTGAACCTTTGCCTTGTTTTGTGTTTCTCTTTCTATTGTCTGGATATGGAAGTTCTCATTTGTATATATTGTAGCCATGTTTTATTCAACAGGTGTATAGTATCATTAATTTCGAAACTATTTCCATGAGTATCTATGAATAAAAGATATATGCAACGAAACAAACATGCCTTTACCAGATGTTTCAACGCCGTTTTAACATTTATATGCGGCGGTGTTGTAAAATTGTAAACGAAATTCATAAGCAACTACTTTATCTCGGTACAAATTTAACTTCTGTACATAAATAAAATGCCCTGTCTAGTTTTATTTTGTTCAATAATCGTGAGGATCATCTTACACGTATTTTAATACCATGTAGTGTCAAATGAACCTCATTGAATCTAAGAGTACATGCAATGAATAATTCGAATGAAACGTTCCATAAAACCAGTGTTGTCACAGTCGTTTTGGTTAGAAACAAGACCGCCTAACATATGCTGGACAATCCTACGTTATTAAGAAAATTGAAATAGCCTCTGGATAATGAAGGCAGACGTTAAAGGAAATGAAAGCCATTATGTTCTTAATTCAATGTACTTTTGCAGATTCACCTACACGTACTACATTAATATCATATAGTTTGTTATTATGTATAAAGTTGGATATTTGGATAGTGTGATGTTTGGCCTTTTCATCAGTTTATTCTTGATGGAACTGTCTCTCACCAAATATTATAGAATTTAGATTCACTTACAGATACGTTATGATAGATGAGTTATGATACTTTCAATGCAAGCTGAACATCTGCTTATTTTACAGAACTTATAAGCTGTAAAATCATTATAGTATCGTTATTATATCGTCTTAGAGCCTTTTACAAATCACACAATCTGAAATTAAATTGATTTGAATTATGAATAATTACATTACTATGAATAAGATTTATGCTCTTTATGAAGTATTTATGGCATGTAGAGTTTTCAATTTCGTTTTACTTTTGCTGTGCAATTTCATGTTGGAAATACTTGAAATTATGTTGTATTATCACTTGTGCATTGTTGTGTTGTGTTTTGTTGGGCTGAATTGTGGTGTATCGGAGTTGGTCAATGTTCTCGGTGGTGTGCAGTAGTTGTATCAAATCAGAAGCATTTCATTACGTGATCTAAGTTGAAAATTAATTTCCTTGTCGTAGTTGAAGTTGAGACTGACATAAATCATACATGCGCTCTGGTAAATATCCGTACGCAGTCACGGAAACACATCGGTAATAATACGGAAGTCGCATCAAGGTCAAACGCGACATATTTTGTAAACGACAATTCATGTCTTTTATCGGCTTTGTTCTGAAGGCCGCTGCAGAACTCACAATCTGTCATCTCTCCTTTAAGTATAAAAGTGTTTTCGATACACGTATGTGTCACAATGTTTGCAATTTAGATAAAGAATAACCGTAGTGGGTGGAAACATTGATTACCCATTTGTTGATGGAATTGGGCATATAATTCATCTCATAACCTTGTTTGGATATGCTTATGGCGGTATGCTTATTTATCAATATGCTTTGACAAAGGTATGAGTTCAGAAAGGGATTTATTAACAAAATTAAATACACGTTGAATTATTTAACATTGACAGCAATTACATTTATATCGTAGAATAATATGGAACACTGGCAGAAGATTCTATGTGTAACTGAGCAGTTTCTTGGTCTGTGGTCTCTTTACACAAGGAACAGCTATCATCGGCAGATTTTGTATTACTTATAATAGCAAATGTTAACATTTCAATACTTTGTCTATCTTCTATACGGTCGTCTCCACTCGTTAGTTTCGATGAAATCGATTCCTCATGAATTGCGTCCATACTCGGAGATGGAGTTGGACGAATTTGTGGAATTAATGAATTATGACGACTACTTTCTTCATTAATGGTTGTCGGAATACTTATCGTCGCTTCCATGAATTCACGTCTGTGAAATGCTTTATCAAGAACGTCACCGCGTTTCTCTTGACATTTTGCCTCTATTATAAGTATTTGGGGACAATTGGTCAAGACATTCTCCTCATTCTGTTGATCTATCATCTTTTCTTTCTTATGCTTATCTTTAAACGTCCTGGGTGACACAAAAAGGTCACCATTTCTGTTCGTATTTCGTGTTGATGTTGTTGACTTGAAGCTTGTCCGGTTTGTTCCAGAAGAAGATTTTAGACTGTTGTTACTTGACCGAGAAAATCGAACACTTCCATTTCGTGATGTTCGTTTGCTACTAGTAGACATCATCTTGATGAACGGTCTCCTGGTCAATGCAGTCGTGGTGTTTGTTTGGTTTCTTGTACAACGTACGACCATGTTTTCCTGAAGTTACAAATATCACAGTTCAATAAAGTAAATATACGTAATGACTAGAAAGAATATTGAAGATCAATTTGTTAATGCTTTCTTTTTTAAGTTTCAATATGACTGGCATTTATCATAGTGTTACCCAGTACACCAATGGTATATTGTCATTATGCACATAAGGTTATGCTGCTTTATGTAAAAAAAGATACAGACAACACATTGTCATATTCTGTAAATTTGGTCCATGGATTATTTCAACATATTTCAAAATGCGCGAACTACATGTAGAATCGAAATAAAGTTACCTATTTAATCACAATATATGAATTTAAACAAGTCTGTCGGTGTTACTTGGTCACACGGACGATGTTGTTGGTCCGTTGATAAGTTTACATACCTGGCGAGCAGGCTTGAAGTGTCGTCGTTTGCACTTAAACATTCTAACAAGAACACACCGGAAACTTTTGCTGGAGTAGAAATATAAGATAGGGTTTAAGGCACTGTTTGAATGTCCAAGAAATATCGTGTAAGGTAAGGCGACAAGAAGATGGCTGTCCTCGGGATAAAAGTCAAGATAGAGACTGACACAGTAATATGGCAACCAGCAGATAGCAAATAATACAGCCAAAGCTATTAACATTTTAGCCACACGTTTTCGTCCTTTCATCATTTGTTTCGCCATAACCTGGCTTGTTACCGACTCGGTTCGTTTAAGATCTTTGTTTTCAGTCCACAATTCGCTACCAATCAATCCATAACACGTGCAGATTATGAAGCCGGGAATCACATACACAATTATAAAAAGAGACAAATCGTAGTGTTGACGCTGTACTTCGTCAGACCAATGTTCACCACAGAAATACACGGGTTCGGTAGGTATCAGGTCTATAACAGATATCCCTCTCACAATTAGTAAGGGTATCATCAATGCTATTGAACACAACCACACTACTAGTATCAATTTGAAGGCTACGGCGTTTGTGCTAAGTCTTCTGAATAGCATTGGATGCCGTATTGCCAAGTATCTATCCACACTAAGTAGAGCAATAGTGAACACACTGGCAGCAACAGTCACACCTGGAATGCAAACATACACAGGGTATAATGCGAATATTCAAATCAAATTGATTGTCTCCTATTCAAATCGATTGCATGTGATGGTTTGCTAAGTTTATTTTTATATGCAAATGGTATATTATTACATTATATGTTACAATACTTCCGTATTACGGTATATTATTACATTATATGTCACAATACTTTCGTATCACGGTATATTATTACTTTATATGTCACAATACTTCCGTATCACGGTATATTATTACTTTATTTGTTACAATGCTTCCGTATCACGGTATATTATTACTTTATATGTCACAATACTTCCGTATCACGGTATTTTATTACTTTATATGTTACAATGCTTTCGTATCACGGTATTTTATTACTTTATATGTTACAATGCTTCCGTATCACGGTATTTTATTACTTTATATGTCACAATACTTCCGTATCACGGTATTTTATTACTTTATATGTCACAATACTTCCGTATCACGGTATTTTATTACTTTATATGTTACAATGCTTCCGTATCACGGTATTTTATTACTTTATATGTTACAATGCTTCCGTATCACGGTATTTTATTACTTTATATGTCACAATACTTCCGTATTACGGTATATTATTACTTTATATGTTACAATGCTTCCGTATCACGGTATTTTATTACTTTATATGTCACAATACTTCCGTATCACGGTATATTATTACTTTATATGTTACAATACTTCCGTATCACGGTATATTATTACTTTATATGTTACAATGCTTCCGTATCACGGTATATTATTACTTTATATGTCACAATGCTTCCGTATCACGGTATATTATTACTTTATATGTCACAATGCTTCCGTATCACGGTATTTTATTACTTTATATGTTACAATGCTTCCGTATCACGGTATTTTATTACTTTATATGTTACAATGCTTCCGTATCTCGGTATTTTATTACTTTATATGTCACAATACTTCCGTATTACGGTATATTATTACTTTATATGTTACAATGCTTCCGTATCACGGTATTTTATTACTTTATATGTCACAATACTTCCGTATCACGGTATATTATTACTTTATATGTTACAATACTTCCGTATCACGGTATATTATTACTTTATATGTTACAATGCTTCCGTATCACGGTATATTATTACTTTATATGTCACAATGCTTCCGTATCACGGTATATTATTACTTTATATGTCACAATGCTTCCGTATCACGGTATTTTATTACTTTATATGTCACAATGCTTCCGTATCACGGTATTTTATTACTTTATATGTCACAATACTTCCGTATCACGGTATTTTATTACTTTATATGTCACAATGCTTCCGTATCACGGTATATTATTACTTTATATGTTACAATGCTTCCGTATCACGGTATATTATTACTTTATATGTCACAATACTTCCGTATCACGGTATATTATTACTTTATATGTTACAATGCTTCCGTATCACGGTATATTATTACTTTATATGTTACAATGCTTCCGTATCACGGTATATTATTACTTTATATGTCACAATGCTTTCGTATCACGGTATATTATTACTTTATTTGTTACAATGCTTCCGTATTACGGTATATTATTACTTTATATGTTACAATGCTTCCGTATCACGGTATATTATTACTTTATATGTCACAATGCTTTCGTATCACGGTATATTATTACTTTATTTGTTACAATGCTTCCGTATTACGGTACTAGTATATTATTACTTTATTTGTTACAATGCTTCCGTATTACGGTATATTATTACTTTATATGTTACAATGCTTCCGTATTACGGTATATTATTACTTTATTTGTTACAATGCTTTCGTATCACGGTATATTATTACTATATATGTTACAATGCTTCCGTATCACGGTATATTATTACTTTATATGTCACAATACTTCCGTATCACGGTATATTATTACTTTATATGTTACAATGCTTCCGTATCACGGTATATTATTACTTTATATGTCACAATACTTCCGTATCACGGTATATTATTACTTTATTTGTTACAATGCTTCCGTATTACGGTATATTATTACTTTATATGTTACAATGCTTCCGTATCACGGTATATTATTACTTTATATGTCACAATGCTTTCGTATCACGGTATATTATTACTTTATTTGTTACAATGCTTCCGTATTACGGTATATTATTACTTTATTTGTTACAATGCTTCCGTATTACGGTATATTATTACTTTATATGTTACAATGCTTCCGTATTACGGTATATTATTACTTTATTTGTTACAATGCTTCCGTATTACGGTATATTATTACTTTATTTGTTACAATGCTTCCGTATTACGGTATATTATTACTTTATTTGTTACAATGCTTCCGTATTACGGTATATTATTACTTTATTTGTTACAATGCTTCCGTATTACGGTATATTATTACTTTATATGTTACAATGCTTCCGTATTACGGTATATTATTACTTTATTTGTTACAATGCTTTCGTATCACGGTATATTATTACTATATATGTTACAATGCTTCCGTATCACGGTATATTATTACTATATATGTTACAATGCTTCCGTATCACGGTATATTATTACTTTATTTGTTACAATGCTTCCGTATTACGGTATATTATTACTTTATTTGTTACAATGCTTCCGTATCACGGTATATTATTACTTTATTTGTTACAATGCTTCCGTATCACGGTATATTATTACATTATATGTTACAATGCTTCCGTATCACGGTATATTATTACTATATATGTTGCAATGCTTCCGTATTACGGTATATTATTACATTATATGTTACAATGCTTCCGTATCACGGTATATTATTACTATATATGTTGCAATGCTTCCGTATCACGGTATATTATTACATTATATGTTACAATGCTTCCGTATCACGGTATATTATTACTATATGTTGCAATGCTTCCGTATTACGGTATATTATTACTTTATATGTTACAATGCTTCCGTATCACGGTATATTATTACTATATGTTGCAATGCTTCCGTATCACGGTATATTATTACTATATGTTGCAATGCTTCCGTATTACGGTATATTATTACTATATGTTGCAATGCTTCCGTATCACGGTATATTATTACTATATGTTGCAATGCTTCCGTATTACGGTATATTATTACTTTATATGTTACAATGCTTCCGTATCACGGTATATTATTACATTATATGTTACAATGCTTCCGTATCACGGTATATTATTACTATATGTTGCAATGCTTCCGTATTACGGTATATTATTACTTTATATGTTACAATGCTTCCGTATCACGGTATATTATTACTATATATGTTGCAATGCTTCCGTATCACGGTACATTATTACTTTATATGTTACAATGCTTCCGTATTACGGTATATTATTACTATATATGTCACAATGCTTCCGTATCACGGTACATTATTACTTTATATGTTACAATGCTTCCGTATCACGGTATATTATTACTTTATATGTTACAATGCTTTCGTATCACGGTATATTATTACTATATATGTCACAATGCTTCCGTATCACGGTACATTATTACTTTATATGTCACAATGCTTTCGTATCACGGTATATTATTACTTTATTTGTTACAATGCTTCCGTATCACGGTATATTATTACTATATATGTTGCAATGCTTCCGTATCACGGTATATTATTACTATATGTTGCAATGCTTTCGTATCACGGTATATTATTACTTTATATGTTACAATGCTTCCGTATCACGGTATATTATTACTTTATTTGTTACAATGCTTCCGTATCACGGTATATTATTACTTTATATGTCACAATGCTTTCGTATCACGGTATATTATTACTTTATTTGTCACAATGCTTCCGTATCACGGTATATTATTACTTTATATGTCACAATACTTCCGTATCACGGTATATTATTACTTTATATGTTACAATGCTTCCGTATCACGGTATTTTATTACTGTATATGTTACAATGCTTCCGTATCACGGTATATTATTACTTTATATGTTACAATGCTTCCGTATCACGGTATATTATTACTTTATATGTTACAATGCTTCCGTATCACGGTATATTATTACTTTATATGTCACAATGCTTTCGTATCACGGTATATTATTACTTTATTTGTCACAATGCTTCCGTATCACGGTATATTATTACTATATGTTGCAATGCTTTCGTATCACGGTATATTATTACTTTATATGTTACAATGCTTCCGTATCACGGTATATTATTACTTTATATGTTACAATGCTTCCGTATCACGGTATATTATTACTATATATGTTACAATGCTTCCGTATCACGGTATATTATTACTTTATATGTTACAATGCTTCCGTATCAAGGTATATTATTACTTTATATGTTACAATGCTTCCGTATTACGGTATATTATTACTTTATTTGTTACAATGCTTCCGTATTACGGTATATTATTACTTTATATGTTACAATGCTTCCGTATCACGGTATTTTATTACTGTATATGTTACAATGCTTCCGTATCACGGTATATTATTACTTTATATGTTACAATGCTTCCGTATTACGGTATATTATTACTTTATTTGTTACAATGCTTCCGTATTACGGTATATTATTACTTTATTTGTTACAATGCTTCCGTATTACGGTATATTATTACTTTATATGTTACAATGCTTCCGTATCACGGTATTTTATTACTGTATATGTTACAATGCTTCCGTATCACGGTATATTATTACTTTATATGTTGCAATGCTTTCGTATCACGGTATATTATTACTTTATTTGTCACAATGCTTCCGTATCACGGTATATTATTACTTTATTTGTTACAATGCTTCCGTATCACGGTATATTATTACTTTATATGTTACAATGCTTCCGTATCACGGTATATTATTACTTTATATGTTACAATGCTTCCGTATCACGGTATATTATTACTTTATTTGTCACAATGCTTCCGTATCACGGTATATTATTACTATATGTTGCAATGCTTTCGTATCACGGTATATTATTACTTTATATGTTACAATGCTTCCGTATCACGGTATATTATTACTATATGTTACAATGCTTCCGTATCACGGTATATTATTACTTTATATGTTACAATGCTTCCGTATCACGGTATATTATTACTTTATTTGTCACAATGCTTCCGTATCACGGTATATTATTACTATATGTTGCAATGCTTTCGTATCACGGTATATTATAACTTTATATGTTACAATGCTTCCGTATCACGGTATATTATTACTTTATATGTTACAATGCTTCCGTATCACGGTATATTATTACTTTATATGTTACAATGCTTCCGTATCACGGTATTTTATTACTGTATATGTTACAATGCTTCCGTATCACGGTATATTATTACTTTATATGTTGCAATGCTTTCGTATCACGGTATATTATTACTTTATTTGTCACAATGCTTCCGTATCACGGTATATTATTACTTTATTTGTTACAATGCTTCCGTATCACGGTATATTATTACTTTATATGTTACAATGCTTCCGTATCACGGTATATTATTACTTTATATGTTACAATGCTTCCGTATCACGGTATATTATTACTATATGTTGCAATACTTCCGTATCACGGTATATTATTACTTTATATGTTACAATACTTCCGTATTACGGTATATTATTACTTTATATGTTACAATGCTTCCGTATCACGGTATATTATTACTATATGTTGCAATACTTCCGTATCACGGTATATTATTACTTTATATGTTGCAATACTTCCGTATCACGGTATATTATTACTATATATGTCACAATACTTCCGTATCACGGTATATTATTACTTTATATGTTACAATGCTTCCGTATCACGGTATATTATTACTATATATGTCACAATGCTTCCGTATCACGGTATATTATTACTTTATATGTTACAATGCTTCCGTATCACGGTATATTATTACTTTATATGTCACAATACTTCCGTATCACGGTATATTATTACTATATATGTTGCAATGCTTCCGTATCACGGTATTTTATTACTTTATATGTTACAATGCTTCCGTATCACGGTATATTATTACTATATATGTTGCAATACTTCCGTATCACGGTATATTATTACTATATATGTTGCAATGCTTCCGTATCACGGTATTTTATTACTTTATATGTTACAATGCTTCCGTATCACGGTATATTATTACTATATATGTCACAATACTTCCGTATCACGGTATATTATTACTATATATGTTGCAATGCTTCCGTATCACGGTACATTATTACTTTATATGTTACAATGCTTCCGTATCACGGTATATTATTACTATATATGTTGCAATACTTCCGTATCACGGTATATTATTACTTTATATGTTACAATGCTTCCGTATCATGGTATATTATTACTATATATGTCACAATGCTTTCGTATCACGGTATATTATTACTATATATGTTACAATGCTTCCGTATCACGGTATATTATTACTTTATATGTTACAATGCTTCCGTATCACGGTATATTATTACTTTATTTGTTACAATGCTTCCGTGTCACGGTATATTATTACTATATGTTACAATGCTTCCGTATCACGGTATATTATTACTTTATATGTTACAATGCTTCCGTATCACGGTATATTATTACTATATGTTACAATGCTTCCGTATCACGGTATATTATTACTATATGTTACAATGCTTCCGTATCACGGTATATTATTACTATATGTTACAATACTTCCGTATCACGGTATATTATTACTATATATGTCACAATGCTTTCGTATCACGGTATATTATTACTGTATATGTTACAATGCTTTCGTATCACGGTATATTATTACTATATATGTCACAATGCTTTCGTATCACGGTATATTATTACTATATATGTCACAATGCTTTCGTATCACGGTATATTATTACTGTATATGTTACAATGCTTCCGTATCACGGTATATTATTACTATATATGTCACAATGCTTCCGTATCACGGTATATTATTACTTTATATGTTACAATGCTTCCGTATCACGGTACATTATTACTATATATGTTACAATGCTTCCGTATTACGGTATATTATTACTTTATATGTTACAATGCTTCCGTATTACGGTATATTATTACTTTATATGTTACAATACTTCCGTATCACGGTATATTATTACTTTATATGTTACAATGCTTCCGTATTACGGTATATTATTACTTTATATGTTACAATACTTCCGTATCACGGTATATTATTACTTTATATGTTACAATGCTTTCGTATCACGGTATTTTATTACTTTATATGTTGCAATACTTCCGTATTACGGTATTTTATTACTTTATATGTTACAATGCTTCCGTATCACATGTGAAGCGTAATTTATGATTGTGTCTTGTCTCCCTTCTGCTATTTTAATTATAGGCAGGTGTGTATATATTTTCATGTCGCATGTACTTTTGGAGTGGCTGTGCACTTTGTATGTAGGATCTCCTGCTCGACTTCTTTGTTCATATTCACATATGTTGTAAAATACATTATTTAAACTTGAAATGCGTCTGACGACCAGGCGTAAGTCCTGGTAATCCCATCTAATGAGATATTAGTGCCATTATAAGTTTCTTGGGGTAATTAATCCTCCAATATAAACCCATGACTTCAGGAAGACTTAGTTAGTGGTAATTGTGCGTTAGCTTTGGCGTGCTTTACTGTCTTAGATAAGTCAGATAGCTTGCTAATTCGAGTGTCGCCAGAATCAATAAAGTCTTACACAAATAAATTCAAGAGACATTCTTGTCAATATCATTATCTAAATTAAAGGCTTTTCGTAATAATTGATTTAAATGTGTAAACTATAAAACCTTATAAAGCTGGAGACATAGATAGTCAGCAAGATTGACATGGCGTATCAGAATGGAAATGTTCACGACACGTCTTATGGTCATATGGTTTGTAACGTAACTAAAGACATTGCATAAAAACGCAATACTAATTAAAGAAATACTTTGGCAAAAACGATGATTTAAACCTAGCCTGTTAAGAGATCGTTGTTACAGTTGCAATGGCATTCGTTTTGTAATGCTGGACGTCAGTGTCATGTAGTCACATTTCATTTCCAGCAATTATGGTACTGGAAGACACAAGGCGTCCCTTCTAACACTATTTTGAGCAAAGGCGGACACCTGGGTTCAACATTCCGGATTATCGTTTTACGCATTGTCCAGTAACACACAACATGTTTTTATTCATGTGGTATTTTTTTATTAAATGTTTTGCATCAATCTCAATTTCAATAGTGCGATACTAGATTACCAATATTCCGAAACCCTTATAAGTATTATATCGTTTGATTTCGAAGTAGCTGTTGTCAAACGGTAAATGTATTCCCGAAAGGTTCGCATATATCGTAAACATGTTGAAAGACACAACTTGTACAGCTAACTAAAAGGACAACAAATGTTTGGTCTACATGGATACACCTTGCACACCG
Organism: Mactromeris polynyma; assembly: GCA_032209605.1. Classification (NCBI taxonomy): domain Eukaryota; kingdom Metazoa; phylum Mollusca; class Bivalvia; order Venerida; family Mactridae; genus Mactromeris; species Mactromeris polynyma. The sequence goes on from JASFXZ010000001.1 coordinate 6,586,920, forward strand.
AAGAAGTTGCATTGACTTGTGCCAAGCCAACTTAAACTAATATGTGTTAATAACGCGTCATCGTTTGAGAATAAAGTTCGATTTCCGAGTCAGTAATGTTATTATACATCAAAAGCCAGCCAAAACCGTTCATATTGAACACTGGGCGCAAGTTTGTATATTGTTAAGAAAGCACTTTTATTCAAATAATCAATACACCAATCCCAATGCTGAACTCTATATCTCTCTATATAGTTCAATATCGAACTATAGCAACAACATCATTGCGCTTTTAAATACAATACATTCCCTAGACTAAATCCCCATTGGTAAGACCTGTGACCAAGCTCAGAGACAATTTCTTCAAAATACCAGGGAATGCAAAATAAGCCGCGGATTTTAGGGACAATATAAGACTTCAGGTATCAAAAACGTGCAGCTCAAAGTCTGCTTATTTTATATGGCGCAGTCTCTCTCTACAATGTAAAATTTAGCAAAACCATTACATTGTCTGTCAACATGCACAGTTGAAACAAAACCCAAACATGCCTATCCTAGTGTGTGTAATTTGTTCTCACAGTCGTAGTTCTATTAGTAAAGTCGAGCAACCATTCAATCTGTTATAACGTGATGCTCTGCTTGGAAATAACAGCAACACAATGTCTCATAGTACCTATTAACGTCACAGGTTTTAACATCATCAAATACGCCTTTTTAAAGATAACGACTGACATGAAATACCATGTATATTTCGAGATCCGCAAAGATATTCATAAGAAATTATTATTATCAATCATTCTTCAAAGGTCGATAAATCATCTTATCGACCGAACCTTCAAGGCATTTATCATCATAATTAAAGCCAACATCTCACAAGTTGAGGTGAATTGTGAAAAATGTTTATGTTTTAGTGCAACGTTTAGTATTTGCTCTGACCTTATCAATCAGAATGTCTAGTTAATGATGCTCCCTCGGCGCTGTGCAAGGTGTGAGACGACTATGTTAGATGTTAATGTTGTGTGATGTAACATACGTATCTTAGTAAAGTTGCGCGAGAATGTTTTCGCATTAATCGATAACGGGTTTTAGCTCCGCCCAAGAGGCAATACGACGCGGTGTCTTTAATCATATGATTGTGACATATATATGGCTATAACTTTAGATTTAAAAAAAAATCGAAATATAATATAAGTGCGACAAAAAACACATATTGAACTTGCATGGTCAACTCAATAGAGCACTCGACTGCCAATCTTGAGGTTGTATGTTCGAACTCCGAGTTTTTGACGATTCAAAGAACATACCCAGCCAATGCTACATGACCTCCACTTGTTGTTCATGCTGGGAAGTTGTCAGAGGATTGTGGAAGAAAATGTTAGTACTGATTTTTAATCCACCTACACGGTTTACTTATGAAAACTAATTAAAAATGACGTATAACTCCAACTTTACAAAATAAATATTGAAACAAATATTTTCCAATCTATTACGTAATTATGCAATATATACCATCCTCGTTATTTAGATGCACATATTGCTGTATACGTGACTGATGTTAAGAACAGGATGTTGTGTTGTTGATAACGGTGAAAGTTTACGTTACCTTGGAGAAAGCCAGTCAGTTTGCACATAAACTCTCCATACAACCATATTCTATATAAAGCTTGACCAACAGCAACTGGTATACAAATGATTGTCACTGAAAGTAAACAAAAACAACATACTATTCATAATCATTTTGACTGCAATGACAGAAAGTTATTTCCATCGCCACCTTCAATGGAAACTCATGTTCGCGGCGATCATAATCAAAATGCATGAGAATATCCAATTTGTAAACATACTTAAGTCGTTTTCCAAAGGCTTCATTTAATCATTTTGGTGGAAACAAATAATTGACAAAAAGATTATGCTTGTAGTGCCACATATATATCGTGCCGCATTTAGCTCACTTCTCTTTAAGAGTATTTACTGAAACGAATATTTGAATAAGATATCAATATCAAAAAAAATTAAATTTCAAAAGGAGATAAACTGACTTATGTATCATAACCAATGTTCCTTAACCACAGTCGGTCAAATGGTTTTCTTATGAATAATGACCCTTTTATGTACAAATACATTATAGTGGACATATACGTAGATGTTTGTCAGCACATGTATGGCCATTTTGTGGATTTTTACGAAACCTGCGGCACGAACTATTTGTGGCACTAAATACGTTTTATTTAGCTTATATTTCATTTTTTCTTGTGAAACTAATTTCCATCATTGTCATATTTCAATACATCGTATGACAGTAAAGTGACCAATCACAAGATAATGTTCTTCAAATGTCGGAGAAATCTATTGAGCTTGCTGGTTCGTTTGAGCAAAATGAGGACAAGGAAGTAATGCGCTAGTGATGTGTATCAAGTGACGTGGGTAGGTACAGTTGTAGTTTGGTCGGTCAAAAAGTCGGTAAGAAGTGTTAATAATTTCAGTCATTTACATATACGTTGAATATAGGTACCCATGCTAATTTCAAATCAATCCTAAGGTCAATTACGGTAAAACGCTACTTAAATGATGTCCTTAAACTGCCCACGTGAGAACAGTTTGTGATAAATGATTGATATCTTTGGTGGCTAAATGGAAACCAAGTGTATCTTTTAACCTGGTTAATGTTCTTGGGATGTGATTTATCATGTTTTAGGACTTCTTCTTAAAACGTCATTCAACAGAAGTGCTGATTAATCATAGTTAGCTTACGAGCTTTAAGTTTAAAGTTATTTGTTTAACATCGATTATGAAACAAGTTCTTGCCTATTTTAGAGATAGGGAAGGTTGCAATTCAACCTCGTCCAAAGCGGAATCAGAACCCACAATCTTCGTATCAAGATTCGACCGTTCTACCCCTCGACCACTTAGACTCTTAAAAACTTACCAAGCTAAGCTGCAACTTTATTAAAATTATCATGCAAAACATTAAGTTAAATATGTATTACTGATCAACATTCTATTTTTCTTTTCTTTTTTGTCAAACTGTTGTTACTATACTAGCTCTAACTTATGTATATCGTGACTCCACATCATGTCACAATCTCAACATAAACGAAAATCATACTATTCTCTGTATACCCTGGTTTATTTATTTAGCCTCATTCTTGACTAATAATGTTAAATTAACCTCATATTTTCATGTAATGCATGAATTGAGAGAAATACAGGTTGTTGTTGCTAAGTTTAAAAATACACAATGTGAATGATTTTACAAGTTTATTAATATAACTCAGTGTATGCAAGCCATGACAAAATAAGTACATAATTATAATATTCAAAAAAATACAATAATCTCGAGAAAAAAACAAAAGCAAAATAAATGCAGTATGCACCAGAAACACAATTATACAATATATGATAAATACATAGTGCGAGAGAATGTATTTTGATTCTAATTTATGTTTAAAATATAAATACAAAATATGTTATTTTGAGATGTTTCAAGTCGGGTATTTATATAAATTTAAAAATAATGTCTTTGTATAGCATACAAAGTTCCCTAGCTTTTGTTATGCTGTTATAGTCTTGGTCCGTGAATTATTGCTATTTTAATACGTTAGGGTGACGATGAAAGGGTTTTGGGATGCATGCCATTCTTGAATCTTTAAAGAAAAATAATGTGATTCGAGTAAATAGTGAAATATGTCGCCGATACAATTCCTTCCAAATGCAAAATTTCTATCGGAAGTCGTTTATTTCTTGTTCTAAACTTGATAATATACCTTAAATAGCTCTGATGATTTTTTTCTAAATAATTCTCAAATTGAATATTGGTTTTAATTAATCTTTACATGATGTACATATTTGAATTATTCAGAAAGAATATCAGTCGTTAACAAACAGATCGTTTACGGATTATTTGATAGAACATTTGAGCCATTTGTGATTTTCCCATATATCTATCGGTCCGCATTTCAAATACACTGCTTTAACATCTTTAAGCCATTTAAACATGTCGACATTCTTTACTTAATGCAATAGTTTTGTAGTTTCTGGATTCCCTAACTTTGGGAGTTGGAAGTGCTTGATTTAACCCAAGTACATGTTTAAGATACTTTAATTGAATTTTATCAAGACCATTGTTATTTACATAACTCCATCTTTTACATACGTATAAAAGTAAAGGCTTAACAATTTTGTTAAAAAGTTCAATCTGTAAATCTATTGGAAAAATAACTCCTCCACTCGTTCTACAAAATCTAAGACCGATTCAGAGAATATAACCATATATAATAATATAAAAAAGCTTAACGAATTATATCAATCAATTATCTAAATCATGCTTTCCGTTAACTTCATTATTGTCAAATAAGTGTGTAAATCATTGAAATAAAACGAAAAAAAGGAGAGGATACATTTTCACCCTGCCTTACACCTATCGAACAACGATAATCCGATACCGGCTTGACATTCATTTATTATATTATTAATGTCTGTATATTTTTGAAGACGTTAACTCAATATTGCAGTTACTAATTTCAGTTTATTTTTTAAGTTTTGTAAATAATTAGTTTAAAAAACATACAGCATGTGGAAATGTATCTATAAATATTGTCACACTTTTTTGCATAATAATTCTTAACTCTGTGTAATTTTGAACAAGCCTTTAATAATGTCTGCAGCTTTTGCGTTGCAAACACAATGATGTATATATTACAATCAATATCACTGATTCAGCTAATTGGGTTGTATAACTATTTCCAAGAAATCTGCTGTAGTGATGTGTTCATACTGATGAGAACACCACTGCTGTCAGTGAGTTAATTGCATTCTTTATAGCATTTTTTTTTAAAGTAGCATTTTCTTATGATTGAGTTGATAATTGCATATTAATTGGTTGTATAGCTAATCATCTTTGACCACACTTGTTCAGTTCAATAGTAACACTATCTAGAAATGGCTCAAACTGGACCTTCGCAATTATGTCTGCACTCAACGACTGGCAAATGCCCATATCTCAGTCAATTGTTGACTGAAATGTAAATAAAGCGAACATGTAAAATTTACATGTATGACCCTTTTTATAAAAACATGCAACGATATGAAGACTGTTAAAGCTTACCATATGGTAATGCTTGGCGCAGTAATTATGTACGACATTGTTCGGTTGTATACTCTCGATGTTTACAAACAATTACATTGACATTTGAGTGATAAACTCGTATTTTGTTCGTTGCAAAAAGTTTCAATGTATTGATTGATGGATTGAATCACTTAGATAGTGATGGTACTATGGTTCAATGGAGGGGTGAAGTAAAAGAGACAATACGATACGATACACATTCATAAGATTGGTATCAAGTTTTTATTTACGCTGTCAGCGAAGTTACAAGCTGTGCAAAATAATATTCTCAATAAATAATAGTCCACACACTATTATTATGCATTTATTATTCATAATCCAATAACATTCTTGCAACAGGATCGCCCTTATATAATATAAAAAGCAGCATCAATACAAACCATTGATTCCAATTTCCTTTAACTTGACATTGAATTGTCAGTGTCAGCAGCATGAAATGCTGAATCAGTGAAGCTAATCGTCACAACACAGAATCCGTCTGCGACATTTACGCAATTGTGGTCAATAATTTGCTATAAGTCTTGTACATAAACTAGTTTTTATAACTTTGTAATGAATCAAATCCCTTAGATATTTAACTACTAATTTCATCACGTGAATAGTTTTGTAATAATTTATGCGTTTATGAAGGACTTCACACGGGCCATTGGTCCGATCGGTTCCCCAAGTCCTACGGATCCGAGACCAGCCGTATGTCTCATCTGAACGAGGCATGAACGTTGTGCATGCTCAAATTTTAGCCACGAGCTATACGACGCCACAATGAGTTCAACATTGTTCGAAATTTCGTGCCGGCCTGCACAGTGCGTGCATTCCGTGCGATTACCTGTAGGCTCTCAATGTGTACTCCCCGTGAGCTTCATGTCACCTAGGTATTAGTGACAAACACATAACAACAGGCTCGTGTTCTGCTCTAGTTATTCACCAAATTTACATAACTGTAAATTTACGGAGCCTTTTCCGTCATAAACAAACAAATTCATATAAATTATATACAAAATCTATTTAAATACACGGTACCATATCAAGTGTACATGGAATATATAAAATGTCCATTCTTAAGTATGGTAATATGCTCCTTTTGCTCTTAACTAAACTTAAGTTAAGTACGACATTTTAAGTTTGTTTTATGAATATTGTCTTGCTTATAAATTAACTCCGATAAGTAGTTGTGCCAAGTAGCGAAAACTGAAGGAAAGATTTGCTCGTTATTGTGCTATGCTTAGCACAAAATTTAATAATGTTTGGAACTACGCTTTTTACCTATTTGCAACTTAGCACAGACACAGACTTATGAATAATACCTATACTTTTCCTGATCATTTACTCAATAAGTTTCTGTACGAAATTGGGACGTATTGTGGATGCCGATGTAACTATTTCTGCGCAGCAACTTGACAACCATCCAGAATATAAAACATTGTAAACGGTGTGCCGCAGTAATGCAGATATTGAGTCGTACAACCATGGGGAGAACGATTATATTACATATATTACAAAGGACAGTCCGTGAGTTATCGAAACGCCAACAGTAACACAGACCATGAAACAATGTACAAGAAGTAAAAACCAGACACAACACTGAAAGTGCGAAACAATGCGTCTTAGATTATTATAACAGAGGTGCAATCATTTTATAATTTCTTTTTACAATATTTGTATAGTAAAATATTGCGATAGTAGTTAATAATATCAGGATATTAAGGAAATTACAAGGAGCAGAAAATTAGATTTTGTAATAGTTTGTTAAATTTGACTATCAGACAGGACACTGAATAGAACTGGTTCAGGTGATGGTGTAACCAGAACCATAAAGGATAGACATTTAATGAAATAAAACTTACCAGAGAGATCGGCGATAGTCAAATTACACAGAAATAAATTCGTGATGTTCCGTAGTCGTTGTTTGCTCAATATAATCACAGTCAAAAAACCATTACCTAAAAGTCCCGTTAGGAAAGCTGGTATATAGAGTATAACTAAACTAACAACTGCTGTATTATCTTGCTGAAAATCACTTAACAGCTGATCCTTAACTATGTTATTCACGAACGTCTGGTTTAATGAAGTATTATGAAGTGATGTATTTTCAAACTCCACATTTAGACGTTCAAGTTCCATTGCAATTGTGTGTGTATGCAGTTACGTTCCAATATTCTCCAATGCTTCGAGTTATTAACAGCAGTTCCACATTGTTCAGATGGAAATGACGACATATCACGAAGTTTTTATCTAGTCATTTTTCCCAATATTTCTCCTAATATTGCTACTTAAATCATTTACACGACTGACGCGGACAGAGCCGAGTTTATCATATCCATTAAACAAATCATTAAACTATACCGAGAACAATTTGTCTTGGAATTTTGGGAAATTAGCATGAATTATCAGTTAAAGGAAATTGAACACTTTACTTCTCTTAAATCTCTTGAACATACGAAGATCCAATTTACTGTGAACATACATCACTTCTGATTATGAAAGGTGCGGTCTTGTTCAATTCGAGTCAACTACACTATCGTCACCATATATAAATCACATATCCAATAGCTCTCCCTCATGTGCGTGAAAGTATGAAGAACATGGTAGGCAACATTTCATCTCTCAAACTTGGTCAATACAACCAGTCAATTGTATGATTATCTTGTGAACAAATGTGTAAGCCATGATTGTAAATTGTACCGTATAATAACTATTTAATTTCGTAAATTAACATTCTTAAAGCTTGGTCTCTTTTAATTTCGATTTTACATGTATATCCAATAGATGTTGCATTCAATCTATAACCTAGACTTTACAGGAATGTTAATTGGCATGTGAATGAACGCACATGCGTTAAATGTTTTGTATCGAGTCACTAATGACAGTTATGGCCCTTGATTTAGTCGAAATACATACTTCATCATATTGTGACATGCACTGATCCTCTGAATTAAGTGACAGAGAGTCACTAAATTTTAACAAGTGTTAACTAGAAGTACATTGGTTTTAGTTTGTATATGACCAGTTACTGCTGTTTTATAGTCCATGCTAAAATAAATCAGTTGCACCACAGCCCCTCAACTATACAGAACGGTGGATTGGCAAATAATGGTAAAGTTATGGCCCTTGCATTATATTTTAGACTCCATATATTGAGACACAAGCTGCTCTTGCTGTACAACGTTGTCAAACTTCATAAAACTTTAATATACCCAAACAATCTAATATAGAATCTAGATGATATATTCTTTCAATCCGCTTACTCTATTTTATCCATTTTATAAAATTTAATATGACTTGTCGTCATTGCATTCGCAGGGATTGGCAGTATATAAATATCTTGAAAAATTATGGTCGGCACAATTTGAAGGTAATGACTTAAATATGAGATGTTACGACTACTGGTCACTCCAGATCCAAAATGGAATTTTGGTAAATTCACCGAAACTCAGTCGGTAATATAACGTACCCATTATCGAAAGGATAACGAATCCGCGTCAATGTTACAAACGTTGTTTGGTTGAAGAAAAGTTGGTTTAGTGGTTATCGCAAGATTTGATTGGTTTACATAACACATATGCATATAGCAAAGCCATGTTAGTACGGCTGCGCCGAAAAACTGCAACATTTTGTTATAGCTTAAACACCAAAAATGAGATTTCAGCTTTCTCCCTTCCCCAAATACAAAACATTTTGAAATGGAATCAACTTTATACACAGTAAGTTGTAATGAACAACTCGTCAACTTGTTAAAAATCTTTCATCGTCTAGATTTCTCAAATCTCAGAAAGCAAGGCAAAACGTCCTGAATTCGACATTTTAATCTGGCAGTTTTCGTCTAGAGTTTAGATCATACGGATCACATAGATGTTTGCATGGAAGCGGGTAACACACCAATAATTTGTAGGCGCTTAATTGAAAAATTGAAAATGTAAGGAGGTCACATGACAGGCGAACTTCGGTTTGTGACATATCGCGTGATATGCTATCGGTTAATCAAAGCGGCTAAATGACTCATCGATAATAATGAGGAATAATAATAAACTACCAACCTGTTGATATATAGCAGTTTTGTTGATGACAGTACGGATGACCCCTCATATGTGTATTGTAGTTTTTTATTGAGATAGAAATTAAGGTGTAATAAAATTGTTATACATTTTATAATTCTGTTTTATACATTTTATAATTCTGTATTATACATTTTATAATTCTGTATTATACAATTTATAATTATGTATTATACATTTTATAATTATGTGTTATACATTTTATAATTATGTGTTATACATTTTATAATTATGTGTCATACATTTTATAATTCTGTGTTATACATTTTATAATTATGTATTATACATTTTATAATTATGTATTATACATTTTATAATTCTGTGTTACACATTTTATAATTCTGTTTTATACATTTTATGATTATGTATTATACATTTTATTATTCTGTGTTATACATTTTATAATTATATATTTTACATTTTATAATTATGTATTATAAATGCAATTAATTTGTCCAATTATCATAATGTGATAAATGACCTCTTAAAGAATGTTGGTATTCACTATAGTACCGACTATTTTAGCAAACCATCTGCTTTGAAACATTCCACAAACAAGTCTAGCACAAGAGTAAGGAAATGGGATAATTAGGCATATAATCATAGACAACGGGTGACGTTTGGGAGTAATTTCAGCTTGATATTTTAAATTGCGTATTTATAGCAACACCGGGCAATAAATAAAGTGATAATTAGACCGTTATTATGACTAAGTAAGATAACTGATGTTGGCATGTGCAGTACTTTTGTTGCAGTTGTTTCCCTTTGATTATTATGTTTCGCTTGTACTGTGACCAATGCTGTCAAGTTCGCTACTGCAGAGAGAGAATGCTGTCAAGTTCGCTACTGCAGAGAGAGAAGGCATGAGTAAGTTACACTGAATTGGTTTGTCAACACTATTCGGATCACTCGTACATTATGTCTTTCCCAAGTGTCTGTTTATACATGATTCAAACCGAACTAGTGAAACAAAGTGTGGGAAGAGCACTCGCACTTTAGACAGTCGCTAAAAATCAAGTATTAACTGCAGCAAAACCTCATCTAAAGACAACCTCAATATTCAGATCACCTCAATAAGAAGACCAATTTCCAATGGTCCAAAGGATGGTATTATTATTGAGGTATTACTGTATATATTTAGTCTGTTCTTGCATTAGAACCTTCAAATCTTTACATTTAGAAAATGAACGTCAAGAACAACAAGTAAGTATATAAATAAAACACACCTGTGTCAGTGGTATGCTGTTGTATAGCAAAATATATAAATAGGAGAATCAAACGTACGTAACATTTTTGTGAAGCGGACTCATTGTTATGTCAGTAATTTGCAGACCTAGTTCAGTGAATTCAAAACAAATAATGAACATCTAGGTCACCATGTTTGTTCTGAATATTATCGCATGCTCATTTAAAATTACAAAACACGCAAGGTCTATACATCAGGTGTAAAAGTTTATCTTCATTTTTTTTTAAATGCAATACTTAAGTAGATTTGACGAGAATAGAGTATGATTTTGATAAATAAGGGGTCATATTTGCACTGTGAAAGACTCAATTACAACGATGTGTCATATTGACTTAGGCATATTTGTACATCAAAGACAATTAAAACTTTAATTGATGTAAATACGCTTCTCATGTATACAATTATATATAATGAATAATATCTTGGTTCCATATCACGTGTGTCGAAATTGGACAAAATAAGTTTCACAATGCCTTCTCCAAGTACAACTTGTTAACCTATACTAAAAAAAACAATGACACTTTAAAAGAAATAAAAATAACACGATTGATGTTTTCTCAATGGCGATATAATGGCAATTAGGAAGAATTCGTTTTCTATGGAGAGATCAAAAGTTATAAATACGCCAAGTTCTTAGAAAACTTCCGGTCATTAAGTAACGTGTATGACAGCAGATAGACATTCTTATGTTATTAACACGAAACAAATAAAACTATCGGTCATTCAGCGTCCGTCTGGTCCGCCTGCCTATACTCAACACTCCTTATAATACGTGACCGTCATGTTACAATACTAATTTGATATATATTTCTTTCGCGACACTATAAATAATAGATGCGGAAGATGACAATGAAACCTATATAGATGTGTTGCCTGTTATTGCTAAGCTCACTAACCTTACTTACGCATTATTAAAGTTCCCATGGCGAGTGGCATTTTGCTGCTGTCACATTAGACTGAATCAAGTTACATTATTTTATCTCTTCGGAGTTTTGAATTGGATGAATGAAGCAACTCTATGTAAGTCACGACACTACTGAGAAGAACTGTATGACGACAGGATGAAACAAATGAGATTGTATCTCTGTTCAACTTATCTTCATGATGGAAATGTGAACGTGTATATGTAGATATATCGCTCATTCAGCAGATTTTAAACTTAATAAAGAAGTAATATTTGTCATAAAGGCCGATATGATAGTTTATATAAGTATATTATTAATTGTTTTAATTAATTATTGATTGAAAATAAACTGCACCAGAAATAACACTGGAGATCATATACTTAAGGACTTTGAAAACGCACGCTTTGGATATGTGTGTTTTCACAACGAAAGCACTTACTACATGATTATATTCATACACGTTAGTTGTAACCTATTCATTGCCGCCATTTAGACACCAACACGTTTAAAATTGATTGAGTAATAACGAAATTATCGCATGATAAAGACCGTGCTCCAAAAATCGAAAGTAACACTTTTGCCGGCTACTTGTGATTAGATTGCAACTGTCAACATGACAATGCACCAATTGTAGTGATTTATTCATCAGATCAGGGATTTATGAAAGGGGTTTATAAAAGTTACACAAGTAGTGTAACCAATGATATTATGAATTGTTTTTATAATTGAAAACGGTTTGCATGAAATTTCAGTGGATGTTTTTTCAGTAACCACGAATTTTCGTCATGTTGACAGTTGCAATCTAATCACAAGTAGCCGGCAAAAGTGTTACTTTCGATTGTTGTGGGAGTATTTCACCTGTCAGTTTAATTTCCTCTTAAATAAGGCCAATTTTAGAGACAGGTAATCGATGAAATGCGTATGGCGTTGGTTATCCGTAAAACACATCATAACGAATTAAAGATTACTATCATGTAGCCAATATATTGTATTTGGCAGGACTCTAAACTTCGAGGCCAAATGTATCCGTTCACACACAATTAGAAATACCACTTTATCAAGAAATAGAACATACCATTCTAAAAATAAACCTGATATATTTCTCTTTTTTAAATTTCTTAATAAAACTCTCGCACATAAATACGTCTCTGGACGGTGAATGGCATAATTGATGTCGTATTAAATGTATTAGCGTCGACTGATATCTGTGTACAGTCAACTCTAATAATGACAAAGCATTGTAGTGTTATTACGCGACTTTGTCGTGGATATAGGCAATATCACGTAAATGCGTGTTAATCGCGATTAATTTCTCTAATGATCATTACAAAGACTGTCTCGGAGGAACGTCATCTGATAGCAAACGATGGAAAATCCATTGTCGGTTAATCAGACCTGCCGTTACGTCCTTACAACATTATATAACTAGGAAGACATTATATACACTACCGCTGTATCTGTATTAAATTCAAACATAGTGGGAATGTACATTTTAGATTTGCGTTAGATATCAGAGCCGTTCTGAATATGGAAATGTTTGCTTTCTACATATCTTACGTATTCAGTGCACCTGGCCAGACAAGTTTGATGCCAATCAACTTCAATAAAAAAAATTTAAGCGTAAGTTATGAATATTATCTGACATCTACTTGCTTCAGAGAAGATGATGTTGTCAATTAACTGTATAATTCTGTCAAACACCGATATATATAAAGCTGGGTTGAGACCTTAGACAACATAAATTGTGTCATAAAATACTATATGTATTCAATATATTCTAAAACCTAAATAACATCCCCACTCTGAACACAATAACGTAGACTCGGAACGATCATTAATTTCTTCTGGAATGTCAAGTGTACTCGTTTCAGGTTTCAATGAACGGCTTCAACTGAATAGTGTATCAAATCAGTTAAGTAAATGTTCTCAATTTACGCATCAAACGGTTCATTATCATCAGTGGGTGGACACTGCCTCAGCTATCTTGTATAAATATACTATGTTCTTAATTGACTCACTATCATATGTCAATCATATAATGTCTTTGAAATATTTAAAGGCAGAACCAAAAAGGAATTGACTATAGAAAGGTCGTCGCATTCTTTCCAGAACCCCACAACTTGTTTTTCGTCTTTTTGAGAAAACCAACTTTAAAGTTTACCCTCTAGGGATAAGTGTTACATACGGTGTTATGGAATTGCATTTTATTTAAGTTATGTGCTTTCCAGAACAAATAGGTAGTACAGATAGAAAGAGCTTCGAAAGACGGTTTCTACGATACCAAATCCTAAAAACCGCCAACATTGAGTTACGGAGTTCTGTAAATAAGGCGACGAGGTTTTAACGATAGTTTAAAGATAATCTACCAGAAATGCAATTTACGCGAGGCACAATCTACACATTCTGAATTATGTTGTAATGATCACACATCATACGCTTGATTCCTTGTCAACAAATACAATTATCTTTGCATCTAAATAACTGTTTCTCCGTCGGAAATGTTCTGCTATTTACAAACAACTGTCGCAATTTAAGAAGGGTACAGAAGTTAGATTTTATGGAAATGCACAACATTTCGACAACCCACATCAGGGAACACTCTATGTGCAAATGAAATTTAGAATTTTGAAAGCGACTGCATTATCTTATTGACACATACGTATTATCCAGCGTTCGAACAGGTCATGGTCGAATGTAATGGTTCCCACTGTATGCTATGTTTGTTGACAGCTATCATAAAGTATAGTGTTTTTGTTAATCTTGAATAATTTTCTTAAGATCTCTTTCATTGCCAGGTTCCCGTTAAAGTTTTCACAGAAAATAATGAAACTATAAAACATTCCGTACTGTTGTCGTTGGAACATGACGTGATCTGTGCAAAAAATCTTAAGTCAATTTCATCTTGTTCACTTAATTGATAAAGTTGTCCTCGCTTAATCTTTACTGACTATTTGCAATACAAAGAAGCCCACCGACGATATACAGATTGGTCTTTGTAATAGCTAAAGAGTAATAATATACTCAGTACATTTAAAAACGCAAATTGTTAGATTTCTGAAATAGCATGAACTTACCCAGGGATTGAGATAACAACTTAACATGATATATTTCATTTTACACAATCATTAACACTAAATTTTCGTTTAATCAACAGTATTTTTATATCAACATGAGTGTTTAGAACACAATAAAATGGCATTTAAAAGACAATTCACAGGTACAAAAATGTACTGAGTATATATACTTTCATCTCGTACAAAGCCTCATGCTGGTGTGTATATATCTGATGGTTGAATTCTGCGATCCCGTTTTGGTTTGAAAGGCACCAACACGCCAAATAAAAGGCACCAATACGTGAAATGAGATATTTGTAGTTCCAGCATGTTGGCGGAGCACAAACGTACCAAATTCACAATGTCTTATTTGTCGTATATGATAACAACTTATATTTGTAATCTATAACATATTTCGTGAGATAAACAGGGAATTTGAACCATAATCACGAAATAATAGTGGTAAGAATATTGTATAACGCTTAAAGCTTAGACCGCCGGCGTATATGAATGCTGAATGATATTCCGACCATTTTCCACTGGGGTAATTTGTTATCATCCTTAACTGCTTCCGACCCTTAACCCATAGCGTATCTTAGTGATATAATGACTACGTGTCTCTGTATTGTGCTTAAGTTGTAGCTATTTTTATAACTAGGTTATCTCCCATTATATTGTATATACCATAAATAACATGTATACTACAAATAGGAATGTGGCTTGTTGATTTTCCTAGCTATCCCTTATGGTCTGCCTGGCCATTCCTTGTCCCTCTGTTCCTTAACGTGTGTACTCTTTAACCTTAAGTGCCTTATGTTTTATGGATTGTTGTTTTCCCGGAGGTCTGTGTGGGGAGGCACTGTCTTGTTTATATGGCGTTCCTTGTAGCTACGTATTCGCTCTCTTTTGTTAATAGACAGTGTTACACTCTCATGTGATAGTGTGCATGGTGAAGTCAAGAGCATCTCAATTGCCTGCATAAAGACTTTAATTCAGTTTCTTTCGACATTTACACTCTGAACGTAAAGTTCTGATTACTATTTTGTTTAAATGTCTATTTGACTATCAAGGAACACACTTATTATGCATTATCTGTAGAACTTATGTTATTGACATCCTTCCTGTATCTTTTATATTATAAGATTGTATTGTGTAACTGTACGAAGTAAATTCATATGCCGCCTGATTTCTATACAGTAATATGTTACTCTGTTGATAAAATACGGGTTATTGCATTATTTCTATCACATAAAAGTATGCATGTAGGTAACGTTGTGTATCAAAACATGTTAAGTGTATGAATTGTTAACATATAGGTTTTTTTCATATAAATTTAATTAAAGCTTATATTCTTTAAAAGTTATATTTTTGGTATCAGTGCTTCATAAACTCAATATGGCATATTTGACTTTAATTTTCATTTTTATTTTTAAGTCGTTTTGTGTACGTCGGGACAAAAGGTACACGCTATTTTGATTGTATCATCGCACCTGGGCGACTTTAGATGCAAACGTCGTCATATCGTGTCCGACAAAAGAGAGTGTAAAATCATTTCACATGATGATTGGTTTTATGACATAATTGTCCAATTACTAACCATTGTATTTTGCATAATACAGTACACACACGTAAAAAACTGATGAAAATAGACTTAATTTGGTTACAAAGAAACGTGAATATACCAATAAAAACAGCTAATTCAGCGTAAACATTTTAATATAATAATATAAAAATAAAGTCTGAATTATGTTATAATGATCACACATCATACGCTTGATTCCTTGTCAACAAATACAATTATTGTTGTATGATTAATTGAAAGAGATTGAAAATCTTAAAACCAAACAACCCCGGGATTTCTGGAAATAGTTTCCAAGAAGAAAGAAAAAAAAGGAAGTAATATCTAACAACAGCGTTTTATGATTATTTCAAAAAATTAGCGGAGGCGTACAATATTACTTACGATGATGTTTTGCAGGAGAGATTTAACTGCAGACAACTCTATTTCCGATGAATTGGACAGTATTATTACTATAGAAGAAGTAAGTCGTGCTGTTAAACATCTTAAACGAGGAAAAGCTGGGTCAACAGACGATATGAATATTTCATTGAAGCTGGCGACATCTTAGCATCTATTCAGTATAATTTTTGATAATGGCCATTTTCCGGGGTCTTGGACTGAAGGAACTATTATTCCATTGTTTAGAAGAATGACGCAAATTACAATAATAATCGCCGAGGAATCACTTTGTCAGCGTAATATCAAAACTATTTACTTCTTTACTTAACCGCAGACTCTCCAGCTGGTGTGAATAGCATAACATTATCTCAGATGCGCAATTTGGTTTTAAAAAGGGATACTCGACAACAGATGCCAGAAAATATTTTTATTGCACATGCATTGACATGAACAAGTGTTTGATAGTATATATATGAACCCGCTTTGGTTTAAGCTATACAAACTAGGAATATGTGGGGAAATGTTGAACATAGTTCGTGCAATGTATGAACATGTGCAATGCCGAGTTCGAAATGGTAATCAGTACTCTGACATAATGGAAATCCTTTTTGGATTAAAACAAGGAGAAATATGTTCGCCATTATTCTGGTCAATGTTTATAGAATATTTAGTGTTATACCTGAATACTCGTTCCGGAAGTGGATTGAATTTTGGTGATGTAACACTCATACTTTATGCAGACGATATGGTCCTAATGTCCGAGTCCGTAGGTTTTTCTAAAAACAGTCTGGACGATGTAAAAACTTATTGGGATAAATGTGGATTACGGGTAGATACGCAGAAAACGAAAATAATGGTCATTAGGCGTTTAAGATTATCAATAGGCCTACCAATGTGTTTTATAAAAGTCATATTCTATTATGTTAAAAGATGCACAAAATGGTTTATATGGTTTTTGGTATGCATGGGAAAACCCCTACCATGTTAATTGTAATTCTTTTGTTTTATTATTTAAGCAACAGTTGAATGACTATTTTATTCAGAGTTGGAGGAGTGATATTTCTATTAATAAAGTACCAATGATAAACAGACATTGAAAATAGATTTAGAAGATGAACCATACCTTAACATCATTAAAAATAAGTTGTATTGACAACATTTAGAATATGTACCGATAAATTAAGGATTGAAAGTGGCAGATATAGACATAATAGTATCGAAAGAAACGAACGCATTTGTGAAGCATTTTATTTTAATCTGTAATAAATATAGGCTTGTTAGAATAAGATACATAGACTCTTATTTTTTATATTAGACCAAGTATGTTTAAATTAATTCAATTACTGGATGAGGTTATTCTTAATAATTCAGCCTGGAACAAAACGACGAGTATGCACACTTGATGTTGATTAATTCTGTGAAGTTTGCCTAAAATCCAACGAGCGGTATTGGGGATGAAGCGCGGACAAACTCCATATGTATACAGACAACAAAGGGCCATAACTCAGTGATAACTTATCCGAGCGGAACAAAACTACAAGTATGCACAACTACACTTGATGTCGATCAATCCTGTGAAGTATTGCTGAAATCCAACCAGCAGTATTGGAGATAATGCATGGACAAGCTAAATGTGGACGGACGGACATATAGACAGACGGACGGACAGACAGACGCCGAAAGCAAAAGCAATATGTCTCCTCCGGCCTATAATAACTGACATTCTCGGTTTGTTCAATGGTGTATTCATTCTACACTTGCACCCCTGTTTGCCATTGCATATCCTCGGTGCCTGGTGTTTTGTGGGATGTTTGTTTTCCTGAGATTTGTCTGGGGAGGCATTGGCTTATGTATGTGGCGTTCTCTGTAACTACTTAATCGCTCTTCCATAGATCAAAGATTCAGACTATAGATAATGTATCAACGACATGCTTGGTAGTCCAACACATTTATCTGTCTAGAGTATATAAAAGACTCAGACAAATATGTTGATCGAAGATTAAGGGCACACAGAGGGCACAATCAATTATATATATCGTATGATATATCTAGGGACTGTCGTATAAGATACTAACACTATACTGCAATATTCGCTATGTAATGTAATATACTGTTATAGTAATTGTAATAAATTAACTTACTGCAGTAAATATGAGAACGTTAAAAACGTTATAGTTACAAATCTACGAAAAATGACGGAATGCAAAATCTTCCTTTAAATATACGCCTACAAGCCAAAGTTTTTTTTTTAAATTCAATTAATCAAATAAACGTAGAGATGTTATGCAGACAGCGTTTGTATCTAAAAAGACAGGCTTGCAACACCTTCATACTCATGTGTCTCGAAGGGAATGCGATTTTTGTCTCGGAATGAGTCGATAATGAAAATATAAAAATCTTTATGCGAGTGGTATATTCTATATAAAGAATGAGCGTTAGATACAGATACGTTATCAACGCAGGCTCTCAGTTCAAGTTTTAGGTCAATAAATTGTTTAACGCTTCCTCTGTAATTTCTCTCATAACAAGATATTAAATTTCTAATTATTCTCAAACTGACATAGGCAAATCGTAGTAATAATAAAAATCAAATTCTAACTGAAATTATTCCGCGAACTTTTCCTCATGTAATAATATTTTTGTTATAACTACACAACTGTCCATTGTGGCACGTAAGATAACAATGTTGCTATTTATATACATTCGTTGTTATGGTAGAGTATCCAAGATAGTTCCATTTGCACAGATTTTAATTAGGTTACCATTTTTCTAAGATCGGAGACACATACGTACAGTAAGCAATACACGTTTTCTATTTTACGATACAAAGCGCGTGCGAAAGCCAGACGAATTGAAATATAGGTATGTTTCAGGTCATTACGTTAAATAATAACACTGTTCATAAACTGACAATTTGGATCCGGCTTTACTGAAATGATAAATATACTATTTAAAACAACAGTTCTCTTTATGTTGGTTTCGTACAATTTTCTGTGATTGGGATGCGCTCTTTGTAAGCATTACCTCCACGATTTTATCATACATTTTTCTAAGCGGCTTTATCTTTAAGAAACAGTCCTGTGGTTTGTATGGCCCATATCGCGCAGCCTATGAATACGGCTTCGCTAACGTGTGAGAACTTCAATAGACAGGAAATTAAATTGAAGCTTCAATAACTGATTATGGATTGTCGCACAGCAATCAAAATTGATGCTGGAATGGTGCAAACCTATTGACACATGCAGGAAATTAATTGTTAACCACGACATCAAATTCAATTTACATTTGAACGCATATCCTACTGACATACCTGAATCAAATTCAAAAATAAAATGCAGTCAGGCAAAAATATAAGTCGGACGAAATAAAACAAACCATCAACGTTTTACAATTTTGATGCAACACTAAGTAATTGGATATCATTGTTCCATGCCATACCGATTATCTGTATGTCAATTAATGGATTATTGTTGCCTTAACCGTATGATGTGAAGTGCTACATTTTTGCGTTGATTGAACATGGTATTACATCCTAAGAATCCTGAAACCCCTGTTTGATTATAAATCAATCCCGTAACTAGTTCAAATAAAATTCAATTTTCGTAAAAGCTCATTACAAAAATGTTATATTTTAGTATATTTTCATGTACACAAATAATAAACATAAAATATCATTCATATCTATGGTAAAGTTGGACCTAACAAATATTTGAGCAGAATATAGCAACACTAGTCCCAGCCCCAAGCGTCTTTCTGGCTCATCAAACTTGATTATGCAAACAATGTAAAGCAACAGTGAATTAAAATGAAGGAAGAAGACGTGTCTAAATATAACAGCCACCGGCTAAAATTAACTGCAATATATAAAACGTGCAGTTACCATGTCAACCAAATTTATACAAAAATCTTCTTGTCTGAATACAATTGTCAGATTTTAAAATGCAACACACGGAGACTTGGAAAAATATACTTACATCACAGGTAATCCATTGATAAGTTTACCATTAATCTTTTTAAAATATGACAATTGTATTCAGACAAGAAGATTATTGTTTAATTTGGTTGACATGGTAACTGCACGTTTTATATATTTGTAGTTAATCTAAGCAATTATTAATACGGACTATGGTTGTACAATGCCTGTACAATAAGAACGAGATTGTCCAAAGAAGATGTAGTTTTTTTTGTAAATGTTGATGGACGACAGAACGAATAAGGCCGGTCACACAAACTCGTATTTTTATCTTCTGCGTGGATGTGCTAGGAATTTGTTTTCTAAATTAAGAAAAAAATGAAAAGGTCTGATAATAGGATCCCTTCGCAATCAAAATCATCCTATTAATTCCAGGAAATTAATGACATGAATGAGGCTCCTCTTATTCTCTCTCCTCAAAGCGCACTTGGAATTACATTACTCTCGATTCAAATCTAACAAATGCGGAAAATAAATTCAAGACGGAAAACAATCCACAAATGTGAGATTTGACAAGCTCATTGCCATAGCAAATATGAAAAGCTTCAAATCCCTAATATAACTAAAACTGACAGATCATGTTTCTTCACTACTGAATCTAACCAAACCAATAAAATCGAACCACATAAACCAATCCATCTAACAAGGGTATTGAAGGGATTCCATGACATATTACCACGACAAATATGGACTGTGTATTACAAACGTCCAAAGCTACACTTAAAACTCAGGAAACGAATTATTTGATAAAGGTTTATGAATTAGAAAATGACACGTCTTCATTAATGACTTAAAGTTGGAAGGTGGAGAAACTCTGATTTGATTAAAAAAGGACATATATTACCCTGAAATCAAGGTCATTCCTTGAATAATGTGATCAGGTATGGAGCAAGATAAAAACACAAATACATAAAACTGAAGAGATCAAACGAAAAGGCACTCTAAAAAGACACTGAACATAGTTAATAAAAAATCCCATGAATTAAAAAGTTTATAAATAATTCAGCTAGCGTGTACAACTGTTTTAAAAATTGATTCATTTTTATAACCACTAAAAAGCTCAATATTTGCTTGCTTCGCAGAATTTCTATTCCTGACAATATCGTAGTTAGGTACTTTTTAAAGAACACACTAGTCAATGATAAGACAGTGTATCTATTCGTATGAAGTCATAATTTTAGTCGAGCTTTAATGTTTCAAAGTTGATTGACTTAACATTGCCTCGGAGTTCGTTGTTCATTTATTTCTAATTAAATGTAGTTCCTTTGACTTTTTGCGTACATAAGTTGATCAGACGAAAATGTTCAAAGGAAAGATCAAATCAAGTATGTTTAAAACGTTAATCGCGGTTGATTTCCCGACGGAGTTTTGTAGTCGAACATTGAAGAAATCAATAAGTCCAATTGCGTCACCTATGTGTCTTTGTGCTTTGTTACTGCTTACTCAAATGTACTTGGTATCTTCAAGGCGATGGAACCGTTTGGATGCTTTGTGTTTCTCTTGATGTAAATTATTGTGCATTCTTGTGTTGTTTCCGATCCCCCCACTACGACCTTTAACACTGTTTTTTGGGAGGCCCTGCTTTGCGAAATCTGCCTTTCTGGAGCTAGTCTTGCGTTTTAGGTACTCATAGTAAGCGTTTATGATCGGTTGGGCGCTCTTTATGTCACCATTTTGGCCAAATCGTAATGAAATCGTTTTAGAATTAAAATTGATATCATAGTTCAAATTATAGAATAAGTTTGATAATAATAATAATAATACTCTAGATGCCACATGTGCTAATTGATAGTCAGTCTGAATGTTTGCCTTATAGTAGTAGCTGGGTCATGTCGGTTCAAATGTTGTTCGTAATAAAAATGCCAGTGGGATGCGTGAGGTTCAAATGTAGATAAGGTAAAATTACTTGGTCATGAGTTCATATCATGGACAAACCTTCCGAACTGTTTAGAGGTTATATTTTACATGAACTACATACAACCTTGTCAGAATGTTGGTCTTTATAAAATAACACCAAAGTTCGAAACTGGGTTATATTTGGTGAAAAATGAAGTCACTATGTCAAATCAATGAAATAAACTTTGTCAACGCTGTAAAGACCACATTGTCTACATAATCTACACGAAACCAGGTGTGACTGTTCGTCTTTGTAAAAGCAGGGTCAACTACGAAACTGGCTTATGTTGGGTAAAAAATAGGTAATAGACTCATTTACACTCTAGAAGCCATGTAGTATAGTAATTTCAATACAAATTGAGTTTAAAGCTGTTTTGTGTGTGTCCAAGTAAGGTCACAACATCACATTATAGAAAAAGACTTAGATCATAGAGGGTCAAATCTACGTCATCTTGTCAACTCTTAGGAAAACGTTGCTATAACAATATAGCAATGGCATTTCTTCATCAATTCTAGCTATACAAAGACAAATTGCATTATGGGTCCGATAGGAACTCTTTTTAGAGTACTCTGTACTTGATTAAGCAAACAATTGCTCTTTTTATCATTCATGGTAAGCCATCATTTCTACACAATATATATCATTTGCCACTAGTGCAAATTACTCTAGTTGACCCAGTGTCGTCTCTTCTCTAGTTTATATCATTCTGTATACTAAAGGTGTTCTTCACTATACAATCTTTATAATGTATTGTACTTAGTAAGTGTATCTTATATTTTTCATACTGCAACGTCGTTTTAATTTAAGTGTAAACTAGAGGCTTGGTAAGGACCACATAAAACAAACAGGCCTCCCTTCTAAGATCCAGATCATACAAAATAAATATCAATACAGGGATACAATACAGAGAGGACAAGGGAACCATCGTTTCCCAATAGCGAATATACTACTTGAGTGGGAACAAAATAATATTTTGGCTCTAACTGATTCCTGGCGTTTTTTTAGCTTTTCATAGAACTGAAATGTTATTCAACGTATCACTAAGCTCTTATATAAATGATCGTCGGGTTATTGGTATTTCAGACAACTCTCTGTAAATTATTTATGGTTATTTAGGGTTTGCTTTGATCTTAGTAATTGTTCTGAATATTAGTTTCCCGAAATAGAAAGCTTATGTGTGCAAACCTATCAGAATATTACAACAATCCTACGACAAATACAATAGAAGAGCGACAAAAAGATGACTATAATAACGGGTAATAATTAGTGTGTGCCTTTTAACATACATATGGTTTATTTCATTTAAGTCAAGTAAGTCATATGGCACATGAGGACAAACACAAATATACCTATCGCTCGCTTATAGCAAGTTGCATCATCACTTTAGGCATTCCTCGATTCTTCATAAACGTTCAATTAGCCCATACTCCAAGAGAAGGACTTTCCCAGAGGACTGGACTATGTCCTACAATTTTCTAAGTGCTATACTTGTCAAACCACATCACTATGGTAATTGCTTTACTCTCTATGTGCAAAATTGAGAAATAATTTCAAACACCATTTCAGAATGACGAACGTGGTTAACAACAATGAATAACTTTTGAAGCTTCATATAATTAAATACAAATTGCACTGTACATGTAAATAGTTTATATACATATCGAATACATTAATTTATTTTGTATCACTGTTTTTACATTATTGTGGAGCTATGGAAGTATTTACATGCATGCGTGTACTATCGACATCAGTTTCGTGGTATTCAAATGAAGAAAGTACACAATGAAGTAAAAAGTGTACCTGTAGTATTTGATTGATATTTGGCTATTGTTTAGGTCTGAAAGTAATCACATGCATTGCACATTCTCAGATCAGAGTTTCCACAGACGTTCAAAACAGTAGATCTTAAGATTAGCTTAACTGCATAACTTTTAGACAGCACAAACATGCAACATGTTTTATCACCACTGTGTTAGCAGGACTAATTAATATTGATTGCAATTTTACCTCAGCAAGCAATTAAAACAATGTAAACACGAAGAGAGAATACGTTATTATCTTGGAATGTTTGATCACAAATGTTTTCTAAAAACGAATTTAAGCGAATGTCAATATTCTACATGACCAGCTGTATAAAGTACTGGACTAAATTGACTAGAATGCCAGCGCATAGATACCCGAAGCAGTGCCACATCATGTTACGACGACTTGACGAAGCTGGACGCCACACTTAGGCTTTCTGTATAAAACTATTTCTTTATCAACATGGTTTCAGTTATGTGTGGATAGCTAACGATGTTGGTAATATTGATATGTTCATAAATATGTTTACTTTACGACTGAAAGACTGTGCACAGCAACGCTTATTCTCAGACATAAGTACATCCCCAAAAGCAGTCAATTATAAACTTTTCAAAAGAACATTAGGTCCAGAGAGATATCGGTCGTTACCATTAACATTTATACAGAAGTGTATGCTTTCAAATTTTCGATGCTCTGGTCACAGTTTAATGATTTAGAAACGCCGTCAGAGGAATATAGACAGAAACTTTAGATTTTGTACATTCAGCCTCGATCGAAATATTTATGGTGTAGAAAGTGAAGTAAATTTCCTCATAATGTGTCCATTTGATCAAGATCTAAGATGTACTTATTTTAAACCTTAATGACTTAGAGCAGTAATCTGCGAACAATTATACATTCAAATTATGTCAGATGTAAGAAATGATAGCATTTTTGCACTGACACAATTTATTGTGAATTCATCTGCAAAAAGAGACACTGAATCAGAAAATTGAAGAGTATTAGTAATCATTTATTTACCAGAATCCTATTTGTTTTAGTATATTAACTACAATATGTTTACTAAATATTATACTGCAATACTTTTAATTAAATCCATTCCATCGTAATGTCAAACATACTATAAACTTTTGTTCGTACACAAATTGTGAACAGTTGATTTATACATAAATAAACATGTTCTGTCTTAACTAATATTGGAATATTCACCATAATTATGCTGTTGCATACTCATGTAATAAATATGTTTATAGCGTTTACAATAATTTATTTACATGTTGATTTCACTATAAATGTGGTAGGATAGCGATATGTATGCTGTTTTAATAATGTATAAATACAGCTATTCTATTATGTTCTAAAACGTTATAATTGCATAGACTTTTCTTATTGTCACAGATCAAATGTATCTCAGTAGAAATGATCCAACGATATTTATTGTCTTTATTTATGTTGATATGTTGCACATTTGTATATATGTATTTTTCTCACTATCACTGTTTAAATTATATCTACATAACTACTATACATAAAATATCATGCAGAATTGTTGTTGGAGATTTTCTAAAATAAACAACATTGATTTCTTAGCAAAGAAGACGTACAATCACATCTGCAGTAACAGCGAGCTATCCATAAAACTTTCCGAAAAGAATACAAAGCACAGACTACAACATATTATATCATGTGTCAACAAATATATGATTTTTACATATCATTTAAGGATTCGATTTGATACAATGTATACGAGTAAGTTGAAGTTGAATGAAGTTCATGTAGATTATCATTAAAAAACAGATAATAAAGGTCATCGTTTATCATTATCGTACAATTTAATACAAAAACAAAGTAAGCCTGGTGATAAAAAGACGTGACAAAAAGAATCCCATGAAAGGTCACACTCATCAAGCAGTGCATCCCCACAAACTTGCTTTGGTCACGAAATCAAATATAATCAAAGCACTGAAAATGCTGACAGCAAGGGACTCACTGCAGATCACAGATTTCACTTTGACATCGATTTATATATCACAATATTCTATCAAGAAAACTGTGTTATGTCAGTATACAAAACATTGATAACGACAGTCAGAAGGACGGATCATCATCATGTCAAACTCGACAATATGTCCCAGAAATGGCAGGATTACGCAGTTGACAACTGTCACATAGTTGCACTTTCTGTACAAATTACACAAATCATTAATGCCTTATTTTTCATTGTAAAACGAAGAACCGATACAACAGTGTTCTGTTTCTATGCGACTGTTCGAACACATCTGATCTGCGCACAGTAGTTCACGCGTTTTCTCCCGTTGTCGTGCGTTTTCGTGGACGCCGCCATTTTGTTCACTTCATGGGAAATACTATTTTATCATTTTGTTTTTGTTTAACTGCACTTTTTTACCTGTCGTTATTAATATTTCAATTGTTAATATTAACGGTCGACAATAAACGTGTATGTGAATTTATTGAATTTGAAACAGTTTTCGATTTTCAACGGAACGATGACGGAAAATTGCATTTCTCATGATTTCAATATACGTATAATTATTCGTTCGATATTTTATATGTTGCACCGTTTTCTTGTATACGTATCTCTGCCTACTGTACACTAACTTACACTCTCGTCCGCTGAGTTATCTGCCTATTACTATCGTCCGATGTGTTAAAGTGCGCTAGCTTGTTTTCAGTGCACTTCACACGTGATACGGCTGCGGTGTAGGCAGACATTTTTTTATATAATTTGCAATATTTAATCAGCAAGTTTATTTAGGGTTCTTTCTTTACGTAAGTGATATCAGCTTAAATCCGTATTCTAGCTGATATCTCAAATGTTTATCGCTATGTTTTGTTAGACTAGGACTACTTTCTTCAGGAGTATGTAGATTTTGGCGGTTCAGAATTACAGACATGGGACAACTAATCCAAAGAGAGTCCGCACATTTAGTCTACTGTAGCAATTGGCTCTGACAAGCCCCTTGCTAAAAATGATGAAAGGTATCAATCACATATATGAAGTAGAGGCATCAGATATATATACAATATTTGTCTGAACCCTAAAAAACTAGAGGGCCATGATGGCCCTGAATCGATCACCTGGGGGCCTGAAATGTTTGATATTATGGTCAAGTTTCACAGGGTACAAAGTAAAGCTTCCAGAATGTTAAGAATATCACTAAAATTATAATGTATACATATCGGGAAAGTTATCTGCCCCCTGGCAGCCATGTTTTTCAGTGAATCACATAAGTTGAACAACCTTGGTAGAGGTTTAACTCAGAAACATTTAGGTGATTTTTTTCAAAACAATTTGTAGTTTCCACTTTATAGATGTATGAAAAGTTGCTCCGCCTCCTGGCAGCCATGTTTTAGTCATATCCAAATAATTTGAACAATCTTGATGGAGATCAACGAATGAACATGCAGGTGAAATAGTATCGAAATTAGGGCAGATGTTTTTTTAGTTTCAAGTATAATACATAAAGGAAAAGTGGATCTGCCCCCTGATGGCCATGTATTTTGAAGAATAAAAACAAAAGGAACATCTTAGCGAAGTTATATAAATATCATTGATTCCCAATATATCACCTTTACATAAACCCTAGTTCTCCAAGAACAGAATGTTTAACTGAGTTTGGTCACACACTTGCGGTTCCTAGCATGAATTATTGAGCAGAAGCCATTAATCTGAATTTGAAACAATGACATGGACCAAATCCACATACTGACTCTAGATAGTTCTCAAATGCTGCTAAATATATCCAATTTAGGTCACTATATCTCATTCCAAACTAATGTAATGGAACAGCAATGCAGTAATGCATCAATTATTGAACTATTTAGTAACAATAACATTCGTCCCAAATTCTTACCATGACCCCAGCGCTCAAAGGACATCGATATACTAAGAAGAAGCCGTTTTTAATAATAAAGAAAACCTTGAACATGTCCTCAAATCTGACATTGTCCACAATTCTCCAAGAATGCATTGTCTGTTATAATTAACACCAAGTAAATTGATTAAAACCAGTTGCATATATCGAACTTTAGCCATCACGTGACATTTTTGTGCATTCATTCAATACTTCATCAAGATAATGATGAACCAATGATCAATCGTTCAGTTATTTGACCATTTCATGTACTTGCAATTTAAAATCAGATTTTGACCCCACTGGCCGTTCCAATGTAGAATTCATAGTAGCCGAATAATTTATATTTGTGTTTTGTCCCTTAAGTAATTCTTTACCCTTGTACCTTGTGTGTATCTGTGCAGTTTGTACGTTGCGTGGCCTTCAATACTTCAACATTCATTTTTAATTAATAGACGTTTGAATTTTGTATAATTTATTCACGTGTGGAAGAGGGTATATAAATTCAATGATGAACTGTATATTCAATTGTAACATTTTTCTTCTGTCAACCGCAACAGTCAGTAAAATGTGTCAGACTCGCGGCAACACATGGGAGAAATGATAACACGTTAAACGTCAGTAATACGGCCAATAGGGAGGAGAGCAATGAACACACTTAAACGGGGGTATGCGTGAATAACACAGGACTGTACAATACTTAGTTATCAAATGAAACCTAGTAAAACAACATTTTGCATCCTTAGAACTGTCATTATACATACTGAGGACTTAACCAGTTTAATTGCAGATCAGCTAACATACAAATTCATCATTCGAAAGCAGTTAACCCCACCCAGTCTAGTAATATACCTCAGTATCGAGTATTATATACTGAAAACAAAACAAAATGTCTGTGAAAGTGAATGTTACATCAGTCGAGTCAGCCCTATATGCTTTTCTAGTCCATGGACAGATTTACAAGTTCTTAGCAATAACACAACTTACTCGGCAGTAATAACTGAATTTACCTCCAATCTATGAGTAGATCGTGATTCGGCTAGCACTAAATGTATACTAAAGGACACATATAACGCAAAAGTAAATTCTGGTAATGGCAATATAGCTATATCCGCATTAGCAATGCCAACAACTATGCCAATTCGATCCAGATATTACATTTGTAAACAAATATCGAAGTGCTGATCTATTTGATTGCCGATTTGTGTATGAAAGAATTTACTTCTTAAATAATTATTCATATGGCCTGTCAAAGACACCGAAATTAAAATTTGTTTTGAATATATAATTGCAAATGGTACACATACTGTCAGACCGTGGAACATAGTAAATATAATTTATAGTGATAAATTGTAGATATATTACTTACCAGAAATATCAGCTATCGCAAGGTTACACAACAGGAAGTTCGTTAAATTCCGCAACCTCTGATTTGTAAATATAATAAATGCTAATAGTCCGTTACCGATGAAGCCAGCTATAAATGTTGGTATATATAAAATTAACAAACCAAGAACTACATGTCTCTTTCGTCCATATGATTCAAGTAAATGATCATTAAGGAAATTTCTAATTACACTTTCGTTCAAAGTACCATTCCATGAATTATTGTTCATCATTGTGCAAAAGTAAGAATATCAGTGTGTTAGTTCTTTTACTTGAATATTTGTTTGTTCAATGCTCTGTTTAATAATACATTCAACAAAACGAATTCATTTGTGATATATCACATACCGAGATTGATTCATTGGTAAGCATCTAGATTGCTTCAATATATTTTTAGATTTCAATTAAGTCTATAGTGTTCAGTCAGGTATGTATAACAGACAGACATATAAACGATGTTGTTTATTTTACCCGAGTGACACTAGAAATAACATTGGTACGTACGAAACCATACTAACTATACTAATTATATCATCACATCTATACTAACACAAAACTGTTGTAACAAGTAGTATCCCTTGTCAATGTCCTGCTATCTGAAAAATATCTCACTGAGCTTACTTGCAATGTCGTCTGCGAGGATCAATTTCTGATCAGGGTTATACACCACACCAGTATCGGTGTTAAAACAAACCAATCTACTTTCTTAACTCCCATGCGACAGACTTCTGGTAGGCATTTCCAATACAAAATTATGAAAGGCTCTTATATTTCAGACTGCTTAAAGATGTATCTGACCCATTCAAACAAACTTCGTCCAGCGTTATTGCTACATTGTCTTAAACATTCTAAATTGGAACACTGTACTACCGATTAAAAAATCTTGATTCATTATGTTACGCACGGACAAAACATGGAATATATTAATTTAATACATGCACCTTATTTGTTTGACAATACAGTATAATATATATAACATATTAGTGTATTCTTTGGTAATGCATATTTATTGTTTTTTTGACGATATGAAATATATTTTTCAATTTTGTTTACGTAAGAAATGAATAAACAAATAGCAAAAAAAATATTATTTTAAAAGGCTTAGTTATAAATGTTATAAACAAATTATCCAAGCTTCAAGTCATACACTCTGTTTCATTCCTGGTGAGCATTGGCGTACTACATAAACATATTTGTCACGATAGTTTAGCTCACTAGAGCGGAGCGAATGTTTCTGATCGCCGGTAGTCAGTCGCTTAAAGTCGTTACTTGTAGACATCACAACCATTTAGATTGAACGCGTTTCAACGAAACTTGTCAGAATGTGTGAGAGTCACACAAATATGCATGTAATAAAACGTGTTTTCAGGAATAACTATAGTTCTTTAAAGGCTATTTTGAAACATCCTGTTAAAACAACAGTACGAATTTAAAAACAATTCCAAAGAAGTGATATGAAAGAAAGAGCTGGTATTATAAACAGATATATCTCTGGCTGTTTAAGGTTCGTCAGAAAATTCAAACACAAAGCATCATCAAAATTAAATGAAAAATCTCTGTCCACAATATGTTGGTCAAAATCATGCTAGTACAATTTTAATTTTATGGGAATGAGAGTAACCGAGACTCTTTTTATATTTAAATTCAATTGGTACTAGTGAAATAGGTTACACTCTGTTACTTAGATGATCAATAACTATAAAACATCTACTGATTAGTTTTGAGATCAGCAGTTTCATGAAGAAGGAAACACGTTTTAGAAGGTAGCGCAGATTATGCATTACATGACTCGTATTTATATACGCGAAGCTCCCATTATGTTCACTGGCAGTTCTCAGGCTGTAGACTATTGTATTGCATTGATTATATTGTTCCTTTATCGTGCAATATTCGTTATTTTAAAAATAATATATACAATTTCAGTAGTATTTTGTCCCCTTCCAGTTTGTGCTCCCTGGTTCGTTTGGTAAAGTTTTTGAGTTCCTCATTACGCGAACCTCCTCTCCTTTCTTTTATGTAGATGTGTTTGGGAAAGTTCCGATTTATGAATGTGACGTTTCCTGCTCATTTGATTTTACTTCTGGTATTGTTACAGAAATTCCGTGATGTATATACATGTAAATATTTTTACCGACAAAGTAAAAAGTGAAGTATCATGTGAAGTTCAATCGCTTAGTTGGTTTCAATGAAAAAAGACAGTGGCCAAGTTGCCACACGCATATGTCTTTGAATAAAACACAACAAATGCGTCTTCGCTAAATTCAATAACGAATATTACTGGGATACCCGGCTGTTTATTAAGAAGACAATTTTTTCAGCACAATGTGTTATCTGAGCGCGTAAGTAAAACTTTTGGAACACATAAGATCACCATGTTATACAAGTCTGTTTTGGCAAGTTTGTTCGTAGAAGTCTGAAATCTGTACAACGGAAGCGTTAACGATTCATCAGCGTCTTCGTAAGTGTTACGGAAACTTTTGTCTATCTAGCCTTGTCTGAACATTACACAATGCTGGAGACACAGAAGTGTCTTATGGGCTTGTTTTACAACGTTTTTGTATGTCTTTGTCCTATTCTAGACGAAAGATAATTGAAACAGTGTCTTGTGGGCAAGTTACACAACGTCTTTAACAGCCATTGTTCTCTTCCAGAAAAGAAGTTAATTAATGCGTGAGTTTCTGTTACATAAAAAGTTAGGTTTAAGTTAATGAATGCCAACTTATTCAGTCAGTCTTATTAAATACCCAATAAGGTTCATGTGAATCCACTCAAACCGCAAAAAATGCAACATACCAGTGGTATTGTATAAGAAACAAGAACATCCTTCTAGATCAGTGAGGATTTGTTGAAGGTGGCAGCGGACCGCGACATTATTCGCTTCTCCTCTAGGTAGTGAAGCTACTCATTTAGTTTCATTGAATTCCTGTCGGTGGTTGCTGAGAAATAGGGCGGACACAAATGCAGCAAGAACGCACTAAAACACGGACAGACGAAACGGCGGCTATATACTCGTCCTTCGGGGAGCATGAACATGTAATTGTAGATTTAAGTCTCTACCGATATATTATTAACATATCTATAAACAGATCGGACATACTATCAGAGAAGTGCGTTTCCGAGTAGATGGCATCGATGTTCGTTGTACCAGTGGTATGCTCCTCGCCATACAGACACGAGCTAAAGACAAAATTTGTTTGAAGGACTTGAGTATATCATTTGATTGAAATTTTGAATACGCGACACTTTGTAAATTGATATTTCCGTTACTGACCACATCTGCACAAATAATTTATAAAGTTGGTAAGATATTACTCAACCAGCAGACAACCAGCAACTCGATACGTCAAAACTGACATGCATTTAATCGCAGAAGAGATACACCGTACAACATTACTAAACGGATCTGATTAGAGTTGCATGGGCTTAAATGCTATGTCGGCTGAATTTTGTCGTCATATCGTTCTGTCGTTACAAGTGAATTTGCCATTATTTCGCATAGAGTAAGACGGCGCTGTATACATGTATGTGTCGCTCTATTGTCAAATCATTCCGAGGTCTTATTGCTAACTGTATTGTCGTACTGTCGTCTTGTCGGTCTGTCGTTATTTCGCTAAAAAAATCGACGATTTTACGTGCGTAGCTATTGTCTTTATTTCGTTCTGTCGCGTTGACTGGACACGGGTCTCAACGCCCTGCCGAGTCAATAATTTAAAAATGAGAATGCTAATCATAGAAACATAACGTATATGAGCAGTCGAAATTGCAAAACAACTTTCTGCCATTTAAGTGGCCAAAATAGTCAATTATTCATTCTTGAGTCAATACTCATTTGTATCGGTTGAATAATTGACATCTGTACAAGTACATAGACGTTTTCTATTTCTACAATACCATTCCAATGATGTTAGCTTCTTGTTATGGTGGTCAACACCAAATCCAAATAAGGTTCGTTCAAATGTTCGGTTATTTCTCAATAGCTGTGATATATTCAATACATAGAATGGTAACAATACTGGTATACAACATATACCGCCAGGACACTAACTAAATTACCAGAAATAAATTGATATTACGATGTTAATCAATAAACGCCATTGCTTTGAAACAGAAATGATAGAAATAGGATCCTCTGGTTGGTAAATTATGACATGCGCGGAAAAGCCGAGTATGCATGAATTGCCTCATTATTTTGTTTTATCTGCAGGCATTATGAAAATACATGTTGTCCAAGTTATGTTAAATCTTGGTGACAATATTGTGGCTGGAAAGAACACTGAATGCAGGTATCAAATTGGAATTTAGATAAATACAATATATTTTGTATTAATCTATACAAACTGCGTCGAAATTATTGTCGTTGATAAATAGTTTTCTACAAATATTTTGATGTACCAGTATAATGTGTTAACATGAACTAGATCATCTTCTACCTAACAGAAATAGGGGGCAAAAGGATTGTTCGTATTTCCGTCTGTCCCTGGCGATTGTGTCGCGCATTTCGCTAGAAGTATGACATAGAGATTTTGTCCATTTAATTTGTTATTAGAATTTCAATACGTGCACGAACTCGAGTTATTAAATTTCAGAGAAAATTATTCAGGATATGAAGTTGTTCACCTTGAGGTTTGATATCCGATAAAATAAGTGCATGGTCATTGATTTGATAAAACGGCTTTTAAAAGCATTACCGACCAACATCCTAAGTTATTCGGTTACCCTGACGAAACCTTTTGTTTCGCAAGAAGGTCAATGTCTCTATTACTGGCATTATGAAAGATTGGAATAACCAATACTGACGTTATTATGTATACAGCAAGATTTGTCGGATAAAATGAACAGATACTCTCATAGAAAAACGGTTTTCCGCTTAGTAACTCGAACTAGGAAGGTTTTATTACGAAACTTGGTTTGTACCTTATCTTTATGAAGAGAAAAATTATTGCATGTAGAACAGTTTGGGGTACAAATCACTATTATAAAAATAGAAAACAGTTTCTGCCTAATACATTGTACCGAATGTGATTGCAGTTATGTTTTGGTATTCATTAAATAATATTCTGTATTTACTGTTTCTCAACTACTTGACTGTTAGCCAATTAGGGAACCTGTGGGCCATGGACATAATTTAGTTCCATCAAGAAGGATTAATACGATGAAGGGCGATTTTCCTTTCTATTTAAAGTAAAAATAACTGAACAGTGGGTAATATCCGCAGTTTACTATTCATCTTAGATTGATACTCGACACGGCAGTAACCCAAACTGTCCATTGTTCGAGTATAAGTGTTGACCAATTACTTCTGAATGGTAATTCACGTCTAGAGTGAATTATTGCCATTTATTACTTATGCAGACGCTCAAAATATTTGCTTTATTGGAATTACAAGAAACATTATACCACTGTGCGTGGTGTGAAGTCAGTTCAACCACCATGACGCCTGTAACAATACTCGAACCAAAGGAGCGTGAATTGCCAAATCAGACGGCACTAACTTAACACATTAGAATAAGTCCATGTAGACGTCCCGCAAACATTGACTTCCCCTCATCACAAGTCAATATCTTATTGTCCATCTATTATCATCCAGACATAAATATACGGAAATCATAAAATTGCTTTATTTTGACACGATAATGATTAGCGACTGTCTGATCCATTGTTGATTTTGGCGCATAACTGCAAATATGTATTGTATTTATGCCATGTTGCATGACTTGATGTTGGGCAGTATTATTGTTTTGC
The DNA here is from genome assembly GCA_032209605.1 of Mactromeris polynyma. NCBI lineage: Eukaryota > Metazoa > Mollusca > Bivalvia > Venerida > Mactridae > Mactromeris > Mactromeris polynyma. Next base: position 6,621,916 of record JASFXZ010000001.1, read on the forward strand.
TAATATTCGTGACGTGTTTGTTGATGATGGTGAGAGATGTAATAACAGGCATGGCAAAATACTTGGCACCGAAATAGATCCCTTTAAATAACTTTTGCATAAAACTGGTAAAGTTTGTAGTTACTGCTAATAAACAATCCAGGTTAGGGTGAATTTTAATGTCTTTCCAATTGGAATTATGTTACACCCGCCGTGGAATTCAGAACAAACAAAAACGACATTTACTATACCGTATGACCCTTACATAAATTTGCAACGCTGTAACTTCAAGGCATAAGTGCATAAATATATACTTTTTATTTGCAACAGCGCATACAATATTCTACAGTGGGTAAACTTGCATCAATGACATCATGTAATATATGTATTCACCATGACAAAACTAATTTATAAGGAGTAAGCCACCCTTGTGACCAATATAATTTGTGTTTAACCATTTCTTTCAATCACATATTTATCAATTTGTTTTCACTAGTAATAACGATGAAATATATTTATGTGTGGACATCAAACTGATTAAAACTCCCTTAAACATTTCTTAAGTTGGCACGTGATTTACTGTTCATATGAAAGCATTCTCTTAATTTATCCACTGATTGCTTAGGTTCCAACAAACATGAATCCATACAAACGTATGCAGTTTTACATGCATTACAGTTCACCACCATTCGACTGATTTTCACAATGGAAACCACGGTATATCTGTATATTATCGACCAGCAACACGCACATAATGCATTACCTAGAGAGGTATTGTAAGTCGGCAGGATGTGTGACACCATGAATATATTGTTACTCAATGGTAGTCGACGCTATTTAGATTAAATTGCTTTCCTGAATTTGAATTCTGATAAGTCGAAGTAAACCAAAGGTATCGAGAGAAAACCATTGATGCACTGCAAAGCATCAAAGGCGCTGCACATGAAGCATTTTGGCATTATATGAGACATATTGAAAGCTGGTATCGGCTGGTCTTGGAAGGCTGCTTTTGAGAATGTTAATTGCAGTTAATACGTTTATAGGCTTTTGAAATGATATGATTTTCAGTATAAAAAATATGTTAAAGCAACATACATTGACAGCATAATATCTACGTAGTTTTGTAATGTAAATGTCTTTAATTATTCTACCTATGACCTTTGAATGATCGTAACTGTGACTTGATTCTATCTTTTGTAAAACTTACATAAATACCGTAACCATTACAAAAAGTATAGTTTCACACTTAAATATTCGATAATGTGTCACTAACTGAAATAGCATAATGCAAAACAAGAAATACTTTAAAAAAGATGGTCGGAGCAACTTGAAGTATGCAAATTTGTTGCAATCCGAATCATTTATTGAAACAATAATGTTACGACTGCGGGTCATTTAATTATTCTACACTACAGAAACTCCGATTCCTGTAAGGGGAGATCACTGCGTAGGAGACTGGATAGAAATAGCTCCGTAGTGCGATTAGTCATAGACATAGTATAGTCTGTTTTAATATAGTTCATCATTTGTTATTGCAGAAGTCGTGAAATCATACATTCGTGTGAATAAACTTGTTACATATCGGTTTATCTGATTGAAATAATATAAATATTTCCGACTGGAACATATAACGAAGACAGTCTTCTTTATGCCTACATCGGACAATTCCTCGTGAGGATGACTCACAACACTACTTACTTGATACATCTTGTAATACACTCTACTATCGACATTCAGACACAGTTGTTAAGGCAAACAATATTATGTTCGTCTGGTTTTTTTATACAACAATATCATGCTTACAAAAATAAGAATTACGCCTCTATCGTGATCAAGATTGTTTGGCAAACATTACACCATTTACGCAATAATTGTGTTCATTACTTTGCTTCGGAAGAAAAATACAAAACAATAAACAAGTTAATATTGTTAGGTTAACAAATGTATTGCCCTGAACGAAATGTTAACCAATCTGCGTCAAGGTTTCAAACGTTGGTCGATTGAAGATAATTTGGTTTAGCGGTTAACGTAAGATTTGATCGGTTTACACAATTCTGATAAGCAAATAGCAAAGCCATGTTAGTACGGCTGCGCCGAAAAATACCTAGTATTCACACAGCAAATTGATATGTCCTAACCGTAATCTGGAGTACACGTATAGAGGAGGCTACCCAATAAACGACTCCTCAGCTCGCCAGTCATCCCGGAAAGGCCCGCAATTTAAATATTACTTCAACAGAAACGGTATTAATCATTATTTCATTTCTGTTCTGTTTGTATAAATTAGAAAGACGAGCTGTTAAATAAGACTTGTCTATTCACAATCATGACGGAACCTGTAAATTATAACTTTAACACCAACTTTCTAATAGCAGTTCATTTCATGTCTTTCGATCCGACTGTATTCCATATATGTCTCTCTCACGGATGGCGCCGATAAGATCAAACTTTGCGTGCACAATGTCAATGCTAGTATCAAATAAACCACTAGGTGCTTAAACAGGCTAAAATAATTTAGAAGAAATTATTTATTCTTCGTTATTTTCCAACATGTAGCATGAACAAAGAACATACATTCAACAACCCCTCTAAACATAACTTACAAACAGACAACATACACAGTACAGACACTGAGAGTAGGATATAATACTAAACGAATGTCTGGAAATGATCATTTGTCCGTTATATTCCTTGATGAAATGTAGAGACATTCCCATAAAACGTTGTATACTGAGGGTTAGTAGCGGTAAGAGATGCCAATAAACTCCTATTTATGTGGTCAAACTCATCAAGAAAAGGACAGGGAGGATCAATACATACTGTCTCCAAATGTTTATGATCACAAGAGAACATTTTCGGATCCGGCAATGAGAATAACATGCTATTTAATGTTGAATAATTAATATCACTAATTACTTTAAAATCGTAAAATATATAAACGATAAGTATTAACCAACTGTTGTTTGTATATTATAAAATAATTGCAGTTTAGAGTTCGTTTTATTAGACACTTCTGAAAGGAAGGTCCGTAGTTTATTACTGTTTATTACATTTTAGATGTAGTGAATATCACTGAATATTGTATTTCAGATAATAAACTTAATGTGTCTAAATTAAAAGTCTTTCCATTGCCACTCCTTCTCTATTACTATTACTTTTACATTTTGACACAGACGCCGACACAATCCATCTGCCTTGTAGAGAAACGGTATTTCTCTTCATGAGGCAAGTACATGGTTTACGACTTCATGACAATGGAATATAAATGCTCAAAATCAAAATCCGATATGTAATTATTTTTTAATGGAAATCCATCGTTCAATAAAGGGAGCACACTGTGGATGATTAACAACGATTCCTATATTGTCATGCTGGAGTTACCTTTAAGCGGGGAGTGTAATATTATGATAAATTAATTTATGTCATTTACTGATCAAATACAGCTTTAATATCTCAACACATCAATGTATTCCACCTTTGCCTTGGTCGACCAAGATAAACATTGACCAGCGGCTGAGGAACAAGTACAAGAACATTAATCCTATACATTCTCGACAGCTCTCGGATAATTCCGTACAACTTCGTTACTCTACGAACATCCTCTAGTGTATGTCAGACGGAGCACTATGTGGCAACATTCAACATTTTGTGCGGTCAAAACAATTCTCGTAAAACTGATTTATAACTTCAATAACTTCGATAAATTCACTTTACAATGGATTATCGTTGTCATTTCTAGTTAAATACATTTCAGTCTTCATATACTTATCCCGGTTTATCTGCACTCCAGCGTTATACCGGCCCAAACAATTACACTACCCCCTCTCCATCGTACATGCTGTCTGACGCAGCAATCTGCGCAACGCTCATCTCGACCGACTCCTCACCTAACTCCTCCCATTCAGCATATCTATTTTAAACCTGGACTCATCAGTAAATAAACACCTTTCAGTGATCTTGCGTCCATCGTACATGCCGACGACACCTCAAATCACTGTTACGTCGCCTCTCTGGCGATACGTTACCCCTATATGGATCATAGACTGAAATTCCGGCATCGACTAACGTGTTTCTGGTTATATTCTCTTTTTCATTGGCAGTTCGTGTTGCTGTTTGTAAGCAATCTCGGAGATGCGTAAGGGAATTATGGCGGTATTGTTGACGAGAGGTCACTGTTGGGCGTCCTTGACGTGGAAGATAAGCAACAGAGCCGGTTTCTTGATGTCTTCTGGCAAACCGCATGATAATGGAGTGAGAAAAATGCATACTTCGTGCCACAGCGTGATATCACATGCGCCTGCTACCATACCGACTACTTATGACGTTGAGCGTCATTTAAACATTCCGTAACGTGAATAAAGTTGCAGTGTTTTGTTGGCGTTTTCATAGTATAAAGCTCAGTTTTGAAATGCTATCACGTGTACATTGAAATGGTTCATAATAAACATGATTGTCAGCAAAATAACCATTTGTACACTGTACAGTGGGTCATGGGCAGCGGATGACGCCATGTGTGTACATATTTAACAATATAAATAACGTAACTCAAAATAAGCCAAACATGTTGGTGCGTTTTCATTGAACACGGGTATATAACTATCGGAGAACATCACAGTTCATTCCACTTTCGGTATGATGCATACATTATCATTTTATGGATTATTTGCCCTAAGCACCAAAACACTGAATAATGACAATGAGTTACGAATATGTAGAGAATACAACACAGTGTGTTATTGTTAAACATTATAATCAACCACCGTACTCACGGTAAGACTTAATTTGTTGAATCTCATAACAAATAACAATAAAACATCGAGCACGCTTCATGGTACTCAATATCTAAAATTATTTATAACCGATAGACTAATTAACGGATATTGCTATTTAGTAGCTTAAGTTGTTTTCAAAATAGGGTTTATATGACATGTGTATGAGAATAAATTTCCGCTGCTTGTCAGAGTTAAACAAGGAATGAAAAAGCCGAGCAACCCGAGGGCCAATATCGGTCCTAGTATGCCAACATCGCCGTAAAGCACATCAGCATTGTATAATAACCTCTAAGTACAATATGCCGATAAAAGTAGCGAACGCGGCAATTGATGTCACATATACAGTAATAATCACTGACTGACAAGTTTAGAGGCGCAAAGATGTTGACAAAATGACACAGATAATTCGGTGGTGTAATTTAATTTGGTACCCACAGGTTTGTCAGATATTTAATCACGAACGTTTTTTTCCATTTCATGTTTTTGTTTTAGCATTTCTGACCTTCTCTACGCTAACACGGTTCACAATCTTCCTAATCGGTCTAGTAACGTCATAAAGATCTGATTCTTAAACGATGACTATAACATAAATGAATTCCTAGGCTAAACCTCAACAAAATAGGACGATGATCCTTATACAAACAATGAGCAATTTTAAACTCATTTTAAATATACCATCCTCATTAGTATAGTTTATTACTGAAGTGTCTCAGTACATTGAAACTAAATCCTATAAGACACCTTAAGGAAACGAAAGTATAACACTAGAAAGAAGATGACATGTCAAAACAACATATTGAAACTATTTAGACCTTTCACCATATTATTTGTTACTGATTAAAACTATTACTGTGCAAATCAAAATGTAACACGTGACAGGGTCATTTAGATATAACTGACATTTGCGGACATTTAAACTACTCATAAAATAAGCATTAACAATCAGTTTCGTCTCAGTTTACAACTAGGGCTTTTAGTAGAAATGATGTATATCCGTGAATATATTCTCGATAGAGTAGTTCCTATGACTAAATCAGAAAATATGTGATGCGCCTAAAACACATAAAAGCTGAGCGTTATTTTTCTGTATCACCGTAAACGCAAGACTATTTTATTATCATTTTAAGAAAAATGGTTCAGTCAGGAAATTGGGTAATGTATCGCAAAAAGGTAATGGCACATCCCGAAGTAAAGGACCTAAAATAAGCTAATGCTAATTCAACTCATACAAGTTAAAGGATTTTCGGCGCAGCCGTACTAACATTGTTTTTCTATTTGCATATCAGTGTTGTGTAAACCAATCAAATCTTACGTTAACCACCAAGGCACTTTGTCTTCAACTGAACAACGTGTGTAACATTGATGCGGATTGGTTAACCTTCGATAAAGTGTACGTTACCTTACCGAAATCCATTGAATGTTGGTGAATTTACCGAAATCCTTTTTGGATCTAGGGTTACCAGCAATCGTAATATCTCGGAATTTTTGATGGTGCGTAACAAATTTGACCTTCAAATTGCGCCGACCAGAAGGTTTGGTCAGCGTATGTAATTCTTTAGAGGTATGTGTTAATTGTCTGATAGTGTAATCGGTATCGAGACTTTTCAACCCCAAGACTTTTCAACACAAAGACTTTTCAATCCCTAAGTTAAAATATCCAAGACTTTTCAACCCCACTGTCATGTTCAACCCCTAATTAGCCTAAGACTTTTCAACCCTTGTTAAAATCAAGACTTTTCAACCTCTAATAAACCAAGACTTTTCAACCCCTCGAATATGTTTTTAATTGGACAATTATCACATTTGTTACCTGGAAAAATGTTGACAAACACGTTGTTTAAGTTTAATTTTTTAAGTTTATTTACATTCCAAAATGAATACTTATCGAAGCATATATTCACAAAAAATATATATCAATAATATTTAAAAAAAAAAAAAAAGGATCTATTTGCACAACATTTGTAATACACAGAACTATAATAAAGATATATACACACAAAATACACACAATCATTCTATCACATTTTATTAAGCCTAAAACAGCAATTGGAATTTAATTGGTATTTAATTGATAATGTTATTTGTTATTTTAATTAAGTCTAATTACGCTGTCACTTACACTCAAACATTATTTATTTTTACTGCCACACACAATCAAACACTATTTATTCACACAAAATATTATGCCAAACAATACACTTATCTGAAACACAGGGGTTGAAAAGTCTTCGATATAGGAGTTGAAAAGTCTTAGAAATAGGGGTTGAAAAGTCTTAGAAATAGGTGTTGAAAAGTCTTCAAAGTAGGGGTTGAAGAAGATAAATGTAGGGGTTGAAAATATTCAAACTAGGGGTTGAAAAGTCTCAACAGGTAGGGGTTGAAAAGTCTTGAAATCAGGGGTTGAAAAGTCTTCATTTGAAAAGTGGGGTTGAAAAGTCTTGGGGTTGAAAAGTCTGTTTAATCAGATATTCAAAATCTAATTACTTTATCTTTTGTCGGTTGAAAGATGTAACCCGTAAAGTTATAGTTAAACCTTTTCTCCAAATTAACATACTTTAGTTATTTATAATGCCACAGTATATGCATTATACGAGTATGTAACTGCAACCTTACTTGTCGAACTCTAATTGTATTCCAATGTATATCTGAAACATGTTGGAGGATTATACAAACATATTTAGTTACAAAAGCTTACTAGAATACCATTAAGATAGATGTATTGATGTAGAATTAATTTAGCGTGTTCGATTATCAACTGGCTGCATTTTTCAAGATTGACACAATTTATGTTGGTGAAATATGAACTTAAGCACAACACTTTACTACAAGCGAAATAGAGTTAGGAAGTTATAAAATAGTAGAATTATTGGTCTTGTTTCAAAACAAACTTACGAAGTCCGACGCCAACGATCTAGTGACGACAATCCCGCGCCATTTGTTTAAATATGACGAGTAAAACGAAAATGGACAGATAGCTTGTTAGACCTGGTGTTTTTTGTGAAACATTAATGGCGTGTTTTCCGAAGTAATGGAATGCACGTTTGCAATTTTGACGCAACCACAGAATTGTTGTACAATCTTAATAATTATGACCATTTGACGTTTAAATGAAGGAATCCCATTAATCGCTTCCGTCTTAAAAAGCAAACACTTTATTCGCCGTTGATTCATACTATTGTCAATAAATTGCAATGTGTAAAGGTAAATTATCCCAATTAACGATAATACAATGCCATCTCCTGTCGTTTAAATTATAGTGTTCTTTTTACGAATAATAAAGAATGTCCTTACATGGAAACGAACAATCCATCAAAGCAACTTTCTCGAAAGCACAGTGGACATCTTGAACGGAAAATCACACATGCGAGTACCCGACAATTGAAAAAAATCAAATTGGTCTTATTTTCCAAATAGCAGAAAAAGGACGCGATGACAGATTTTCATTGACGTGCCTTTTTTCAACGTTTTATATTAAGAATGTTCACCTTTTTGACAAAAACTGAAACTATTTCACAAAATGTGTGATATCCATCAGAGAATTGTGTAATAACAAGCACAAGAGTTGCTTCCAACTAAACGACAAACTATTTGGCTTCAATACAGTAACATGGAAGTGACATAACTCGGTGTCGAGTCCACGACATGATCGGTCAATCAGGAGAGCTTATATGTCCTGGTCACATGTCAAATAATTTCAAAGTGGTCATATGTTATGATGTCACTACGACAAGTTACCGTGTCGTTACTGCGATATAACTACTTAGTGACTCGTGGACACAAAAAACATTTTCCCTGACGACGCTTCTATTGCATTGCACTTCTTCGAGTAGTTTTGACTAATGAAGCGTTTACGTGATTTGTGGACGAAAAAACCCCATCGTCTGACAATCGCAATAGCTGCGTTTATAAATAGAGGTCATTAAAATCACAGACAACGGGACTCGGACATCATACAATGTCTTATCTAGAATTAGCTTTTTGTTCATAAATATTCTTGAACACTTATCTTGGAGCCAAGCACTTTGATTTGTTGTTATGGCTGTCCCATAAACCGGTTTGCTCCGTTGGTTAGCTGTGATTAGTGATGCCAATAAATTCATATCAACAGTAAAAATGCAGTTGCTGTTGATTACTAATGATCGCAAACCGCTGACCGTTTAAGATAAAAACCAGTCTATTTAATTTGACTGTCATAGAGTATCATGCATTTGAACCAGCATATTGAACTATATACAGTCTACATGTTCGTTCGGTAATCAAAGAGAAAGTAAATATCACAGCTTGAAATACGTTTCAATATATCCACAGCAACATTATTTTGGAAAAGAAACATTGGCTGTTGTTTAGAGGTTGTTGCTCTATAGATATTAAAATGACAAAACGGAACATTTTATAATGATGTCAGAAAGTGGTTGTCAGTTTCAGTTTATTTTCATTTCTCAGTTCATGAAAAACATGACAACATGGGTACATAATAAACAAAATACTAATACAGTGGTTGTCAGTGGAAGTTCTGATTTGTGAATGTGGTGCTTCCCTTTTTTTCATTTTTTACCTTTACCTAATAGAAAACTTCCATTATATTCCGTTTTTACAGCAGGAAATTCTTTTTTGAATATCCGAATTTAGATGGCCAACTTAACCTACTTCTATTTAGGTGTGATGTCCTTACAATTTGCTATTTAAGTACCGTTACAGTAGTGTACATATTTCAAGACAACGGGGTAAATTTAAGGAACAACTCTGATACTAATTTCGTCTTCAAAAGATTGACATTTCTGTCCTGAACGCTGATTCCGATTCGATACAGTTACAATGTTATTGATAATTATAATGTTGTGCCATAGTTTTTATAATCCTACGATGTGCAAGGGTAGGAAAAAGCAAGCCGCGTTCGAAAAATAGGACATGTCAGCACTGAACCTTATGTAGAGAAATGCAATAGAATGATTAGGGAATGCAGTCTTACAACAGAGCTTTTGGACACATTACAGCAATACAAGACTTTGCAACTACAGTCGGACCTCGCTTATTCGGTATACTTGGTTAGTACTTGGTTAATCCGAAATAAATATTAGGTGGTGTATTCGAAACCATGTAGTATTCGATGTATTCGATGAATTCGATGTAATCGACGAATTCGATGAATTAGATGAATTAGATGTATTCGATGTATTCGAATGCACGAGGTTCGACTGTATTAAAGAAATTAATGAAAATAAAAGTCTTTATGGCCAAATTAAATTATAACGTGTGCTACTTGAATATCACATCGCTACACATCGTCATAAACCTTCGATGTCGGTATCTCCAAACTGATGGACGGTTAAAGTGCATAAATTGTAAATCGTATTATCGTGCAGAATCACATTTAGCTATAATTGTAATATATTCCTATGAAATATTGAAAATGTCAGTAGATAACGATGCAGTACTTAAATGTTATGGGCAATAGAATGCAATACATTATGTTTACTCAAAACGAAGTCAGATTATTGAAAGACAATTAGGAAATTCAAAACTAAATGGAAATGTAAATATTTGTCTCAATTGGAATCAATTTCCCGGAAAGATGTATCGTAAATTCGTCAAACGTGTAATGCATCCGGTGGGTAAAGCCACTACCATGTATGGTCAAAATGCACTTAATGCATTAAACATTGCCTTCATTTTAATATATAAAGAAGGAATAACAAGGCACAAGTAAACAACACACGACTTTACAGTGTAAACAACATCACCTTTTGTTAGGTTTTCGTCGAATTCAATCGTACTATTACACCAAAATCATGTTTCTACTAATCAAATGAGTAAACATTTAATGCATAAAAGATCTTTATATTTTAGCTTGCCAATTTATCCTGTGAATGTTCACGTACTTTTGATGTTTATTTAAATATAATAATGTCAAATATCAAAATGTTTTCTATCGAAACAATGAAAATATGATCGTATAATTAATGGCAAAGTTGCATGTTGCAAGTTTATTTTATTTCTAACTCCACTTTGACAAGCACAACAGTCCAGTGTGAGCTTTTAAGCCAATGGCATGATGAATTAAAATAACATACTACAGTAAAACCTATATAGTAAGACCACACTTACGACCCAAGAGAACTTAATTTTGAAGTGGTCTTATTATTGAGGTGGTCTTTAAGTGATGTTTGCTGATCATTTATCATTGGCGGACTTACTTCTCAACACATTATCTTTCGAAGGGAGACTACATATTTAAAATAATCAACAACTGATGATATGGTTAACACTGTCTTTGATTTATCTAAATAACTGATCATTCGCAATAGTTCTACAACAATACTCTGAAACAGTTTTTGATCACCACACACTATATTCATATGTAGATTTTCTTTTATAAGTACATACCGTCATTTGTAAAATTGAGGTACGGGTAAAATGAATAAAACAAAAATTGCTTGTTTTATATTTCACTGTGCCTGTATTTATTAAGAAAGTAAGATAGGTAAAAAAGGAACAAAGTGTAAGATTGAGCGTACCGCAACGAATAGACGTTTATACGTCCCTTAATAGAGAACCGCGTGAATACTTCGAGAATGAACGGCGAATTAATACAGGTGTGTGTATTTTGTGAAACTACAGTATATCTTTGGAAGCATACTAAACTTTTAGTCCTCCAGCAAATCCAAATATACAATGCACTGAATGCAATGTAAGGATCATATACTTCAATTTGAGAAACTGCTAAATACAAGTCGGAACATGTCATAGACTAAAATTAATGGAAAAGTAGCATCACAAGAAGCATTAGTCCGTGATAAACAATTCAGTAGTGTCAGCCATGTTTAACTTCACATGTTTATCAGAATAAGTACAAAGTAGAATAGGAATGTCACAATATGCATCGTGTAATGTTATGATTACTGTTGAATAAAATACTCCTGACATGTAATTTTAACTCTATAGTTTTCTGTTGTTTGATTATAAAATATGTTAGGCATGGACTGTTTTGCGAATTCGATGTTTCTTGTGATAGTGTTTCCCACGCTTATATGATAATGTACATTGTATTGTTTTTAATTACTGTGGACTCTAAAGTAGTTCTGGAAGTATTCTGAGGATACTTGAGAACTCAGTCTGTGAAAATGCCAAGCTTACCTACTCAGGGAATACTCTGTGAAATTCCCGACGAACTGTTAGATGGACAGCGTGAACTTTACTATTTCAGACACTAAAAACATCTCAGATATTACATTTTAAAACAATTTCAGTTTTCAGTAATTTATTTATTATATTTTCATCAATAATATTGTATCAACTATATTTATACAAGTTTCGTAACAGTACCATAACACATATCTTCCTAGTGATTGGAACACAGGCTGTCTGAACGTTTGGAATATATTCATTTCTATCTCTGATTAAGTAATAAATAAATTAATATGTTTTTAAATGATGAATTGGGAGAAGGGATAATAAATTGTTATCTTTGTTTTGATATGACAGTGGTACAATTTAAAACATGACACTTTGCGTAGTAAAATATCGTACCATCAACACTTTGTATTAATGTTTTCATCGTACACAATACTATGTTGATAGAGGCATAGTCAAGGCATAATGACTAGGCCAATGGTCGTACTATAAGCAATGTAAAAACTTAAAGAGCAAACTTATTGAACGTATATTTGCACATTGTTACGACATAAATACATTAAAATATGTTAATTTAATTTGTCATATGAGTTCTTCTCACCTGATAGCGTTTAATGTCTTAAACTGGAAACAAATAATGAACTTCAGAAAAGGGAAAATAAGTTGCTACAGGGAACTCCACATACAGTAGACAATGCCTCCCCACACAGACATCCGGGAAAACAACAGTCCACAAAACACCAGGTATTGTTTTGTTCCTTATGGATATGTGTTGGATAGCCTGCTTTGTAAACGCGATTTTCTTGAGCGCGGCTGTTCAAATATATTGGTTTAACGCAGTAAATATGTGTGTTCATTGCATTCTTACTTGAAACTAATTTTACACACCATTTAATCACAACTTGAGTATTACAAACATTTAGTAGCAACAATTGAAATATGAAACAAGTTTCTACATCAGATAGCCGTTACAATTATTTATCCATTGATCATAAAGCATTGATTTAGATTTAAGTAAAGTTCGCCTTGTTGTCTCATTGGGATCATCGTCCGTTCAGCTAGAAATATCGTACTTAAAGTGAAAAATTTGGTTGTTATGTACGGATTTGTGATGGCATATATTAGTATAGAGTCTGACACTAACATTTAACTTCATTAAGGTTGCATCCAAACATATGGTTAAAGACGAAAAAAGGCAATACAGCGCCTGAATCCGATACAAGATGTATAAAATATGTAATGGATAAGTCCTCACATAATAAATTACAATGTATCAGCTATATTTACATTTTGATTCAAACTAATAACAACAATTTTCTTTAAAAAAAGATAAATGGCGTATATAGAATGATGTTTTCCGGTATGTAAAATAAAATCATGTTTTTTGCAACACGTTGAAAAATAAATCCTTACTAAATATTAACTCGGAGCTATGTATACTACATCATGGACCTGTACTATAAGGGTCATTTTATATATGCTCAGTGACCCGCATCGTCAGGAAACTTTCTTATTAGATTCGTGCCCCTAGGAAATCTGCCTCGTGCTGGTTTATAAAGAATTTGATAACGTAAAAAGAGGATTCAATTACCAACTGATAATGTTCGCAAATCTAACGAAAACCCATTTTGGTGCCTCTTGGGTGAACAAAAACTCCGTTTATGCGTCTTTGGTGACAATATGATTGGTCAGATTTAAAAAGCCCGCTTCGAAGACACATTTGGTTGGTCAAAAATGAATGTCAAAATCAATGTTATACAGCTACCCCGAAAAAGGCTTACTGCAAACAAAAGGTCTACATCTATCCAGTAGCTTTAATAACTCATGTGAAATAGTACTTTTAGCACTTTTCACCAGAATGTGTATAACAATTATTCTTAGTTTGAATATTGTGTAAATAACACGAGTTAATATTTTGTGATTAAGAGATATTCCAGAAAGACTTGAGCGACAATAAAACTAAATCACTGTTGCTACCGAGGATTGGTATAGATTATATTGACTTAATCTCTGGGATCAGCGCTTTACTGTACATTTTCAATATAAAACGAAGTCAGGGGAATATCGTTTTAAAAGAGATGTTTGTGTATCAAAATACACGAAATGATTTGCGAGACATTTGCCGTTATACCGACATTGTTTGCCCCAAACCAAAAACGGCTGCATACAAGATTTTAAAACGATGACAATGCTAATTCTAGCTGTCTTTATAATCTAGTAAACGTCATTAAAGATACGATTCAAAGGATCCAGGAAGGTGATCGTCATAATATGTAGTTTCACGTATGAGCGCTGCTGTGGTCTTTCCAAACTCTTCTGTAAGTGACGTCATTTATAGAAAGCGTCACATGTGATGTCACCATGTTCTGACAGTAAGCACGTCATTTGAAGAAAGCGTCACATGCGATGTCACATGTTCTGATAGTAAGCATTAATTGCCCAATATGGCAATATGAACACGAAGTAACCTTATGGAGTAAATACTGTTTCCTGCTTGCAAATAGTGACATCACATGTTGCGTGTTCTTGAAATGACCTAACTTATAGAAGAGGTTGGCAATCTGACGGCGGCGCTCATATAATGAGTTATTTGTTTAAGTTAAAAACGCCTTCAAAATTGTATCAATCGAACAATAGCAAGTTCTTCATTAAGCTGTTGACTACCTCCCCTGATAAAACAGATGTTGCTTACTTGTTTCTGTGTAATTACAGAATGAACTTGTCTTATATGGGCACGACAAATGTATTGTCAACAACATAGCTTGCACACAGATGTCCTGAGTTTTTGTTATGCCATATTCTTGATCATTGTCTACTGTGAATTTTCTTCATTTATTCATTATACAGATTGGCACATATCCGTTCATTTGATTTATTATATTAATTTTGCATTGCCTCAGTATTTCTCTTTGAGCTCTACCAGGAATCCGTGATACGAACACTTCATCATCAATTACGGTGTCTACAACAAGCAGACAGCCAAGCAAACACGTTTATTTCGACGAGACGATGCAAAAACTGATTAAATAGCAATTTGTCTTTTGTAGATGCACAATAAGCATTGCGTTTTGCTTAACACATGTCTATAATTTATTTTCTTTCGGACAGAGATAAATGAGTTTGTTTAAATGTGATGTTGATTATTGGTGCATAACCTTTTTATGTGTGGATATAAGTTGATATACGGGTGCTTACATTTCATGCAACTTTAACTTTGACAAAGCCCAAATAAAATTCGTTTGGAACACTCTGTAGTGTGGGTATAAGTCATTAGTTCTGATAACATCGTCACACATGAAATGATGTTGGCATAAGTGCGTATTTAGCAAAAACATCCATACTACTAAACAATACAAGAAGCTGAAGCAAATTGGGGACATTTGATGCCAAGCATTCAGTGTGTTATAGTCACCTGTGAACGTGCGACCATCAGGCATGCAGTGTGCTATGGTCACCTGTATAGGGGTAGCCACCAAGCATGCAGTGTGCTATGGCCACCTATGAAGGGGCGGCCACCAAGCATGCAGTGTGTTATGGTCACATGTAAAGGGGCGGTCACCAAGCATGCAGTGTGTTATGGTCACATGTAAAGGGGCGGTCACCAAGCATGCAGTGTGTTATGGTCACATGTAAAGGGGCGGTCACCAAGCATGCAGTGTGTTATGGTCACATGTATAGGGGCGGTCACCAAGCATGCGGTGTGTTATGGTCACATGTAAAGGGGCGGTCACCAAGCATGCAGTGTGTTATGGTCACATGTAAAGGGGCGGTCACCAAGCATGCAGTGTGTTATGGTCACATGTAAAGGGGCGGCCACCAAGCATGCGGTGTGTTATGGTCACATGTAAAGGGGCGGTCACCAAGCATACAGTGTGTTATGGTCACATGTAAATGGGCGGTCACCAAGCATGCAGTGCGTTATGGTCACCTGTAAAGGGGCGGCACCAAGCATGCAGTGTGTTATGGTCACATGTGAAGGGGCGGTCACCAAGCATGCAGTGTGTTATGGTCACATGTAAAGGGGCGGTCACCAAACATGCAGTGTGTTATGGTCACATGTAAATGGGCGGTCACCAAGCATGCAGTGTGTTATGGCCATCTGTAAAGGGGCGGCCACCAAGCATGCAGTGTGTTATGGTCACATGTAAAGGGGCGGTCACCAAGCATGCAGTGTGCTATGGCCATCTGTAAAGGGGCGGCCACCAAGCATGCAGTGTGTTATGGTCACATGCAAATGGGCGGTCACCAAGCATGCAGTGTGTTATGGTCACATGTAAATGGGCGGCCACCAAGCATGCAGTGTGTTATGGTCACATGTAAAGGGGCGGTCACCAAGCATGCAGTGCGTTATGGTCACCTGTAAAGGGGCGGCCACCAAGCATGCAGTGTGTTATGGTCACATGTATAGGGGCGGTCACCAAGCATGCAGTGTGCTATGGTCACCTGTATAGGGGCGGTCACCAAGCATGCAGTGTGTTATGGTCACCTGTAAAGGGGCGGCCACCAAGCATGCAGTGTGTTATGGTCACATGTATAGGGGCGGTCACCAAGCATGCAGTGTGTTATGGTCATCTGTAAAGGGGCGGTCACCAAGCATGCAGTGTGTTATGGTCATCTGTAAAGGGGCGGCCACCAAGCATGCAGTGTGCTATGGTCACATGCAAATGGGCGGCCACCAAGCATGCAGTGCGTTATGGTCACCTGTGAAGGGGCGGTCACCAAGCATGCAGTGTGTTATGGTCACATGTATAGGGGCGGTCACCAAGCATGCAGTGTGTTATGGTCACATGTATAGGGGCGGTCACCAAGCATGCAGTGTGTTATGGTCACATGTATAGGGGCGGTCACCAAGCATGCAGTGTGTTATGGTCACCTGTAAAGGGGCGGCCACCAAGCATGCAGTGTGTTATGGTCACCTGTATAGGGGCGGTCACCAAGCATGCAGTGTGTTATGGTCACATGTAAAGGGGCGGCCACCAAGCATGCAGTGTGTTATGGTCACATGTAAAGGGGCGGCCACCAAGCATGCAGTGTGTTATGGTCACATGTAAAGGGGCGGCCACCAAGCATGCAGTGTGTTATGGTCACATGTGAAGGGGCGGCAACCAAGCATGCAGTGTGTTATGGTCACATGTAAAGGGGCGGTCACCAAGCATGCAGTGTGTTATGGTCATCTGTAAATGGGCGGCCACCAAGCATGCAGTGTGCTATGGTCACATGTAAATGGGCGGCCACCAAGCATGCAGTGCGTTATGGTCACCTGTAAAGGGGCGGTCACCAAGCATGCAGTGTGTTATGGTCACATGTATAGGGGCGGTCACCAAGCATGCAGTGTGTTATGGTCATCTATAAAGGGGCGGCCACCAAGCATGCAGTGTGTTATGGTCATCTGTAAAGGGGCGGTCACCAAGCATGCAGTGTGCTATGGCCACCTGTGAAGGGGCGTCCACCAAGCATGCAGTGTGTTATGGCCACCTGTGAAGGGGCGTCCACCAAGCATGCAGTGTGCTATGGCCACCTGTGAAGGGGCGTCCACCAAGCATGCAGTGTGTTATGGTCACCTGTGAAGGGGTCACCAATCATGCATTGTGTAATGGTCACCTATGAAGGGGCGTCCACCAAGCATGCAGTGTGTTATGGTCACCTGTGAAGGGGTCACCAATCATGCATTGTGTAATGGTCACCTATGAAGGGGCGTCCACCAAGCATGCAGTGTGTTATGGTCACCTGTGAAGGGGTCACCAATCATGCATTGTGTAATGGTCACCTATGAAGGGGCGTCCACCAAGCATGCAGTGTGTTATGGTCACATGTAAATGGGCTGCCACCAAGCATGCGGTGTGTTATGGTCACCTGTGAAGGGGTCACCAATCATGCATTGTGTAATGGTCACCTATGAAGGGGCGTCCACCAAGCATGCAGTGTGTTATGGTCACATGTAAATGGGCTGCCACCAAGCATGCGGTGTGTTATGGTCACCTGTGAAGGGGTCACCAATCATGCATTGTGTAATGGTCACCTATGAAGGGGCGGCCACCAAGCATGCAGTGTGTTATGGTCACCTGTGAAGGGGTCACCAATCATGCATTGTGTAATGGTCACCTATGAAGGGGCGGCCACCAAGCATGCAGCGTGTTATGGTCACCTGTGAAGGGGTCACCAATCATGCAGTTTGTTATGGTCACCTGTGGAGGGGCGGCCACCAAGCATACAATGTGTTGTGGTCACCTGTGAAGGGGCGGTCACCAAGCATGCAGTGTTTTATGGTCACCTGTGAAGGGGTGGTCACCTGTGAAGGGGTGGTCACTTGTGAAGGGGTGGTCACCTGTGAAGGGGTGGTCACCAAGCATGCATTGTGTTATGGTCACCTGTGAAGGGGCAGCCACCAAGCATACAGTGTGTTATGGTCACATGTGAAGGGGCGGTCACCAAACATGCAGTGTGTTATGGTCATCTGTAAAGGGGCGGTCACCAAGCATGCAGTGTGTTATGGTCATCTGTAAAGGGGCGGTCACCAAGCATGCAGTGTGTTATGGTCATCTGTAAAGGGGCGGCAACCAAGCATGTAGTATTTTATGGTAACCTGTTAACGGGCGGCCACCAATCATGCAGTGTGTTATGGTCACATGTGAAGGGGCGGTCACCAAACATGCAGTGTGTTATGGTCATCTGTAAAGGGGCGGCCACCAATCATGCAGTGTGTTATGGTCACATGTGAAGGGGCGGTCACCAAACATGCAGTGTGTTATGGTCATCTGTAAAGGGGCGGTCACCAATCATGCAGTGTGTTATGGTCACCTGTAAAGGGGCGGTCACCAAACATGCAGTGTGTTATGGTCACATGTAAAGGGGCGGTCACCAAACATGCAGTGTGTTATGGTCACCTGTAAAGGGGCGGTCACCAAACATGCAGTGTGTTATGGTCACCTGTAAAGGGGCGGTCACCAAACATGCAGTGTGTTATGGTCATCTGTAAAGGGGCGGTCACCAATCATGCAGTGTGTTATGGTCACATGTGAAGGGGCGGTCACCAAACATGCAGTGTGTTATGGTCATCTGTAAAGGGGCGGTCACCAAACATGCAGTGTGTTATGGTCACCTGTAAAGGGGCGGTCACCAAACATGCAGTGTGTTATGGTCACCTGTAAAGGGGCGGTCACCAAACATGCAGTGTGTTATGGTCACCTGTAAAGGGGCGGTCACCAAACATGCAGTGTGTTATGGTCACCTGTAAAGGGGCGGTCACCAAACATGCAGTGTGTTATGGTCATCTGTAAAGGGGCGGTCACCAAGCATGCAGTGTGTTATGGTCATCTGTAAAGGGGCGGTAACCAAGCATGCAGTGTGTTATGGTCATCTGTAAAGGGGCGGTCACCAAGCATGCAGTGTGTTATGGTCATCTGTAAAGGGGCGGTCACCAAGCATGCAGTGTGTTATGGTCATCTGTAAAGGGGCGGTCACCAAACATGCAGTGTGTTATGGTCATCTGTAAAGGGGCGGTCACCAAACATGCAGTGTGTTATGGTCATCTGTAAAGGGGCGGTCACCAAGCATGCAGTGTGTTATGGTCATCTGTAAAGGGGCGGTCACCAAACATGCAGTGTGTTATGGTCACATGTAAAGGGGCGGTCACCAAGCATGCAGTGTGTTATGGTCATCTGTAAAGGGGCGGTCACCAAGCATGCAGTGTGTTATGGTCACCTGTATAGGGGCGGTCACCAAGCATGCAGTGTGTTATGGTCATCTGTAAAGGGGCGGTCACCAAGCATGCAGTGTGTTATGGTCACATGTAAAGGGGCGGTCACCAAGCATGCAGTGTGTTATGGTCACCTGTAAAGGGGCGGTCACCAAGCATGCAGTGTGTTATGGTCACATGTAAAGGGGCGGTCACCAAGCATGCAGTGTGTTATGGTCACATGTAAAGGGGCGGTCACCAAGCATGCAGTGCGTTATGGTCACATGTAAAGGGGCGGTCACCAAGCATGCAGTGTGTTATGGTCACATGTAAAGGGGCGGTCACCAAGCATGCAGTGTGTTATGGTCACATGTGAAGGGGCGGCAACCAAGCATGCAGTGTGTTATGGTCACATGTAAAGGGGCGGTCACCAAGCATGCAGTGCGTTATGGTCACCTGTAAAGGGGCGGTCACCAAGCATGCAGTGTGTTATGGTCACATGTAAAGGGGCGGTCACCAAGCATGCAGTGCGTTATGGTCACCTGTAAAGGGGCGGTCACCAAGCATGCAGTGCGTTATGGTCACCTGTAAAGGGGCGGTCACCAAGCATGCAGTGTGTTATGGTCACATGTAAAGGGGCGGTCACCAAGCATGCAGTGTGTTATGGTCACATGTAAAGGGGCGGTCACCAAGCATGCAGTGTGTTATGGTCACATGTAAAGGGGCGGTCACCAAGCATGCAGTGTGTTATGGTCACATGTGAAGGGGCGGTCACCAAGCATGCAGTGTGTTATGGTCACATGTAAAGGGGCGGTCACCAAGCATGCAGTGTGTTATGGTCACATGTGAAGGGGCGGCAACCAAGCATGCAGTGTGTTATGGTCACATGTAAAGGGGCGGTCACCAATCATGCAGTGCGTTATGGTCACATGTAAAGGGGCGGCAACCAAGCATGCAGTGTGTTATGGTCACATGTGAAGGGGCGGCAACCAAGCATGCAGTGCGTTATGGTCACCTGTAAAGGGGCGGTCACCAAACATGCAGTGTGTTATGGTCACCTGTGAAGGGGCGGCAACCAAGCATGTAGTATTTTATGGTAACCTGTTAACGGGCGGCCACCAATCATGCAGTGTGTTTTTGTATGGCAAGATCATAACCTCTCTTAAAACTTTTGATTTATGTAATAAACAAAGCATGATAACACGTATCTTACGGAGGTAGTCAATCATATCACTGTAAAATCCCGGAGGTGAAATATATTGTCTCAGGTGTGTCCTTAAATTGCAATTTGACTTTTTTGAACGGTACATTTATTGTTGGTTTCCTCTAAACGTGTACATATTAATGATTTGTAGTGAATTAGTCGGCTTAAAATGTGATATGTACCCTTTTTGGATATTTTCCAAAAACATAAAAATCAATAAGTGTGTGGTCGTGCAAAAGTTAAACCTTTGGTCTTCCTTGAGTTGCTCGTGCTCTGTATCGCTTGAACGTTCATACCTGTGACTTTATAATAGAATGCTCTTTTTAGTATACACATGAAGATTCTTGTCTGGGTTTGGTGTAGACAACCTTTCGTGAAATTGCCATGTAACAATGTTTGTTTTATATTATTTTACTAAAGTTAGCTTTGTAATTGTGCTGGCGTAATTTCTTTGGGCGAAGTTGAGAATGAATTGTTTTCTGAAATATAAATTTTTAGTAAACTGTAACTTTACGGCACGAACATGTATACTATGTGAAGCATTTTAAAATATATTGGAAAATATATCTATCGGCATCGTATTTAGCCTTTATTTACCAATTTCGATACAAATCACACTAATTTACAAGATAGAAAGTGATCGTGACAGAATAATGATGTTGTTCTTTACAAAGCCACAATAAAACAGTTTATGCACAATCAACAATTACTGCGGACGTCTTAAGAATCGCAAGTATAGATCGCCATATTGCCAGGTTTTACCCATAATTGACTTAATGTCTGTTGTTTTCCTTAAACGTGCAGTCAAAATGCCTACATGAATGTCTAGTTTTCTGTTGTGCATTGGTTGGTAGTTGGTGGTTATCGATGGCAATACAGCCATATATTTACGTTGTTAAATTCAATGTGACATGAAAAATCGATAAAATTGATCGGACAATATCGTGTTGTACACATTTCTGACAATGGTGATTTGTAAGGTACGCGCAATTGTGTTTGAGCACTATTCAGACAATGATGTTTTGTACAATATCCAGACTATGTTGTTTTTACAAGGTACATGGCATGTTTCCTGTACAAGGTTCAGACAATGGTGATTCAAGAAGTTGACACGATGTTTTTTTACAAAGTAATTGCCATGTTGGTTTTGAATACATCTTATCATGTTGCCGCTTAAATGGTGGTGTGTATAATGCGGCCTTTCGACTAGGCTTCCTATGCAGACACTATTGCGTACCATTACGTGCGTAAAATAGTATCGTATTAACAAATTATTGATAATGTTGATAACGAACATATGTGACGAAGTGTAAATAGATTGAACTATATAAGAAAATAATGCCATTAGTTGCGGTACCAAACAATTTTGATGAGGTGTGGAACAAGATAGAATATAAGTGGCAGAGATAATTGTATGTAATCAGGCTGAACTATATCAAAGTACATTTAAAATTACTTGTCACAGACAACACATATATATTATATTGTTATTCCTTAACTATGATAGAAGCATTCTAGAAGATACGGTAAAATCGTTGTTATGCATTTTAGATATTAGAATTGGACATCTGAACAAATATTAACAACGATGCGGTATAAATGAGATTAAACGTCTGTCAAGATCAATTCTTAAACGCACTTATAAATGAGAAATACATGCAATTGCGTGTGATATGAGCTACGGGTGACTAAAGGTAAGCAGTCCATCATTGACATAATGTCTGCGATAAATAAAACAGTTGTTGTTTCAATCTATAAAATAGTGCGGATACAATTTGAACATTTCATAATTTTTTACCGTTCCAAAAAATGATGAATCTCTCAAAAAACTTAGCCTTTAAAAATCAAATGATAAATTTAAAGTATTTTTTCTTATTTCTTCTTATTTTCATATATTGAAACCACCTATGTACTTAACAGACTTGCAAATTTAAGAAAAGTCATAATTAATTTTTAAAAAATCAAAACAAAGTTTTTGGGCGGGACATTTGTGTCATTAAATATTTAAAATAAGAAATATTCATGCGAACATAAAATAATTGACTATGTTAGACAAACCAAAGTATAACTTTGGCGTCATATTGTCTTCAATGAAAATTATTTGAAACATATAACATCACCTATAATTTCAGAGACATTTACCGTCTGTTTTTTGCAAATTTTCATTTTGAACAGAATGCTGCATAAATTTTACATACGCATGATGAAATTCGCAATTTTGCTTTTTTCTTCAAAATAATGATTATTTATGGCAAATGAAGTTCATTGTAGTTGTAAAATATAAGAAAATTGACGTTGTTGCCAAATTAAGTCACATCCAAAACTTTTACATTGTACTAACTTTTTTTTAAATAATTTGAAGTATTTAAGTAAATTATCTCCCTTTAAAAAAAATACATTCTTTTTTCCAATAAAAGCACCATTTAAAAATATAAAGTGAAGGACTGCCTAGAATAGTATGACATGCAACAGCTGTGAAATTAAATTTGACATTCAATTTAAAAATATTTTTAATTCTGTTTAGCTACTATATATATAGAAGGGAAATCACCCAATGTTATGGACGGAATACTTCATTATGTCGCCTCTTGCTTATTTTATAAAAAAAAAATCAACTCCATAAATCAACATCAATGCAGATAATTTCGCGAGTCATCAATAACAAAGATGGAAGCGCAAGTGAACACTAGAGAGACAACATTAAAGGTTAACCTTGAATTATTCCGTAACGAGAAATCGGTGCATTACATTAAACAAAATTGACACAAACGAGACAAGATTCCCCGAACACATAGCAAAACAAAATCGTTATACAAAATCGCATACACAAAAGTATGAATACCAAATTCATAAACGAATGCCATAGGAATAGAGTAATTGACACACTCAGACATTGTCTTTCATCTGAGGATTAAATCTAAGTGTTTCAACTACAACTACAAATAGTTGCATTAAACACAAATTATCATGCAATTATACAAAATATTTGTGACAATAACAGCAAGCCTCCACTCACGTTTATATTTATGATTCAACACAATTAACATACACTGCTGTTTAATTTGTCTTCCTTTGTGTCAAGTTATTGGTCTGTACACGTGTCAAATGTTTGCGAGAATTAAATTTCATAAAGTGTTTGCACACATATTCGAGATTTTTTTTGCCTGCATCATAAGATACGACATAAATAATGCATACGATTTTCTACGAAAAAACAAAACCAAACACCAACTGTTTACTTATTTAGAAAATCAGTAGATTTAAAACCTAATAAAGATTATAAGAGTATACTTTCGGAAATCCGAATTAATAAAAAGTTAATCATTCGTTTTTGTCAAGCTTGTGCTGAATGCGCACTTTTTAAGAATGTTTTCCACGTCCATTCTGGTACATGTTTAGATATACCGTACCATTACGAATTATAATGGGTAATAATCTTTTGCTGTAGGTCTTTATTGTAATTGAATTACTCTTGGATTGGTATCGTTAAATATATGACTGGAAATGGTACATTAACAGGGTCGTCATAGCAACAGTCGTTTGTATTAATTAAAATTGACATAATACTAAAACCTAAAACATTGGGGAAAAAACAATCAGTCAAACAAAATTGTCGACATTTATTAACAAGTACACTGAATAATAAACTTTAAGTAGCAGCAAAAGAGCAATATAGAAAAAACAAATTCAAGATTAAGAATTCGTGACGTTGAATCTTGAAATGGTGACTCTCCTTCTGTAGACATTTTATACCAAATATTTTTTGTTGACGTGACTGGTTCAGAATGAGCCTTTGTCAGTACTAG
Organism: Mactromeris polynyma; assembly: GCA_032209605.1. Classification (NCBI taxonomy): domain Eukaryota; kingdom Metazoa; phylum Mollusca; class Bivalvia; order Venerida; family Mactridae; genus Mactromeris; species Mactromeris polynyma. Next base: position 6,646,483 of record JASFXZ010000001.1, read on the forward strand.
TTTGATATTTGGTGCTGTACTAATAGATGTTTTGAATCCGCTTGAAGCCAATCATATTTAGAACTAGGATACGAGAAATGTATATGTGACAGTAGCGAAGACAAGGTGGAGATTATACCGAAAACAAAGCACTAATGTTATCCATTCATTTCGTTAATGTCCGGCAGAGTAGGTACTATAGTATGTTCAAGAGAACTTTTTTAGAAGCGTTTTATGGTTTATATAATTATAAAGACACTCGGAAACAGTATAATGTTACTTTTGAGACTAAAATAATGAATCTGATGTCTGGTTATTGTGTGAGTATTTTGCTCTACACGCACGAGATATATGCGTGTATATTTAGATCAAAGAAAGGTGTAAACAGTTATGAACGTTTTGCTTATTTCGTGCATTAAATGCATTTAAACGCATTGTAATATTACCCCATGTCCCAATCACTGTGTTACGTCTGCACGCTACACTGACGTGCTTTGAAAGTCTAATTTTCTGGATTAATTTTATAGCTTTTTAATAGCAATATATATTAATTGAAATGCAACAATAACGGAGACAACAGCAGCACCGAAAATAGAAAACAATTAGTCCAGTCAATAACTTTTAAGTAAATGTTTTTAGCTTTTCTAAGAATCTCATTAAAAACAAAACATTAACAGCAACTTTTCGATTTAGTTTTGATGTGAATTAGAGGTTGAAAGGAACAAAATGGAAACTATGTTTTGCAAGGTATTTGCATTTAAACCCGAGAGATATTCAATATCTCCGTCTCAGAGCAAAACAATTCCGAGCTCGGGTTATTTTTTGTAAGAAAGATGTATGCCGTATTGCATTTTGAAACAATTTATGCCATAACTGATGAGTAGAAATTAGAAATTTGAAACGTAATAGATTTCTTGAATAAAATGATTCTACAAAAACCTGAAACGCCATTGTATCAAAGAAATTGCAAAGTCTCATTGGAAATGCTTAACAGATGAACATCATTTATGGAATGAACATCATAAAACTTCATTATTTCTTAAACGACTTATTCCTGAAATACAGAGGATGATGTTTATATTAGTTGCCAGAGCAGGAAATGCCAAACACAAAACACACAGCCAACCCAAGGACGCATGGGGCAATGAAAATACATTTGAAGGTTAAGATTTGTTGTGCAACATAAAAAAAGCCGAGATGTTACGATTGCTGGTCACTCAATATCCAAAATGGATTTCGGTAAATCACCAAATTTTAGTCGATTTCGGTAAGGTAACGCCCCCTTTATTGAAAGGTTAACCAATCCGCGTTAAGGTTACAAACGTTGTTCGGCTGAAGAGAAATTGCCTTGGTGGTTAACGTAGGATTTGATTGATTTATACAACACTGATACACAAACAGCAAAGCCATGTGAGTACGGCTACGTCGTTAAAAGGGGCATAAACTGCAAGCATAAAGGATTGGTGAAAAACATGTGTACCACCTTGGAGCGGCCATTGTTAAAAAACACCACTGAAGACAGAAACATGGATAAAGGATGCACTAAACCTGCTGGACTGCTTTATTATTTTTTGAAGGTGATCATTTTATTACACACACACACATGCACAATCGATATATAGTTCCAATGCATTCGCTAGAGTCAGATTCGAAAACCTTCTAAAGTAGATATTTAACTAAAAATATTCAGCAAGTTAAAGAAATTTAAATGACCTAGAAAATTCACATACCAAAACGTAGTGCCATAGTGACACCTTCTAACAGTGTTGACATTGTACACTGTAAATATCATACAGGGTATGGAGTGAAACAAAGTCGTGTAGCAGTCTGGTTGTTACATAACTTCATTGGTACTAACATGGTGAAATCAAGTGACTTCACCTGGTCCCGATGTAATATAGTCCAGGAATATTTTCTTAATTAAACGATTCAGTATTAAATTCCTCTGCAGACATGAGTCCATATTTAAAGTCAGTTTACAAGCAGTTGAATTTTAAAGAGACAAATGACCATTTTACTGATCAATGTATGTTTTGATTTTTTTGCTATTATTGTTTGATTTTTACATGTTTCAGTTGTTATATAAGGTAACGGAGTCTGTAAAATTCATATTTTAGATCAGCAAGTGTTTAACTTCAGTTTTTACAGAATTTATAGTTTATGGTGTTTGTATGAATAAGTACTTGAAGTAGGATTCAGTTTGGGCATGTATTCTTGTAAGTAACTAGTCTCTGTACAGGTGAAAGTTTCTGAGATTTAAGTACCCCTGATTTATCAGTGTATCTAGCAAAGTTCAAACGGATTAAATAACATACTACAAGTTCTACATGTTGTGGGTATTATTGATTGTTCTATCATTAATGCATCAATATGTATTGAAATTAACTTTGAATTTAGTTGGTGAAAAATTCATTCTTGTTCGACCATTTTCTTATTTTTTTTAAAAAGAGCGGATCGAGCGAATCTTATTTGAATTTCTCTTTCTTATTTGCACGTTTTAGAGGCGAGTGCAATTTTATTAAAGCGAGCGAGTGATTTTCATTTACAAACAATACGTTTGTGCATTATATGGTTGTTGCATATTAAATTCATAAGAGCATGATCTAAATTTCCCGTTTGTGTATGTGTGCGCTGGTCGATAACACAGGCATGTTAACGTGTCTATCATTAATTTACTAATTTACTATACAAAACCATAATCAAGTTAAATTATTTAAAGCCAAACATACATATGATTATGACAATACATAAATACATTGTACAATTAATTTAAATACCAACCAGACCAGAACATTTCCCAGCAGCACAACATCATATTTCCTACAAATTCAAAATAATATCTGTACCAAATGGATACGTTCATGATCTACTGACAATAAGATTCCTACACTTCTATTGTTTCATTATTGTAGTCAAATATGCGATTTTAGGTAGAATTACAGACCAGTATTTCTTTTCTTTATACCAAATAAATGCGACAATTAATCATCAATCAAATTAATTTGTATAATAATAATTACGTTTAACATCATCAGGAAAAAGGTTCAACAAACCGTACAAAAGGACTCGCTGTAGTAATTTGACTTATGACATGTTGTTGACAGATGTTTTCTTCTGGTTTTGGTCTGGTCAAAGCTAATGAACATGTTCTTTTGAATATTTGTGCTTGCGGTAAAAGACCCGAAGCAAATCTTATAATACCTATGAAAGCTGCGTGTATTTACATTGAGATAGTTGTGCTTATCGTAAAATTTCAAAATAACTACAATGCTACAAGTGTTGTTTAGTAAGGAAAGGAGAGAGGACATGCTCATCCCTTGTCATTGTCATTGACATGTCTGCAACTATTCAGCTATTGGGGTTAGTGATCAAACTGTTTCTTCATTCAAAGGTACTTTCACAGACTATAATTATTCTACTCGGAAATTTAAGGCTGGAGAGAACATGAGGTAACGTACACAGACGAAACAGGAAACATGTAATCCTACGGGAAATTAGAAATGGCGATAAATCTTGGACATCATGTTTCCTGTCTGGTGAAACATACGCAAAACATCTAAAATCAAATTGAAATCAACTTATGGTTCTCAGAGTTCAAAACCCTACAGTGCAGAAGCAGAATAAACTTGAAGAAACATACTTAGTATGAAGTAGTATTTTATTGTCAACTCTGCATATTTCATTTTAACAACAGCTTTGTGAGCTAAAGACGGTTTAATTTTTTTCATTATTTAGCAAAATCAATATAACGTCGGCGATTTCGTTTAAATCTCTGTAAAGTAATTTTAATCCGAGAATCAATGACGTGAGTGTAAAGTCTTATGATGCAGAAAACGACAGAAAGAACAAAACGTTGCTTCATTGTTTTTTATACGCGTTTGAAAAACGGGACGTATAATGGGAACACCCGCGGCGGGCAGGTGGGCGGGCGGGCAGGTGGGCGGGCGGGCGTTTGGGATTTAGGCGGGTTTCGGGCGGGCGGGCGGTTGCTCGGGCGGCGTCCACATGGTTTCCGCTCTCTAAATCAAACAGTTTTCATCCGATCTTTACCAACATTGGTGAAAAAGTTTGTGGGCATAATATCTCGGCCAAGTTTGATAACCAGCCACATCCCCTCAGGCACTTCAGAATTATGGCCCTTGAATTATCCAAAATTGGCAAAATTAGCCTTGGCTGCTCTCTAAGTCAAAGAGTTTTCATCCGATCTTTACTAAACTTTGTGAAAATGTTTGTGGGCATAATATCTCGGCCAAGTTTGATAACCAGCCACATCCCCCAGGCATTTTAGAATTATGGCCCTTGAATTATCAAAAAATGGCAAAATTAGCCTTGTCCGATCTCTAAGTAAAACAGTTTTCATCTGATCTTCACCTAACTTGGTGAAAATGTTTGTGGGCATAATATTTCGGCCAAGTTCGATAATCAGTCATATCGCTCATGTCACCCGGGAGTTACCACCCTTTGATTTTAGAAATTACCCAAAATTTGTCTTGTTTTTACTCTGAGCTCTGACTTATGACGGGCGTATTTTGTGTTAGTTTGGCACTCTTGTTTTAAATATTGAACAACTTGGAATATATGGACGATCATTTTTCGGTAAGGCCGCCTTTTTCTAATGCATGAAATGATGCTCCTGCTTACTGATGACATCGTTCCGTGTCGGAGACATGCTGGTTTCGAACGACGATTGACGGATCCAATATTGGTATACACATTTCTTGCGAACCCGCAAAATGACATGCAACAACATTTACTATAGCAACAACCTGCAACTTACCGATACCTTGATGTCTTTGCTTTGCGCGGTCCACTTATCATACGAGTGTGTTTCTGTGTAAAAATTGTGACTTGGAACGCATCATAATACTTGCGAACGTACGTACCGTTGAAATGCGTGAAGCTCGTTCTTGGTACACCTCAACGAAATCCGGGCTAATATCGTGTGTATCGAAAGGTCAATAATTAAATAGGATGTTGTTTATCATTTATGAAGAAATATGGACAGTAGACGGATCAATAGAATGGGTGAAAAGTCATGTTTTTATGTTGATTGATATAAACTAAAATCTTGAAAGTATCTCGTTATAAAAATGCGATAACGTAAGTATACACTCAAACAAGACATAATAGTTGATTCAGTGCAATACGAGTAACGGACATTCGCATTCTTACGTCAAAATCTAAGCGAGCACTCGAAACGTATGAACTAATATTCCAAGACAACTTATTAAATGTTTTTTTTTATGTTATGGTCATTTACTAGTGTTGTATTATTTGTATATAACTCATATAGCTTCATATTGAGTATAAACTCACATGCAAGGATTCATATCTAAAGCGATTTACTGTACGATACAATAACGCAAATTTCACCGTTTGTTGCAAACATGAGTTCATCTGATAATCTATGTACTAGAACATTCATACAGAAATGTTTGACAAATGACGGAAAATTGTGCCGAACTACAAAACTTTATAGTCGGTTTATATCCGTAATAGCTATATGTGATTGATATTTTCCATATAACATCTTACTCAATCAGACCATTACCAGCAATGAACGCAATAAACAGAGTGTCAGTCAGCGCAATGGCAAAGTCACGGCGAAATACAGCGTAACCTACAATTATGTTAAGGAAGACACGATGCCAACATATTCGTAGGTTTCTTTGGTGCGATAAATGAAGCAGGCGTTATTCTTTAACCTTTCACCATAACAGCAGTTAAATTGTAAGATGCGATTTTGAATGTAAACTTGAATGCGTTTTATCGTAAACATTACTCATGCGGACGCTTCAAAGCGAGATAAACTTAATTCAAAGATAGAACTCGTACACGCTTATACTGTTGATCGTTTATCGAAATCTCACAACACAGCCATAAGTCTTTAAAAATGGTCGCTCTGACCTTTCGGCGTAATAAACTTGTAGAATGTCAATCACCATAAGGCATCACCATTTAACATCGGAAGGCTCTTGAAATATTTGAGACATAATCACTAAGAAGTAAATTGAACCTAATCCGCTTTCAGACTCCAGTTAATACCCCCCGGATTTTATGTCGATCTGGCAAATTAAGGTTGTTTTTTTCTGTCCGCACACCATTGTCAGTAAGTCCTAAAATCGTGGTATCTAACGCGAACATAGAAGAGAAAAAGTCTCGGATTCTTTGAATATACCAATAGTTGCTTACGGTGAATTTCATTTGAAAGGATATACAGTCGAACCTCTTTCATTCGAATTATTTTGGTCCGAACTTTTATTTCGAATAATACATGTTTTCGAATAGGCCATTTCGCATAAAAGAGGTACGATATAATTCATGTGAATATGTTTGTATTTAAAAACAGCATGGAGTAATGAATCATTTTTTAAAGGCGTTCATCATTGTTGAGGATTTTCCGGCGCAACTGTATTAAGCCCGCTTAGGCCAATCAAATCAACATCATTGCTTATTTCAATTTGCGTCGATCATCTTTCAGATATTTCTTGTATATTAATATTCTATATAGCAGGTAAAGTTCGCGACTTAGAAATATTCCCGAATATCAGCCAGTGAAAATTTCCTTATTTTACATATTGCTTTTAAATGTAACAATACAGTACACATGTCCGTGATTCGTGAACAGCTCCGCCCGCGCAACGTCTGAAACGCCAACATCTGACTCGCAAAAATCTCCACTTATATGGAAACTATTTTAATTACATAACATCACGTATCATATTTTCCTTGGTGAGTATATGATATAATATAATCAAGAATACATTAAAGCAGAAACACAGACGCCTCCTACCGTGACTCCTGCTGTAATTTCCAAATTTGACAAAAATGACAGATTATCTGAACAAATGCAGCGGCCAAAGCATCGGTTTTCATTCATACTTGAACGCGTTGGTTTGAAATCGATAATTGTCCAGTCAAATCGTTGCAATCCTATATATATTGGCAATTATTACAAAAGAAAACTTATTAGTACTGGTTTTCCTTCCCGTCATCCGGTCCATCTGCATAATTATCCTAAACTCGTTTCCAGACTATTGAATGATGATACTGATGGATACTTATGGTCACTGCATCACTACAATGTGTGGCGATTTGACCCAGGACCAATTCCCGATTGTCAAGGTTACATTCGACGTTGGCATGTTGCGTCCTGTCACTTTGCTACAGTACCATCTATTCTGATTCAACTTAATATAACACATAAGTTTTTACTTCTCATACACCCTTCTAACTTTCGTCAAACAATACGTCATACAGAACTAAAATATTTAAGAATCCGACTCATTTTACACAGACTATGATAATCCTAAAATCCAGTAAATTCAGTGACAAAATCATTGAAAAGCCTGATTAAATTATGGCAGTTTACAGTTTATTATATTTTACTGCCAACATTTCGATGTTCTGGTATGTATGTTGCTTGAAAATCACAGACGATAACAATTATTTAGATTCTTTCATTAAATACCAATACAAATTACCACTTAAACCTTTGATTCTCTACAAATAATGCTATTATATGTTTATGACTTGTGGGCATTTCCCGCTTTGTAATTGTTCACGGATAAGATTTTCAGTTTGCCTTGTGATTTGTGTGAGGTTGTGTGATTTGGATGACATTTCCTGCTCGACTAAAACATTTATTTTCATATGTAAATATACGAGCATAGACGGTGAACTAAATGCATGTTGTTATCCGATAGGTCACTAGACGTGCCCGCGGAACGTATGCATGAACATTAATATTAACAATGTATGAGGCGTTCCCTGTAACAACTTAATCTTTCTTATATAATCTCTGGAAACTAATTTACGCCCTGATATGATTATTACTGTACAGAGACATATGGAATATATGGGAATTGTCTTCTTAATACCACCTGAAAATATTACATGAACAAAATCACCCTTGTGGTGGATTTAGAAATTACACCAAGCAATATAAGAAAATTACTAACTATGTATTTATGAGGTCTGCTCATAAAATAAACAAAAACATAGCTAAAATTAAGTCCCTGTGTATCGGAAAGTCTTTCTTGAGGCAGCTAATCACCTCTAAAGGACATCGTAAGCATTTGTATTGAAACAACCGTAATTGAGTTTTCAAGCCACCGTTCTAGATGTAATTCATGTCACAGTGCAGTCACGTCTCGCGTAATCAACACTTTATGGGCTGCGACGATATCTGGTGTATATTTCAGAGCTATTTATTTAATTAAGCTTATGAATTATTAATGCACAAAGGAGAGAAAAGTGTTATAATTGTGATGCAGTTACTAGAAGTCATGAACACATCCCGCGAATATAAATGTCATGTAGCAAATTTGCAAAAATCTCATATTTGTCCCCTGTAAAGTATCTTTACTTACTGGAAAACAATGGAGTCAAGTCTCCGAAGGGGCCTATTCTTAACTATATTTCATGAATAGAACATACGCCGAGTTTCTGCTACTAATTGTTCATATATCAAGATTATCTCTTTTCATTTGCATACTTCTCACGGAACCGACAATTGTTGGTTACCTTGTTTCGATCATAAATGGCCAAAAATTAACGTGTGCATACCTCTTACATTCTGATAAATTAGTACACAATTTCGTTATGCTGACTCAACACAGCTGGGTGGCTAATCAAGGCGCGAACGAATATCGATCCAGTATTTTTTTTATCCGTAACGCATTCCCCGCGATCGATGTCTAAGGGAGACAATTCAATTAGTCTCGCACCTTAGAGAATCAAGGATAATCAAGGGAATATCTGTCTTACAAACAAATTTTTTCTTTACATCCATAAAGCGACAAAGAAGAAATAGATACAAAAATCAACCGATGCCAAAGTACAAGTACGTTTATAAATTCGACATAATGCGGTATGCATCAGTAATATTGGATGCAAACAAAGCATTAAGGTTTTAAATGCATTAAATTAAATTCAAATTTAATTTTGTGCATGTAATTGTTCCAAGATTGCTGTCTACATTTGCAAAATATTTACATTTTACATTCCCTACAGTGCAAGCCATAGGAAGACTTGTCTGGAAGGAAAACATATAGAATTGATTATTACTACTTGATAATCGACACTCAACTGCAGTGCATTCTTTTACGCATTTTATATGTTTAAACAATGTCAACTTGATGAGGAAATAAACAGTTTCAATGTACAACAGTTGCTAAACCTATATCCTTAGTCGGTAAAACACCCAACTGCTATGATATGTTAGTCCCATCATCCAATCCGTGCGAGGCGTATATTTCATGTGATAGATGATTTTACTAGTTATTCTAATCGCTTTTATCTCTACGGCGCAATTATCACATGACCGTCGTTTATAAATGTAAAAATGTTTGAGAAACGGCAAAAACACTAAATCAATCAGGTGAAACATTGTGATAATTGTGAGGAACGCTTCTTGCACTGTTTCTCCCACATTAACACTTCTTTTGATATTGGACAATAGAAATCCGTACAACTATACAGACAGTTTGTGCATCTCAAACAACACAGAGGATTATCGAAGTTGCAGTCCACGAAGTAATGATAAACATAGGAGATTTACGGTATTTATAAGCAAATTACTTCGCTCCTAGAAATAAAGACAATAATTTACGAAAATGTAAGATTTACGATGAGATTATACACTACAATCACGCTCGGCATTGTGAAGAGTATATTCATTTAAACCATGAATTATCAAAGAAACAATTAATAAATTCCAGAAAAAACTGGTTAGGTAAAACTGGCCGCCGTATCTGACTGAAACGTTGTTACAAAAAGGGCGTACACCCCGATTTAAATTAAACAAGTATTTGCCATTAGGTGCCCTGTGGAAAACTAATTTGTGTTCCATACCGTATTGCAAAACATTTTTCTAAATTTGTCCGTTACGACATCACAATAACAAAAGTAAAAGAGAAGCACATGGACGGCTACCAATAAATATGCAAAACAAACAAAATGGAAAGAAAACTACTCGTGCAATCCAGTGTCTGTGTTTTATTTATTATTGATTCGATTCCGTTTTTTGTTTGGTTTTTAATTGGGTTTTACCTTCAATTTTCAAAATGTCTTCATTAATAATAGTTCTAACTTGCCCTGTCACAAGCAGCTGGCAACCTCCCCGCAATGACAAATAACCACTGCCAAATATTACAGGACGTGACCTGCCCAGCCCGCAAATCGAACACAAACCTTCAGACTGTGAGTCAAGCGCATTGCTAACTGAGCTAAACGGGCGGAGTGATCACCGTATGGATGCGCATTTAACTATGGAATAGCGAGGTAAAATACAGTTTTAAAAGGCCTATTTTTGTACAGGTACCGCGTTCTTTCACAAATGTACAATACAACTGACAGTGAAAATGTCACATAAGCAATGCTAAACATTTTGCCAATATAACATAACATTACTCATACCTGGCGAAATAGTATTTTCTAAACATATAAATGTAATCCCACTATGCAAAACAATTGCATAGGACAGACATACCAATGCTATAATTGCCACCGTTCCTACGTTTGAAATAGCAAATTGACAGTTGTAGACATAATTTTGTCAAGACCAATTATATTTATTTAGAGATAAACAGCATATTTATACAGCAGTAATGAATAAAATTCCATTCAATTATTTGCCATCAGTCTGAAACGCTGCATCATCCCTAATGAGTAGAACATTTGCAGCGTTAGCAAACAGTTCAACCATGATTGGATAGATATGTCTTGTGAGGTATAGATAATTCATTAAACCACAGTGAACACAGGCATATCACGCAGAGTTTGTAGTGCGCAAATATATCATAAAATAATAATTATGATTTGACATAATTGAATTTTTTTAAGACACTATTAATTACTTTGATAGTGCGTTTAGAATTTCGCATACAGAAATCATACTGAATTTAAATTTGTCAAGTCTTGGATGGATACTCGTCGTCAGTTTAACCATATAAAGACGTTTGTTCTTCTTGTTCGCGATATAAGACGTCTTTGACTTTTTTATGTTCGATTAACACATTCCTATTCTTAAGATGCATGTATGTGTTTAAGTCATTAACCCCGTCTTCTCCGTTACAACTGGTTACGCCATGTACAGAAAGGATAAATAGTATGTAACTTCAGTGTTTACTACGAGTAATTTATTGTGAGAGTAGCTAAAATGTTAAATAACTTTTATGGATTAGTTACTGCCAAATGTGTCGGTATTGTAGAGTCTAGATATGGGAAATTAATGACCATATCGTGATGAAGTGTGATATTAATTAGCTAAGCATTGATTTAAACACCAAGGACAGTTCCAAGGCTTTAAATTGCTATGTGGTTATTATTTACATATATGTCTTAAGATTCCGTTTAAGTTTCTTGATATTATTAATTTCGTGTTATGTTCTCCCCCTTTCGGCCAGTGGCCACTTGCTTTCTGTACTGTGGTGTCATTCCATCCATGTGAGCAATTTCCCCTTTGGTGTCCCCTTAAATTATCCACGGTTGTTTGATAGTCAGCCAGACATACCTAAATGTGTTAGCCTTTACACGTCCTCATTCCCTAATGTTTCGTATGCATTGTCTTGTGTATGCGGCTTTCCCTTAATATTTCGTATTTTTTCATATATTTGTTATGCTATAAAAGTTAGGGAGAGTAGCACAATGACATCGTACTTAATTTCTAGAAACGATTTATGATTTGCTATTTCGCTGTTTTGATGGACATATGTGCATTACGTTTGAAGGATAAACAATTAAGAGCAATCTAATGTAACATAAAACGGACTATTGAAACAGCAGTGGGGTGTCATTGTCACATTATTTAGAACAAACGCGTGCCACTTTATTGCTACTGCACGTTATTATCAATAATGTACCATCTCGATCTGAAAATACATCGATACGTTCTTTTCAAATTTGCTCCGCTCAGGCAAAATAACGGTGTTCACTTCTGTATTCAGTATTGTAAACGTTAAATCAAAGCACTCTGAGAACAATAAATTAGATTGCTTTCAATCATGTGTGTCTTTCTCTTTCGGGTTATCAGTCATACCCTTCTCTGATTCCCATAAATAACTGCAGCGCTTGTTCGTTTCATCAACGTCCGTCGTATTTGGAAACAATCTTTATAGTGTTCATCTCACGATGTTATTCTTTGTTCATGTATTTCTTTAGGTGTTAAAGTTTCAAATTACTCAGCCGGTACATAACATCTAACTATAGAAGTTCTGATGAGTTAAGACTTCAGTAAGAGAAAACCCCATTCAGAAGTTGAATCATATATAGTTGGAAGTTTTTATTTACTATGTTCTATGTGATTCAGACAATGTGGTTCGTGGAGGAGTAATTCCATACTAACAACCTGGAAGTATGATATATGTTACAATTCTGGTTTAACAATCGCTGAATGCGTCCGTTTTTGTCATTTTGCAAATCTTGCATCATATGAAATATCCAATATGAATAATTCCGCAGCTGCTCACGAATAACATTTGAAAGCAACGTCAAACAGTATCTTCTTCTAAAGTTGTGCGCGAATTTCTACACTAGAACAGAAAAGAAAGTACCAATCGTGATACAATGCAAGACATATTGTTTCTCGGATTCATTCAGTGAAGTCGTTAATTTGTCATTTTGTCTGGAATTTTTATGCTTCTTGTCTTTTCTAATTATTGTCATCACTCGCAGACCAAAATGGTGTATGAAGACACTTTTACGGCAAACATTATGTATGCAATGGTGTGCAATAGCATATATAAATATATTGAACATAAATAAGTCTAGCCTGTTATTTATTTTTATTTGTAATGGGGCTATACTCATTTAAACAGCTAGGTTCATGTAGTGACTTTTCTAGCTATTAGGGTGGAGACAGACACCTGACGGACACCTGAATAGCATCATTAACATTCCGTAAACCATAACCGCGGATGTCACCATTCTGTTTAGATATTGTCTCTTATTTCGACACGTTGCAAGGAACAGTTTAAGTAAACAAACACCAACACATGTCAACTGTAATATCTAATATTCCAATGAATAGTCCGCTGGGAAATATGTGCTGGCAGACAATACACATAACAAAATTTCAAATTTGTCACATACATCTTTTTTAATATTTTCAGAACACTAAATTGTCGACGACAGTGTAAAGGATATTAAAATAATTTACTGCGAACTATTTCTAGTTGAGTGTACGTGGGTAGATCGAACAAAAACCTAAACTATAACAAATGCCAGTCTCATACCAAGCAAAAGCTTTCGACGCTGAGAAATCGGAATATATGTATATGTGTTTATGCTCACGCAACAGTATTTCTTCTTATTCTATATATTTCGGGGAAAGACGACTTCTGTTTTTAATCACCGTCGTCTTATCTTTTTACAAATGTTGAGGAACCTGAAAAAGCCAAACTGACTTCTTTCATGAATTGTATTTTAAATATGTTAATTTTCGATTTCAATGCTCATGTTCATTTCATTTAGACGTCAAAACTACAGGTTTATTCGCTTTAAATGTTTCAGTGTGATCACAAAACCACCGTACAAAACTAAGTGTTATTATGAATCGATTAAGTATGATTGTTATGCGAACGTATGCAATTATCGATGTTTCGACCCATCGGGGGGGGGGGGGGGGGGGGGTGTGGTAGTGAGGATACACGGGACTTTAGAAAGTAGACAATTCCCGACAGGTGGGAATTTGATTATGACGAATGATTCCGGTTCCCGGATTTAGCCTCTCCCACATTGTGGATTTAAACGAAATGATTGGCATGAAGGGGAAATTAGAACCATAAAAAAGACATATTATCTTTTATAATACTGCAAATAAAAATTCAGTTATTTCATTGGTTAAATGATCGCGTATAGTATTCTTTACAAACGGCGTTGGCCGGGTATATGGTGTGCAAACTAATTTCCCCTTCCTGCGCCTCATGACCATTTTCGCTGGCGACACAGCTTGAAAACCCTTATCGCTTGATGTCCGCAAGTTACTAGAAATTGACAATTGATCTTCAGACATGAGTCAATAAATATTGAAAAGATTACATTCTTGCTTGTATACGATATACGTTTTCCTCAAAACTATTTATTTTTTAAGGTTTTAGCCAAATTCAGCTCGATAAAGTCCATGTAATCAGTCGCTTGAAATTTAATTTTAGAATTTAACAATGTGTATTAGGGTACCTTATATTGGGTATACAATACATGCAATGTACGTGCGAGTGAAATAAAAGAAATTTGATCTACAGCAAATACTCCCGAAATATTTTAAAAGGAGTACGTTTTAATTATTTATATTATGTATAACTAAAACGCTCTGAACAATTTTATGAACCAAAAACAGCAAAATTACACAGATCTAATTATTAGATCTAAAGTTAGGCATCGAAACATTGCTAGTTTAACTAAATTCCTATGAAAACATGGATTTGCAGTATTATAAATTCGTTATACTCGTTGTTGACGGGGTATATGGTCTTCAATTGCCATGCACTTGTTTCAATATAAAAGTGTAATGCACGAAGTTGAAAAAATTGTGATCAAAATGGAAATAAAATGAAGACAAAGTTAAAAAAACTATTTAATTTAAGCCTTGAATTATCGCAAACCAGACTTCATGCTGTGACTTGATGCATTGTATCAAAGTTTTAATGATACCTTATGCAATTTCCTTTGACATGGATTACAGCACCAGACACGCATTGATATGTTGTTTAGATGCAAACATCGCTCGAACAAAAAGCTCATCCAAGTTGGATGATGTTATTAATTGTGTTTTCGTCGCGAAATAAATGATTATGTCCCAAAGTCTAATCATTAGAATTCAAGTGAGATTATTCCAGGGTGTGACTTTTTGTTTACTACGCGGCACGAAAAGCTGGCGGCGGATCACAAACAGGTACGTATTTTGGCAGTTTTTGTTTGTTATAAATCGTTTTTAATAGCTTAAAACCTGTTCATCCAAAATCCGTTTTCGTCGATACCCATTTCGACTCATAGATCTCTGTAGATCTGCCGGAATGCGTGCCACAAAAAAATCGGAGAACATTTCGCCTCGCTTAAAATAGTCTTGTACATGTGTTTTATTTTACCAGTAAGTATCACAGTGAATATGGCGAAAAGGATTTTGTGCAAAGCGACATAGCTCAGAATAACATTATGCTTCCTAAAAGGGAAATAGAAATAGTTGATTTATATTGATACATACTTCCTTAAAGAAAGGTTTTGTACTGACTATTCCTAAATCTAATATAGTGTTTGTATATAACATCAATAATCATTTTGGATGTTTATATCATTCTACCAATGGTGTTACTGGGAAAATGCTGGCTATGTTTGAAATTTGACAGGCGCATAAATTACGCAGTCAGTTAACACGATATAGTTATGTTCGATCATTGATAAAATACTATTTTACCTTTCGATATTCGAAAGGATTTTACAAAATCAAAAATCAGAAACACAATTATGCGGATAATTAAATATCACTTATTAGAAGTTATATTATTGATAAGGGGGCGTATCGGTGAGCGTTTCAAAGAAGGTTTCATTTTTTATATCGTTCATAAAGGCAGTAATTCCGTTTCTTAGAATCAGAATATGTCGGAACTGAAAAAAAGCTACTCCATTCGACTTTTCGACGTGTATAATAAACCCTGCAAAAAGTCACTCCGTAAGAATGTGTATGTAATGGCTTGCATTAAATGCTGTTATCATATCATCTATCAAGGATAGGATTTCTACATACGTAATTATTTGCGCTCCCCTGGAGGCATTGTCTTGTGTATGTGGAAACTTAATCCCTCTTTCATTAATAATACACGTTAGCTAATAACTCCTACGGCGAAAAATGTAACATGTTTTTTTTAAGAATACTGGTGTCTTCTGACGTCGCACTCGCGTACCGCTCTGAGCTCTAAACAACAAGAATGTGGAATATTTATATAAAGCGAAGATAGAAAAAATAACAGTAGTATTCCATTAGTTAACATTTTCACTGCTTAAATATAATTCGTTTATATTAACTTAGGAACGGTTGTAAACAAACGTTGATGTTGTCAGCCAATGAAAACTTGATTGACCGATTAACAGAATAACAAAATCCTCAACAAATTTATAAACAAAACATCCATTTGTTTATATACGTTAATATTCTTTTGCCATGTCATTAATCGTGCGCTTCCTATAATAATGTTGTGTTGCATAATTTCATTTTATTAGGGTCCCTAGTTATATTTAGTTCATAACATATATACATTTATACGTCATGACGTTAATAGTTCAATAATACAGTCGTTATGTACAACACGACTCATTCTCAATGTTACCAAGAAAACATGGCCAAACAAATAACCACATAGAATTTAATCACACAACAACTGCGTCAAATGTATCAACAATTATTTGCAATCACATAGACAGTCAAATATCACGTGATGTTGTTGTGATTATTATTACAAATATAAAAGAGATTACAGTAATTCAGTGCTGCCAATCGTACACTATGCGATCGGTTTCAAACAAATTTACAGACGCGAAATATAATTGCTCTCATACATCTTCGTTACCCAAGGGAAGAGTATAAAAGGAAGACCAATAATGACATGGAGACAAATCCTGCTGAGACCGTCGCATGTCGACCTTCTTTCAGGTAGGGAAGCAGGAAAACAAATAGCTATATAATAGAGTCAGTGATGTATATTTCACAATATTGAGTGAGTGGGTGTAGCATTGAGCAAGCTTACGGACCTTCAATGCGACGTATAGTATGTTATAATGGTAAGTACTCATTAAGCTGTTCCACGCCAATCCCATATTCGTGACGAACAATCCGATTTCAGAATCTTACATTTTCTAACAGATACATTTTTTTTCTGCATTCATTAAATACCAAACATACTTAAATCAGACTTCTAGTTTTCTTCTTATAGCGATTCCAATACTAAGAACACAATGCAAAAGTAAAATACAAAATGATGACATCACGTCTGAAATGCTTTGCTCAAATGTACACTTGCAAGAAAGGTTTTGTCATGGAACAGCTCATTTGATACTTTTCTTAACATCTTTGCATTAAAGTTTTGCCTGTTAAAACAACGCATATTCTTTTAATGGTCATTATTTATGCATCTCATCACAGAATTTTGAATTTGAAGCTTTCAGTAAAAAATAAACACATGTTCATTTCTCCTTGAATTGTGACATCAATGTGTTTGATGTCCTGAGTTTCGTTGCCAAGTTTTATTTTAAATTCAAATAATAATGGCTCATGTTTGAAAACAATATTGCGATAAATCAGAATTCTTAAATCTAGCGACGCCTTTTTCCAACTCGGCCAGTTTTACGAACTCATTTGTTTCAGATTTCACTTATATATAGCGCTAAACAAGCAAGTGTTCCACGTACGAGTATTCTAAATTGTAGCGATGATGCCTTTTCGAAAACGCACATAATGATGTTGCGCGCTGATTCCTAGCGAAAGAACAAAACTACCCATATAAATAATGTATTTATCTTGTAAAGCCAAGTTTCATATTAAAAAGATTATCCCTGTTTACAATGTATATAGAAATGTGATTTCCGGACATTTGTATTTATGTTCAAAACATAATGTCGTTAATATGCATAGTTATATCATTAAGGTGATGCTTTTAGTGCAAGAAATGTCAGAATATATCTTCCCTTCTGACACTGAAATAAAACAAATTGACAGTCCTGGAGATAACTGTTGACAGTTCCAATCCAATTTAGAAAAAAAGTGGAGCAGTTTTATTCCCTACCAAAGAATATCACCTCATTGGTTTTCTACTATAAATATCACAGAATACATCCAACATCTACGTTTTTTGTTAGTTAACAAAAACAGTCGATGAATGTGCATGGAAACATTTCCGAATGACAAACTTGATGCTAAGTAAGTAATCCACCAAACAACGGCTACTGTCAATACAGAAATATACTGGTTGTGCTAGTTCATGTCATCCCTTTACATTTGAGACTTACAAAACTGGAAGGTATAACGAAATAAACTTACAATACTCGCCTAATCTTCGCCCATCGGCTTAATGTTCAAGCATACCTACAGATGTACTTTTTTTAAACAAACTAAGCGAATTCAAGATAATTAATGATTTATTGCATAGACATAAACGAGTTTGATGTTTAAATAGTATGTCTTTGTTCGCTCTTTGGACACGAGTTAACTACTTGTAGAAATAGTAGACAATCTTGATTCAATACAAACTGTACCAGTCTTAGGTATTGGTCTTATGTCTTTGGGACAATGGTGTCTTCTATCATCAGAAAACTCTTTTATACGGTATGTCGGTATAACACCTACTGTTATTCCACATCAACCGGTCATAATGTTCACCCAGTAGAACACACCTTATCCAATATACCAACTGTCTCATTAGTAGAGAGAATGAACAGTGAGAAAAAATGGGAAGTAATCAACAACAACATCAGAGCTATTTCACAAGAATATTGAGGAAGTAATTATTTGATTCATGGAAAAACGTTTGCAAATCATTTTCTACACTATATTTTTCTAAATTATAGCCGGTCGAAAAACAGCAATCGTAAATCTATCTGGAAGAATCAGAACTTCCCTAGACGGGTCTAGACAAGGAAAAGGATTGACGCTCATGCTAGTAGTGCCAAAAAAAGTATGATACCAAAATTGACCAGGAGATTCACGCAGTAAGGGTGACAAAATAAAAATTGGACCACATGGAGGTACACTCAAGAAAGCGAAAAAACGAAATCAAAATTTAAAAAATGTATCATCATTTACGAACCCAAAACATTACTATGAAATGAATAGACATACGTATAAGTGTTTTTTATAGATGTTGGTGTCAAAATGTCGTAACAATTGCACCGTTACGATTTGTAAACGTTCTAAATGTTTATCATCATTATTTTTGCCGTACGTTTAGATTATGTTGACGATACATTATTTGACGTGATAAATATTGCACTCATTCAAATGAAAAAAATGTTCAGACCAAGACACATTCGTTATATTTATTCGACGATGCAAATGTGAAACGGTAATGGAAATGTGCAATAATTCCGTCTCACCATGCACGTGGGATATGATATACGCTAGAATATATCATGGAAACTGCGAACCTAACTGAACATTGTGTACGAATTTCTGCTACACAGTTTCATTCAAAAAGAAGGACAGTAATCAAGGTCATAAGAAGGATAGAAGGTAAGTGGTCCAGCTAATTTCACAAGTCGTTTTTTCAAGAGAAAATTTGCTTATCGGAATTCTTAAAGGCGTTCGTAATATTATCACGTCATAGCAACTAAAACACATTATTCGACTACTTAAGTGCCGCCTGTGGTCCGAATTAGTGTACATATCTTGCTGTTCTAGCAATGTTATACATGTACCTATCCATGTTTAGAGGGACCTGTCTGAACCAATTAATGATCATTATCGAATCCGCCCTTCAGCATAACGTATCTAGTCCTCGGACAAGCAGAACAAGAACGTTCTAATATTCCTATGATTATTTACACATGTTGCATTTAGATGTTTCATGTCGATTTACAAGTCGTTTCTGAGCAGTATTTCAGTCGTGATGTTAAATAGTTTTGAAGTTCTGTAAGGACGTTTTACATTAAATAACACTGACAAGTACATGAACATCTATCAGTGAGCAGGTTGCAATTATTTCTGTGAAATTTTATAAGTGCTATGATCATTCCCATTTTGACGCAGGAGGAATGTCTAGATGTAAAGCCGTATAAAACATTATTAAAGTACAATTTGACAAACAAATATTGAACGGAAACTATTCACGTTTACCTTAAACTTCCCTTAAAACTTATAATATAACTTTCATACATTGCCAACAGAAATTTAAACTTCCGTTTCGCGTTCATTACCTTCAAACTCTTACTTATTCTAGAAACACATTTAACTATTAAAAACCAACACGAATGCAACATAAAAGTCTTCGTCTTGTACCGTGTATTAAACATTATTCTTCTGTGAGCAGTATACGTATATTTAGATAACTGAAGTCACGTGTTTCTGTATGATCGCGATCCTGTCATGGAAGTGTAGTTCTTCTTTCGTTTCTGCTGCTAGCTACCATCCGAGTACATTCGACAATCGTATGAGAGCCAAACATCTATTTTCTATTTCGATCAAACTTATATTTTTCAACTCGAGGTCTCAAGCAAGATCTTTGTCGCGTAAGTTTTTAATTATGCACGTATTGCTATTTCTCTTAACACATCAAGGCTATCGCAAACTTTAGAACTATCGATAGATACATGCATGTAGTTTATTATATTGTTTGGAATACATTCATTTGTCTCTCGGCTCATCTTGTCAAATTAAACTTGAATGTACTGATGCTAATCCGACACGACGTCAATAGTCACAATGGCAAACATTACAGGTGGTAATGAACTTATAAGAAGTATAACGCAAACATTGAAAGTAAAGTATGTGCGCATGCCATGACTGACATTCTAGAAGTATAGAAGACGTACAAGACTTATTATGCAACTAATGTATGTAAAACTTACATATTTGGTAAGTAATTACATTCTTGCCGATACAATTTTGTTTTTAATTTTGCTGCATATTACACAATTTGCAAATAATAAGACGTTTAAATCCAAATGTGGCTGTCTCTGAAGACCTAATTGAGCTAAAGTGTGACGCTTTCTGACAAGAAAGCACGTACAACAAAGTGTTTTATGTAATCACCCCTTATGTGATGAATTTCCTATTCGTAAACAAAACGATAAATCAGGAAATTCTCTGAGATTTGTCAGTATTTCTTATTAAAGATCTGGTAACTTTCGGTGTATCAAACTAACAGATCGTTTTTTTGTAAAATGAAATTTGGGTGGTTTGAAGCTACCATATCGAGGGTTAAGTGCAATACTTTACTAACTCTTATTTAAATACATAGAAGTTAGGATAGTCTTGCGCTGAACCATCGATATGGTCATCTACCAAATGCCATACCGCTTTACTACGAATATTGTCTTACAGAGAAACATGTAATAGACCTAAATACATGATTACAAATATATGAAGAAACAATTTACGGTTAAATCGTTTACTTGTTCTCAATAACACTTTGTTTGATGATGTGTCAGGCAAGAACGATACTTGTTCGAGGAACAGTTTCTAAAGTCATATGCCCCACACTTATTTGTTCGACTGTTTCCATGTCTGTTCTGATCTGTACATATGGTGTTTCCAGTCATCTAGAGGTGATTTACTTTGGAATTTTTTAAAATATATATCGTTACAATATAATGGAACAGTTGCTGATACCAAAGGGACCTCGATTTTTAAATAATTCGTGTACGCTTTTAGATGATTTTAATATCAAAATATGAAGTGTACAACATTATACATCGAGTCAAATCGGATGTATTTTGTTATTTTTACACACGTGAGAGTTGGTAGAGGTGATTATATGGTGACTTACCACAAGTTTGTCTAGATAATTTTACTTTTTGAAAGAATACCCAGAAGTGTTCGAGACTTAACGGAAAAGAGTCAGCACTGGATTTTGCTTCCGAATTGAAAGCAACAATGAGCTTGATCCGAAAAAAGCGCGTTTATTTGGGTTATGATCATTGTAATTCGGGTAGCGATAAAAGGCCATGGTGTCGGTCTATTTGAATATATTGATAGTTCGACCGTATCGAATAATATACATTGTTATAACGTTTCCGGAGATTGTGTGCACTGGAAACTCTGAAAGTTACGGTAATACGTAATCGATGATTGTTACAAGAGGATAAACATATTTACATATTTTCTCTCTGAGCCTGTGAACACAATATTTGTTTAACGTCTGTCATAGATGCATTTTAGAATAACAATTTGTCAAACATATGCTGCGTCGGGATGGTTCTCTTCCGACAGCTTAAACACCAGCACGTCTCCGGAAGCTTGTAGCTAATCGGTAAGTATATAGGTCATACATTTTTCATAAGTATGATTAATGAAGTAAAGACATGTAATCATATATAGCAAAATGCAAGGCTAGATACAAGGACATGTTTCTATTTCGAGTCAAATTTACAGCGGTCGGCGACTAAACTCTTCATGATCGATGTAACGGTATATAAAGCAAAACAAAAACAAGTTAAACACGGCGCCAACAAATATGATGTTAATGACGCATTACATCAGTTTTCCTTTGACTTCGGCAGCCAGATATTTTATGAATGTAACTCTCTTCCACACTTTAATCGTCTTCGTATTTCAAATACCAATGTCCAATATATTTCTTGATTATATTTATGTATAGTTGTATCTATGGTAACATGCTCTTTTTTTCTTTAATACATTTAATGTAATAAAACGATCAAGATAATGAATGACTGATAAAAATGTAAGCGTCTGTACGAAAATTCAAGAAACTTTTTCTGAAATTACGTACATCATCCAGTATGGGTACATGTATATGGAATTATTATAAAAACTGAATACAGAAGACAAGCACAGAACTGATGTTCTTCTTTCTAAAATAACAAAATAGCAAATGTTGCTCTTGAATGAAAAATATGTTAAATTCAATTGGATTCAGTAAGAACTAGAATCGTTTGAATCTAGCATGTTTTATTTACTTAAATGTTTTGGTGTTGTTTGTATCCAAAATTCCTTTAAATTCGCCTATATTGAACCTTCACTAACAGCCCAAGTCAAAGAATTGCAGAATGCCTGTAAAACACATATTTTGTCTCCGTCATTGTGTCTCCATGGACTTGTGATGCATTGCTAATGTTTGTTTGAGATATATAAGTTAATTATATTCAAGGCAACAAATAACATACTTTTTAGGATTCCAACAAATTGACGGACGTCTTGTATTATGAAACACAGACTGGAAACATATCTTCTAATTAAGGTGAAGCCAAATAGCCTCCTTACCGGATATTCGATGCAGATTATTAGACAAGGATTCTATTCACTTGACAGGGTTAATGTGATCACTTTATCGATCACAAACTGTGACACAAGATATACATAATGTTTTAAATTGTTATATGTGTGCGTCCAGTATTTAAACAGTTCCAAGCTGTTGGGCCGTTGGGCTTTTGGGCTGTTGAGCTGTTGGGCTGTTGGGCAATTGCGTTGTGATTGTTTTTCGCGCCGATTTATGTAGCATCAGAACGGCCATATTCATTAACTTTACACTCGCTCATTTCCATAAGAGCGATCATAGTTCACCGTATTTTACATATTCTTTGAACACAATTTACGGAAACATCATCGCTTTTCCTGTAAGCATTACATCAGATCCTTTTTCTCAAGTCTGTTTAAAGTACAATAATATGGAATCTTGTACAATCAGACAATCAGTTACAAGTTAAAGTAAAGTTTTATACACGCTGTCTTTCTACGTTGTCAGATAAGCGATACTCAATTACTTGAAGCCATTCACTATGATTGGTACTCATTAAACTAATGGCATTCCTTAGAATATAGGGGCTTTGCTTCTGACGTGTCCTTATCAGATTTAATTACGAACACTTCCCATTACAGTGTCTCCATTGATATCACGACAAACGGTCAATGCGATGAAAACTGAAAGGCAAGCGATGGCAATAAGGTCCCACAGGTTGGTAATATAAACAAGTTAATTGGATGAATAACTGTGTAACATAATTGAGATTCAATTTACATGCTCATAAGCACATGTATTGCTTCTTTTTAACGGATAGAATTGGCAACTCCGCAAGCATAAACAAAGATAGTGATTCAGAATAGCAGTACAGGCAAAATCATTCAAACATATTGAATGCAACATTGTAAATCATTTAACGCTTGCAATTAAAGCGTAAAAAGCAACTCGAGAGAGTGATATGCATAATTTGTTAGAAGAAATAATCGTCATTAATGCACACTTGAATGCATGGATTGATTCACTTCACGATATTGTATTCTCAATTCATTATTTCAGGGGAATTGTTTCGATAAAAACAAGTTACTGCATTTTGCTTTCAATAATACTAACTGGTTTGCTTTCGTTTAGTTCTTATCAAGTTAAGGTGGCATATCCGTAGTGAAGCTTTGAGATTTAAAATTCCCCGAGGAATAAAACCAGACAATGATAAAAATTTCTGTCCCAAATTATTAAATTTTGAAACATGTTTCCTGAAATTAATGCATTAGACATATAAACTTAAATAAGATCACATTCTTAAAATAAATACTCATTAAACATATGAATAATATGTGTGTTCTAAATGTATGAGGCCCGCTAGGTATACCCAATCGGTAGAGCTATCGACTGCTAGACTAGAGGTCGTGGATTCATAACCCGGGCGAGGCAAATGCTCTTTTGTGACATTTGATTGAAGCTGAAGCATCCGAAGTCATTTATTCTCCTCCTTTGAACTCTGGTCTATGTGGATAAGTTGTCAGTTGCATTCAGAGAAACAGGTTGGTAATATAGGAACACTGTGGCTAGGTAAATTGTCCGCAGTAATATAACTGAAATACATTGTCATATTTACTCGACATCTTTCTTTCAGACCAATAACTGTGCTTTCAACAGATGAGAGTACGTCAAAAATACCTGCGTTGTTTAAACAATTGCTAGGTAAATCTACATCTTGCGTATATATACGTCAGTTTCTAAAAATACATTACGATATGTTCTATGACATACACATGCCGAACTAAATTGTACCGCTGCTATGTTTGCCTTACAATATACAGCCAAACACGGCATGAACTATATCATGTTCTATTTTATTTTAATTCATTTTTCTATCAGTAATGTTATCACATTGACATAGAGAATGAGTCTGAAAGGCAGTGAACCAGTTTTGTCCAAATTGCCAAACAATAACTTAACAATTTTGAGACAGAGTAGCACGTGGAATGATTACACGTACATATAAATCAACATGTGTTTTTTTCTTGTTACCAATTTTCTGATATGACATGTTTACTTTATTTTTTTTATTTCTTCTTTACTTTATTCCATACCCTAATAATTCAAGTAGGGTGGCCGTGTCCCTTGGATGTATTCCTCTCTTTGCTGTTGCTTCCCTTTATTCAAACATATGTAAAATGATAGTAATAACAAATTAATTATAAGCGCAAACCTGTTTTGAAATTCTGTTATATATACCTATGTTTGTTGAAAGAAATTCACAAGTTGTGCACGTATATCTATTATTATTACATTTCCGATCTACTAAATCTTTCTTCAATGCCAATAGTCGTCTAGACATTCAGGCAATATCTAAAAAAAACATTTCAAAACATATAATATACTACAAAAACATGGAAATAATTACTGATTAGTTGCTCAGCTTGATGAATTGGAAACTGTTTTAATGTCTTCAAATTCCATATTCGGAATTTGATTAATTGATGTATCTTCGAAAACTGCGGGGATAACTCGAATTTCAAAATCTGAATGTAAATCCAGATTTCAATCTAATCTTCGTCGTCTTTTTTAACAGATCTCAATTCTAAGCGATATTTTAAGCGAATGAAACGTAACTAAAATCATCATGATTATATGTATGCTAGAAAATAGGCATTTCTGCGATTCCGGTTATACTGCTTTATAAAGTAAGTGAAAATACCTCTTTTGCATCGTCAGTCATTTTTATAACCATCGTCCGCGACAAAGTATCGCTCATGTTTTGGCACATATATTTAATGATTATGAATCTCGTACTTTTGTCTGAGCATGGATGGAATGGATACATTTACACGCGTCATTAGAATGGAAACATTCCACCTGAGGGTGCAAGATAAGAAAGGTAGGTTACATGCGGGCATAATAAACCCAGCTCTAACGACCAGACTTGTGTTCATTCAGGATACAAACGTTCGGTTATTAAAATCGTATGTTAGATCGTCTACTGGAGAGTCAGTCAATAACCTGCTATCATTATCTGTCAGACTTGATGATGTGCGGGAATGTGTTCTATCTCAGAGAGAAATACAAAACATGTCAATCATAATCGCACGATATATATCGTGATTAATTCAGTTGCTGGATAAAGCTGGAGCTCAATGCGGATTTATGAGTCTAATTTTTATTGCATTTGTCACATTTACAAAACGAGGCCTCTCCGCACTGGCCCGTACGGTACAAAATAAATTATAGGATGAGAAGGCGTTTTAGATAAAACTAGAAGTGTTGACTATGAGAGCTACAATGATGTGGATGTGTATTCATGCCTAGTTCTACTGCCCAAGTTAAAAACGTAGTTTGTTAACAAAACATACAAGAAGCGATGTTCTCTTTCAAATAAGGTACAAGACAAACATAAGTGCAGGCATCAACACGGTCAAAGTATTGCAATGTTGCCTCTCGTGTGCTCATGAAGTATAGCCTATCTTGTATTTACCGTGGTGATCGAGTGTCTGTGTCTGTCCCACTCGTTTTGAAACCCTAATGTCACAGTTGTAAGTGTTTACTTTTAATGAAATAACAGTTTATGATTGTCAGCATCAATTTTGATTTAATTGCACAAAACTCACTTGATACAGTTGTTGTTTATAAACCATAGTCTCAAAGTAATCACTGATGTATACGTGTACATGTATTCACAAGTACCAGCACTGTAATAGCAACATATTTATATACAGTGTAATGACTATATACCAATTATATTTAAATGAAGGAATCGTTAACTGTATCATGTAAATCAAACTACAATATTCCAAGACACAGATTTAATCAATTTTTCATGATAATCGATATTTAGTCAATAATTATGGAAACAGATTTCACCTGTACTTATGTCGTACTGTAAGAACTTCATTTCATTCTTCCCGTTTGTCTTTGAAATATATGTGATTCAGAAAAAATATTCGTTCACTCTAATTTTACATAAACTATGCATTGCCTCTTTTTCGTTTTTATAAAAAAATAAATATTAAATTTCACGATCCTTAAAAATAACACGACATTGCAGACTTTGAAATCCCCAGGAACTCAATTTAATGCTGAGACAAGTCTACTCATAGAAGGTGTCAAACTCTTGAGGCATTAGCAACAGTCTCAAAGACAATTTAACAAATATGTTGATAATTATACAGACACATGTGTTTTAATCATATCAGACATACTCCACACTTACTTAATTTAATTAGATTCTCGTATGTACGTGTTTGTTTTTCAAGTTTACTAGCTTATTTTGAGGTTATACTATATATTTGATTTTTTCACATACAAATCTATTAGTCCTTTTGTCATGTAACCTACATGGCCAAGCACCTCATAATTGAGATTATAATAATTATGTTCTTGCTATAAAAACAACAGACAACTGATAACGTGAAAATGTCATTTTACTAAATTATGGCGATTAGATAGAAACAATACATAAGCATCAAATATAACATTATATACCCAAGAACACAGATGGGAACAAACTACACTACTCGTATATTATATGTATCTGTATATTATATTTATATAACAAATAATTATGCCATATGTATGATATGTGGATTAAGGGTAGAGCTAGTATAAAGCATTAAAAGTACGCGTTTTATTCTTTGACATACTCTGAAACGTTACAATAATAAGAACAGCAACAATATCTTTATTTAAAAACGGTAACAAATACAGAAATATGTTCTTAGATTTAAACATGACCTTCTGGTAACAATCCGTGTTAAAATGAAAAAGTGTATATTGTAATATGATCGTAAAGTTGAAGAACGTTATGGTTTTTGTAATATTTACAAAAGGTAAAACAATCATCTTGAATTACATATTTATGTAAAAACAAGGATAAAGTGACAACCGTAAGGCAGATCACGATAAAACACCACTTAACTTGACAGAAAACATTTCACATGATTAACTATTTAAATCTTGTGAATGCAACACATTATAAGAGTGTTAATGTTAAAGCATTCCTTTTTACGCATGAACATGTACACAAATAGAAGAAATATCGCCTGACGCACCAAAAAATGCGTTCCAGAAAAAACCATCACAAAAGCAGTTAACGATATTATCGATGGTGTGCCTCCTCAGATGAGCCGTGTAGCTCTACTGTCTAAGTGTGTTACAAATCAGGAAACGTATTGACTGTGATCGGTCCAGTTCTTTCTCTGCTATCTTTACTCGACAAAGCTTGCAATAATAAATAGAGAAGTCATCATGAAATGTTCTCACTACAATGATATTTCAACCAAACACAAAATTCATATTTCATTACAAAGTTAGTTGACAAATGCATTGAAACATAAAAACACGAACAAAGAAGTTGAGCGGGAAATGATACATACAAAGAGCTCAGTCACCATAAAAGTTCAGGAAGACATGAAAACTATAGGCCTATATGAGCACCGCTGTACGATTTCTAACCTCATCTTTAAGTGACGTCATTTCCAGAAAACGTCATATGTGACGTCACCATGAACTGACAGTAAGCAATATATGCCACATATGGCAATATGAAAACATATGGCAATATGAAAACGAAGTGACTATATAGAGTAAATTTTCCTGCTTGCAAATAGTGACATCACAAGTTGCGTTGTCTTGAAATAATGTTACTTACATATATACATAATACTCGACCAGCGAGATTTCAAAAGTCCAAACGTTTGACTGATCATCTTGTTGCTCAGACTGCAGCGCTACATTCTGATCGCATGGAAATAATTACCGTTGCTAGTTTCTTCGACCAAAATAATCCATACCTGGTAGACGTCTTGGTACTATCGCTTCGAATCATTCGACTGTGGATGTTCAGTTCGTTTCTGGAACAAGCCCCTCACGTAATCGATTGTGTTAAGGTCTGAGATTTTGACTGGTTAAAGGATAGCTCGGGCATTTCTGTATGTATCAAACATGTCCGAACATGTCGACCAGGAATTAACACACACAATGCGGACCGTAAACACAAACACACAAGGAGTCATGATAATATACATGCATGTAGACAAAGGCAAAAGGAGCACATGACTCAAACAAAATGACGGATGAAAATAGATATCATGCCTTTGAACAGTATGTAGCAAAAACATAAAACACGGGGGTTAAATCTGCTTTAAGATTGCACCCAACTTCACGTTTATAAGAGAGGCGCAGTGGTCGAGGGGTAGAGCGCCTGACTCCTGATCCGAATGTCGGGTGTTCGAGCCCTGCGATGAGCGAAGTTTGACCACGAACTTCATAATCTCTGAATTTTGCGCGAGTACTGGTTTGTAGCCAGGAAGCAGTCATCGAGAGAGATTAGTATAATTTGTAAGTACTTGTTTCTTATTTGACGTAAAATATGCAAGTTGAACTTTAACGCTTCTCCTAAATTCACGAAAATGAAACGGTCAATTAAAATAAGAAAATTCCCGCTTGACTCCCCAACATAAAAGGCGGTTAACACAGGATAAGTAACTATATATATAAACAACAAACCTGAGCTTGAGTTGACATGAACTAGACACTTACAACAATTAGACATATGATACGCTAAAATTAGTTGTAGAGAGAACATATATTTATTGTTTGATTTTGAATAGGGAATGACAGCATGTGTCATTATATCGAAAAGTGCTTTACATACGTGATTATTTGTGAGAAAATTATCATATTTTACAGACAGTTTATCCCTAGAGGTCTTCAATGACTGCGACGTTCCTGCCAAAGAAGTCAAGAGATAAATGATGATTCTTTTGGCAAATTATGTAAAATTCAGCGAAATGAAAAAACTCGTCAGCAGGCAAAAATGTCAAACCAAATATTTTGTTTACACTCATTAATTATATAAATATGTTATACATCTATAAATAGCCACCCACCTGAACTCGTCCAAGTATCCACGTTCATTCATTCAATTGTATACGCTTCCTCTAATATGTCACCTCTCTCTCTCTCTGTGTGTGTCTCTCTCTCGCTTACTCCGTCCCCTTTTCCCTCATCTTCAATCCGCTCAATTCAATTCAATTCTTTATTTCGATGATTCTGGCCTCCAGCCCATACATCAACAATACATTTAATACAATGACATACAGATAATACAACAATATATCATACAATTAAATGATGAGTCATAATATTGTTAGAAGTAAGACTGATATAGATTGAAAGATAATAATTATTAACAATCAGTAATATCAACAAGGACAATTTTAGGCATGGATTAAGTAATGTTGATCATAAGTTATTACATTTCCACCTGGTGCATAAATCTTGACGAAACGAAAATCAAGAATACATACAGGCGAAAATAATATCAAAATTACACTAAGCATATGTTCAAAATTCTTGTCAGACAAGAACTTGGTTCATATTATAATCAAAGTGTATAGCATGAACATGTTAATACTGAAACATATTTATAACACTGTTTATCGTAATTTTAGTGCATACTATATATACATGGCAAGGCTCTTGATAATTTCTTCATTCCTAGATGACATCAATACATAAAATTTATTAACAGTTGGGTTTTCATAATATTTTTTTGGTATATGCGTTTCTCTTAAAGATTTATAAAATGGACAAGACAGAATAAAATGATATCCGTTTTCAATTTGGTTTATACACACAAAAATAGAAACGTTGATTTCTATCGATACCAAGATGTCTACCCTTCTCGATCATTAAAGCATGTGATGATGTCCGTATTGATACTAGTGCATTTTTTAACTTCAATAATTTCAAGATAATTCTCATATTCGAACATTTGTTTTATATGTATGTATGTATATAACTTCCCATTTGTCTTTCAACTATTGATCCTTCAATCTTAAGTCAAGTTGATGCAAAAATAGTTTATGGTTAGGAACGTACTGATTTTCCAATACATAACCGAATCCATTACTATACAAATGTTGCTTAATTTTGGACGCCCAATTTTGGTGACCTAAACTATCGTAACATAATAACATACTATAACATTTTTTCACATATCGAGAATCTGGCATACTAAGAATTCTTAACCAATATGTTATACTTGTTTGACATGATAAAATTCTCAAAGGTGCTCCCTCATCCGCTTTCTCTCGATACTTTGTTTTCTTTCCTTCAGGCTTTCTCGTTCTTCATATTTTTGTCATGTATTTATGTATCATCCTTTATATGTATCACATCCTCAGGATCTGCGCTCCTCTCCTCCCGCCTTCACGTCTCTCGCATTCTAATACTTAAACAATATTGCTTTGCTCATCATTATATGACTAGTCTAGTGACAAAATATTGCTCAACAAATAAATAACTTTTCCCAGTTGAGTATTATAAGAACTATTCTGACAAAGTCTATAAGATAATGTCAGGACAGCGCAGTAAGTAATGTTCTATGACGTAGCATGATGTGGCTAGAGACGATACTGTCGATTCGTGAACAGTGTTTTACTGACTGTCGAGTTAGATGTACAAATACATATGAAAGGTAACTAGAGTGTCAATATCGTTTCCATTCAGCGAAACACGAGACAAAAGATTGCAATATTGCAAGAAATACTACAGCGACGGTTAAAATCTTCTAAAGAATTTCTGTGAACGTTTGAAAAAAATACCTTTTATATCAAGGGGTAAAAGTGATTCAAAGCAGTTTGTTTATAAAAAACGTTTATTTTATTTATATAAATGTAACCTAATAGCAACCTACGAAACTGAAATTCAATACTGATTCGACTTGTAATGGAATTTTAATTGTCTTCAATTTTTATTTCATTTCTATCTTCAAGAAAAAAAACTTACGTTATTTGAAGCGTTGTTCACAGATGACGTTGTGTACGTTTACATTTTGGATTGAATCTCATTTTCATGAGAATTTCGAAAAAAAGAAAGACATTCTCAATGTTTGCTTGCTACGCAGTTTGTATATTTATCAATTGATATATATATATATAGTGTCATGAGAAGAAATAGTAACACAACTTATTTAAAGATATATTATGCTCATTTTGTGTTAATTTTTTTACCGAACAAACACGAAAAAAATATTTCCTATAATTAAAACATCAATAAACATGCATTAACAAAGAATGTACTCACAATGTTTTGATCCGTATTTGGTGAAAAAAGATGTTCGTACATCATAAAATTGTCAACAACTTTTTTTTAACAATCAGGCTATTTTACAAAAAAATATATTTTCAATCGGTTATACATTGCAATAGTTCTTATTAGAGGTGTTTTAGCCAATGCAACAAAAATACTGGATGAAGCCAATTCAAACATTTGATGTCCAGATGAGCCAGATAAATCTTTAAGGTGTGCATAAAATAGATAGTATATTATCTATAAAAAAAACGCACAGTCAATTGGTATTTCATGGAATTACTTTGTATACGCGTAATAAGCGATAATATAAACCAAACGACCGACAATTCACCCTATGAAATATTAAAATGTGCTCCGTGATTTCAAACACTGTGTGCGTAACCAACGACTGAAACTAATCCTTCATTTAATGGAGTTAATTGTTATGTAATGTGAATGCAATAACTGATTTGAAATCATTAAGAAAACATATCCTAAATGGTCTCGAAATAATATTTGTACATACCATTTCGCATAACATTGCTTCAGATCAGAACACGATAATACGAAACTTTGTGTCCTCTCATTACATTGAATTGCATTTATTTATGTGACAGTGACAATTCACCGTGTCTAGTCCCCGTTGTAAGTTGTATTCGTCACGATTACAATTTGCAACTGTATTTTTATGCAGGTGTTTTTGCAGAAATGACTTTGACAAATTCAGCCAATACGTTTACTACATACATGTGAAGTTTAGAATTATTACAATTATCTTAATATTTTGATGGAAAGTTACATTTAACACATTCGACAGATTGCTAACTACCTTAAAATGTTATTGGAATGTTACAATTTATTCGAAATGAAAACAAGGGAGCAAGTTTTTGCTTACCTGATAAATCAGCTACTGACAGATTGCACAAAAACGTGTTCGTGATACTTCTAAATCTTCTCCTAGTGAGAATTATCGTAGTTAATAATCCGTTTCCAATCAAGCCCGCCAGGAATACTGGTATGTACAGAATAACTAATCCAAGCTGAATTTCGTACTTCTCCAAAAAATGAGTCGCAATCATTGCACGTAAAATCGTATCATTTAAAGTTTCATTAAAAGGAAATGAAAAATTGCCACTTAGCCAGTCCTCAAACGAGTCCATCTTGATTGTGTTTGTGAATTGAACGAACTTATCTTTCGTCAACCATGCCAATAACTGAACATCGATTTACTAAGCACCTCATAATATTCAGCTGAATTATATAAGCAAGTTATATAAACATTCGTTGACCAACTCGATATTCAAATAAATAAATTTCCGATAGTTGGAATGATTCATAATCAAAATGGAAAAATATGCCCTTGTTATATTTTATCGGCACTTTATGTCGTATAAATAATAACTGATAATGGAAATAATCAAATACACTATACATACGCTGAGCATCGATGTATAGCTATGACAGTATCAAGTAGCAAATAACTTGGCTTATCGAAGTAAAATTGCCTTCGCTCAAAAATCACAGATCCAGCGAATTTTCCAATATTTTTGTGCGTTATATGCGCACTTCATGATTGTCAATATATTACCATAACAGTTACTTCCAAGAAAAAATCACTAACTAAGCAATTTTGAACGTTATTGGCTTCTTAAGAAATTGGACGGGCAAAATAGTCTCAAGTCATGTCCAGTTGTCGATATTCTGAATCATTACTGATATTCGGGATCAGTTTGTGTGGAAAAAGACAATTATCACACATCAAAAGTTATAAAAAACATTGAAAAGCATACGTAATCAAACTGTGCACTGAACAGTATTTCAAGACTTATCTTTCCGAGTATTAATTATGCATGCGACTTAGAACAATCATATACAAGCATGCTTTGTATAGTATTTTGGCATTAAATACCACATCTGTCTGGAAAATGTTATATATAATATTGGTTTTGCTATTTGCATATATATCAGTGTTGTGTAAACCAATCAAATCTTACATTAACCACCAAGGCAATTTCTGTTCAACTGAACAACGTTTGTAACCTTGACGCGAATTGGTTAATCCTTCGATAAAGGGTACGTTTACCATACCGAAATCCACTGAATTTCGGTGAATTTACCGAAATCCATTTTGGATCTGGAGTAACCAGCAATCGTAACGTCTCGCCATTTTGTTTATGTTGCACAACAAATCTTAATCTTCTAATTGCGCTGACCATCCTTTTTTCAAGATATTTCTTGTTTTTCATTACAACAAGTTTTGGCAAAGTGATTGACATTTTATAAATGCAATCATTTTGAAATAGCGTGAACAGGCCATACATATTTCAGTCAGGGAAACATTTATCTTTTCATACGTATGTGTGATTTGGTGGGCTTTGTAAACTTAAATTCAAATGTCCACATTTTATTCCAATTAATCAATAGTTTATGGTAATCAGCCATTGAATCGTTGCTAGCTTCATCAATACAATTCGATTCCTATTTAACATTGCAAAACATATTCGTAATAATAAATATGCGATTTAGTAGACAGACAATATTAGCAATCAGTTTTGAGATCATTTTCTGGGTAATTCAAGATCAATACAGACATTGCACCAATATGTTATACTTCTTTATTTATACGGATATCGCCTGTTTCACCCACTTATTTTATAGCCTTATTTATACGGATATCGCCTGTTTCACCCTTTCATTTATCCAGACAAATTCCTAACTATCGCTTATGTCTATATTCGCTAACGAGGCTGGAAATGATTTTTCTCAAGACGTTTTAGAAACCCTACTGAAAAGTGAATGTGTCATTAACTCTAAGCGTATGTTTTTCTTGGTGATGAAAATTGGTGACTGTAAATACAGACGTATGGTTATACACTCAGCAAATTGGTCACTTCGTATTTATTGAAGAGACCATACCATTTATATCTGTTTTATGTCTTTTAATTTTAGAATTGTTAGTGTTGATCTGTCGTAAAATTCACGTGAGAATCAAAATGGATTAATGTATTCAGAACAGTGGTACGAAGAAATTGTTTATATGATGGTGTTTGCATTGTTGAATTTTCACTCACTGTTAAATAATATCAATGAAATCCAAGTGACCAATAAGAAAGTTTGTTCAGTGTATATGACAGGATAATTTGAGATTTTCTTGTCATACACTGTTTGATACCGATACTGTGGATTAGGGAAATAGGTGTTCTATTATATAGTGTATGAAGTTACATGCTTCATAGTGACAGTGGAAATAGCTTTCAGAACGTTGCTAGCTTTAAAGCTGGACAACTAGGTTTAAACTGGATATTTCTTGAATGCTTTACTGCAGCAGGTTACGCCGACTTTCTTTATGAAAGATACAGTACATGCTTTGCGTGTTCGAACCCGTGATCAACAGAAGTTCAATTTAAATATCATTTCATGGCATAGTAATCTACGGAGTCACGGGTCCAATTCATTAGTTTCTCTCAAGCGCACACATACGATGTATTACAATTATACGGAAGTAATTATTCCATTTAAATTTATATTATGTTATTGCCCTATTAATAAACAGACCATTTTGCAAATTGTATCAAATTGTCCTGTCCAGACTGTTTGTCCTCTTTGATTCTCCTAGTTATTCCTTATGGTCTGCCAGGCCATTCCTTGCGCCTTTTTTTCCCTAACGTACGTACCTTTTAACCTCCTCGGGGGTCTTATGTTATAAGGATTGTTGTTTTCCCGGAGGTCTGTGTGTGGAGGCACTGTCTTATGTATGCGGAGTGCCCTGTACCAACTTACTCTCTCTCTCTTGTAGAAAAAAGACTGTCGATTCTGCGTTACCCGTAGAAATTGAAACATCATTATGTGTGTTCTCTTAAAATATAGAGGCATCTTGTAATTATACAATCTGTATTTAGTCTCTCTCTCCCCCTCAGTCTCTCTTTCTCTCTCTCTCTCTCTCTCTCTCTGCGTACTTGCTAATGAATGGAGTTAACCTTGCTTCTGTTGTCATTACAGAGACTCCATCACATACACAAATTCCTGCCGCCGTTTACATCATTTGAATAAGGGTTTAATAAGATGTTTTAGGAATTTTATGCTCTTTTACATCATGTCGGAAAGAAATTAGAATTTTCGTTTTGTAACAGTATGATATTATACTGTGCATTACTGTGCAAGCATTGAGTTTGATTGTTTAAGAAAAGTATGCAGTATTAAAAATGTCTTCAATACATTATATTTAATAGTTTAAGTCGTGTCTATTGCTCTTTGAAATATAAATTATTTATATGTTAAATATATAGCATACAGTTAAACCTCCATAAAAAGGCCACCATTGGGACCTTAGACAACTGGTCTTCTAATTGAAGTGGTCTTAATATCGAGGTTGAATTAAGAGCAAAGCAGAGAAAATGGACTTTAATTTGTGTTCTTAATTTTGAGGTGGTCTCATTATTGATATGGTCTTTAACTGAGGTTATACTGCATACAGATATATGATGTGAAAAAGATTTTTATTAACATGACATAACGCCTATAACTTCGCAGAAAGTAAACACGATGCCAAAACATGGTATACGATATATTCAGGATATTTCCTGATGAAGTACAAAATGATAATTTCAAGATGTGAGATACATAGGTATTACTAGCAAAGAGAAATTGTATCAAAATGTTAGCTTTATTTTTAGAATACGTTCATTTCTTGATATAGTGGAAATTGTACAGTAATTTTATTTCTCCGATGTATTGTGTAAATTCGAAACTACACTAGTCAAAAGTTCCAACGCACATATATAAAATGCATTATTTGATTAAAGGGTGCATTTTGAAAGTTCGCAGAATAAGTCAATAGCGGGTGTGACCACCAGCAGCATTCACCACAGCTAAACATCTTCTTCTTATTGATCCGATCAAACGACGCACAAAATTGATTGGAATGTTACGCCACTCTTGGATAATCGCATTGGTTAGTTCTTGCAAGTTTCCAGGCTGTCTAGGACGCTGGCGGATCGCCTTGTCGAGCGCGTCCCACAGGTGCTCAATTGGCGACATGTCTGGTGATAACGCAGGCCAATCAAGAATGTTCACTCCGTTCTTCTGCAGGTATGCCATGTTAATACGGGCTACGTGCGGACGGGCGTTGTCCTGTTGGAATATAAGATTGGCCGCCGGATGTGCGTTGATGTACGGTACCACCACGGCACGCAATATGTCATTTTGGTATCGCTGACCGTTCATGTTACCGTTGACTACGACCAGGTCAAGTTTACCAGCGTAGTTGATTGCTCCCCATACCATAACCGAACCGCGACGGTAGTTGTCAGCTTCTAGGACGCAGGCGTTGGTACATCGTTCACCGCGACGTCGGTAGACTCGAACTCGGCCGTCTGTTTTCTGTAACGTGAATCTCTTTTCGTCCGAGAAAATAACGCGTCTCCACATCATCGCATTCCATCGTAAGTGTGCATTTTCCCACTGTAACCTGGCATTACGATGTCGTTGAGTCAGAACAGGTCCAACGTAAGGTCGACGACAGCGGATACCATGTTCACGCAACCTATTCCGAACAGTTTGATCGCTTATCGGACGGTTATTGCTACCTATCGTCACAGCCGCAGTTGCAGTCGCTTGATTGGTTCTAGTCATTAGATGTCTCAGGCGAATAGCATTGTCCTGTTGCCGAGTAGTGACTCGTCCACGAGTACATCTTGGTAGATCTGCGACAGTACCCACTTGTTGCCACTTTTGCCACAACCTACCAACAGTTGAAACATCACAGTTTAACATACGCGCTACCTGTAATCTTGAAACACCGGCCTGTAGCTGGCCAATTGCCCTTGCTCGATTTTCGTTATCTATTCTTGGCATGATGTACACAGTGTGACCATGTGTGAAAATGACAAACACACATAAATGAAGTGAACCAAATCAATGTCATTTCACAATTTGCACGTGCAAATCGGGGACAACCCATGAAACAAACCGAAGCAATTATCAATGAGTTTCATAACATTTCCATTAACTGTGTGATTCGCTTGATCGCTTCAATACAATAACAATGTTTAGCTGTAGTTAATACTGCTAATTGTCACACCCGCGCTACTGACTTATCATGCGAACTTTAAAAATGTACCCTTCAATCAATTTATGCATTTTATTGTAATATACTGTGGTATTTTGTTAAGTGTTTGTTTTTTATTCTGTTACAGGATAGTTATGTGATACTTATGTCAATATTCAATGTATTTGATATTATATTAAATAAAATATTGATACGTATGTACATATGTGCGTTGGAACTTTTGACTAGTATATATTGTACGTTTCCGAATTTACGACTCGAGCATAATTTAAAATTAGATTCTACATGTACCAGTCATTTCAAAAACTAGGTATGTTTACAAATAGCGAAATCATGACACAGTTTTAAACAAAATATTGGCAGACGAAAGTTGTGTTCCAAATCCACTTCTATTTAGTTTTAAATTATGCTCTTTTCTCAATTTGCTTTTTGTTCCCCATTCTCTTTATGTGTAGGTTTGTATCATACCATCTCCACATACTGTATTAACTTCCGTATAAGTACACCACGATCAGTTGAGAGTGACGTCATGTAATATTTACATGGTTTGGCAACCTTTATTGATCAATATAGGTAAATCAAATAACAAACAAAACTATTTATTGAGATATTGATTTCATTAAACTTACAGCTGCGATAGCACATGTGGTAGCGAGTCAACGTCTTTTTAGTTATGGGTCCGATATCGAAACCATCGGGAGGTAGTTTTTTATTACAATATTATATATTTCGTTAGTCATCTACAGGTTTACTTACACAACTTATACTAATTAATGTTCGCTTGAATATCTTTAATTGAAAACATTGTATAGCATGTGTATTTATAAGCTATTCACTAACAACGATATGGTTTCATGATTTTTAAAGTGCACGTTATCATCGTGCAGAAGATTTACATGTACATTTATCGCTACACACTCACACTATGTGGAACAAAGTTGATATAGCTACTTCGAAAAACGTAAGGTGTTCAACCGAACATTTTAGCGACAACGCTAAAACCATCACTAATCACATCTGATTTAACGAAAAAAAAGCAATTAGACGGTAACAATCAAAACAAAAGAAACAGAAAGAAACGACAAACAGCAAGTAATTGACAAGCACTGAGTAATGGATAAATAATTTATATTGTCCATAAAAAATTGGAGGCAGGAATGTGCCTCGAACTCACACCCTAACTATTGGTCGATGTTACTAGTAAAAAGCGCAACCAATTGACCTATCGCTACTACTTTGCGCGATATTTCATCAAAATTTAATACTAATCCTGTAGACAATAGCCATGATAATGACCGTAAGCTGCTTAACATGTACTTGAAAGTGGAAATGGTCGTGTTAACTATCGACTTGTCTTGACTTAGTTGTACTATACGGGTCTGTGTGTGGCGGGTCTTCTTTGTAAATGTGGCCTTCTCTGCTATCAATTCTTACTATTACGAATGTTAGTTATGGTTACTTTATCCAAACTTATTTTCTTTTTTCTTTTTGGGACCAAGCAGGACTGTTTATTAGCAATAACATTATATACAATAATGGTATATAACAATACATCAAATACTACCGTGTATATACCGTATTCAATTACCAGATAATACATTAAGGGCGAATTTGTTTGTACCAAACCGGTTTGAATCCAAAACTGGTTTGTCAAACCTTTCAATTGGTTTAACTAACTGTTTTCAAACTAAAACAAGTTTCTGTATTTGTTAATAACAAATCTTAAACTGGTTAATCAAACTGACCGAATAACCTCCAAGTGTTGTTTGTCTGGTTTGATTTATCCGAATAATCGCATACTAGTTAAACAAAATGGTGGACTGATTTTATGGCGGGTGACCGTGCCACTCATATGTGGGGCAATGTTTAAAAATAAATGTTTCTTTGCTATATGGGAACCTGGCTTTAAAATTGTCCACTCTGTTACGTTGCAAAACAGACGTTTTAAAGTTCTTAACTCTGATTTTCTTATCACGCACCAATCTGTCTGCAATCTAGCACAATCAAAATCACGTGGGCCATTTTTCATCGACTAAACCATCTGTTTGTTTGCAGACCAATTTTAATCTGAACTGGTTTATGTTTTTTTTCATCCAAACTACAACAAAACTGAAACCTCAAACCTGAACCAGGTTTTGCAAAACAAATTCGCCCTTAAATTAATATATATCACAAATGTCATTGTTATGTTTATATATACATAAGAACCGATCTTCTTGACTTATACATTGTTACATTTCTTAGAAGAATATTCACAAAAACATAAATGCACGAAATTATCAAAATGTAACTATAGTTATAGAGAAAAGATTTAAAGAAACTGATAGAAAAAGGGAAAAAATACAAACGTATTAAGGTAATTAGCGCGCATCCTAAGAGCAACTTAATTTTGCTTTAAGTTGTCCATATGCGGCTGGTCACAATGAACTTGTTTTTATAAGGCTATTGACCTATCAGACGAAAGCGAAAGTTAATAGGTTAATTAGATATAAAATGTATATTAGGAAAAAAAGACAATATTTCAATTAATGTGGTTTTCTGTAGATTTCGCCGAAAGAGCTGCTATAGGATAGAAGCCAAACAGTACATTTAGTTGCATAAAAGGATTATATCACCCTATTAAGAAATTTCTGAATCTTGGCACAGTGCAAATCCTTCTTTACGTATATTTTTAACAACAAACTCAGTTCATTTATCAACAGTTTTAAAAAGTTGAAGTCTTCTTTTCTTCGTTCACTACAAACATAAGATCTGTAGATTGAAAATCCAACATAGCTTAAACTTATATTTACAAAGGTATACTATTTTATTTCAATTTCATATCCGTTAACAATATATCTAAGCATTCTTAGATTGATAGATATTCCACAGGTTTTAAATGAATTTAACACTTTAACCCAGTAGTTATCGAGGTATTTACAATAGAGCATAAAGTGGTCAATTGTTTCAACATGTTGACAACAATTACATAGAGGAGTATCCGTAATTTTCCAAATAAACATATTTTTATTAGTTGCTATAATTTTATGTATTAACTTATAACGGTATTGTTTGATCCTGTTGTCAATTATTATTTTGTTATAATGAAAAAGTAAACGGAAGGCCAATCAACATCAACATTTAAACTATGTGACCAAAACGCGTGAATGTATGGCTTTTGAAATTTGGTTTGTAGAAATGCATCATAAAAGTGCGTATTTGATTAATTCCTGATATTGTTTATAACACTGTCTGATAATGAAGTTCGAACTTGAGTGTGTTTTGAGTGTTAAGTTTTAAAAGTTGTTAACTATGATTTGGGTATCGTTCGCTTAAGGATATAAAGTTCAGATATCCAGTTTTGCCTTTTTTTTAAGTTTGCAAAAGATAATAGTTTCATCGATATCACCATTGTTATTTATTATGTCATTGATAATGACCAGATGGGAATCAAGCCAATTATCATATTTTAAACGTTTACTTTTAAATTTAATGTATTTGTTGCCCCACATTACCTGCTTTCTTATGTTATAGAATGTTTCTGGTTTAGGTGAGGATATCTCTTTTTTCATAGCAATCCAAATCTCAATAAGTTATTTGTAGAATAAAGGGATAGTGATTGTGGCTGGTGGTAGAGATTTAAGGGAGTCAGTATTCATATAAAAAAAGTAATAGGTTTTTACCATATTGATTAAGAAAGAATTTAGGAATAAGTTTCCAGTTAGCATTATCATAACTCTTCAGTAATTTAATCCATTTCATGTTCAACGATTTAGAGAATATGCTGATATCAACCATGTCTATTCCACCATGGAGTTTTTTGCAAATTAAGGTATTTCTTTTTATTTTTTTTCAGATTTGCTGCTCCAAAGGTATCTATAGAATAGAGAGTTTAATTCACTTATAAATTATTTAGGTATTGACATAAAATTGCCTTTTAAAAATGTTAGTTTAGGTAGTAAAACTGGTTTGATAACTGTGAGTTTTCTATAAAATGTAAGGTTTCTCATTGCCCATTTTTTAATCAGTTCTTTACATTGAATTGGCCTTGTCGTCAAATTAAGCCGTTTGCAATTGTCCGTACTATGTCTAAAATATACCCCCCATTGCTTTGACTGTGTTATTATTGAAATTAATAGTTGTTACATTTAAAGCTCTGTTTTTGTTTCTTCACAACCATAGTCCTTCTGTTTTGTTTTAGTTTAATTTCAATACAGAGTATTTAAGTGTTTAATTATGCTTAGTGCATGGTTTATTTCATGTTTCTTTTTTAAGAATAATGTGGTGTCGTCAGCCAGTTGGCATATTTTGATAGTATTGATTTCATTTTGGCTTTTAACTTTTATTCCTTCTATTATATTACATGTTTTTTATTTTGATTGCTAGTATGACTGCGACAATAACAAACAACAGAGCGGATGACGGACAACCTTGACGGATTCAACGAGAAATTGTGAAAGGGTCGGAGTTCCAAAGCTTTTACCAAAGCTCGCCAGACTTAACATCTTACACCCTAATGCCGAAAGTGCTAATAACAATACACGTGTAGTGACCCCTTCTAGATTATAAACCAAACCAGACATTCGAACAAGTGTGAAAGGCTTTATAATTCGTCATTGTACCAACGAGGCAATTCAAAATACATATTCGCAAAAAAACCAGACGTACACATTCATTTTATGTAAAAGTTGGGTGTTCGAATATAAGCAATTTTCGTAGTTTGAAAATTCGGTTTCCCCTTTTGCATAAACATGCATTTGTCATTACATTAAGACATGTCTCGTTTTGCGATAGTAATTGAACAGTACAGATAGCTGTAAATTCTGACTCCATGTAATTTAGGCACCAGCACCAAGAAAAGAGAAATTAAATGTTTTGTGAACACATGACAGGCGTGAACGAGACAACGTCACAAATTACAAGCACCATAAAATACAGAATTTGTCGCTGAATTGCATTTTATTGCATTAAAATAATACTACGCATTGCACCAACGCGGCAACAAACATTCCCGAATAATGCTTTCACTAGGAAGTACTTAGCATGTGTGCAGACAAAACGGTCGTCGTGTTAGATTTATGCGAGCGAAAATTATAAATCTCAAGGCTGGCTGATTATCAGGAATAAAAATGTTGATTTCAATCGATTGAAAATGAAATGTGAATTCTGAACAGTAGCTATTTGCGAGATAGAACTATGTTAAATGTTATAAATAATCATGTTAATTATAAATATATTGTTTTGAACCATAGACACACTACATCACAACCTAAGATTAATCAAAGCATTGACGGTGCTGTGGGACGGTACCATTGTTGCATACTTCCGTTTTGTAACTTAACAATTCTATAATATCAAAGTATGTGTAACCATGACAGCTGGTTTGTATTAAATATAGAATAAAACAAAAACACAAGACAGAAATGCGATTATGGGGAAAATAGTATCTTCAATCTGACTTGTTCTAGAAATGCTAGATTTTCAAACCGAAATAAACAAGACTAGTCAGTTATAATAGTAGATCCTTAAAATTGTAAATCAAGTGAATGCTTGATAGGGACTACTTCTGCAATGAAATAAAATACAAAGATATCATACGCTTTATGTAGCAAACGTGGTTATTTAATTATTAAATTACAAATTAAATAATTTCACCACTAAATTAGAGTAAAATCAATATGCCCATATTCGCGGGAGGGTCACGACAGTTTTGAAATGTTCAAAACATTCGTGGTCAAGTCACGATTTAAATATGTTCGTACTGCATTCTTACTGCGTTCGTACTGGTGCGTACTGGTGCGTACTGGCATTCTTCCCCTATCGTAGAAATTCGTGATAGTAGCTGGCAATCATTTTCTTACGCTCCAAGCAGAATGTAGTACGCTTTACCACGAACCACTACGCATCCAGTACGAACCTGAATTCGTTTAACTTTCGTGTAGCAATAGTGACGGAATCGTGGTGGTCCACAGTGGTTCGTGGTGGTTCGTGGTGGTTCGGCATTCTGACTGTGATCGTAGTGAGTTTGTGTAGTTTCGTACCGGTATTTCTAAATTCTTGTTGGAAGCGTACCGCGTTCTTACTGCTGTCTCGCTGCATTATTGTGGCATTCGTACCGATGCGTACAATATAAATACGGCATGCATAGGGAACTCTCTCTAGGGTCAGTACATGGCAAACCACTACGACTTTTTCAGTCATCCATATTCGCCGGCGTTCGTGCCTAAAGTCGTGACAGTGGGACTGGGGCTTAACGAATCGTCTTTAAACTTATTACTCTCGAAAGAAACAGCTTTTTACTTTACAAACCACTTAAGCACGTCACTTTTTAATATTTCGTTTTCTTGAATCACTTAGGTCATTTTGATATTACTCGATGTGAACTTTGGGACTACTTTGTTGGTAGAACTCCTGATGTGGACGTTTTTACCTTGTTCTCGGTGTTCATCCTTTTTGTGTTTTGAAAAACGGGAACCGTTGGGGTATTCCTCTCAAATTGACACACTACAATAGACGTTATCTCAGTGGTACCGTCTAAAAATGGAACTAAATGAATAAAACTCTCGATTGATACTGTATATTTTCGTCGCACCTGTATTAAGCTCACTTCGGCTACTTGCGCCACATCTTTGGCATAGTTTAAAATAAACAGGTCCAGTTATTATTTATTATACCTCGTATCCAATATATAATTTAGACACGAGCTAAATGGGTAAATTTAAAAGAGATACCCAAGTGGTGTTTAATGGAACTCTCCGAAAGGTCAATGGACAATGTCACAAAAATTTTATTATTGTGTTTTGGTGTACATTTATTTACACGCTTCATTAAATTGTATGGAACATGTAGCAAACCACACATGATATTATTGTTGAATTAATTTACATGTTAAATCAAAGTAACGAAAG
Organism: Mactromeris polynyma; assembly: GCA_032209605.1. NCBI lineage: Eukaryota > Metazoa > Mollusca > Bivalvia > Venerida > Mactridae > Mactromeris > Mactromeris polynyma. The sequence goes on from JASFXZ010000001.1 coordinate 6,691,389, forward strand.
CAGAATTTATAATTTCGTTATTAACTTTATTTATTGATTAGATAAACGTGTTCGTGCTATAAAACTGATTTCTATTTGCGCCGATCATCGTTCTTTTTTATTTAAGAATCTATATGTATATTGGCAGCACAAGGAGCGGGTTTGTGTTGTTTATAGAGCTGTTTTAGGATTGGTGAAGTGTTCTTGCATGGACGTTTTCGCACAAAATGATAGTGTGTGCTTTTAGAACTCTATATGTTAAAGCACTGGGTATATTCTTCTATCAATTCATTTCTTCTTTGTAGCAAGAAATCCATAACATCTTTCTCTCGAAAGCTTTCTGAATATGATCGCGCGCGTCCGTCATGCTTTGTTGGAGGGACAACGGCGCTCTACGTATTACCAATGATGCACGGGTTTGTTTATAACGATTGATGTATATACACAATTTATAGGAGACATATATCATATGTTGTATTTCCTTGAAATAAATAGATATGTCAGAACCGTTTGCTTGATATTTGAATATTTCCGAAAAGATTGGTTCCAGCTAAAGAAGTAAGAGGAGTAGAGCGGAGTGATTGTCATATTTACAATGAAGTGCCTTCCAACACATGTTACTAGGAAACGAATTAAAATCAAGAAAGGGATAGAATAAAACGAATGTATAGTAGAATTTTTTTTATGTTATCTACGAGTATGAGAGCTATCGGACACACATGTGTTTCATTGGTTACTGTGACACATTTTATCAATAAGATATGATAACATCGGGTCTGTTCAAGAATACTTCTATTGAAGATGTTATGGGCCAGCAGAAAATATAGTTTCCTGAAATACAGAATGCTTCTAATTGTATGTATGAAATAGGCATTGAAAAGCATTACTAGTGACACTAATGATGTTCTTATTGCAGTAATGATGTTCAGCATATACCAGTTTTACTTGCATAATGTCTAATGATAAAATATGTCCCGACGCTATCCGGCGTTTCCTGAAAAAAAGACAGTAGCGACATTTAGAAAAAAATATATGTTTAAGGCTGTATGGCCAGTACTAAGATAACGGACACAAACAATTTTCTACATGGAAAAAGATGTGAGAGACTGGGTAACCATGACTGAGAAGTGCAGACTAAGCTTGACAACGCGATCTTGAAGAACATCGATTACTGCGGTATGTATTTTATATATCCCTTATTCAAGTTGTGTATTATATGTTCATACAAGAGACAATGGAGCAAAATGTGGTCATACAACGGAAATAAGGAGAAAATGTCATTATTACGTCATCGTCTTATAATACAGTTGTTAATGTTTTTTATCATTGCTAGGTCATCTTAAGGGAGCCATTTATTCATAAGATACAATCACTAGGAAGTGTAAGCTCTCGCGAAGTACTTTTATGTAAATACTGCCTCCTCTAGGGATTATTGAAAGAAGCATTACAATTCAATATATCGTAAAATCACAATGTACAGATGCGAAAATGTTTATATATAGCCAATTTGTTATCTTTTAAAATATCTGTCTGAACTTAATTGTAAAGCTGCAATCTCCAAATTCCGAATAATATAAATGTCCCTCCAATACAAAGTGTTAACATTGATTATAACAGAAAATGTCCTGTACCGGAACCTTGCTATACGTTTGATTCTGTAATAGGCCATTATGCACAAAAGCTACGCATAGAAAACTGAATTACTTTATGACTAAACGATTACCAGTTGTGTTGTGTATGTATAACAGTCGATTTGCTTGGATCAATGCGCTCAGGAATGAGGGGTACTACACTCACCCAAAGTTCTAACGCACCATTTTGGGTTTACTTGATTTCGAAAAGACGAACGAGGGGCTTGAATAAGGTCCAGCAAATAAACGTGTCAAAGATTTTACAGAAATTTTATATAAATAATTTTAGTAAAAGTTTAATTTCGTATGCTAAAAAACAAAGAAATATGCTCTATGTAATTAATTACAAATGACAAATAGCCCTCCAATATTACTTTTCGACCATTTGTTCACTCAAAACATATGTTTTTAACGATTGTAAGACAGAACAACACAATTAGAAAAAAGGAAATTATGTGAAAGACAGACAGTCAATGTAGCAAATCAAAAATACCGAAATTCGATCATTCGTTCCGCATGACCGCACTTATCATCGAATAAATATTTTGAGAACGGTTTTAAAAGGAATAATGCTATATGATCAGAAATTTAAATTTTCATAACATTTAGTACAGAATTAAGAAAAGGAAATCAAATTTAAATATGATGCTTTAGAACTCAAAACGACACAATCTTGCCTTGAACCACTGAAACGATTGAACGATCCGCACCATGCAGTAAATTATGAAGCATAGCAATAAATGGAAATCTTCGATTTACTGGATTAAACGAATTACGAGGTTCTCTTTCTATTCGCCGAAACTGGTGGATTCGATTTCACAATTGAATTTGACTGTTGGACTCGCAAATTAAAACGATAGGCTTCGAATACTGTTAACCGTAATATTCCATTGTGTTAATTAATTATTAATGGAATGATTTTATTATTGCTTATCACAGTTTAAACATTGCCTCGCATTTCTGAATGTTGCATAAACAACATTTAAACCAGTATTGGCAGAATAGAACAAGTGTACATGTAGCACTAGAAAGGTCGCAACAATTGAATGAGAGGCGAAAGTTAGTCATTTATAACAAAAATGCGTATAGATAAGAAACTGATATACGATTTGGAAGTTAAAACAAACAGGAAAAATACTCAAAAGACAAGCAAATTTAACGTGATTGTTATGAGACCAGTTAAATAGATTTAATACTGATTAGAAGCCACAATACACAATTCTTATCCTTATATGCTACAGAACCACTTACTCGTCGAAGCCGGCGAATCTACTTTTTTGTTCATGGCAGGAGCAGTTTTTGTTTAAGTGACGTTAAATAATTTCTAAAGAGAACATTCACAGAACAAAACAATCGAAATGGGTTTCAAAAATGAATACTAATTCATTTTCTATGCAAAAGTTTACATTAGCTTCAAGATTCAACTTTTATGCATGTTTTCTCTCGATTTGAAACTTGAACTGAAATCACTAATCAATGAAGAGATCTACTAAAACACATGACTGTCGTTACTTAACTGCTTGTCGTTAGTATACGAATAGTTCCGTACGTATACAAACACCTTTCCTAAATATTAATACGTCTCGGTTTTTTTTACCTGGCATAATATTTCTTGAAATGTTTAACACATACAAAGGTTTGATTGCTGTAGAAGTATTTTGATCTTGTGTGTATTGTATTTGTCTTTAAAAGCTGTTTATGACATTATTACAAAGACAATGATGAGTTTGCCTTTTCGTTTTTATTTACCTCACCGATGTATATGTGCATTACTTACGCAATGATATTACGAGTATGTGTTCAATATTTGCAAAACTATGTGTATGTAACTACGTCACTTACGTTTTATTTTCTCTACAAAGTCCCTTCAAAACATCCTTGCATCAACTTTCGCTTGTTATCCTTATATCTTAAAAAACATTTTCATATCAAGGTAAATTGAGATTCATTTCTATTTTAAGCACATTACGTAAAACAATTTAAACATGGACGTCCCCTTTCTGTAGTTAACGCTGTACTGTGTTATTGTATGAGGTAACATCCGTTTGTGATTCTATACCATCATTTGGTAACAACTGATAAAGAACAATACTGACTTAAGTACACATACACTCCCCGACAATTTCTGATATGCATGCATACATGATTGTAGCACTTATCTATCTATTTCAAGCTTAAAGTCAATATCTTCAGTCTGACGTGTAGCTGATGATCTTAGAAATATTAGTAAATTAGTTACAAACGCCTAAGTAAACGCAATATGACATATTTATCATAATTTGATGTTTTATTTATTGATTTTGAAAGTTGTTTACAGGAAGTTGATTCAAAACATGTCATATATTTGGATCATTTCATGTGGGCGTCAGGTGTCTAACAAAAGACTGTGTAATACAATTTCACATGCTTCATTGTATGACGATTGTCCAATTAGCACTTCCGTGTACATATTTACACTGCTTGCATCATTATGCACGTGGGCGAACTTATGACTATAATACTCCAACCAGTGACTCATTGTATGTTACATTATTTGCGAAATAAAGCACGTGGGCTAACTTGAACACTATCACCTTTGCAATGTAAACTGTGAATATACAAAGGGTAGAACTAATATTCCCCAATCAGTGATGCTTACAGTACTGTATATATACTCGTTATGTTTAATAACAAGCGTTTTTTGTTAGAACATTTCGGCACAAAACATCACTCAGTGCAAATTACTTGTGTTTCAGCGAACGTTTTGGCTATTATCCGGGTTTTCTTAACAGTAGAAAGAAGTTAATTGTCGTTATGAAATGATAGAACGTTATAGATTACGCTAGGGCTATGTTATTCTCTCGGTTAACATATACTTGTAAGGACAATACTTGTTTTGACTGCATCAACGCTATACTATCTGCAAATACTGCCAGACAGAAAATACCGATTAACTCGTTAACACTTAAGAGTTGTTCATGTAATATACAATATATCCTTAAACGATATCCATTAGCCATACTAAATGCAATATACGAGACTATTTAAAGCTCTTGTCACATGCACGTGACAATAACCACACCGACATTACAAAACATGCCGCAGTAAACGAGACAGTGTGACTGATTACAGAGACGGTGCAAGACGAACAACATCATTCACGGTTCTAATGAGATGTGTAAAGTACTAAAAATGCCAAATCTTCTCACATGTGGTAACACATATCCGTTCACATTATTTGTCATTCCAACATTGCGTCTCTCTGTAGTATGCATCTTATACTTGAATGTATTTGCTAATGTTCAGAGCATGTACATAATATATCGAAAGTGATAAATAGTTGTAAGACGAAAGCCAAATCCACGAATCGGAACAACCCCACCCCTTAGCAAAGGAAATAAAATCACAAATTGAGAGTACAAGATCAAATTATCTAAATAGAAGAAAAATGGGATTGATTATAAATCGGGAACAATGGGAAGAATTTGAAATTAAACAACCGACTTGGAGTGGGTTGAATATACACTGCTGCTTATCATAACTGGAAATGTCAATAGGAATACAGGGAACTTGAATGTATTTGACGGCAAGCAGACCAAGTACTTATTTGGCATAGGAAGACATTTACACAAATCTTGAAAAGTTTGTCGAAATAAACCCGCACAGAACTGATATCTAACAATCCCTGAAATTACAAAATGTCGAATAAACATTTCAATGCTTCACGGCTCAATGCTGCAGCGGATGCTTTAGTGGAATGTGTTTGTTTGGAAATTATTGCAGCTGCTGATCTTAATCGTAATGTTTAAACAATAAAACACCATTCTAATAATTGTTGCTGTCCAGTGGTTATATTAAATTGCAAAATCAATTTTTGTCTTGATTTGTCGACGAATAGAAGCATAAACACTGTCCAGAAATGCAGTCCTAGACAATACTGATATTCTATATATTTGATAAATCACTTGTGAAAAGCTATATTCAATATCGGAGATACTGCATAGTAGTAATAAAACATAAGTAGGGAGACAATGACATTATCTCGTAATGTTCTGGTAATGCGTCAGTTTACATACAATACGCCGCACTGCGTATGCGATATTCGCCATGTATACATAACTTCACGTGCATGAATTTTGTTCATGATTTCTCAAAATCTTTGTTTTGTATACACGTAAAATATCATGCTAAGAATGTTTAGTATGGAACAGATGCCAAGCAACAGGACCATACTAAAATATTTCGTGTATTATAGAGGACGAAGGGGTACTCGTTTTACTGTGTAACTTAAAGTAAACTGTCAATGCTTCTTGTTTGGTGTTCAATACACATCTAGTCACATAGTTCCAGCATATTTCATCCATACATCGAGTTTCAACTTTCCGAATACAGCAAGCCGAATGGAATGAGGCCATGCTTTAACGCTATTAAATTTTATACTTGAACTATTTTTCATGATTGTCTCTACAATGTACCAGACACGTATACCTTATTACAATGTGTTTTGGGTGGTTCATCACTGAGTACTATAGCTTGGGGGCATGTGTAATTTTAAAGGAAAACGATCGACAGATAAACGGACAAGTAGTCGCAGTACAACGCTTGTAAATGTCATGCAGTGGCCTTCACCTGCCATCGTATTTGTCACCGATAGAGCACTTGACAGAATAATTAGACAAACTTGACAGAATAATTCGTCGGCGCACAATTCAACCTCAAACTTTATCTCCACTTCATCATGCAATCATTCAAATTGTTGTTGTTAGAGATGAAATCCATACACGATTAATTATTAAGCGACCATGGAGTAAAATGCAAATCGGGCATTTCATAGTTGTATGTTTCTACCTCAACACTTTATTACGGCATTTAAATCTTAAACGAATAAGAAAATTTGCATTTTCGCAAATTCGTCTCACAACATAAACACACATGATACGAATATGGTTTATTTCAAAAGGTCAAAAACAGTTAATTGTACATAGTATGAGCCTGATTAATTTATCATTACAAATACTCTCACATTTACTTAAGATGGTGTTACATATTTATTATGTAATGAATATACGTAAACAATCATATTGATGGCATCCCTGTCGACCAAAGTAATTTGCACTGAATGTGACGAACTTTGCAAGAAATTAGACTTTAACTTTCAACTTTCTTCGGCATTAAACTTCCTCCAGGCATATGCTATTGAATGTGAAACTCTCTGAAAGGGCAGTAAAATATTATGCCGCTTTCATATCCCCGAAACGCCCTAAAGTTTTAGTCCAATAAATTGAAAGAAAGGAAAATGTTATTACAATTATGTAATAATATACTCTCTTGTAACGTTAATCAATTCATGAGACAACATGAACGTCTCACCACAGAATATTCCAAAGGTTTCTTAAATTAACCAATATTGGTATACAGTAATTCTATATACTCGCAACGATTAGTTAAGACTTCATTACATGTACAATCTTCTTCGGCACAGCCGTACCAACATAGTTTTGATATTTGCCTATCAGTCTTGTGTAAACCAATCGAATCTTACGTTGACCACTAAGCCAATTCCTTTGCAACCACACAATGTTTGTAACATTGACGCGGATTGGTTAACATTTCGTTAAGGAATACGTTACCTTACCGAAATCCACTGAATTTCGGTGAATTTACAGAAATCCATTTTGGCTCTGGAGTTACCCGCAATTGTAACATCTCGGCATGTTTTTTACATTGCACAACAAATCTTAGCCTTCATGGCTCTCGTACTGAACGCATACGGATTTGATTTCACAAGATATTATCACTTTGACACTTTATTGAGCACTTAAGATTGATTTCAATTCGTTGATATAATTACATGCTTAAAACATGCGTTAACGTAGATTAAACATTTTTGCCAAGCACATTTGAGGACGACTATCAAATATCAGGTTTTGTTTTTTAATCAATGAAATTCTGTAAAATGTACGCACATCTACGTATTATAGTATCTTATAACTAGGGAAAATGGATATTTCTTTAAAACTAATCCCAGCTGTCTAACACACTATAGCCTTAATAAACAACAAAAAGTGTCGCTAAAAGAATGGTAAAGCCATTTAACAGTCTGCTCAAACATATGCTGTATTTCATTTGACAAAAGACGTATTCATTTAACAGAATATTCTAGTTTCGTTTATGCCGAGCTAGGTTTTGTCGTTGTGCTTAACTAGACAATGCAACAAAAAGAGTTTGATAAAGTGAGGGTAGAGGGATATAGTATGTATTCATTTAATCATCTCAAAGGTTTGTTACAATTGTATTAAGGGATTCATTATTCATGACAAAGTAACAAAAATGCTTTATCCAAGAAGACATATGATACATAGCGTCACCATTATCAACACCGAAAACTAAGTCGCCATCTGCTTTCGCAGTTTGTAAGTTACTTTACTTCTTATAAAATTTGATTGAAACTTACCAATTAAATTAATTTTATGTCATGTCCTTATTAACAACTGACGTTTGTCAAGTGTTCAAGCACATTTTTGACACATTGAGAACATGTGATGTCTTTGTTACAACTTGTTCTGCTGTGTCTGCTCCTGTTTGTATAAAAGTGGCATAGACTATCATGATGATGATTAACAAGCCTAGGTATTCAATTAAAGTCAGATACTTAATGTTATATTGATAAAAGCTATGTTCATTTGTTCATTTTTAAACTAAACAAATATGAAAATAGATGACATGCAATTAAAACATCAATAAGTAAGTATTATCAAACAAGAAACTAATATTGTAGTTCTCTGCATTTGTCGAAAAAATTTACAAAGCTTTCTCTTTTTTTAAAAAAAATCTGGGTTTTTACTTGTACGTGCGTAACCGGATTAAACAAAATGTTTTAATTGTTTATGCATTACAATTGTTCGTATTAAAGATGCTTTAGTTGACGGAGTAATAACAAGCGAATGATGATGGCCGTTCAAAGGTTATGTTCCAATGTACCGGCTACATCTTTAATCGGTTAAAATGGATAAACATGGATGAAGTCGAGATAGAAATGTCACGTATAAAGTACACAGCCACCTCAAAAGCACAATGAGACGTGAAATACATGCATACACGTAGTAAAACGGACACAAGTTACACGCATGAAGAACGGAATATGCCCATGGAACTGTAAGTGGCAAAACACCACTGTACGTCTAAATCTGGTTAAAACAGCAAATAACCTCATACCTGTCCGACAATCACCAACATAAAATGAATAGTGTAAGTATAAATTACAAGAAATTCATAATTCATTATTTGAAATATTATTTCAGGATCTGATATTCTTTTGAATATTTAGGTGCGTTCATTTAGGTATTGTGCCGGCTGTAATGCTCAGTCATTTAAAGTTATTATACAGTTTGCTAGTATTAATAGTTATAGTCTCACTCCTAGCTCCTAGTTCGATCATCTCTTTTCTTGTACCACCAGATTCAATTCTGCCTGTGTATATGGCGTTCCCTGTAAACTTAATCTTCCATTCATTACGTGTCTTCATAAAATAACATATATCAGCTTGGAATATGTTTAATACTGTATATCTAGAAGATATTGATTCTCTTGCACAATATAGTATACTCCACTCATAAAATACTGACTGACATATTCCGTTGTTGTAATAAAACATCAATTTGGGAGACAATGTCATGATTGTGTCATATTTTCTTAATACAGCCATTGGTGGAAAATGAAAATTCGATAAATAACGTCAGAGAAGACGCACGACGTTGTATTGGTTTCATTAATAGTCATATTTATTTTTCATCCACTGTAGAAAACTAACTCAATGTACATAAATTCGCATTAATAAAAGCACTTGGCAAGGTTAATTTTTGTTCGGTGAAAATCTCTTCCGTATGCTATATATAATTAAATCAGATATAAAAACATGTTCTTATGGAAATCTTAACTTTGCAAGGGCTTATGAAACTATAGAATGTTACAAATTATAGATTTGAAAAGGGAATTGATTGCAGACAGTGCAAACATTTAGCATATCTATTTGGAAGCATTTATTCCAACAGAATAATTAATGTTCTCCTAGCCTTTGTAGTATTGAGTATGTGTGTAAGGCGTCAGTTACAAAATATGTTACTACGAACTCTCGACCTATGTACGGCGTGTTTAGACATGCATTGAGAAATAGTACTCAAGATGACTAAATGCCGCTACATCTACACAAATGTAAAAAATCATTTTAAGGACGCATTGTTTACTTATGCTAGACACGCAGTCAACATGATAAAAAATAAGGAATAACCAATGTGTGGATCTTGGGATATTTACAAAACACTCTTTATTATCTAATAATAATGTAGGTTTGCCATAAAGAAAGCATGAAAGGTAAGGAGTTCATATTACCAAGAAAGTTTGTATATATGCTTATTAACGTATCTTAGAACGAGATATAGCCTTCATTCAAACATTTTAAAGTCACAATTGCATACGTTCCAAATGCCTTGTCGGTGTCTGCCTTGAATATTGTCACCATTACACTACACATGCATACTCGTTTGGTATTGAAAAGGTCAGTAACTGAAACAAACACATTCAGATATCGCCTCGATAATGAAACAATTTTTTATAGCCAAATCTTCTTATTTGCATATGACCAAACAATTAAGCAGTTCGTATAACTAAGTTATTGCTCCCACATATATAGAAGTGCACACCATTGCTGTTTTGGTAGTATTCTATAAAATACATTAAAAAACAGGCTTATTGTTTAAACAGTATCGATATATAGTTAAAATGCAGATTCGAATGTTTATGAAAGCTGACATAATTTACGTTAAATGTAGTAGAAAAAGTGCTTAATATTTAAAGAAAATATCTTCTTAGTGAATCTCAAAATCAAAAATACAGAGAAGTTAAAAAGAGAATGAGTTGCTACAGGGAATGACCCACATACAAGACAATGTCTCTCCACACAGACATTCGGAAAAGCAACAATCCATAAAACATCAGGCATTTGAGGAGGTACAAGGGTAAATACAGGGGCCCATTATTATGATTGGCTTGGTCTATCATAAAAGACAAATAAGAAGTACATGTTTATTATCACGATATAAGTTACCTACCAATGCTAAAGTCACCATTTGGCATGCGTTCTTATACAGCATTAAATGACTTAAGTTTACTAACGTTTGATGTTAGATATACGTTATTGTCGGATTTTAGTGTCAGTGAACAGTGGCGTCACATTGAATGTTCTGGTTCTAGTACAATAGGATCAATGTCGAATTGTATGGAGCTGCCTGAAAGCATTTTATTTAAGTCGGAAAAAGAATGTTATTTAAAGTAAACCGCTTTTCTAATTAGTCACCAATATTAATAGGTGTTATTCACAATCATCTTGTGTTTTTGTAAAACATCTAGCTCATTATCATAGATATCTTGTTTCCATTAAACGTATACATTTTCGTTCATTAAACGTATCCAAAAATGTTTTAAGGCATGCTTTTAGGTTAAAAAATGAAACGCTTGTAACATAAGTTTAACCGCTAAGGATCGTAAGTCATATGTGTATTCCTTTCTAAACTACCACCTATCTATAAATACATATTATCTGACTCATTTCTATTTACTGAAAATCTGACTAGTATTAATAATGATCAGATTGTATCAAAACGTTAGACTTTTTACAATTTTACTATGAACTGACCCGGTGTATTAGGGTTTTCTGTCCCAGTTCCATACATTATTTATCACACTAAAAAATAAGTCCTTATTTACGTGATGGGGACATGTGTAGGGCCCCGCTTTTGACCAGACACCTTCACTTTTTGGTAAAGGGCATCAGAGGATCGGTTGTACAAAACAACTTTTGAGGTTTTGCTGTCATAGGTTTAATTTTGTATCAATATAGCTTATATAGATGAAACAACCCATCGTCTTCATTTAATGAATTTGTAGATTACTATTTGTGGCAAAATCATTTGCATTTCTGATCACCGCAAGGCAGGTGACTTATGAACGCTGGTTGTAAAAGATCACCCATGGGCTTCTTTTTAGAAGAAAAACACCCAGACAGTCCGGTCACCGTAACATAAACACAATCAAAAGCAACACTCATATAATATCACGATATGTCGCCATGGTTTTATGACATAAAGAATGAAGTGTAATTATAATAATATCAATACTTAACTTTATTTGTGTAGGTAACTCATTAAGATAAGCTCATAAAACATACGTAAACTTATGTCACAAGAGGCCTTAATACACGCATAAATTATTACAAAACTTGCCAAGAATAAGCATTATTATAAATCATTGCAAGTAACTTTCAACATAGGCTGTAACAATATATATGAGCAGAACTTTTTCAGACATAGTGCTTATTATTCTGTCATTATCACATGTAATCCCGAATGAGTATAGACAAACGTTCTAATGTCAGACATTTGAATATTCGACATATTCAACATTTATTTAGTTCTTCAACATTGATTACCATATAAAAACATATATAAGCAGGCCTAGTTACTTGAAGTTCCCTCCGATACGTACATAGTATGGTCCAGTCGTCATGAAATGGTTACATTTCTCTCATCGCCATACATCATTATCAGTACATAATTGTATAGTGCAGTAGTTGCCTCAGAGTGAATGGCTCAAATCCTATATCAACACTAGTATTGACTTCAGTAAGTAGCAACTAACTTTAACTCTTCTTCGTGTTGCACCAGAATACTCCGACCAAAGCAATATAAGTGAAGAACAAATATAATGTTATATGTTATATTTGTGATATGTTTATTTCAAAATTGAATTTATTAACCAACTTAAAAATTTTGTCTCAGATATAATTTAATTATTTTGACACAAAGACATTATAATTTTAAAACGTATACAATGTTTACGGGTACCATGCCCGTTTTAAATGGAATTTGCTAGACGCAGTTATTGTTATATAAGTCTCGTAAACCTTTATAAACGTGATGGCCGCAGACAGTTTAAAGCTTATATTCTTTGCGCCGATAAATTGTTGATGGTAATTCTTGCTCATGTTTATGCATTACCGACGCCTAGCAGTAAATATGGCTTTTTAAATGGAAAATCGAAATAATTTCTCCAAATCTATTCCAGATGTTGCCAACAGTTTGTCAATTTAATGCTAGTTAACGACCTATTGTATTATTATTGCTGATAAATCTGGGATAAATATAATGTATACTGATATCGTTCCTCGTATCGGTATCGACTGGTGTACATAGACTATTGCTATTGAAGCTTTAAAACAAAATAACATTGCAAAAACGAGTATATACATTTTCATGGACAATATGCTATGTCCGCGCAAAAAGAGGTCACTTAAATGTCTAGGAGTTCAAGGATCTGAACCCGGATTATCCACGTTAAAAATAATGTGCGTGTCCACTAAGCCATATAAGTAACATACTGCTTTGATATCTTCCATTTCCTATCCCTCTTTTTAAGAGTCAACAAGGCACAACATTATCTCACTTACCTACAGTAATTGTTATTGTGCCTTCGGATCTTGGCCCTACTATACAGGTAACGCAAGACACATTTGACAAAACATTGCTGGATAATACGCTCACTGATTGGAATATACGCTCATAGCTGTGCAACACTGATCACTCTGTGTACGCCTACTTATTGGATCATACGCTCACTGCTTGGAATATACATTCATTGCTGTACAACACTGATCATTCTGTTTACGCCTACTAATAGGACTATACGCTCACTGATTGGAATATACGCTCATAGCTGTACAACACTGATCATTCTGTTTACGCCTACGCATTGGACTATACGCTCACTGATTGGAATATACGCTCATTGCTGTACAACACTGATCATTCTGTTTACGCCTACTGATATGATTATACGCTCACTGATTGGAATATTGCACCCAGTGATTGGATTATACGCAAATTGATTGGAATATACGCCCAATTATTGATACACACGCCATATGCTGTATAACGCAGGCCATTATGTATACAAACATGTTCATGTACTCCACAAGATTACATTGTTCATTCTGAATATGTATTCTACCTAATTGCTTTAGTCATTCTGTATAGGTATTGAACAGAATAGTATTGGTCATTCTGTATAAGTAGTTTGATTAATAGTCATATTTATTTTAGTTTTAAATTCCCTATCACAAATATATTACAATTGTTTAATTATTAACAACATTATCGAGTTGACCTTACTTTAAACTGCATTATTAATTTTAAATTTTAGGGTTATTTTACATTCTTATGTTACTGGTTTAGTTACTGGGAGCAAGGTCAGACTGAGGCTGCTTTTTTCTTCGTACTGGATTAGTTACAGTGTATGTTGTTGTGTACGTGATGGTTGGTTGATTTTAATGATTAGTTACTGCCTACTTAGTAAATTTATGTATATATGTTGGAAATCAAGGACCATATAGCGATTAAGTGTGAGGTTAGCTAGCTGTTAAATCGATTTAAACCCCCAGTATTTTTTGCTGACAGTTCCAAGGCTGTAATTCGCTATATAATTGTTGTTTCTGTTTATGTTATGAATGTGTTTTGTATTTCCCTTTCCCCTATGCAATTCTGTTACTTTATACAGTGTTCAGATTGTTTCCTGCCCATTTTTGGCCTACTAAGACCAGTTGTCTTGACTTGTCCTGTGATATTTTCCATCCATTAATTCCCACCTCCCCTTCCCTTACTGTCCACTTTGATTCTCCTAGTTATTCCTTGTGGTCTACTGGGCCATTCCTTACGCCTCAGTTTCTTAATATGTGTACCGTTTGACCTCCTTTAGTGCCTTATGTTTTGTGGACTGTTGTTTTTCCGGATAGCTGCGTGTGGCTTTCCATGTAGTTACGTATTCTCTCTCTTCTACTGTATTACTTTGGTACTTTTGTACATATGTTGCCCTGGAGTAAATTGGTCATTCTATTTATGAACACTACTGGATTACATGAGTCAATCTTTATATGGCCCCTACTGTATAGCATTGGTTATTTTGTATATGTGCCTTACTGGAATGCATTGGTCACTCTATATATGAACACTACTGTATTACATTGGTCATTCTGTATACGTGCTGTACTAGATTGAATTGGTCAGCCTGTGTATATACTGTACTGGATTACATTGGTCAGCCTGTATATGCAGTCCACTGAACTACATCGGTCATTCTGTATATGTACTCTGCCGGATTGAATTTTATTTGTCATTCTTTATATGTACTATACCGGATTGCATTTGTCATTTTGTATATGTACTCTACCGGATGCATTTTTCAATCTGTTTATGTACTATACCGGATGCATTTGTCATTCTGTATATGTACTATACCAGATTGCATTTGTCATTCTGTATAAATTATGTACTCTACCGGATGACATTCAGAATAGTTGGAAACTGTAGCAAGCTTCTGGTTATTTTCTACTAAAATGTTTCCTATTTTTATCACAATTTCCATGAGATAGTATTCTGCTTGGCACAAATATTCATGAAGCAAAGTATGTTTTGACTGTACAATTTAATCAGAATATTATGTGTTCTGACAAAGGTAGTCATTTTATACACACAGTTACTACACGTATATGAGTTTCATTTTATTACATTGCTGATTTCATATTGCAACATCAAAGATGTATGCGTTATATATATGAAGTATATTGTTAAGAAATACTGTTCAACTCGCTTCAACCTTTTCAGGAAATATTTACTTCCTATCTGTCATTCAGTAAATCAATACACAAAACTTTAATGCACAAGCAACAACATTATTACAAAGCTTTACGTTCTGTCCTGGTTGACTAAATTTAAACAGTGACATAACAACCAAATTGGACGTTTACATTTCTACATTTCATATTTACTTTATTCAAGCATAACAGTGTGAACTGTTGCACAGAACTGTCGTCCGATCGAACAAACTCCCTTATAGTATCATGTTGTCATACACCCCTTCCTGCCTGGGACCAAGCCTTGAGGAATGACTTCAATTGGAAATCCTGTTACACCACCAAGAGAGCACTTAAAGTAATTGAAATTTCTTTCAATCAGGCATAAGACATTATTTGCAGATTACTACTCTAGGGCATCAATATTGAAATTAAGATATTTTGTGATATTTATCAATTGTTTCAAAAACACCACACTATGATATTTACAATGTGCAGTGTCAAAACTGACGACAATTGTCACTCTGGTACTATTTCGGTATATTAATTTTCTAGCGTATTAATATATGTAAGGATTTTCTTTAAATTACCGACTAATTTTCAGTGAAATGCATATTAAATCGATACTAAAGACAGTTTAGTTAGTAACATTAATTCTCGCCGGCTTGTGTTTTACTAAGATATTTTCGGTTCTCTTTGCGTTAAGTTATTATGAACAGGGCATAGGTAATACCTATCAATCGGTTATATTCCTGGCAGTGTCTGTTTCTATTATGGCGTCATTTCACTTTATACATTATGACATTCAGATATATTAACGACTGATATCTATCTACACTACTGTTCGATACCACAATTAAATCATTCTCTCTTGGAACTTAAATTCCCAACACCGCGCTACACTAACACAGGAGGAACAGAAATGTCAACGAAGGAGGAGTTGATGTAATCATAATGCAAACCAAACTCACACACAAACAGTGGACAATATAACATGACACATGGACAAAATATCAACAAAAACTTAAAACATTAGACATAACAGTAATACCCGGCAGTCAACGTTTCATTATACCCCCATGGATTACCTGGGGATAATATGAGTAGGCATACAGGGTAGATTGAAATATTTACAACGGAGAACGTACATTGGCAAGCTAAAGTAAATTATGTTCAGGTTAAGTTAGAAAACATGAAAAATATCTGTTCATATGTTACTTTCATAGTTAATGCATGTTCTTGGAAATAATACCGACACGTTATTTCGAGCTGTTGCAAGTAATTCAATTAACAATGTAGTCGTTTTACTACAGCTTCATGTCGATCGCTCAGCTTATGTAAAGTATCCGCGTCAATATGAATGTACTTGGTTTTTACACCTTGTGTAGAAATAATGTTCCCATTTAAAAATCTGACAGATAGTAAGTAACATAACAGAAACAAACAACTACACCACTCCGTCTGTTATGGCCTGTAAACATCCTACGCACTGCACTCTTGCACACATGCTGCAACACATAACTCAGATAATAATTGTCATGAATGCATTGCATTTGTCTGTTGCAATATCTATTTCACGCCGGAGGGGTTTAATCTTTCGTATAGCATTAACGGTAGGCACATTATATGATGGAAATGATGTTGCTGGCATTCAGTTCGTCTGAATACAGTTTTTGTCAAAGTATTAATGCAGACGCGAGTCAGTGTCTCTTAACTTTATCATAATACAGACTTACACTGTCGTTTGCGAGAAAGTCTTGTACAAATTAAGTTTAAAGTGCCACTAAAGATTAATAGAAATTATGTTGTATAATCCCTTGTCTTGGATAAATACATGTATATACTGAAACACTTTTCTACCAGGTCTTCCATCCTACGGTTTGGATGTTTTTCAGTTTTGATAGAAATCTTTAAAGCATTATTTTTTACAATCATTTATATAATTTGGGTTTCCAAATTTTAAAATTTTAAACAAATTTGAAGGGGTACATAATAGAGGGTGTATGGGGAGTAATAAACGACGAAAAGCAGTAAAGATGAAGAGAAAATAAATACATCACAGATGAATTGAAAACATGGTACATCTAATATTAAAAGGTCTGGAGAACTACACTAAACATAAATATTCGGCATAACAGAATGCTAAGAGCAGAACTGTATCTTTACTTTCAATAATCTATTCACTTCATCGAAATACACAACGTTATATCCAGCAAATATTTAGATACTTTTTTAGCAGTAAGTGACGAGAGACGACATAGAGAGAGAGAGAGAGAGAGAGAGAGAGAGAAGCATTTTTCGAATATCATAAGGCCACACCAAATTGATTTATAGTTCGTCGGATTTACCGCGAAATTCGGCGCTAACAAAGGCTACTTTTCTTATTTTAAGGTACTTTCATTCATTTAATTACCTTTCGCTACAAGTGCTATCGTTACAAGCTCAAGTGTTCGGGAGGATCCCACGATTTTCGAAAATCGTCTGTCCATATTTAAAGCTATCAAGAGTAGTCGTTCTTGAATGTCGTTCGTAACACATCTTTTCATTGGCTTAAAACTTTAATAAACCAATCGCTATGCATTTCACACACGGCTTGTTTATCAGGGTGTCCTTGAAAATATTACGGACAGTTAGCGCCTCTAAACTTGCCCAAAATTAACATCGTTGATATAATCTGACATTAAAATCACATTTGTACATCCTAATAGACGACAACGATATTAAATATATGCCTAGCAACCGTAGTTAACTATAAGGGGAGATCACTGCGTAGGAGATTGCCTGCATGGATGAATGACGATATGCAGGAAATTTATATTAAATGCATCAAAACTTAGGCTAAATAAAGGTTGATAGAACCGCTACACAGACATTTAAAGGTTTTGGATACTCGGCAACATGAAGTACTTTTGACAAGCGTGGACAATCGTACAAATACTGGAAAATTCATACAGTCGCGAAAACAGATGACAATAGAAAATGTAAACGAATTAAAGCGAGCATGGAGCTGTATAATATGTGTTTGGTCAGTCTATAATTCTGATCAACACATATGTGTACGATTCGATACTTCGTGATAAACATCTCGATTGGAAAAATGCATTAATCTAGGATAGCATGGAAGAATAGCCTCACAACTAGAAATTAGAAAACAAAATGGTAAGCCCCCTTACTCTGAGACGTTACAATATAACCAGTATTTTGTCAAAAACAGAGGAAATCAGATGAAACTGTTCAGCCAAGACTAACATGGTGCTTTTGAACATTATAATTTTAAACTTGAAATGCCATAAGAAGACTTACGAATACTGTTTTCATCTTGTTCACAATCACCCCGTCGTGTCAGTCGGTGTGACAGATATTACCTATTTAGTTTAAGGTAAGAAATACTTAATCAGTTTTCAAGGAAATGTAACTTGGCAAACATAGCAATCAGACGTGTAGATGTGTAAGACATCTTAAGCATAACCACCAAGCATTTTAAGGAGAATTTATATATGACCCAATAACATAAACTAGTTGTGCATCTCATGGTAACATTCAAGTCGAAGTGGGTAGCTCACCTACGCACAAGGTGCTTAATGCGAGCTTATGTGATTGACTGATGTCTAGTTTTAAGTTTGCAACCAGCATTGCTCAATGTTTTTGTATTTGCTACTCATTAAAAAAGGATAGATAACAAATTTTCGCTCGCTCACCCCATCCTTTTCTTAAAAAAATCCGAGGAACTACTGATCAATTTGGTGTGGCCTTAATTGGTTGTAATGTCGTGTTAAAATGGCACAGTGCCCTGGGGTAATTGCATCAGACAGGCGTGTGTAGGCCTACATTTTATAAATTTATTAAGTCATCGGTAATACATGTAGCAGAGTGGCGCAGTGGAAGCGTGCTGGGCCCATAACCCAGAGGTCCGAGGATCGAAACCTCGCTCTGCTAAATTTTTATCATTTAACATATTATCAGTTAAATACCATGCAAAAAGTATTAAAATGAGTACAGCACACGACCGGCTTATCTCAGTATTGGGAACAAATATTTGTGAGTTCAATATAATTAAAATGAAAACAATCATACAAGAAATAGTATTCTCAAAATGAGATGTCGCATCATAGAAAGGGTTATCGTTCGGTATTTGTATAATTGATCTAAAACCGATTATTATTATATTTTTTGTAATACAGTTAAAACATAAAGACGATTCATTCATGCATCGAAACATCTCTCTCCAAAAGTTTTATCATTATTCATATCATATCATACAACATTTTACAAAGCAAAACACACCGAACAGCCCAAATAGGAATCATCAGCACACAGCTATGCGGGATCAATCTCATATTGAATATACATTTTTTCGATTTGTTGAATGTATAGCTGTGGATGCATGTGTTATTTTTTAAGGTCATTACATTTTAACCTATACTTCCCTGTTACGGCTAATTGGTACTGGGCATTATTGTAGACTAACTGAAAATATAGGATTAAGTGCTGCGTCTGTAACTTGAGAAATCAAAGCACTGAAATTGCTGATAGCAATGAGCTCTCTGCAGATCACAGACGTCACTTTGACATGTATTTTACCTATCACAATAATCTTCGTCTCTGTAATATGTTAGATTCAGAGTCATTTTTGCCAAAAACATTCCAACGGTATTTGTCTTTAGGACCAAAGGTAGTTGCATTAGGCAGGTGTGTATACATTTTTTTAACAAACGATGACTCATACATCAGAGTGACGCATAAGAAGCGTGCTGGGCCCATAACCCAGAGGTCCGAGGATCGAAACCTTGCTCTGCTATCTTTTTATTACTTTTAATCAAGACAAGCCATTTAGTTGGTGTCTGGTAGGCAGACGTATGCACATGCCCTTAGACTGTACGGAACATGTTCGGTATAGACATTCGATTTTTAAACTGGAGTCAGACCCATCATTTGATTCGATCCGAAATTGCACAGAATTTGCCATTCAGTTCGAAAAATAAGTAGCTCCAACTTGAATGACAGATATCAAATTGTAAATACAATGTAACAGGTATCTAGTATTCGAATTGCAGATATAATCATTTCTATAATGAGTTCTAAATATATAACCTGATTCGGCAGATCTATCAATTGAACTTCAGGGGAAGTTAACACGTCTGTTTTGATGTTATGTTGAAATGGCATCATACCAAGGGACAATTGCACCAGACAGACGTGTGCACATTTTATAGATAATTTCAAATCTAGGTTGATTCATAAAGCAGAGTGGCGCAGTGGAAGCGTGCTGGGCCCATAACCCAGAGGTCCGAGGATCGAAACCTCGCTCTGCTAAATTTTTATCATTTGAAATATTGGTAAGCATTTTTAAGAAGCAAAACACAACAAAAGGCCAATTGGGAATCGCCAGTATACATAATTATATTCGGATTCAATCATATATAAATATATTCGATTTGTATTATTGAATGTTGAGTTGTGGATGCATGTTTAGGAATGTGTTATTTTTTAAGTCAGAACATTTTGATTTATAGGTTTACGGCTAATTGGTACTGGGCTACGTTGTAGAACAATTGAAAGAAGAAATATCTTGAAAAAAGATGATACAGTTATAGAATATAATGGCAACAAGAAGGAGTTTATATTGCACATAAGTTTTTATTTCAATAAAGACACCATTACAAATTGTTCTATAAGATGACAAAATTGCATTGTACACTTACTATTCAAACACGTACATATAATATACAATTCGAAAGAAACACTCGAAGTGTTTCTAATTATGAAATTGAACATCAAGGGAAGTAACTTAAAAGGCGTTAACATATAAGGGCGGAAATAGCCAAACGTTCGTCATCGGTATATAGTAAAACTTTTCCACTGGTATAGTCGCTAAAACAAGCATCTACTTTCTGATATTATTAAACTAATAGATACTTTGATGTATGAGAATTTACGTGATATCCTCCCCTAAATTGGATATATAGGCTTTGATTTAGGATGAGTTGTTATCTACAGAACGCCGGTGTATAACCTAAATTTTAAAATATACTCCAAGCTTCGTGTGCTTACTGGTACATCATTTAATTACAAAATATATGAATGATGAATTTTGCTAATTAACAAAAGTAATTTTGTACAAACTTAGTACTACGTAATTATAAGACTTAATCTGAGCTTCCTGCACGGAATTATTCATTGGTATTGGAATCCTGGGATTGGTGTTTTCCGTCTGCACAATATGTAAAAGTGAAACGTATCACAGAGAATGTCACATTCACATGGCGTCTGCACACAAATCTCCAGAACACGAAATCAAATGAAAATGACGAGGTATAGAGCATAGGACGGAACTACGATCAGCATGAAGAGAAACTTCGCATAACAATCTTTGAACTGTCAGTTTGAAAACTGGAGGTTTAAACTAATTTTACGGCATCCCAACAATGTACTTCACATTTGCTTATACAACATGAATTGGGAAATAAATTTGAACACTGTATTATTGTTATTACTTTCTTCATGTGTCTCCATAAAAGGGTAAAGGGATGCGCTTCGCTACATATTTCATTATGTTACACAAATCACAATGTTGATGTACGAAATTGTGTACGTAAGTAAGTTTTATGTTAGCGCACGCAGTCTATTTCGTGAATACTTGATGAAGTGTGAACAAATGAATAGCCTGTTTGAAAGGTTATCAATATACAGGTCTAGCCGAGTTTGTTGCTTTGTGGAAAGCAATAGAAAATGATTGGTGAACAGTCACATTTCAGATTATTATGTCATTGTAATCATTGAAGTTGAATCATTGAAAACTTAATCACATTCATAATATTTGGAAACTGTAGCAAGCTTTAGGTTAAGTTTTACTAAAATGATTCTTATTTTTATCACAATTTCCATGACATAGTATTCTGCTTGGCGCAAATATTCATGAAGAAAAGTATGTTTTTACTGTACTATTTAATCTGAATATTATTTGTTCTGACAAAAGTAATCATTTCACACACACAGTTACAACATGTATTTGAGTCAAGTTATTTTTATCAAACGATTATCACATTGTTGATTTCACACTGCAACATCAGCGACAGGCGCGTAGCGTCCTGTACGGAGAGTACGCAGCTGCGTACACATTGTCTCGAAAAATCGAAAAAATAAAAAGTTCAAATCTGCATTAAAAAAACTTCGTTCAATTCAGGGATAAGAATGCGCCCAGAAGTCACTACAGACAATCTAGAAACAAATTTTTTTTCAGGGGGAGTACCCCCGGACCCCCCGCAAAAAAGGATCTTGCGTACACATCACAAACCTCCTAGCTACGCCCCTGAGCGAGGTATGTGCTATATCTATGATTCAAAGTGTATTGTAAAGAAAAACTGTTCAACTCGATTTAACCTTTTCAGCAAAAAATAACCTGTCATTCAGTATATCGATACACAAAACTGTAATGCACGAACAACTACATTATTACAACCATATACGTTCAGTCCTGTTTGACTTAATTCTTTTTTTTATGACGTCATTAACATTTTATGACGTCATAGATATTTTATTATACACTACCAAAAACATTTTCTCTCTACAATGCGGTTTTATTACACATCTTAATATTCATTGAGTACAGTCGTATTTTGTGTTTTCGTTTTAGGTTTCTTAATATTAGTTTTCTTAATAGACATATTTCTTTTAGTTTCAAATTCCCTATCACTAATATCTAAGAATTGTTGAATTATTAACTACATTATCGAGTTGACCTTACTTTAAATTGCATTATGAATTTGAATTTTTAGGGTTATTTCACATTCTTATGTTACTAGTTTAGTTACTGGGAGCAAGGTCATACTGAGGCTGCTTGTTCCTTCGTGCTGGATTAGTTACAGTGTCTATTGTTATGTGCGTGATGGTTGGTTGCTTTTATGATTAGTTACTGCCTACTTAGACAATTTATGTATATATGTTGGAAATCAAGGACAAAATAGCGATTAAGTGTGAGGTTAGCTAGCTGTTCAATCGATTTAAACCCCCAGTGTTTTTGCAGAGAGTTCCAAGGCTGTAATTCGCTATATGGTTGTTAAATGTAACTCAAAAGTAAAGTACATTTAATTTGATTAAGCATGTGCCATTATAAGTTTTCAGAGAACTCTATTATCTATTACAATTAACCCTACTCAAGGTACAGACAATTAACTCCAATCATCTCCCGCTTTCATCCTATGTACAGTATGTAACATGTTAGCAGGGAAACTTAAGTTTATGAATCAATCGATTTCGAAGGTTTGCATGCGTCGTAACTTAGGTAAAGAATACAAGATGCAACAAATAATATTTTATATTGTGTGTGTGTTGGAGTATCTGCTTCTTAACTTTTGACATAATTTTTATATAAAAAATGCAAAGAAAGTACAATTACCCCAGTTACACATTGCCTTTATGTCCATAGAAATAATTCAGTGAGGCATGTTCTATGTTGGAAACGTAGTGAGAATATGACTCTGGTCCAATTTTACGCCTTGTAAATTAGAACAAATTGTCCCGTAGATTAGACCCTCGTTTTATTGTGGAGTATGTCAAATTAAACTGATCAAAAAATAAGTATTATAAAGAAAAATACATATGCGAATGTATGTTAGTAAGTTCATTTGTCAAAAGCATATACACTCGTATGAGTGACTTAATGTCAATTTTAGCTAAATTTCAAAGTTGAACCTTCTTACAGCCAATATATTTCATTTAGTTTGAGGGCAATCAAGCAAACGCCTTAAAATCATCAGTTTGAATATATCCCATTCGAGATTTCACATTATATAAGCAATTGTATGTTTTGTATCCGACTAAAACTTCCTTGTCCTGTAAATTATAATGAGCTCATCGATATTTCCTAAGTTTTATGAAATGTATTAGATCATCTAGGATGGGAAGTATTCGCCCATTTATCTGCGGTGCTACTGAAAGACCCACCTCACGAAGAACTTTTCCTACTTCGATCAAAATTTTATAAACCTTTGGCGGTCTCATGAATCTGAAATAACTCATTTTCCGAGTTAATTAACATGCATAAATTCATTTGTGGTATCAATTTGTAACATGTGTCCAATATAACAGATGTCTTGTAGAGCCCTTATAAAGTCAGAAACTTTTATTTTGCTTAAACCATTTTCATTTCTTTGTATGTATTCAATTTGTTATGATTCTATATTCATTATTAAACGCTATCACTATTTATTGATTCTACTTCCTTCACAGTTACTCCGTTCCTTCTACATCTGGACCTCTCGTCTTACCGTCTTCTCATGACAGAGCCGATACACGCATGTTGGTGCTTTATGTACCAAGATGTTATCTTTGTCTTCAAACACATGAACAGCTATTACGTACTAGTATTTCATCTGTTGGGACTGATGTCTGGCCATCATGAGCTAACAATACAAGTATAAAAATAGTGTGGACTTTGTACATATATACTTCTAACTTGATGTAATAGTGTTCTAATTTGCAACTATTCGATTAAAAAATGTTGATTGCGTGTTAAATATTATTTATTAATGTGAAACACTTTCAGTCTGGTGCGATACGTTTAACCAAAACAGAAAAAAGAACAGGGGAACATTTTTCCTTAATTACACTCAGATAAACGAAATTGCAGTCATATAGCTATGTATTCATCAATTTGTTTTGCGATTTTTTACTTCAATGTTCATATGTTAACACGAATAAAACAATATCATCATTTTCCAGTGTAAGACAATACACAATATTTGCAATAACTATTGAGACACATGGATAATTAATAAATACCAATAAAAATGAACTTCCAAAGACTTTTCTTGCCATTTAGATAGATTGAAACATAAAAAAATTGTCTTTATGTATATATTTAACTCTATGTTTGGACATAAAAACTTACCTTCATCATATTATTAGCATTAAAGTTAAAGTAAAGTATTTTAATTGAATATTTTTCAGCAAAAAATACAAAGAACCCAATATCAATATTTTGTTTGCTTCTAAAACGCACGTATAAATACTCACCTAGTTTGAGCAATTTTGCAGACAACAACTTTTAGAAATTATGACGGTTTTTGTAGAAAGTTGACTCTCGATCGTGTCATAAACAACGAAAGGGGCGCAATAAGCAAACCGATGCGAATAAACCGAATGAATGAAGAGTCTAGACAAGGTTTCGTCCCGTAAATTATGCCTCGTAGATTAGAAAATCAAACATAAAGATTAAGTAAAATGCATCGACGTGATACTACTGCGAACGGGAACGTTCCAAATGTGCTGTGAGTAGATACTACTATATCAGGTCTACAAACTGTGACCAATAATATGTCTCTATGTTTTACCATTAAATTCTCATTCTTAATGACTCGTAAATTAGAAAGCTGCGTCTGTCGTTTGACATTTTTCTAAAAGCATCAATGTTAAGTATTTTTTTATTGATACTTGATATATAATGAACATACAAAGGATGTAAAATCGCTCGTATTTTCTAATACTTGTGAAATTCTAAATGCATTTAATGTTTGGACTCGTAGATAAGTTCAATTTTGGCGACAGTACATGAATCTGTGATATAAGCCAAGCCATGAAGTAAAGGAGGATTTCATTTTCTTAACCGACAAAATGGCCGTAAAATGTTATAAACCAGGCAAACTTGTAGGCGACATAGGTTTTCAGTGACCATCGATGGTTCCATGTATCCTATTTTTGTCGGAACCATAATTCGTTCTTCAAATTGTACTTAAATATTACCAATGGCCTATACATTTTGCATAAGCAACTATTTTAGATAGCATGGGCTTTATAAGATAACCGCAACGTCACAATTGTCGGCGTCATCAATTGGCAATTGTTCGTAAGACTGAGTCTAATATAGAAACTATGGTATTTTGTCATATTTATTAACAAGTTTCAGTCTGGCACTTCTTTTTGGTCAATTGATTTTCTAGCGCATTAATATATGTAAAGAGTTTCTTAAAATTACTGAATAACTTCAGTGAAATGCGTTTTGAAGGTCTTAGCATTAAAAATTAATTCTCGCCAGCCTGTGTTTTACTCAGATATTTTCGGTTCATTTTGCATTAAGATTTTATCAACTGTAGGTTATACCTATCAGTTTGCGGCATTCCTGTCAGCTTCTGTTTCTATTATGCAGTATACATTACGTAATTCAGTAGATCTATCACAGACAGATATCTATCTTCACTACAGTTTCATAACACAATTTAATCATTCTCTCTTTGAACTATATATTGATGAATGTGTACGCAGGGGCTAATTCTAAAAGCTGAGTGGTGGCATACGAAGATTACTTTATATTTATTTGCTCTAAATTCTCTGATCTGAGATTAAAATATATATTAATCAAAGGACTAAAAGTCCCAACATCAAACTACACAGTAACAGGAGGAAGAGAAATGTCACGGAACGAAGGAGGAGTTGATGTAATCATAATGCAAACCAAACTCACACACAAACATTGGACGATATAACATGAAACATGGACAAAACGTCAACATAAACCTAAAACATTAGACATAACAGTAAAACCTGACAGTCAACGTTTCATGTTACCCACAGGCATTACCATAGGGATAATATGAGAACATGGTAGATTGAAATATTTACAACGGAAAACGAACATTGGTAAGCTAAAGCAAAATATGTTTAGGTTAGGTTAGAAAAAATGAAGAATATCTGTTTCTTTTCATATTTAATGCATGTTCTTAGAAATAAAAACGACACGTTATTTCTAGCTATGTGAATAAACTTGATGTTTACACTTTGTGTAGAAATAATGTTCCCATTTAAAAATCTGACAGATTGTAAGTAACAGAACAAAAACAAACAACGACACCACACCGTCTGTTATGGCATGTAAACATCCTACGCAGTGC
The DNA here is from genome assembly GCA_032209605.1 of Mactromeris polynyma. Classification (NCBI taxonomy): domain Eukaryota; kingdom Metazoa; phylum Mollusca; class Bivalvia; order Venerida; family Mactridae; genus Mactromeris; species Mactromeris polynyma. The sequence goes on from JASFXZ010000001.1 coordinate 6,718,541, forward strand.
ACTCTTGAACACATGCTGCAACACATAACTCAGATAATAATTGTCATGAATTCATTGCATTTGTCTGTAGCAATATCCATTTCACGCCGGAGGGGTTTAATCTTTCGTATAGCATTAACGGTAGGCACATTATATGATGGAAATGATGCTGTTGGCAGTTCGTCTGAATACAGTTTTTATCAAATTATTAATGCAGACGCGAGTCAGTGTCTCTTAACTTTATCATAAACAATATGTGAGAAAGTCTTGTACATATTCAGTTTAAAGTGCCACTAAAGACGTACGTGATTAATAGAAATTGTGTTTTAGTATCCCTTGTTTTGGATAAATAAATAATGAAACACTTTACTAACAGGTCATCTTACGTTTTTGATGTTTTTCATTGTTGACAGAAATCTGTATAAGCATTTATTTTAACAATCATTTATATGTTTGGTTTCCAAATTTTAAAATATGGGTATAAATGAATTTAGTAAATGTATATTGCAGTTCACTTATTTTAAATAAAATGTGACAACAGAAGAAGCCTCTTGGCCCCTGAGATCTTTATTCCGTTGAATATAACTCTTGAATTATGACGTAATGAGTTTGAAAAATAAGGGTAAATAATGGAATGAAATTACAAACAGGCAAACAGGATGCAGTTTAGGAATATGCTAGTAATCTGCAATAGCAAAATACATCTACGCTGAATCGAAACGGTGTTATTTGACGACCAAATGTTTGATAGTTCACCACACAATAACGCGATTCCTTTGCTCTTATGAAGTCATTTGCAATGCCGTAAATGTCCATGGCAGTAGTAGCGTCTCGGTGAACAAGCAATAAGCCAGCAAAGGAATAAGTATATCATACCTCATCATATTGAAGCCATGAAAAATTCTGAAGCCATACTGCCTTAAATGCACGCTGTTCTGGTGCCTTCTTACCATACATACGTTTATGAACATTACAGTCGTGAGGTTGATTGGGTTTATCCATGTTAGCATTTTTTAGACATTCGAATTCCACGGAATTTATTTCTTTAGCAGGTTTTCGAGAGCAAAAGCAATTTTCATATTATACCTTTCAGGTTGATGCTTAAAAGAAACTAGCTGCCTTTACTTATCCACTTAAATTCATAAATAGTTAATCAAGTTAATCACCCTTGTCAGTCGTCGATCACGTTTGTATCAATTTAACATATCAACACCGTACATTTTCACACCATATCAATTAACTATTGGGATAACACTGACATACTCGATCGCCTTGGAAACCGATAGTAACAAGTCCGTATCCACCGTTTATTTCGCCGCTCCAATTTCATTGCCACTTTTCGGCAGCAAAATTATGAAAAATCTCAGTTTTGTGATAGGAGCATGACCGTTGCTTGCCGAATCATTGGGGCGGCGGTCGCCACCCTTCAAGCCCCAGTTGCGACGCCACTGCAGCGGGTTGGCCCTTTGACAAGTATTTATACACTAGTTTTCGTATCCGATTTCAGACAACCTGGTTAGAGCATACATGATCTTGTACTCAGACAGTTTGTAGGGGATTATTGTATAACATTACATTCAAACACAGTGCTCTAACAGTCCAAAAATGAAGGGGTCAATATTAGAGGGCGTATTGGGAATAACAAACGACGTACACCAAATAAAGATGAAGAGAAATTAAATCACAGATGAAATGAAAAAGTTCAGATCATCACTGACCACTCCGGCACGAAATAAGACTGGGATTGGGATAAATTCAATGGAGAGGTCTGGAGAACTACACGAAACAAGAATATTCGGCATTACAGACTGCTAAGAGCAGAACTATCTCTGTAAAATTTGTTTTTACTTTCGAGAATATATTCATTTCATCAACATACACAACGACTTATTGAATATATAAATATTTAGATACACTTTTTAGCAATAGGTGACGAGAGACGACTAGTTGAGAGAAGGTTTTTTCAAATATCATAAAGGCGTTAGAATATAAGAGCGGAAATAGCCAAACTTTCGTATTCGGTATATTAAATATTTCCCTGATATTGTCAATCAAACAAGCATCTACTTTCTGATATTTTCATACTAATAGACACTCTCAAGTTTATGTATGAGAATTCACGTGATTTCCTCCCCTAAATTGAATCTATTTAGGACTAGTTGTTATCTACAGTACGCCGGTGAATAACATGAATTTTAAAATGTATTCCAAGCTTCATGTGCTTACTGGTACATTATTTAATTCACAAAATATGTGAATTATGAATTCAGCTTGTTAATAATAGTCATTTAGTTCACGAATACACTTTCCTCTAGGCATATGCTAATTACCTCAACACGAAACAATCACGAAAAGCAAACAGTCTTCATCAAGCGTTAAAACTGCAAGAGGAAACACTATTCATAAAATAAACGCCAATACTCGCATTGTCGATATCGAAATAATGCTCGCTACACACATATGAAATATGCCAACAATGTCTGGAAGGACTAACGCTGAAATGACCACACATGCCTTTTTTATTACAAACTCAGACAAAAAGAGTCTGTATTTTCTCAAGAAAATTACCCGACTTTATCATATGGTTTCATGAACGTTCGTTTTGACAATTATACGAATAATTGTTTTGTAGATAACATTCAAGCGGTTGTACATTTTTATTATCTTATTAATATACCGTTATACACTTCTTACGTATCTGCTTAGGAATTACATCCTTGGCGACGAAAATATTGTTCATTGCAACTGATATAATATTAACTAAAATAAACAATAATTTTACATAATTACAAGTTATAATAGGGGTATAAAATACATTAAAGACCTTTTGATGAAAATGGTAACTATGTAAAAAGAACTGACTAAGAAATAATGACTGGAACTAATATTAACTTTTTGAATTATAAAGGAAGGGTAAATCCATTTAATTGACTGTTAAACAATGGCAATTACATTTAACAAAAATGACAAAGAAAATCAATTGTATCCTATAGTTCCAAAATATTTCTCACCAGTCCTATTTCTGTAAAAAAAGCAGTAGTCTCACCATATAACCGGTTGATAAAATATAATGTTCTGACAACAAGTCAACAGAAATGGATAAATGTGTACTATGATTTCCTAACAAGAATCAATCACAGAACTTAAACGAGCAACATTTGAATATATGAGCTGGGAATTTTACTTATTTTACATATTTTAATAAAGCAAAAGAAAAAAGTATTCATTTATTTAGGGAATGCCAACTGATGCAGAATATCATCTCAGAAATAAATTACTAAATTTGATATAGACATTGATAGTAAAACTTTTATTTTAGGTCGCCAACAAAATATAACATGTTTTATCTACTATCTAAAAAATATATATACTTGTGTAAGAGATAAAACCCAATACCGACATTAACAGGAGTAAAGAAAAGCTTATCACTAGCTATGGCAATTGAAAGCAAAACAAATGCAAAAGAAGAAAAGAAAAATTAACTGGACACTTGTTGCCAATTTTGTTAGTAAATATATATATAATAGACAACTTGTTTATTGAAAATATAAAGTAGCTGAAATCAAAATCTGAATGCAAGTTCAACTTCTTTACTTTTTTGAGGGGAATTACTTTGAATTTTATACAAATCAACCATATGTTAGTTAATAATTTCTGCGTTAGTAAAATACAAATTTATTTGTATCTCTTGCAATGAATCTTAGAGAAATATTGGAAATACTAACGTTGAATTCGTTCTTATACATCATACTAACTACTATTTTGTAAAGTATGTAGTGGGATGTTCTTGACCCACACAAAATATTGGAAATACTAACCTTGAATTCGTTCTTATACATCATACTAACAACTATTTTGTAAAGTATGTAGTGGGATGTTCTTGACCCACACATATTTACGAGAAAAATAAAAATATATCCCCTTCAAAAAAAAAATTCCCTCGGATCTTATACGCGGACGTGTTGTCGAGTACGATAATGTCGTCAACTCTGTACAAGGGAAAAGGGAGTTAAAACTGAAATACTTGATAGTATATCTTTATTAGACCCTGATTACCCCACACTAACGCAGAAAATCAGCATTTGTATTTTATTGTGGTATTCTACTCGGCATTCGAATAACTGGTGAATATCAAAAATAATGTATTAACATTTCATATACACTAGTTTCAGTCAGTGGTGTGCTTATAAAGTGTATGAGAACTTTGTTTTTATTTCAGTCTGAGTTACTGGCCGGCAACGTTTCGTGTTCAATTGACCCCTGTGACCTTGACCTTTAAATCAGTGACCCAAAATTCAATAGAATTCCTCTACTACCCGCGATCAATTTGTGGAATTGTTTGAAGAGGGTAGGTCAAGGTGTTCTCGGGTCATTTATCGGTAACGAAACGGTTGGCGACCGACCGGCATTTTCAATGCAATATACCCACTCGTCTTCGAGGGGGGGGGGCATAAACAGTCGGCCATAGCTATAAGAATGCGTAAAATCATTACGCACTCATTGATATGAAGATGGCACCACCGGCTAAACTGTACAAACAATGGTAACATCATACGCTGTTACATCACACTTACATAGTAGATTACATAATTGAATTGTCAGTTTCGAAAACCCGGAAATAATGGAGATAAAAATGTACGAATACTAGTTACAAATAAATATTACATTACATCGCTTTACAAACATGTGCTTTGTTTGATTTTAAGGAGTTCATTACGATCAAAGTTGAATTTTAATAGCTGTATGTATGTACGTATAGCATGTACTGTGTAATATTCAGCATGTGTATAATCAAGTGAATGATTATGGTTATAAAAGACATTATCTAATGTGCTTGTTAGATATCGGGGGCTTTAAAATGGGACATGACATGTCTACATGCTTGCTGAATCAGGGAAATAAATGACAAAAATTATCATAAAGTTTTTAGCATTGTCATTCAGTCACATAATGTTATTTCTCACGCATTCATTCTCAATGCTAGTCGAGAAAGAGTATGACAATATTATAAATGACACTAAGGACGAGAGAATATGATGAAGCGAAAATACTCAGAAATGCACAGCAATTAAACGCGACGAGAACACCTAGCAATATAGCGGACAATTGCCTTGCAACTATCATTATTAGAGGAAGATAAGCATAAATGCGCATATACGCTGTAGTATGCATTTCAACAAAGCAACATACAAGTGCCATTTAATAATACGTTGCATTCACAATTGCTCTCAGTATTTGGAAAGATCACATAGTCATTTTACATACTCTTGTCAGCATGTTATAGAGACTTACTCACACAGAATTTTGAAATAGCAAAACGCCTGCTTGGCATGATTATACGTTGTGTAGACATATCCATGCTGCTCTTAGTCTAAGTCAGGATAACAGGCTGGTTCAGAACGATAGGACATGAAACAAAGAATACAATAAAAGACAGACGAAATAATCTTGGCGAGCATCACTTTATTTCGACGAAATTAAGCAACAGTAGCTAAGACCAGACAACAAGACAATCAGATTAACATAATAAGACGTTACGTGGTCACGTTTAAGAAATTCGGCAAGTTGTTATGGTGGCCTGATATACTCAAACAAACTCCATGTACCAAAAATACATTATACGGAATGGTCCAAAAGAATGACTAGAAAACATAATAATTAAGAAAATAAAATGACAATTAAACAGAGTAGTTTAAGCAATGAAGATATTAAAAAGTCATTAAAGACAACGTATTGACAAGAAAGGACAATCATTGAACATATTATCTTAAACAATACAATAATTACAATAAAAGACATGTTTCAGAGCACAGTGGCAGCAACTTTTTGAGATCACTAATCGATCTTTCTTTAATTTCATCCCACGTTCTTTCACAAGTTGTTGCTATATTTCCCCTGCGACGATGTCGGATGTTGGAGATTGTTAATCAATTGTATTTAGATTTTGCCGCAAGTAAAATGCATTCAAATACATTTAAACACATTAATCTTTAGTAACTCAGTTGGGGTTTCCATATCGCTACTTCCAACTTTTCATTATTTGTTTGATGCAAATACAGGAAAGTGGAAATAAATTACTGATAACAACAAAAACAATTAATATATTCTCTATATTTAGCCATGGTTAACACATTAAGACCACGGCTCACAAATAAAACATCGACGTTGTCATAAATTACGGTATAATCACGAATGAAGTAACCATAAACATAAGTCTGGCATTTACCCAATATAGCGCACATTATTTCTCGCATCGATGAACCGGCCACACCGAGCTAACAATATGGGGGCTGTATTCAGATATGTATATAACAACTTATTAAATGACCTTCTGGTGGTATATTATTTCGCGGTGTAGTTAATGATGCCATTCGTGTCTATATTTTGTGTTGGTCATTCAACAGTTTCTCTAAGACCAAAATAAGGCAAACAGTATGCCACAGTAAGGCATTTGTTATTGTTAAATGCTGGCTTCAGTGCATATTTTGTTGGACACCATCATTAAAAACTTGTGTACTACTACAATATAATGTGTAATCAGATTTGAAAACATAAAGTACAAATTGACTCACAGCGCTGTTAACAGCAGTTTCATGTAACAATGGTGCGTGTTTCATATATATCACAATGCTTTTTATGCGGGTCTTTTGCCCTTTCTATATCTTTCCAATGGGTAATCTTGGTACATGTATTTCGATCCTATAGCCTAAAACCATAATATGTACATGTGTAAATCAAATCATTACTCGTTAAACCAGTTATATTTCATATATCGGGACACACGGATCACTCCACACAAATTATTTTGTACACAATGGTTTTCGAACTAAACATGGGATGAGTGGGTGGGGCATGACCTTGATTAAAACGTAAACGAGCCGGGAAAATTGGACATTGTAATCCTGTTTCATGCTGTAACATTATGTATTTAACGTTAACTGAATATAATTCAAACGCTTTTCAAGCTAGAAATGAGCATAAGCTTAACTTTAAATCATGTCAATAGGGACAGTATTCGTTCTCGGAATCGCCGCAGTTTACATACAAGTTCAACGTTCAAGCATATGATTACACTCAAAATAAACATAAAATAGTGAATGCTGTACTCACCTCCAACTCACTATCCATTCTTTTCCAAACAGAATTATCCAATAACTGTCAATAAACTCACATAAACACTTGAACCGTATTGCTACACCATGTATACGTAAACAAAGCGTTATCGATGACGTCAATTATAACGTCATTTCGTTCATGTCATTAAGACCGGTTTTGCCAGAGAACGGTCCATATAACAAAGTTCATATTAAACAATTTTAGACTATATATGGACTTTTAAATGTGGTTAATGTGTTGAAGTTCCATATATGATATTTAGACTATAATGAAAATACAAATAGTAAGTGTCTCGTCAGCCAAATCTGGCTGAGCATTAAATTTGTACTTATATGTTTTTATGTTATGCACTGTACCTTGATAGTTTATGTGTGACACTATAATAAACAAATAAACTGTAACTGTATTTCAAACGAAGAATGGATACATTTATACATATTTAGTGTTAACAACACGTTGTTCAAACAACCCCATTGGTATGTTTGTGTTTTAAAAGCCTTACCGGCCACAATATTAACTTCAACAATTTCCTGAAATTTATCAGGCGGGTCTTGCAATGGTCTACGCCAAGTGAAGATATCGTAACATGATTAATGCAGCCAATTTAAAACTTTCTGTTTTTGCACTGTTTTAGACAGATGATAATTCAGCCTTATGTTTAGTGTTTCCCCGTCGCGTCGCAGAAAAGACATTTTTACATGGACATTCTAATCAATTCCCCAAAATCTATTCCATATGCTGTCAACAGTTTGTCTTGGAAATGCAAGCTTACAAATCAAGTGATTGCGTTGCTGAGTCATCTTGGATGAATACAATGACCTATTTCTATTTCTCGTCTTTTTCACTTCGGTAGCAAATGTTATGTAAGGATATATCAATATTTATTTCTCCAGACATATCCACGGGGATATTTTGGGGTCTACAAATTAGTTTATACCATTATTTATAATTTTAATTTCACTTTAATACTTACGACTTGCTGTTAAATGGTAATCTTTTATAACGCCTTTAAAGAATACATATGATTGTGTTCATACATTTATTTTATTTTATCATTACTGATAAATTTGCACTCATGAGTCTAACGCCTACGTAACATTACTTGAGAAAATGATATTTATGGAAAGGCAGACTGTTTTGAAGAATTTAAAACATTAGATTTCATATGTGTAAGACATTTGCTGGTAGCGCTGAATAATAAGAGTCGAAAATTGCAATTAGTTGAATTCCAGTAGGCGTCCGTTTTAACCTTTCAAAATTACCGAGAGACTGCGCCGTTTCATTACTGTGTAGTGACTACATGACAGAGTCAACAATGGATGTAACTGTTGTAATTGTTCAACCCCTATCATTGGCAGCGTTACTTGGTAAGATGTCAACAAAAACCAACACAAGTTTAGCCGGGTCGAACAACCAATCAAACACTTGTTCTGTTAGTGATTACAATTTACCAAATAACCTATCAACATACACAGATAATACAATAACCTGGTATAATGCGTTGGTATTTGCCTGGCAATCAATACTATCCGTGTATATTAATTAATCATAATTAATCGCCACTGTCCGAGCGTAACCGAATGTAACCAGTCACCATCACTACAGGGACAATAAATTGACGCATTCAAGAATAGCGTACAAGTGTAGTTAATGCAGTTGGTGGTTCGAGTGTCACATCTGTCATTATCGCTCTTTAACCTTTTTATTTTATCTACAAACACTATATACAGACTTGTTAGTTATTTTCACGTTTAGCACGATTTTTGAATGTTCGGTTATTGCATGAATGTCATTTACATATTGAGCATTTCTCAAAGTACATATTGTACTTATATACGATTTTTTTGTAAATATGTATGGAAATATGACATATGTAGATACGACCTGCGGAAAGACCAGCATCACCGAGTATAACATCTTAGGGAAAGGTTCCTTGCAGCCACTGATACTGATAGCGCCACGTAAACAATCGGACGCCATCTATGAACATACCTTAACTTTATTTATCATCTTTGCTTTATTTCTGCTGCGCTAGAAATTTGTGCTTTCCTGATTGTTTTCCATAGTGCATTGTGTCCTCATTTTGTAAACGTATAGTCCACCACAATAGCGTAAGATTTCGTCTCATGATTGTTGCGTTGAATTGTCTACATCCACTTTAAGCAGTACGGCAGACCACCCGATACAAGAACCAGCGATTACAATGGAACAGGCCATACATCGGACTCCCCATGCGTGTTTTTTTACTACGACTACAGTGTTAAGCAGGGCAGTGGCAAGGTCGGGGATGCATATGGAGACATTAAAGGTATTCTGTAGTCTGTAGAACAGTACAATGTATGGAGAGGAGGCTCTGTTCATATTTGGGCTAATATACTAAAAATCACAGAACATAACTCGTTTACAACAATCGGAACATAAATGCATACGTGAACATACAGGATGTTCTTTAGTATAACGTGGTTCCATTCTTGGTGTTTCCATGGGGTGACGGCATTCTTAAGCAGGATGGTGTAAGGCCGCATACCGCTCTCACGACTCTGCCATGTCCCCAGATATGTCTCCTATCGAACCTATCTGAGAGGAACTGAAGCGTCGTATTGATGCCCGGCCCACTGCGACCTAGGAATCTCCAGCAACTAAGAAATGCTGCCAAAAACGTCTCACAGCACATGCTCCCATACTACGTGTTGTCAATACACCGCAGATGCAGAACCGTTGTCAACGCCAGAGGCATATTAATTAGATACTGACTTGTTGACTGAACTTTTGCAGTTGTGCTTTTTAGATTAGGATTTCTTGCAGCGTTTTCCGACATTATGTGATGACATTTTGTGACTTTGTTAACAAACGAATAAATAACATGTATGTGGTGTGCTTTTTGTTAATATTATCCCGATATTTATTGTATAAAGGTCGGTACAACGGGTTGTTGAGTGTTATTTAATGTACACTATATTGTATATATTGACGAACTCTGAACTCCGAGGCTTATGTACACATTCCCAACGAATTTCAAATGGAACTTTTACGTCTGTATTCATCACGTGTAGCTTATATCGGCGAACACTGGTAACTTTAGGAATACGAGTATATAGATATATATTTTATTTGCGTATTGAACACTGAATTTTTTTACAAAGCAACAATAATCATTATTACAGTAATAAGCAGTGTGACAATTGGCGAGAAAGCTTATACTTTTGGTTTGTGAATTTTAGAAATTTCTATCTATCGAGATATAAATCACGTTTTTGTCTGTTTGTTTGTTAGTTTTCTAATAAGTCAAAAGGTTACTGATATTTGACATGCGTTCTCGGGAGAGTCGGTGTATGCAATAAACAAAAAACACTTTTTCATGGCATATAATACTTATAACCATTCCAAAACAACATATTTCAGACAAAATAAGATGACATAGAATTCTTATTATGCCAAAACAACATAATTATATACAATTCGCTTGATTTCTTTTTTTAACAGTTTAACTTGCACGGCAATATTCCTTATCACAATAATCAGCTATAGGGATTGAAAAGTATTTAATAATAGTATATTTAGTTCCATTATTATTACAGGTATTTATAGATCAATCAGTAGGGTTAGTTTAATGGGAAGATAATATAAATTATACTGGCTTTGAATATTTCCATGGATTTTTTTTTATAACTTCGTAGCAGAATTCAATGAGGCATGTCTTAACATATACATCATATGAAATTCTTGCAACGTCTTTCCAATCTCGATTTATTTCACCACAGCTGTGATAAGTATTCATCTAAAGTATAATAGTTGTTGCATAAACGCGATATGAACATGTCAAATGAACTTGGAAATGAAAAATGTTCGTCTGCCGGATCTGATATCTTCGTGTTTAAATTATCATCAATCTTTCTAACTCTCAATGATATGAAGTATGTGAGGAGATTTCCATGTCCATCTATTGGAGTATTAATCTTGACACCCAGACAAATTAACGTCATTGACGCAAGCAAACAATGGTCTCAAAGTCCTTGTGATATTACGCTTTATTTAGAGATATAGAAAATATTATTCAAGGACAATTCATCAAGGAGTGGTATCATAAAGACGACCTATAGACTAAGGGCAGTAAGCAAATATCATTTTTTACAGTGATTCTTATTCGAATTATGTCCCTTGGTTTAAAGTGCTATGATTTGTAAATACAAAGTTTTATATACGCTGCCCTCCAAAGGTTACTTCATACTTATACAATTGCAATTGCAATTAATGTTTTTTCATATTTGTTTCACATGCAATAAATTGAAAATGCTTTTTAACACAGCAATAATTTTCTGTAGATCAATCAGTTACTCACATACAATAGTTTAGGATGCAGGCCGATTGATAATGATGCTGAGAAGTGCAAATTGTTGATTCTTAACTATCCATCACAGAAGTGGAATGATTATTTTTACTTCATGGTCATACATGTTATATTTGAAATTCTGTAAGAAAAGGTAACGAAATTCAACATATTCAAGTGTGAAAAATATTTTGGATTGCAGTGTATGTAAGTATTACGTTGGATCGTTGCTACTGGTTTATGTATTGGTATGATTTAACAATTTTGTGCAAATTCGACCTCGCAATATCACTAATATATTGCCACACACTAAAACGCTTAGAAAATTTCATTCTTTTATATTTAATTAAACTAAAATGCTGGTATATTTCTGTTTCGCAAAGTTAAAGTCTAAGTCTGAGTTTGAGACTTAAAGTGTTTGTGAATGATGCCCCAGGATAAGACGTCCGTATAAACCATTATTTCGTACTATTCAGCTGTCGAAATATATGTATTCTGGTTCTCTTATGATACCATCAGTATGTTAAATGTTTTTACACATTGCATTGACAATATCCTACCATCAATTGATTAATGCAGAAACAGACTTAACTCTTAATTTATTCAAATTTGCATTTTTATTGTGTACGTAAAAACCGACACATTTACAACAATCTGCTCAATGGTTTGAAACTTGATGACACGGAATCCAATACTGAATAACTTCAAGGAAATGTGCAAATGGATGAAGAATTACTAGATATAATCACAAGAAGGATTGGTTAAGAGATATTTCTATACTTCCAGCAGTGTGTACGCGCGCTGTGATATTCAGGAGAAACTATTCGATACATATCGGGATTTAACATATCATCAGAATTAAAACTTGAAACACTGGTGAATGGTGTACCTTAATTGTGATGGTTTAATGCATTTCTTACTACTGGAAGCACTATATCTCATTCCGCTCCTTGTAACTCTGCGTAGTTAATTGCTTTTTGAAATTCGATTTCCCGAAATAATAACATTTTTAGCTCAGAAACTATTATTCAATTAAGGACGTATATCAAGTTTCTGTCATTAATGAACCGCATGTTGAATACTAGTTTCAAGGCATCGTTACAAAAGATAAATAACGAAACGAAATTTTTTTTTGGATAACAATGCGACGATGAAAAAATGACCTACACAACATTACTTATGCGACATTGCTTGTTACATATGTGGGCAGTATTAGTATTGGCGGTGTACATATGTATCATTGCAATTTACAATGTAAAACTATGTCCGGTGTATCACATTGATTGCTTGAATGCGCTAAACAAACGGTTAACGAGTATAACTGTAAAATTGCACTTTCATTTCTAACAATGATAACTAATTATTGTATTTAATTTCTGTCCTACCATTTTGAATGCATTCAGTAAATGTACATCGTGGTATATCTGGTTGGGAGTGACACTGATCCTATGAAATAATGTATGTATTTCTTCTAAACTAGAATGTACCAATTTTCTAGAAAGCTTGGTAACCAGGCTAATAGAGCAAACATTTTAAATCGTACGAAATTGCGTTGTACGTCTCGTATATGGCTTTTACGACATAATAAAACTAAGAAAATTGTAGACATTGGCTTGGAGGCATCGTACAAATGTCAGCTGTATTATATTTCTGCACTTTTATTTACTGATCTTTGTTGGAACAAATCTAGTTTTAGACACGTTGTACTCATTGGATTGGCATGAAGCAAAACTATCAGCAGACTATCACAATATTATCACCAGACTTTCGCCTCATCTTAGATTACTTAAATGTTCGGCAATCGACATTAAAAATGAAAGTCGAGCTCGGCTTGAAGTTCGGCAATCGACATAAAAAATGAAAGTCGAGCTCGGCTTGAAGTTCGGCAATCGACATTAAAAATGAAATTCATGCTGGGATCGTCGGACGGCGATCGGAATTATAACTGAAAGTCGAGTTAGGATCGTCGTTCAACATTCATCATTCAAACTTTATAATATGTAATCATAAAATTTGAATGTAGAGCTTAACTCGGGCTTCAACATTTTTGTTGTAATATTTGAATGTCGACTGTCGTATGCCGATTGTTTAGCTTATTCATGATGTATACACTATGATGAGACAAACTTGGACCCGTATCCATAGCAATTGCTATTCAAAAACAGCGAATGTACTATTCAAAACGTTTATGAGTACGAGGGGTGTCCCAGTAATATGTACTCTAGTTTCGACATTTTTACTCTTGCGTGATCTGATTTTTCTGGGAACAATACTTAACCTTTTATATTTGCAGCTGTAACCGCATTGCTTTATCCGTGTGTTTGTCATGTTTCCATAGTAACTAACCTTCGGGCATATTTAATTAAGCATAAATATCTCACGAGTTTTCCGTCCATGTTATTCGCAATTATGTTACATTAAAGGTGCGACTATGTGGAACTATGTGAGACTATAGCCAGTGCGATATGAACTATCCATATTGCAACTTTTTTGAAAACGAAACATTCGAACGCTGGTCGCCAGTGTTATAATGACGTCATCTAATCAATTAGAACATCACATTGTTATATTATTCTGTAAGGAACTGTACAATATACGCACAAAAATAGTTAAATGCTGGAATAAGCAACACAACCATATATGTTCGTCCTTAGGGCGTTGGTTTTGATTGGCTTTAAGTTAAAAACAGCTTTCGAAATAAAAGGGTCGTTTGAAATACTCAACATTTGACGCACCAACAAATAGAAAAAATACTGCGTTTGTCATGTCTTTATCCAACATCTTAAATCAATTATGATAAAGGTCAATGAAATTCTGGGACATTGTCTTTTGCAAACAGCTGTGCGCCTGTTATAGTATAGTTGAACAACATGATCATATGTTATGATGTCGCTTCATAGAGTGCACTGAGTATAATTATGATTCATCGGTGTATTATTAAAGCCTCTATCTAAACACAAACTGGTTGCCGTTCCCAAATTTAAAGTACTTAGGAATAAGAGTGCAGAATCATGTAGCCGCCATTGAGATTTCGCCTCCTACCATGACGGGAACATGCGACGATGCGAAATTCATTTCACACTATCGCCCTCACATATCTCATACTAACACGAATTCTAGACGCAATTTGGACGATGATTATCGTGTACTTTTCGCGTCTATATGGTTTAGTACTTTTAAGACATCATACACACACACACTCACAACATTTTGATCTTAAAACTTTGCAACTTCGCACCAGGATTACTTTTGGCGGGATAATATTTACTTGAAGAACATGTATTTCCAAATATATTTAATGCTTAATAAAATATCTCGAGTATTGTTGATTATTTCTATAATAGCTGTCATTTAGTTGAACGCTTGTGACATAGCAGCGTCCAAACGACGTGTTAGAAACCTTTATACGGTGCATGGGAAGAGAATGTCCCCTACAAATCATCGGGAAGCGACAATGCGAAGTTTCAACAATCCAATTTGCACATTTAAAACAGCACAGACGCGAAATTTACACGAATTTAGGCGGTAATTATCGTCCAATTCTCGAGTCTTCATGAACTTTGCGAGGGCGAAGATGTCAAACCGCATCATCGAGTTCTGTTCCTGTCATGGTAGGAGTCGAAAACTCGATGGTTGAAGCGGGATTCCGTAAAATAGCCTCATTAAAACAACATATACGACTCTACACCAATTGTTATCTAATTTCAGTTGTCATTCTTTATCAATACCAGGAATGATGTTATAGTGGTAACTAATGGTGTGCTGACTGTAGTATATTCTATTGATATCACTGAAATCTTCGACAGTGAAACATGCTCTTACTGTATTTTTAAAGTTTAAAAATATGTATTTATAAAATAGTTGTTTCTCTTCAATTATAATGCTCCTAAATAATAGGCGAATAACTGTTTAATGGAAAAATGAATTGTCGAATAAAAAATCTGATATAACTTATTTCTACATTTGCAAGGCTGCTGTCAATTTTCAAGAGTAAAATATGGTCGACTTACAAATTATCATGCATAATTATCCAAATACAGATTCACACAAACACAGCGATACTGGCAAATCTGTCAGAAATGAATGCACCGTAAGTCTTCTACGAAATAATTGGAAACAAAAAGCAAAAACCTAGAGTAGGGGGGACGCGTATATGCGTGATGTAAAAATGCGTATGCACAGAGTTCTCGTGAGACATCGAAATGTCTTCAAAGACAATACTAAAATGTCGCATTTCTCTCACATTACATCGTTTTTAGCGAAATTAAAATATTTTCGCCGGTGAGAATGTCATATCTGATGAATTGCGTCGTTCTTTTATCAATAAATTGCTGAAAAATGATGTAGCTTTAAGTAAAGTCTTCGGCGAGAAAATACGAGAAATCATCCAGATGGTGAAGGTTGCTGTTCCACATGTTTTGTGCTGTTTTGCATTTTGGTTGTAAGGCAATTATGTAAATGTAATGGCTAGCACTCACGCTTTCAATTATAAATTTGTCCTGAACAATCTTGTAAGCATATCACTTCGAATTGTCTTGTTCTGTACATGTTAAGATATCGTTGATTGACATCAATGTCTGAATACAGTCAGCAAAATAAGCTAAAACTCCAAATTGCTAAAGCGTTACGATTATTCAGCCCCTATTACCCATTTAATGTGAACATATGTTGAACAGGGCATGTCGCATTCACATAAAATACCTTCCATAGACAGATGTAGATATGAGGGACACAATATATGTATGAGGGCAAACAGGGAGGGGACACCATATATGCATGAGGGCACACAGGTAGGGGACACAATATATGTATGAGGGCACACAGGGAGAGGACACAATATATGTATGAGTGCACACATGTAGGGGACACAATATATGTATGAGGGCACACAGGTAGGGGACACAATATATGTATGAGGGCAAACAGGGAGGGGACACAATATACGATGAGGGCACACAGGGAGAGTAAATATATGTATGAGGGCACATAGGGAGAGGACACAATATATGTATGAGGGCACACAGGGAGGGGACACAAACATAAAAACAAACGGACCAGTGGGCAAGCACAGGGACAAAAGCATCACTAAAATGATACTTAAAGAGAGAATAATTTGCTACAGGGAACGCCACATACATGTACATAAGACAATGCCTCTCCACACAGACCTCCGGGAAAACAACAGTCCATAAAACATCAGACAACTGAGGAGGTGCAAGGGTAAATAGGAATGGCCTGGCCGACTATAAGGGACAACTAAGGAGAATTAAAGAGGACAAATAGTATATATCATTATCGAAATATAAAACTAGGCGTAAAAAGCTTAGACAATATTTATCCCGTAGTGCTCATGATTTAGTTAAGAAAGTTCTAACTCATCTTCAACCAAACATGACTTGATCGAACATTAATCCTATATTTACTTTGAGTTGGAACCCTTTTGGCTGCCACAACTACAGAAAACGATTTAATTAGTGTTGATTTCTCGGATAACATAAAATTGTTTGATTCTGATGCATAAAGTACACAAAACTGCGACAATAATTCGTCAGTAGTTACAAGTCTACTTTCCATAACTACGTGTATGACAGTCAATAAAGTATCATAGATACGTATGTACCTTCGTTCAAACCATAATTTAAGAAAATCTCATTTATTATTCCAGCCCAGCGATTACAACGCACAGATCCGAACAAATCAGCGTCCAGTTTGCAAACGAAGTTCGAATGTGCTTCGACATTTCACTTTATATTTGATTGGCTTACGCAACCGCTGTGACTCAAGTTGCAAAAGCGAGCATAATACGACAGCGCAAAAAACGTGCTTTAATTCATTCATCGTATGGTGATTTAAACGAACCAAACTAGTTTTTATACGCTATTTTAATTGCAGTGTGTGAATAAGGAGCATGCAAGTAGTGAACTATGTTGACATAATTCTAGGAAATAATCGTGGAAATGAGTTTATGCAGAAGTATGGATTCCCATGTGGCTTTTAAAAGGAGTTTTAATCATGTCTTTGTTCTACAGTAATCCATGCATTTCAAAAACACTACAAGGTTTCATTTTCTCTTATAATGCCGTTCTGAAAGTCCGATTTAAAAGGTTACGCAATTCTTTTGAATTCGATATTAGCGTTGTACTTGTAACTAAATACCTAGCACAATCCCTCTCGATGATGTAGTGACACTAAACGTATGTCAGGTCCGGAATCACGGTGATCTATAACTTGTAGAGACATTTTTTCAAGGAGATACAGCAAGTTTTGCATATGCAAGATGTTTGTCATTAATACAATACAATACAATTTATTGGCAAAATCGGCATAGTACATGCCTTTGACCATTTACAAATAAGCTAACGATATATGGTCAAGACTCAAAACATATTTACAAAATGTACATACAAACAAACATAAATATATATATATATATTTATTACACTCTAGCAAATATACTGTATAAACGTCATCATCATGTTAAGGAGCAGCAATTAAAGAGGTAAGTTTTTCTTGTCTATACTTCATGGCGAAGTGAATAAATTTGGCGATATTGTTTATGTTTTTCCTACTATTTGAAGACAGAAGATTCTTATAAAGTTCAAGACTGGGCCAACTAAATTAATGAGTAAATCGTATGCTCGAATTATATTCATTCAGTTTTCGCGCATCATAAGTCCATTGCATAGCTCATGTTTTTTTATCAAAAATGATTTTAATTATGTTAAATTTTAATTTAGTTACACTGCTACTTATATAATAGATAATGTACTTGCCCAGAGATTTGGAATTATGCGTTTGCGAATAATTAAATAAAAAACATGTCAAAACAAGAACATATAAATACAGCTTGTTTTCGTCTTGCAATGTGCGTGCTGAGGTATGAATTCAACTAACAATATCTAAATGTATAACGGTACATACCATATTAACAGTAAGCCAAGGTGTATGGATGACAAAGTGTACGTGCAGGAAGAACTGAAGTCTATGAGGCGTAGGTGTCGCGCAACCTTTGATGCGCAGAGGAGCTATCATACATTTGGCATTAATATTTTGTCACACAACATCTACTTAATACATTGTTTCCTGCGCTGTTTTAATTAATGTTCCTTGATACAAAAATTGAGATTGATTTAGACAAACATACGTAGATGTTTGGACTTTAATTTTTCTAAGCTAGATCTGTGTCAGGATAATTTAGTAAGACTGGTTCATTCAAATCGCCTGGTTCTTACTAATGGTGAAATGCCCGTTAAACATACGATAGGAGAAATGAGCAAAGACACACGTCAGACTATATGATTGGATATAGTTTCATGTTGTGCAAAGACACCAACTGGATTGTTGTTTGATGTATCTTATATGGCACCTCTTTCAATTAGTGCTTCATGCCTCACACCATATCGGAGACAATTTTCAGTCTTCATCTTATCAGGGAGATAAAGATAAGTACTAATGAGAAAATGCTGACATTAACTGTAATTCAATAACATGAATGCGTAAATGAGTGGAGATCCACTGTCGTATGTATGTGGCGTTTCCTGTAGCTACGTATTCTCTCTCTTGCTTTCCAAATTAAATACCGACTAGTTCCGATAAACAACCGATTCATAATAAAGATCCGTAATTCGATACCGTGCATACTGCAAATGAAATGAAATGCATAGGCGAGATTTTAAAACATAAAGTATTCAAGGATAAATTTGCTTCAGATAATAAACTTTCAGTAATACATACAGACAATTGAAAGTATGCACAGTAAACTATGTGATACATTTATGTAGCACAATTATATTCCAATGCAAACATTCACTTACCATTCCCTATATATAGAGAGACACGACTCCATCAACATGAACACGAACCGGTCATGACGAAACTACTAAGACTATATCTTATGTTTAGTGCCACAGCAAAGTCAGTTCCAAATACTGTCCCTGTTAGCCGTAGGGCTTGCAACAACGATACACATACTAACTAAGAATGAATCTTCTTGCTATCAGCATTAAAACGCTTCCAGTATACGTCTTTGGATATCCCTAATAGGCTAATACACATAAACATTACCTTCTTTTCCAGATGGTGAAGCTGTAACGAACACTTTGGAATGAATTTATTATATTGCAAGTTTGGATGATTATATTTCAAATAGGAATTACACATCTATTTATTCATAAATCAATCAGAACTCGGTCATGGTCGAAATTTCTAATATGCCTTTATGTGCTTTTATCAATTATTTCAGTAGTACCAGTTGACTGTTTATTGTACATTCTGGTTCAGACCAAAATATCATCACAGTGTGTTTTGTCGTAGGGTAAACATTAATTCGTAAAACAATCACTAAAACACCGTATCACAAATGAAAGGTTCTTGTATATTTAGGCCTGTGTTGACAGGTTAAGCTTTCTCTTCACAGCGTTCACCTGTTCCTTTCTTTTCATCACTATATCATCGATCGCATCTTTGGACGTTTACGCGTCTCAGGTTTGGTAAACTGAATTTTTTAATTCGACTGTGTGTTGTCTCATAGCAAATACTTACTGCGTTTTCAGCTACCCTTCGTTTAAATACTTCAAACCATCTCCTAACCATTTGTTCCGTTTGAATGTACAGACTTTTGCCTTAATCGTTGCCAATCCTTCAAGAAGAGTTTTCCATTCAGAAATACTCTCATTATTCGTTTCGGCAGAATGCGATAATTACAATATAATTGATTTGCTGGCAGATTTTACGATTCAATAAATATGTTACAGTTTATCTACTCTCTGCATGGTGCATGCGTTTGACATAGTGTGAATAAAAGCTTTCTCGTTCTTTTTGTGAATGATATTTTAATTACGTAATACGTCTACGCATTGAAGATTCGTCCTATATATTGCCTGTATCTCAGGCTTCCAGTCTTTGAATGTATTTTCAAATAGTTTAAGAATGCTTGGCTTAATCATGTTGGTAATGCAGTCAATTAGTGTAGTGTAATTATTTATACAGTAAATTCATTTTCCATGCAACTCTCTGCTTGGTGTATGTCAGTCATCCGATGCGTTAATTGTTTTGTTTGGATATGGTTCACTCTTAATAGTTTTCGGCGCAGTCGTATTAAGCTCAGTTTTGCTACATTCAAGTCCAGTGCTTGCAGTTTTGAACAAATTGGCGGCCACATTACTTACACTGTTCGTCTGTCCAAAATTTGATACGAAATTTATAACTTAAGATTTCATTGGCTAACACATCGCTGAATAAATTCGTCTGCTCAAGTATGGTTTGAATGCAGACAAGCGTATTTATGACTGTGCTTCACATCCATACGGACAGTAACTAGACTTAGATTACTTTATTACTGATGTACCTTATACATCAAAATAATGGTATGTTAATCAAAGTAAAAACAATGTAATGTTAATCTGACAAAAAAGAGAGAATACGTAGCTACAGGAAAAGTCACATACATAAGACAGTGCCTCCCCACGCAGACCTCCAGGAAAACAACAATCCACTAAAAATAAGGCATTTAAGGATGTTAAAGGGTACATATTAAGGAACAGAGGGAAAAAGAATGGCCTGACAGACCATAAGGAATAACTAGGATAATCAAATTGAAAGTGAAGGAGGGGAATGGATGGAAAAGATCACGGGACAAGTCAAGACAGCTGGCAGCAATAGGCCGAAACTGGGCAGGAAATAACCTGAACACTATATAAAGTGACATAATTGCACAGGGGAAAGGGAAATACAAAACACATTCAAAACACAAACAGAAATAATAACCATACAGCGAATTACAGCCTTGGAATTGTCAGTAAAAATACTATGGTTTTAAATCAGTAAGTAAGACGTTTCTATAGCAGGGATTGTCCAACGAATTCACCACAATGTACGGTGAAAATAAATCGTCTGCTTTAAAATGTATACAAACATTCCTGACGATCAAGAGGACTTCGGGATAAACATTGTGTAGACGAGTGTGTGTTGTGAAAACACTATTCACTTTTCAAGCTGTTTGACAGTCATACTAAAATGCGCTTATCAAATCTAAGCGATGTCATTTTTTACTCGCGAAATGTTGAAACAATTTGTTACCACGCAGCGCTTAAAGAGGAAACAGGAGAAAATGTCGCTTATTCGATCGTACGACATTACAAGAAATTACCGGAAAGCATTTTAAATATTAATGTAACCAAAAGTATTACCGCATAGGGTGTGCATATAAGAACCTTTAAAATATCCGATTGTTAAATTCAATTCATTCCTGACGAGATGATATCCATGCAAAGGCGATTGTTTCTCAGCATTTTAGGTATTTAATACGGTGACTTTTGTGTGACGTGTCGTGTTGGCGGGTTGCCGTGGCGACCAGTCGAATACACGATAAACAGATATTATGGCGGGTAATTGTATTGTCGACGTGGCGTGGCGACAAGTAGACATCGCATTTTCGTTATGGCGCCCAGCCTACGTAAACACAATAATATTTCGCCATTCGTATGAAAGGTCAAAATGAATAAATTGTGCTGTGATGGGTTGGCTGGACGCCAAGCAGAACCCGCCAACACAAAAACATTTCGCCATTTCACCATCCGGAAAGTGAAAGGTCGAAATGCAGAAAGGTTGTCGAGACGTGGTGGTGGGGACGCCAAGGCAATGAGACGAAACCCCACAAAGAGATTCTTCGGCGGGTTTCAAAATAGCCATTTGTCTTGTTTTCGACTTGTCAACGTTTCGCATTGACACCCCGCCTATACGACATGGCACAACTTTATACATACATAACAAGGTTTTACATACAACATTAAAACAAATAGCAATTAAACCGCTCTTAACTGTTAACCGTTTAGTCTCTGTATACGACTAGTTAAAAATGGTCATGAATTCCAGTTTGATGAGCAAATGATGTTTAGTCTCAGAACAACACGTATTGAAACGATAACAGATCATCTCGGCCGAGACGCATAGATCAGGGGCCGTATTCAATATCCATCTTAGTTGAAAATATTTCTTAGTTTGTAAGATATTTTCTTAAAGTACAAGAAATTTTCTTAAATGACCGATTTTCAACTTAGTTTTTAATTTTTTTCTTAAGTCTTATTCAATAAACTTTTTATCTAAGAAATTTTCTTATTTGGCGTGAAATGGTCGATTTTTTCCTTAAAAAATAATGACTCAACCTAGATACCTTACTTTTCAATAAATTTCTTAAATATGGCGAAATATTTCTGAAGAATGGCGAATGTATGCTGAAAATGGTATGTACCTATTCCTGTTCACGTTCATATCAAATAAAGCTAATCTTATTTCACAAAATTTACTTTAGAAATAATTTGATACGAGAAAAAGACGTAAACTTGGATACATTTTTTGGGGTGGTGATTCGTCCCAATGCATCTTCGTACCTCGAAATAATTTGGAATTTATGTAATATATTTGTTTGGTGAATATTGCTTGATAGTTGGTTGGCTGTTTATCAGTGTAGCGTGTGTCACTTTTTACCGAATAAAAACGTTATCACTAAGCACCTTGGTCAAAATTTCTGTTCTTTGGTTTGTGCTGTCATTACTTCTGTGTTTATGATTTAATGGGTTTGACACTAATGATTCCTGCTTATTTGCAGATGTAATGTTAACCCCTGCTTGCCTGATACATCTAAGTATGAATTTGGTCAGCTGACGATAGTCCATCAGCTCAGTGTTGTTCCGAAAAAAGGTGAGTTCAAATTGAAAGTTGTAATAAAAAATGATTTACATATAAAATGTATGATATTGGTTTTCATATCAATTTGAAAGAATGGTTAGTTACAAAGACATAATTGCATAACCTTAAGAAAGTAGTAGAACTATGTTGTTGGAATTTACAGTGAACATGAGATGTTGTCGACTTGATTATTTTTCTTACAGGGGAAGTGATTTCTTAATTCATGTAATACAAAAAAATATATAGATTTGACTTAATTATTGGTCACAGTGACTACAAACAACTTACTTTTTATAAAAAACATTCTAGCTATTGTAGCATTGCATTAGTGGAAACTTAATATAGTTTTCTTGTTTTGGCGTTTCATTTTAAATACACATAATATAAAATTATAATATGTACATATGTTGACACTATCAGTACATGCTTATTTGCAGATGTGATGTAATTAACTGACAGTACATGCTTATTTGCAGATGTGATGTAACCACCTGCTTGCCTGAAAATGTACATTCAAACTCGTATTAATATATCAATAGATAATTTATTAACATAATATTCAATATTGAAAAAGGAGTCTTTCAATTTCATCCAAACTAAATCACATTGTCAGTAAGATTTTAATATTCAATTAACCTTTTACACTTATATCAGCATAAAAATCACATTGCATTTTAAGTTAAACAACACTCAAAGGTCAGTAGAACATTTCATCACTCAAATATTTGACATATAAACACTACATAATAATTTGAAAAACTCTCATTTTAGAGACTTTCATCTCATACAGGATACTAAAGATTAGCAGTCATGCACACCAGACAGCTGGAAAGGATGAACTTGATGTATTATCGTCCCTGTAAAGTGGCGACACTGAACAAAACTCGTGAACATTTTGTACCGAATTGATCGGTTCATATATTCATATACAAATTATCTAATCGTGTTCCGGACATATCGTAATTAACACAACAGCAAAAAATACATAATGTTGTAAAAATGTGTGTTATGTCTTTCTCTCTCTGATGGAGATATAATGTTTTTGTATTTGGTGTATGTCCGTCCTTCTGTCCGTCCGTCCACTTTCAGCTTGTCCGCGCTTAATCTCCAATACCGCTGTTTGGACTTCAACCAAACTTCACAGGGTTGATTAGCAAAATTACAATTACTAAATAAGTGTACGTATACTCATTGTCATA
The DNA here is from genome assembly GCA_032209605.1 of Mactromeris polynyma. NCBI lineage: Eukaryota > Metazoa > Mollusca > Bivalvia > Venerida > Mactridae > Mactromeris > Mactromeris polynyma. The sequence continues at coordinate 6,742,847 of JASFXZ010000001.1, forward strand.
TATACTTTTATACTTATGAACCTACCAATACAATATTTTTGTACATGTTCAAGGTTATACATGTACATGTTTAAGTTCAATTATGCTACATTATAACATGTTAATGTCTGAAAAGCATGGTGTTTCCAGTACTCTTAGCAACATGAGCAAATGGAATAACATGAAAACTGCATTGTATTAAATACGCCTTAATGTTCAAATGCAATTGAAATTTGACAAGAATAGTAAAATCATTGTTTTGATTTAGATAAAAATACTTAACAACAAATCCACTGTTTATGTGATAGTTATTTTGTCATTTTGCAATAAAACATAAGAAAACAATGAAGTGACCACTGTTTACTTATCAATACGATTATCTATAAAACAGTTTTGAATCATGAATTTTATTTACAACAAATATGCCGTGTATTTCCCGATAACACGTCACGATTTATCAACTATCATTTCTCATTTCTCGCACTGTTACTATAAATAGACAGGAAAACATCCGAGAATCCCTAACAACCAATTTAAGACATTTTCTAAGATGACAATTTTAAACTTAGAAATATTTTAAACTTAAAACAATTCTTAGCTAAGAAATTTCTAAGTTGGATATCGAATAAGGACTAGGGAAACATTCTTACCTAAGAAAAATAAATTCAACTTAGAAATGTTCTTAGAAAATAACTAAGTTTATTGAATACGGCCCTTGATCGTTTATTTTGGGTCACAGCACGATAAGTGTGAGTTTCTTTTTGTTTTGGTTTGCCGAGGCGGTTAATCCAACATTTATGTTTGTGTCTCCTTTGTAACTGTTTATAAGTTTGTAAATTTATATAATTATTTTCTGCTTGTGGCTTTGGGGTGGTTGTCCGCTGTATATATGGCATTTCCTGTTGGACTTTATTATAAGTTTGTGTATGTGGACTTTCTTTCTCTACTTATTTAACTAGTTTTGTAAGTGGTATCCTGTTCAATTTCTTTTTTTCATTTTGTATCTGTCACTGCCTGAACGACTTCATTTCCAACTGAAACTTACATAGTGTTATTTGCCTACTGTGTTTTGTATGGTTTGAATACAAATAGACGCAATTATACACTGACTAAAGCCCTCTCAAGTCCAACTATTCTCATAGTAAATAGTGAAACGTAATGAAACATAACGAACTGTCAGTACAAGCATGCTTAATGACAACATAATACGTCAACATATATCCGTCGTTAAGCGCATTAAAACAAAGCACAATCTTGCTTGTGAACTGTGCTCAGAGAATAATGTACTTCTATCTGATTAAACATAAGTACACTGTGTCTCGTGGGTGATTAACGAACGCATTCAACCTTATTTACTTGTGTTCAATTACTACGAAAAACATATACAAATTATTAACGCAATAAATGGACCATTATTATAGTGTTTTTAATTAATCGGACATCAACGGTCATTCACTACACAAATGGTCGTTAGTGTATTACTGCTACATGCTATCACTGTCCTTTGAAATGAAATTGACTCGCAATCGTCTTCTTATAACAGTAAGTCGGATTATGTTGATATACATACACGACGTCTTCATAGCTGTTATTTCTTTGCCGCAGAATCTATAGCGTAATGCATTACCTAAACGCAACGCTCTAGTCTGGTTGAAGTCATACACAGACGCACACTACGTGGTAGGGCAGTGTATCGTATTTCACACACCGGACTCCATAGACAATTGATGGTGCTTTGATTAATTTTGTTTTGCAACCTGTTCTTGTGACAATAAAAAAGAACACATGTGGAACAGTGAGGACCACATTCACTAATTACAACGCAAAAAAGAAGAGACACGCACGGGGTGGGACACAAAACCAATAACATACGGAACTAGAGGACAAATACAGGCATATATACTTGACTGCGCGATTACGTTTATTTTGACAGCCCTATTTAACTGCAACTTGTGGCAGAATAGTCTGTATATGATGATGGTCAAGGAATTTAAGTTAATGTTTCCATTAGTTTTGAAATTCATGATTTTGTACGTGAACTAGAGGTGTGTCGCATTATGATCTCTGTATTCTAAGCACGGTTTGTTCCATTTCTCGGTCAATCACTCAAATAATTTGTTCTGAGAAACAATCAATGCCTGGTTATTATGCTGTAGCATAGTCCATTAATTTTTCCTAGAATTGTCAGATCATTTCTTTTCAGCATACATGATTACCAGATTGATGCGTATTAACTGTACGGTTAATAATCGGGAAAATCTGGATTTAATGCGTAGAGTACTAACCCCATCCATACCATTATACAAGTCTAATGTTCATTGATTGGCAAAGCTCTCTATAGTGTAAAGTAATGATGTTGAGATGAAATGCGGCAATCAAAAACGGCACTTAATGGAAGAAACCCAAGTAAGCTATGTTGTCCTTCATAATCCCCTTGTGACTATTAAGTAATGTGCAAAGTTACAACTAGTTAATATGATATAAAATAAAGTGGACTTTATTAATAAAGGGGACATACTTCAGGCAACATCCCACACAAAATTGTCAATCTCATTAACTAAAAGGGGACTTACTTCAGGCCAAATTCCACACAAAAGTGTCAATCTGCTATACCTAAAAGGGGACATACTTCAGGCCATATTCTTCACAAAATAGTCAATCTCCTAAACTAAAAGGGGACATACTTCAGGCCATATTCCACACAAAAGTGTCAATCTGCTATACCTAAAAGGGAACATACTTCAGGCCATATTCTTCACAAAAAAGTCAATCTCCTAAACTAAAAGGGGACATACTTCAGGCCATATTCCACACAAAAGTGTCAATCTGCTATACCTACAAGGGGGCATACTTCAGGCCATATTCCACACAAAAGTGTCAATCTGCTATACCTACAAGGGGGCATACTTCAGGCCATATTCCACACGAAATAGTCAATCTCCTAAACTAAAAATGGACATACTTCAGGCCATATTCTACACAAAATTGTCAATCTCCTAAACTAAAAGGGAACATACTTCAGGCCATATTTCACACGAAATAGTCAATCTCCTAAACCCAAAAGGGAACATACTTCAGGCCATATTCTACTCAAAATAGTCAATCTCCTAAACTAAAAGGGAACATACTTCAGACCATATTCTACACAAAATAGTCAATCTCCTAAACTAACAGGGGACATACTTCAGGCCATATTCCACACAAAATTGTCAATCTCCTAAACCTAAAAAGGGGCATACTTCAGGCCATATTCTACACAATATAGTAAATCTCCTAAACTAAAAGGGGACATACTTCAGGCCATATTCCTCACAAAATAGTCAATCTCCTAAACCCAAAAGGAGACATATTTCAGGCAATATTCCGCACAAAAAATATACATCTTGTCCTATACACTCATTCAGTAAAGAATAAGATATTATAATTTATGAAATAAGAGGACAGATTAGAGATTTAGTTATGCCTATTGTGTAAACAGGTTCACGCTAATCTGTCGATGGTCAAATTATTCTACTTTCTTTAAACAATAAAGGTGGAATGAAATTTGTATTTAGAATTAATTACTTTTCCGTGAACATACTCGTTCGATATTACTTACCGGTACTGTGCATAACGACATCATTCAAAGTTTACCTTCAACACTGTCCTTTGATTCAAACGAAAAGTACTGAATCCGTCTAAAGTGCAGAATGTTTATTTTTTTTATAAAGTCATTATACATCGCACTTACACAACGTCTTCAATATCCTTGTTAACTTATCTAATTTCTAACGATCATTTCTATCAGTATTGTTGGTAAATCAGGGTGGATTCCTTGATATTAAAGTTGACGTATAATGTGGTCCGCTTATTCTAATAGTTTATCATTGTTAACAGTTATATATTTTTTCATAATTAACAGTTTTATATACTTTTGTTTCTTCACCAAACCTGGTTTCCATATACGATATATAGGCATATTATCTTGTTCACGTTCGATAACAAGCCTAAGCTCCAATGATCTACGGTGTTACGGCACTTAAAGCTTGGTGTGCGTATTTTTTAACCGTTTGACATTCTTGTTGTGTATATGCGGGGTTCCCTCCTATTAAGTTTTTTTTTATTATATTATGTCGCTCCATAGGTTGTATTCTCTGTTCCACGCTCTCGTTTTTTTTAGATTAATTTATACACTCGAGTATTCTTTATTTCAGTACGTAGCCCAAGAATATGTATCGGGATGCCGTACTGAGGAAGGAAACTAGTTACAGTTTCGCCTGATATAAAGCACATTGTCGATACTTACAGAATTTCTATATATTTTATAAGTATCACTTTTTGAATGATCAACATGATGTCCCTGTTAGTTGTCCATTCCTTGCGCCTCAGTTCCTTAATATGTGTACCGTTTGACCTCCTTTAGTGCCTTATGTTTTGTGGATTGTTGTTTTTCCGGAGGTCTGCGTGGGGAGGCATTGTCTTATGTATGTGGCTTGTCCTGTAGTTACGTATTCTCTCTCTTTTATTGAACACACATGTAAGTCTCGACCGCTCAATTAAATCCTTATAAATATCAGAGGCTCTACTTTGGCGAGTATGTGAGACCTCAGAGTAATACTATTAGTATTCGTACTTTTGTCATAAATTTGTGATGCTCTTTGAAAATCCATGTTTTTCTTATACATTGTTAATGTTTACAAGTACTGACTTTTGTTTGCTATAAAAAGTGTAATATGTTTATGCAATAAATGATATTGTATTATAAACCCTTAGTTTATTTCTACATTTAGGGTTGTACACCAAAGGTTGGAGGTCAACCTTTAAAAATATTTTGTACATTTAGGGTATTGTTTACATAGAAACATTAAACCTGTGCACTGTACTTGAAAATAAGCAAAATTATTAGTTTTGATATAAAATAACTTATTGTTTACCGTTGTGTCAATAAGAATGTTGTCACATTTCACTCATATGAGAATGTCAAAAATACTCTCCTTTTATCCCTTCTAGAGTTCTCTCCCATTGTCCCTTTTAGAGTTCTCTACCGTTATCTCGTCTATAGCACATGTTAGGTAGATAACTCTGTTGTGTTTTTAATTCATTAAAATAAGTTTCCCTTTTCTAGTGTACTTTTCGTTTAAGATTAATATTACATTTGTATGCAACATAATAACTTACACTAAGAAATATAATGGTTTTCAAACATTATTGTGTATAACTAAACGAAATAATCACCTGTCGAAAGTATCATGGAGATTTGGAAGTTCCAACATATTGCAAGCTGTATAAATAATATAAACATCTGTCTCAGAACTTATGGATATGTTCATTCCGAAAATAGTAGTTTCTTGGACAAATGCCACATGTGCAAGTCCATTAGACCCACCGATCGTCTGAATTTAGACGACGCATAACGAATTCAATTTAGACCTAATGTCAGATGCACAGCTTCTAGACAGCATTGTGAGACATCTAAGCGGAAAGTCCTGCCGGTGTGACTAGAAAAATATATTTGACAAATAAATTTCGAAATATAAACGTCTGGAGCCGTACAAATTTTATTTCAGTCACAAACTTCTATCGAGTGATTTTGAAGATAATATAGCTGTGGTTATGATTATGGTATGATAAATATAAAAAATACATTGACATAGAAAATATACGTGTTTAAATCAGGATTAGTGGAAGAATTATCCACGGAAATAGTATTTTTCAGTCAAAAACTTAGTTAACATTTGTACAAAAAAGTCCCCGTAAATTAACAGACAAACGATTGACAATGTCCGTGATATAAGCACAATATATTCATGTCAATGTAAACAAAAGAACCGACACTGATTTTTTTCCAATATTTAATGATCTGTATATTTTTGGAGATGAGTTCTTCTGAGTCTTTGTTCTTAAAAATGGTATTTAATTAAACAATGTGTACTAAAATAAGGGTTAAAATGCGCTGATTTTGTAAAGATGCCAGTCGACGTATAATCCTATGAACCGGAATAAAATGATTATGAATAAAATAAAACAAATTATACGAACACAAAGTTTTGTAGTTGCTTCAAAATATTCGCTTACATCAAATGTATACAGTAAATTATAATACTGCAAAGAAAAATCCAGTAATTTCATTGGTTAAAGGCTCGCGTATAGGGTATATGACGTTTTTCCCTTCATGCGCCTCGCGACAATTTTCGCTGACAGCTCGACTCGAAAACTTTCATCTCTTGATATCCGCAAGTTACTAGAAATTGACAATTGATTTTCACACATGATTAATAAATATTGAACAGAGTACATGTGTGCTAGTATTATTATTCAAAACGATAGATTTTTTAAGGTTTGAGCCAAATTCAGTTCGATAAAGTCCATGAGATCAGACGCTTGAAAATTAAAATTAGAGTGCAAGCGCGCGCTTAACCATGTGTATTGAGGTACCTTACGGGGTAATGCAATTCATTTTCAGGCATTATAACGTGTGAGTGAAATAAAAGAAATTTGATCTACAACAAGTAATTCCCGATATATTTTTAAAGGAATACGTTTTAATAACTGATATTTTACAATACACAGATCTAATTATTAGATATAGAGAGCTAGGCATCGAAACATTGCTTGTTTAACTAAATTCGTATGAAAACATGGAATTGCAGTATTATAAATTCGTTATACAGGTTGTTGACAGGGTATATGGGGGAATATAACCAGTCTGCGATTCATATAACCCGAGGCGCACACACTGGTTATATTCCCCCATATACCCTGTCAACAACCTGTATAACTAATAATATCACTTAAAGACCACCTCAATAATAAGACCACCTCAAAAGTAAGAACACAAATTTCCAGTCCATTTTCACTGTTCTTTATTCAACCTCAATATTAAGATCACTTCAATATTAAGACCAATTTTCAAGAGTCCAAATGCTGGTCTAATTATTGAGGTTTTATTGTATAAATGTTGTAAAATAGCAAATGGTGCTTATCTATTATGATAGCTAGGTTTAAGAATAATTACAATATGTGCTAGAAATACGTGTTCGTACATTGTTGACAATTAAACATATCCCGGGTATATAACTCATTAGATAATAAACTTTTTGAGATAATACAACATTCCCTCGAACGAAGGGAGAGTACTATTTTAATACTATGCTAAGGTTCAATTCAATTCAATTCAATAGTTTATTGCATAAAAAGGCCTCCGGCCCATACACAAGTATACACAACATTTGATTAAATTTAAAGGTTATCGCACTGATTATGTCAAATTAGAGAAATGCAATTATTTGCCCACAGAATCACTGCAAAAACAATTGATTAACTTAACCAAGTATAAGTATAATACACGTCGTGATAAATACGGAACGGTATGGTATGCGTGTAAAATGACATCATACGTATGTAGCAAGTGGCATGTCTAAACCGGCATTCCGTAGTTATAAAACTCGTAGTGCGAATAGGTAGATAGGTAGTTTAATGGTGATGTTACGTAGATCATGATTCATAAACACATTCGCAGAATTTTTGAAACTAATAATACAAAGCATCATTAAATTGCATGACAAAGCTAATACGAGCGTTGTTCCCATCAATATGACAACTTTGATAAAATAATCTTCTGGCAGTTCCAATGCTGTTAATCACTTTGTGGTTATTATTAATATTTGTGTTTAAAAAGTGTGTTAAATTTCTCTATTCCTAATTCTTTTACTTGATATAGTGTTCATGTTATTTTATCCTACCCCCCTTTCGCCCTATTGTTACCAGATGTATCCCATCCATTAACTCTCTACACTTCAGTTTGTCCTCTTTATTTCTCATTAGCTATCCTTTATGGTCGACTAGGCCATTCCTTGCGCCCTGTTCCCTTGCGTATTTACCCTTGCACCGCCTCAAATGTCTGATGTTTTATAGAATGTTGTTTTCTCGGAGGTCTGTGTGGTGAGGCATTGTCTTATGTATGAAGAGTTCCCTGTAGCAAAGTTATTCTCTCTTGTTTCTGTCTGAAAGTATGTGTACCACAATCATAGACACCTATGTTTACATTCAAATCATAATTTAGGAAATACGAATACATTCATTACCTGTCAAGCATTTATGACGTTTATCAAACAAGCGTACAGTTCATAAACGAAGTTCGGCTGTCCAAAATTGACTTCGACATTTATTTTTAGATTTGATCGGCTTTCGCTCCGCAATATCAATCATAGTACGGCTGTGCTGAGCAAAAACAAACGGGCTTCCAATGTGTATTGTGCTTCATGCGTTATATTCGCATAATAGCATGTGAACAACTGCAAGTGCAATACGTAATGTCAAATTTATAACGGTTTGGAGTACAGACATAATTTGATTGTCATATAAGAAAGTATATAAATACACGTATTTGTTAGAAGGAAATCAATCGGCACTGAAAGCAACCATACATACACATATATTTAAGACGTTTACAAGTGTTGCTGCTCGCCTTTACCCAGTGATAGTCCTCGATTAATTCTTGATATACAACCATGAGGACCTATTACGGCACAAGTCTATAAATAACAAGCCATTCTGACTTCAAATAAAAGTTGACAACTAGCACCATTACTATATGAATTTTATACTCGGCATCTGCATGAAAGTCTGCTTGATGTCAGTTTCCATTAACTTAATTAAAATGTTCAAGTTTACATTTATTATTAAAATCTGTATTCTTAACAGATCAGTCAAATCAACGTGTGTAGGTTTATCTGTGTACACAAAGACACGACAACGTGTATAGATTAAGGCTAATTCAGGGTATTCCGATCGTTCCTGAACATGTATTGGTTGAAGGCCTACACAAACATATTTGGTTAACTAAATTGGCCGTTACAAACGGAAATGGACAAGACTGCGAGGTCACTTTTACACGAGACAAAACTGAAAAATCCATGAGTGTTCGACATTCAAAGTACACACAACAATATCGTTTAAGAACCATAACGAATGTTTCCCATTTATTAGTTTCTCACATAAGGCTAAATGTCAAGAACTTATAACTAGTTCAGGAACTGTTCATTGACGCTCCCAGTTAAACGCAATACATCAGTTTGCATGTACAAAGATTCACAAGTAATGATACCCCGTCAGATTTAAGTCTCTTGAGTCTCTTGGTAGTGTCAATTAGCAAGAAATGAAGAAAACAAATGATCTCTAGATTTTTGGAGGACATTACTTCTTGAGGTTTCATAATAAATCTGTCTTCGCACACTTTTTACATCATGTGTTTTATTGTTTTCCAATTATGTGTTTACAACGTGAATATACTTTATGTTGGAACATAAACTTGTCGGTCTTAACACGTGATCCAAAGTTCTGCGATCGGATTTCTTGAAAGTTTAGAACACTTATCATTTATGAGACAAAGCAAACGATTGTTGGTTCAATCTATAAAATTATGCAAAAAGTTTTTCATTGTTCACGCTTTCAAAAAAAGCAATGGCAATTTTTCTTCTCTGAAATAAGCTAGCCTTCAAAATTAACCGATAAATTGAAATTTACATATATGTTCTTATCCCTTCCTATGTTCATGTAGTGAAACCACCTACATATGTACTAAACAGACTTGCAAATTTATGTAAAAGTAAGAAATATTTTAAAAGAATAAAAAAGAAATGTTCTTTTCTTACATGGGCAAATTTCATTTAAACATACAACTATTTGCTTTGTTAGAAAACCCAAATATCAGTAGGGCATCCACATTTTAAAGATATGTACAAAACCAGTTTTTACAAAACTTTATTTTGAACATCATGCCGTCGAAATTTTCTAAACGCATGATTATACCGCAATTTTCTATTTTGCTGAAATAATTCATTCAAATAGTATTTACTTCAGGCAAATAAAGCTCATTGTAATTGTGAAACATAAGAAAATCGACATTGTCGCCCAATTATGTTACTTCTATAGCTTAAACTAACCTATAATTATATTGTGCAGTATTTTATGGATAATCTCCCTTTGCCAATCATTCATCTATTGTTGCATATAAACACAACTTTTAGAATACATAATGAATGACTGCGAAAAATATTAAATAACTTGAAAGAGCTGTGAAATTAAAATTACATATATAAAGTTTAGAATATATCATATTGTAATTTTTCTATTTGCCAATTGAAATGCAATATAGGAACATACTCAATTTTATAATTCCTAAAATAAAAATGAATACAAGAATCGACCTCGAAATGCCACATCAAAGGGGTGAAGCCACCTCATAAGGACATAGAGATCTGAAAACATAATATATATCGTACATAAACAATTACAATGACAAAAGGAACGCAAGACACAAACATAATTGATGGTGAAAAAAATGTACAGCTTTGAAACTGACACTGGCAATACACCATCAGGGTATGAGCTTGATTTAATGTTGCATACACCCTAACACTTATCATTTCATCACCCAAATAACAACGAACAGTGTGAATAACCACTGAACAACTGTACATGTATATAAAACAATAAACGCAGACAGTCAAATATGTACTCGATGATTTACGAAACGCCACAGCAATCGAAGAGAATCAGTTCAGGACAAGGCATAATATACAATAAACAAACATCATATACTTTACTTCCGTTTCTTTTTAGGGAAGGATCGCCATCATTTGAGTGTTGAAACTGTTCTGCCGCCGTACAAACAAGAGGGAACATTAAGCTTTACACAAAATATAATATGTGTATTATCTTAGATAATCGCTATTTTTTTAATTGACTCCAACAAAAATCGTGGGGTTTGACTATTTGCCATTTATATCAATTATCAAAAGTCTCTCGCGAAGATGTCAATTGATTACGTCATTGAAAGCGTTGGCGTGTGCGAATGATCTGTGAATGGTGGCTAGATCTGCTAAAATTTCAGAAAATGGAATCTCGCATACACTTACGACATAAGGGGTAGCTTAAATGCATTAGAAAATCTTGTTAAATACTTCTGAAATAATTTGAACACTTGAAACAGTATATTAATTACCCTTGTGTGTCGGTACCTGTTTTGATAAACTTTCATAGAGGAGAAAATTGCATACATAATCATCTTTACATCTAAAATCTTTTTAGCAATTATGTGGCCTTCTGTCATGTTGAGTGGCCCATATTTTTGCCAACCGTTCGCACTGATTCGAAATAGTGTACACAGGTTTCGTCACAAGTAACAACATTTGCAAATTGCCTTTGGTTACATTCTGAAAACGTTCTAAGTAGTTTTATGGTATGTGCCCTCTATATGTAGTTATTTATCTTGAAACATGCAGGAATAGTACCTATAAATTATATGTATGCACGAAATAATCAACTACAGCTTGTTTTTTCTTGGTATTAAAAAGTCATGTGCATATGTTCATATCAATTTGAAAATATTGGAGCTGTCTTGCAATAAGCTTCATCTGATTTTTTTTAAGATTAATTGTAATTATGCAAGTAAATTGTATTGAGCACGATGAGTACCTCATGGCAAATTTCAAAATGTATTAAACCGAAAGGCAGTATATGGAGCTGGTTTCTAGTCCTAAGTACGTGCATACATTGTATGTTGATAGTTTCAGCTAGCTAAAGGTCAATTGTTTTAGGTCCTCAATATGTGTTATACAAATATGTCCAGTTAACTTAAATAAAAGCATTTGTTTTGAAATAAAACTATGAGAGATTAATGGAAAATATGATAATGGCTTTATTAAGATAATTTGTTTCCGAAGTCGTCCCTGTTGGATGCCAGAAGTTTTAATCTAATTCATGGTTGGAAATCCTAAAAAACGTCTGATTGGCTACAGCCACATTGTCGCCTTGGAACATGATCATTTTAGCATTCATTAATTTGGTTTTGGAATTAATTACATCGAAAGTCTTCAGTATCGCGACCTTTGTGTGGAAATTAATATTAATGGTGCCTTCATGTTGATAAATGTTAGGCAACAATGTGCTAATCAAACCTTTGAACACGGTATTAATGGAACTAAAACTATAAGTATTGTTAAATAACTAAGGGCGAATTTGTTTGTACCAAACCGGTTTGAATCCAAAACTGGTTTGTCAAACCTTTCATTTGTTTAACTAACTGGTTTCAAACTAAAACGTTTCTGTATTTGTTAATAACAAATCTTAAACTGGTTAATCAAACTGACCGAACTACCTCCAAGTGTGGTTTGTCTGGTTTGATTTGTCCGAATAATCGTATACTAGTTAAACAACATGGTGGACTGATTTTATTGCGGGTGACCGTGCCACTCATATGTGGGGCACTGTTTAAAAATAAATGTTTCTTTGCTACATGGGAACCTGGCTTTAAAATTGTTCACTCTGTTACGTTGCAAAACAGACGTTTTAAAGTTCTTAACTCTGATTTTCTAATCACGCACCAATTTATCTGCAATCTCGCACAATCAAAATCACGTGGGCCATTTTCCATTGACTAAACCATCTGTTTGTTTGCAGACCAATCTTAATCTTAACTGGTTTAAGTTTTTCAACCAAACTACAACAAAACTGAAAATGAACCAGGTTTTGCAAAACAAATTCGCCCTTATAATGAACATTTTTATATAATCTTAAAGTACTCAAAGCCAACACAACGCTTACAATAAATAGAATAAGACATCCTCCAATGTTCAACTTCAATTTCAATTCACTGCAATGGATTATATCAAATTGACTGGGCATCACCTCGTGATTCAAGCATGTCGCTTCATTATCGCATTATTATAGTCGTTCTAAAATGTTCAGACAAGTTTGAAGTATTAATCAAAGATGAATTTATCATCTTCTGCCGATCGGCTGACATGCAAATCGCTAGCAAGACGTCATTGCCTTGTGAGATTGATTTAAATGAATGTTTTAATTTGTTACGCCTTTCGTATCAGGGCAACTAGACAATCACACGTCGTCGGATGAATTAAAGGGGTTTGGAAAGTTGCTCAACTTCAATACAGTAGATACGCATACAAAGTAACGAAAAACTCACAATATTACATCGAAGCTTGTGTGAGAATACATTCATAGACACATACCATAGAAAAACACTAGCAAAAGGTTCGATTTCTATTCACTCATCAAGTTTTGACATGTTTAGTGCTTATGAAGGGTTCATTTAGTTGCGATAAAATATCTTATTGAATGAAGTACTCACTAAATTTGATTGATTTATCACGGTTTTCTTTTAATCTTGTGTGACACGATAGTCTGACTGTAAATAATATCTTCACACAAACACACGCACATCTTGGGATCATAATTAGGCGATATAATCATGAAAAGTAACTCATATAATAGACATTCACGACGTCTCGTTTTATAAAAATTATAATCATTAATTACATATAAATGTCTAGGAAATCAGGGAAATAAATCAATCAAAGAAAAAAAGTCTAAAGACAAATGACAATCTGTCGCGTGGTGACATTATCGCACCCACACCGAAAGCACCAAACATCAAGTTAGTTATTTGAACAGACGACAGGACTATAATTTCGCATAAATCTACCATAAGGACACAAAGTAGCAAATCCTCGTTTGAAATGCTGTAGGATGGTCACTGACATTTAATTAAATGGTTTACTGATTTTAAGTAACTCCAGAAATAGCGATGTGTTTATGTAATTTTTAGATGTGACAACCTAAATGAGAGTTTCTCGAGAATTCGATGGAGGCAGAACCATATCTAAGAATGATATGTACATTGTTTGTATTGAATCCGAATACGTATTTTATGGAATAAATATCTCTGTTTCAGAATATACGAATCATGAATTCAAGCAGGCTTACCAAATTACGCGGATTGATTTCTGCTTTGAAAATAAAAGAAGAGATCGAGGAGGAAATCCCAAATACAAAGTACACTAAAAATACTGAAAATACATATGTATTAACAAATACACAGGCATAGGGGACAAGGCACACGAATAAATGACTTAAAGATGTATCTGGCTCATCTGAACCTAAAACTTTTAGTGGGCTTCATCCAGTTTTGTTGTTACACAGTCTAAAACATCATTAATTAGAACCATTGCCATGCATAACCATGCATAAAACAATCTTGTTTAATCATATTACTTAGAGACAAAATTAGTAAAAAAAAAAAACATTGTTAAAAAAATGGATTTTTTTTAAATTTTATGATACATGTAATACAAATGTCTTTTTTCGACAAATATAGAGAAATACATAAATGTTTTCTGTGATAATGCATATTAATTGAAGTTTTGATTAGATAAAGTATATTTTTCAGGATTGTTTAGATAAAAAATGAACACAAAATGAACATAATATATCTTGAACCATTTTATCTCTACGATTTGTATATAGACAGCTCTCCTTATCTTCCAATATCAGATGTCAACAAGTTTATCAAGTTACAAAAAACATTATAAATGTATATCAATACAGAAATGACAACTCAAATTCATCTATTAACTGGCACTGAGAGCATATTAAATTATTAACTGTTAATAAACATTAATTGTGACAAGCTCTGAGTACGCAATGTTAAAAATAAATGTCGAATAAGACGTACAAGTGTTCCTAGAGACTTTTTAAATATTCAAACGTAGGACTGCTTAAATACGTTGATCTGTCGTCAAATACAAACAATTACATGAGCATATCAACGTCCATAGCCACATACTGTACAAGCAACACATGTACATAGCAAGTAGATATCATCTCAAGAGAGGAAGGAGTTTCAGTTGCTGTAACGACATGAATTGTATTCCTACAATACGTTGAATTGAGTCGTGTGAACTGAATAGTTTGAAAGATTCTTCTCATTATCAGGCTGTTTTTAATTGAGAATGGATGTAAACAAACTGCAATTGTTTCATGGCAATAAATGTAAGATCGGCATACATATTCATTTATACATGAAAGTATTCTTGATGGAAGGCTGAATACTACAAATGTTATGTCTGGTGTGAACAATAGACGTGAATGGATAATTATCTAGCCATATTACTGCAAGTTAAAAGTATAGAGTAAGAAATGCTGGACATTTGAGACTCTGGATCATCGGAAATGTAACATGCGGTTTACAGTGTTCGTTATACAGCAATCTTATTTTCGTGAATATCGGTATTAATTAATTTAATATATTTTAAATTTATTTCATTTCATGTTCGAACGTTTGAGACATCAACTTATACATAGCGGGTTTTATGTATTATCATATTTGAATGAATATATGTATACATATTGCACATATTTACATAGGCAATACTTGAAGAGAATATCAAAAACAAAATCTGGAATGAAATCAAACGTGGAGGCAATTCATACCCTATCAGACTTGTACAAATACAGTATAGGGAGGCGGAAGATACGAATATGTACAGCATCTGGAGTCGATATTTTACTTCAATCATTGACTTGTCCAATTATTTTAAACGAAAAAATTTTTATTAAAGAATAAAAGTGAAATAATAACACACGCTTACATAAATAAAGGACAAAGTACTCTTTACTAGCTCTCGACACCTTATTGAAGTCAGGCCCACATTACTATCGAGTATCAACTTCAATTCATATTAACTGTTATATTGTATACAAACCCATTTTTACTAAAGGCGAATTTGTTTTGCAAAACCTGGTTCAGGTTTCATGTTTCAGTTTTGTTGTAGTTTGGTTGAAAAACTTAAACCAGTTAAGATTTAGATTGGTATTCAAACAAACAGATGATTTTGTCGATGAAAAATGGCCCAGGTGATTTTGATTGTGCAAGATTGCAGACAGATTGGTGCCTGATAAGAAAATCAGAGTTAAGAACTTTAAAAAGCGTGTTTTGCAACGTAACAGCGTGGACAATTTTAAAGCCAGGTTCCCATGTAGCAAAGAAACATTTATTTTTAAACATTGCCCCACATATGAGTGGCACGGTCACCCGCCATAAAATCAGTCCACCATTTTGTTTAACAAGTATACGATTATTCGGATAAATCAAACCAGACAAACCACACTTGGAGGTAGTTCGGTCTGTTTGACTAAATACAGAAACTTGTTTTAGTTTGAAACCAGTTAGTTAAAACAAATGAAAGGTTTGACAAACCAGTTTTGGATTCAAACCGGTTTGGTACAAACAAATTCGCCCTAAGCTATAGATTGCAATATTTACCAATAACAGTTAAATGTTACTTTCTATTATCCACTTACCTGAATTCAACAGTTCATATAAGTATTGTCACAATTTTATGGTTAAGTCTATTACATGTATATCATACTGTATATTACACAGTTATCAACGAAAACTTCACTTTATATTAATGTATTCAAATCATGTCAAACAATAAATGAATTATACTAGTTAAAGTTGTGGTACACGTACATGAGGTATTGATAATGGCATTTAACATACCTGAAAGATCAGCAAGGACAAGGTTGATGATAAATGCCGTCTTCATACGGTGCTTCTCGCGTGCAGTTTTGATCAGAACAACCAGCGCCATGACATTTCCAACGAGGGAAAGAAGAAATATTGGTACATAAAGTACAGTAAGAAGCGTTGATGTTAAATTACTGTAAATTGGTGAATATGATCCGTCTAAGATATCATAGAACAGATGAGAAGAATTCTCGAAAAGGAACGACACAGTAGAATTAGTTGACATGTTTGTTTTCATATGTCCGGATTCCATTGAAATATTTAAATTTCGTGGAATGAAAAAATATTTGTAGAGATTTGTTTTTCAACGATATACAATTAAATGTAGCACAAGCACGTATTTCATTTTTTTACATCCAATTGTTGAATAGTAGACAGTTGTAACACTCGATGTATAGGTAAACACTCAGCAGACAATGCAAATATGTCATTCATTCACTGTTTCTCGTTATCTCGAAGCAAAATATTATTTTCAATTATATTCAAAATATAGTCCAATCATGTTAATTAAATCCACTGGTCTACGTGTCTAATTCAGATCAAGACGAGACGATACAACGATTTGTCGAATAAATTCCAGTAAATCATTCAAAATTGTTGTGTCTGATATGAAAGCCCAATGAAGCAATTGGAATTTGCACGCGATAAAACCTTCTTTAAGATTTCATGAATCCCAATAAGTCAAAATTATAGCAAGATTAGATAGTTATTGGGTGTTCTGGCCGGAATAGTTTGTCTCGTGCAGACGTATTCCAGTACGTGAAATGAAATCGACTTTACACGATAGGTGGGGAAAAACAATAATAACGAACAAATCAGCCTTTCGAAGGAATGTTCTACTTTTAAATTAGCAGAGGCAAAATATTATTTTAAAAAGATAATGAGACAGCATGACCTGTTAATATTTAAATGTTAAGTTACGTCGAAAAGGTCCAGTGAAATGAACTAATCACTATGTGTTTGACTTTGTGGAACACTGCAGCATAGAACCAACTGACCTTTTAGAGACAGTTGCGCGGTATAAGAAGTGGAAATGTGTCAACATAATCAATACAATGGGAAAATACACTGGTGACAGTCATCCGGCCTTAATTAATAACAGCTGATTTATTCGGTACGGTATTTACCTGTTTTCTGGTACAGCTGAAAACTTTCACTTAATTAGGATCGCGCATTGATATTACACAGACTAATTATTGTCTGTATTGTAATTATAATTATGTGTTCAAGCCTTTAATTTATTGTAACCTACGAGCATCATGAAAATCGAAGTCGAATATGAAATGAAACCTACATCTAAAAACAACAAGGACGCGTGAAAATACATACGTACAAATAAGGAATTACCGAGACAAATTTTTCACAAAACTCACAAGTTTTTCTATTTATTTTTGAAAATAATACACATGTAGTTTTCCTAGAATAAGAAATAATGCGATATTAAAGAAACCTTACTTATTAGTAAAATATCTGATGATGAGATCATAGAGGCTGCAAAGATATTTATCCAAATAAATCACCTTCAGGTAATTGTGCTGCAGAACATCAATATTTTGCTACCATATATTTGGAAGGTATGAAACAGGCTTTATATGACTGGCGAAATCCCATCAAACTGGACTACAACGATAATAATGCAGGGTCAAATTAATAAACTCAATCAATTACCGAGAAGTAGCTCTTATATACATGTATATACATGTAACCCTGGTCATTTTCCATCTCATCGTCGTGTCTCGTCCCTGTGTATATACATGTTTATTATGTATCGTTTATTTTACCTAACTGTATGTAAGTCACGTGAGAGAATGCTTGGAATGTGTGTTGTGCGGCGTGAGTGAGTTAATCTGAGTGAATGTCGTAGAACTGGTATGTTTGGTGAATGAGTGTTCATGAAAGTTCCCGTGCATGTCATTCCTTCCCGCCACTAATTCTTCTTCTGTCATGTATATCTTTAAATCAGGCACTCCTTTCAACACCCTTGAAGGAGTCATATCTATTTTGCTTCACAGCTAATAGTCGAATTGTACTATTTATTACTATTATCAATATATAACTTTCACAAGTAAATATATTGTTTCATTCTACTGGTCCTGGTGAGTTACTTATGTTATTATTTAGATTAATTACTTGTATTTCTATTCAATCATTTATTAGATCGCGTGGAATTATGTATTTGTTGTAACTTTAACTTATTTAGATATCGCGATCTCATGTACCATCAATGTACTATACATGTATAGCATACTGTCGTTGATTTATTATACATGTATTACTAATTGTATTTATTTTATTTTAGGCTCTTAAATATTCTCTATAAAAGAGATTATTAAACGAATCATTACTATAAATCGACGTGTTGGTTATATATCTTGACCAAACCCCAGTTACAAATGGCTCCCCGACGAGGATAATGATTTCTTCTCTACAGAGCTAGGGCCGTAGAAGCAGCCAACCGACGCCGTCGAGTGACCAAGGGTTCCCCAACGTCATCCGTCTACGAGAGTTGTTTATTTCTGGCCACCCGGGATTTTTTTATCTGTGTTTTTGTTGAACTTTCTTCGAAAGCTTCACAGACTTTCGAGTGTGTTTTTTTTATATCTTTCTGTGCTTTACTTATTACTCTACTGGAGGATTCGCGGGATTCGCGGGATTTCGCGGGAACTGTTGTGTATATATGTGTTAAACTGTGTGTGATTATGGATAATTTGTGGACAGGACGATTGTGAGTATTGTTTGTTGTATTGATTGTGTATTGATTGTATGTGTTTATAACTGTTTATATTAATTTATCATTGACTGAGAGGCGTTAAAATTTACCTGATTTTTGTTTTCTTAAAGTTTATGCAATCAGCTGATTATGTAGGTCATTCTCGTGGTATTTGTTTAAAGTTAGGCATTTTGTAAAGTACAGTGTGACCTGTCTTTCTGTAGTCCCCTACATGAATCCAGGCATTTTCGGATTTTTTTCATGCATTTAGTTCTGATTGCTATTTCTGCATTAGTTCTTGGTTAATTAATCTATTGTTTCCAAAACCTACAATTTAGGCCTCTCTTTCAATCATGAATTTTGGAAAATTGTGTATTATCATGAATATCATTGTGTTTTGTGATAACTGTTTATTGGTTACTTGACTTATATTAGTTAGTATATTTTGACATTGTGTATTTATATATACCAGGATCAGTACTTAATTTAGTTATTTTTGGTAAATTTAAATTGTTGTCACATTTTTGCAACATAAAGCTTGCAATTCTTAAGCTTAGGTTCTTAGAATTTCTTGTCTTTATCACATACTAACATGTCTATGTGCGAGAAATTACTAACATCACCATAAATTCTGTTCCGGCAACATCAGAGTCGAGTGAAGAGTAGGTGAGTCTGTATGAGTGTGAGTAATGTTTGACGGTATTTGTGTATCATATTTATATGACTTTATATGTGTATGTGTTTGTGTATTCATGTTGACCACTGCTTGCTTGCGATTACCTGCTAATGTATGCATTTTCAGTAGTTTAATTCTTGGGAAGTAGTTCTCATTGTGTAGTAGTATTCATTTTTTGTATGCAGTGAATGAATCATTGACTCTACAGTGTATTGGGTTTAATTTGACCTGGATTGGAATGTAAACTTTCCCACGGTGTATTGACCTAGTTTGTGGATAGTGTTATTACTGTAGAGCACTTGATTTTTGTGGTCTGTAATTTTGATATATTGTATTTGTGAATTAGGTGTTGTTTATTGCATTGGCAATTATTATTTGTACATTGTAGTTATATAGTTTTGTAGTGTTATTTCAGTTATTATCATATACATGTAGTACAGTGATATTAAACTGATTTTTTTTTTCGGGGGAGATATATCGTGATATTCACACGCGTTACGGTTATTTTGCGGCGTTTTCTATCGCGTACACTTACAATTATTTGGTTTTTGTTTATTTTCATATATTATGACTGACATAAAATAAGACCTATTATGATGGTCGTGTAAGACACTCTGGTCTTCAAGTTGGAGACCGAGTGCTGGTCCGGAAGGTTGGACTTAAAGGTACCAACAAATTGGCCGACAGGTGGGAACAGGAAGTTTCCACGGTCCTGTCTATGCCTAATCCGGATGTTCCGGTGTACAAAGTACTCCACGTGGGTAAAAAGGGACCTATTAGGACCCTGCACCGGAATATGTTGTTGCCATTCAACTCGTCTGGTGAGGATGAGGTTACAACCGCTGTTGGGGGAAGCTCTCGCAAGAGACCGTCCTCAAAACCCAGCAGTACGGAGCCTAACCTACCTCTGGACGAGGGCAGCAGCACCAGTACTCAGTCTAGCAGCTCTGAGTCTGAATCGGATGATGATAGACCAGGTGTCTACATACCACCCCCTCTTAGGAAATATCCCACTCAGCCCCCTCCTATCTGGAATCCACTTGAATCCACCGTGCAGCCTACTGTCTCAGATGAGATCAGGTCTTCGCAGACCTCGAGATCCACCATTCTGAGCGGTAGTGCTGACACCCGGACTTCAAGTTCTACTCCTTCTTCCCATACAGTGCTGCCTGTAACAGAGGTGCTCAACCCTCGTAGGGAAGTCAGTAATGCTACTGAGGTTGAATCCCCACCTCTAGTGAGTCAGCGACCAGTAAGAAGAAGGGTAGCACCGGATAGGTATGGGGAATGGGTTACCCCTATTTCTGCAGCTATCACAGAACATCTGGAAGTTTATGTTTAAGTTTGGTTGTTCTGTTCTGTTCTATCTTGTATTTGTTCCTGGTAAATTACTAAGGCGACTGTTCCGAAACCCTTTCCCATATTATTTCTGTTCTGACTTAATGTTCGTATCCAGTCAGTTTAACTGTACTGATACCCAGGCAGTTCCACTGTACTGTTTACTTGTCATTCATCATGTAGTTTTACTGTACTACTATTATTTGGGTTGTCAGTCATCCAACTGTCATTATACACATTTATGTTGTATGCAACCTTGTTGTATTGCGGTTTTACAGTTTCGCATTTATTTATTGTGTATAGCTTTGATACCGCGGTGTCACCGTATTGCGTTTCGGTTAAATTGCAGTTCTACTGTACCACCGCTTTACTGTATCGCCGTTTGACAGTATCGCTTTAGTATACATGTTTATTTACCGATTAAATAAGTTGTTTCTGGTCATGTTAGTAGAGGTTTAGTTACTTTATTCCTTTGCAGGACTAAGTTGAATTTAATTAGCCTTTTCTTTATTTTCCAGTCATGTACTTGTTATAGTCATACTGATTAGTGTAGTAAGTTGGTTTTAAATAGTTGTGAGTGCAGGTTGCTACGGTAATTCTGTTTTTAGATTAGTTGTAGTTATTTCCTGGACTGTGGACATATGTTTGTATTTAATATGTTGCACGAGCGTGTCGATGTATTTACTTGTATTAATATAGTTTAACTATAAACTATAGTATATTTCTATTTTGGAAATGTTGATTTAATTATATTGGTAGAAATGGTAGGGTAGCTATTTCTTGTGTAGTATGTCTGTATTTTTATTTTTTTGTAGTACATGTATATTCTTGTGCTCAGTTAGTAGGTTGAGTGAAATGTCAGGAGCCATTTCCTTAAAGGGAGGGAATGTGTAACCCTGGTCATTTTCCATCTCATCGTCGTGTCTCGTCCCTGTGTATATACATGTTTATTATGTATCGTTTATTTTACCTAACTGTATGTAAGTCACGTGAGAGAATGCTTGGAATGTGTGTTGTGCGGCGTGAGTGAGTTAATCTGAGTGAATGTCGTAGAACTGGTATGTTTGGTGAATGAGTGTTCATGAAAGTTCCCGTGCATGTCATTCCTTCCCGCCACTAATTCTTCTTCTGTCATGTATATCTTTAAATCAGGCACTCCTTTCAACACCCTTGAAGGAGTCATATCTATTTTGCTTCACAGCTAATAGTCGAATTGTACTATTTATTACTATTATCAATATATAACTTTCACAAGTAAATATATTGTTTCATTCTACTGGTCCTGGTGAGTTACTTATGTTATTATTTAGATTAATTACTTGTATTTCTATTCAATCATTTATTAGATCGCGTGGAATTATGTATTTGTTGTAACTTTAACTTATTTAGATATCGCGATCTCATGTACCATCAATGTACTATACATGTATAGCATACTGTCGTTGATTTATTATACATGTATTACTAATTGTATTTATTTTATTTTAGGCTCTTAAATATTCTCTATAAAAGAGATTATTAAACGAATCATTACTATAAATCGACGTGTTGGTTATATATCTTGACCAAACCCCAGTTACATACAAATGTATTTTTAAAGCTGTTATTACTGAAGCCCAGGCAGGATTTCGTGTTGGGTATTCCACTCTCGACATTGGATTTGAATTAAACTCGCGTATAAGTAAATATCCCTGCATGATTAGTACAAAGCTTTATGTTTCATTTGTTGATTTCAAGAAGACCTTTGTCTCTGTAAATAGTTCTAAATTGTATAATACATTGTGTCAACATGATATTTGGAGAATGTATTTTCTATTACTCAAAGTCGATAGCAATTTGTAACGTAGTAACACCTTTTCGGACACTTTTTCGTGTCCAATTGATATAAGTTAGCCCGATATTGCCTTGTTAAGACACATACATGTATATAAGACAAAGTTGCATGCATCGAGTGCAACTCTTAGGTTTGCTGATGATGTAGCATTAATTTCTGACATAAGTATTGGTTTACATTGTCAACTGAATTCATTCAATCAATTCCGTATAGAATGGAACTTTAATGTAAATGTATATAAGACTATCAAAGTCGGTTGTCCAAAAGAGAAACATGGTTTTAACTGGTTGATAAACAGTCTATCATTAACTGTTCATGCTTTACACATATGGGATCTAATGTTATCGTTTAAATGTCAATATATAAATATAGTGTCACATGAAAAGCCTTATGAATGCATCTTTAAGATCATAAAATGCAGTAATTCTTGGAGACTGTGTAAGACTCCCTAATATATTTCAAAAAGATGTGTTCAGTTTTGGATTAGAATTATAAATATGAAAATATTATATCATGCTCAAGCGTCTTTATTTTCTTGAATATCATAAATAGGTAATTACATTAAGATTAAATCTTTATAAAAAAAAGTTTGGTTATGTCTGGGAGGAAATAATTGTAAATAGACTCAATGTATTCAGGGCCGTAAATTACATGGAGGCATGTACGCAGTTGCCTCCTATTGCGGGCTGAAAAAAAAATCATTTTTTGTCTAAAAAGGGTCCAAAAAATTTTTTTCCAGGGGAGGCAATATACGGCCCTGGTATTTATATCTTTTTTATAAGGAGATTAAAGATCAATTCGCACAATACCTGGCGTAATGAATATTTTGATAATAGACATTTGGTTTTACTCAACAGTTACAAACTCAGTTTCAGTTTGAAAAGATATTGTGATTTTGTGAATGTAAATAAATTTAGACGCAGAAGTATTCATTGTAGACACAACTTTTAATGATAGGGAATGTAAGACATATGGGTATTCCAAGTGAAAATTGCTTTTACATACATTGTAATAATAGTATGCAGCGTGAATATAATTTCCTCTTAACATGTCTCTTTACGATAAACTCCGTCTCAAATATATACCAAATAATTATGGAGATAGACCAAGTTTCCATAACTCATTTCTTCTACTTACACGTATCAAAGAAACAACAGTACATATTAAGCAATGTTAATCCACTATGATTTCAAGATCAATTATGAAATGATAATATAGGTTTTCTTGCACTAGCTATTTTAACTTATGTGTAACCTTAAATTAACATGACTTTACTGTCTACGATCAATCATATTTTGCATACTCATACTGTCTATGATAAACCATTCTGACATAATCTGTATTGACTGTCTATGATAAATCATTCTGGCATAATGTCTTTACTGTCTATGATAAATCGTATTTGTCATATTCTGTCTTCACTATCTATTACATTCCGTTTTTGTCATATTCTGTCTTCACTGTCTGTTATAATCCATATTTGTCATAATCTATTTCACTGTCTATTATATTCCATATTTGTCATAATCTGACTTCACTATCTATTATATTCTATATGATAATCCCAGCATCAGAGGTGGCGAAGAAAGGATAATGCATGTAAGATCATAGACATATATAAAACAACAGACACGTGAAGTCAATCAAATATATACTCTACGAGTGGTTCAGATGTCAGAACATCTCTATCGCTTCTATCCCGCCACAATGTATTCCTCCTTCACATCACGTTGAAGATTCCTTGTTTACCAACGTTTTGGTCTTTATCCTACTTGAATTTTGTGCAGCTGTTGCGATTTATTGCTGTTATACCATCCATTTTATAATCCATTGATTGTTCGTTTAATAACATGATATTACACCAGTCCGCCAAACGTTGCGTGGAATGGAATATTCTTATCTCTGTGGGTGGGATATTGGTTTATGTTTCTTTTTTAGGTTTTGACACCCTAATAAGGTTGGGTGTTTTCCCTTTAATATGTATAACACATAGAACAATCAAAGTATATTTCAAACGTTAAGGAATGTTAATTTAATGTCACAGCACTTTAAAGTTACTTAATATGTTTGGTAGCCATTCATCAGGGTTTTAAAAAGCTCGTTTATTGCAAAACATAAAACCAAGAAATATATATACTACTCAAAGTTTGCTACGCACCAAATATTTCACACAGCATTATAAAATTTGTATTTGATTTTTCTTTGATGTTTTTTCGGATATGATTCAGAGATGTATTGAGATGGTCCCCAGTTTTTGCATAAGCTTTTATGACAGGCAAACTTTGCGTGACAGTCATGGAAAGCATTTACCCCTCGAATTGCATGGTGTTTTGGTGCACTGTATTCATGTACACGACTTTTGTATGGTATTTAATCTTCATTTTAACACAAAATCCTTAGGTTTGATGAATGAATATAGCGAATGCAAACGTACGAAGACATTTATCTTAAGCAGAACTGTGGCGGGCAGTAGGGATGGTAGAGCAAGGGGCTACACATAGCCAGGTTGATGAAGCCCTTGGTGTGCACCGTACTGTGATCACCAGAGCCTGGGTGATGTTTCAACAGTGTGGCACACCAGTCAGACGGCATGGTGGTGGCAGAGAAAGGACAACCTTTGCAGCTGAAGACCGGTTTTTGATAATTCGTGCTCGAAGTAACCGTTTTGCAACAGCAACCCAGCTTCGCATTGACCTCCAGAATGCATCCGGGGTCAATGTTTCAACGCAAACTATCCGGACAAGGTTGCACGAAGGTGGTATTCGATCGAGAAGACCATGTATACGCATTCCTTTGTTTCAGAACCACCGCCGGGCACTATATGAGTGGGCCATGGTCCATGTTGGCTGGACCAGAGACTATTCATATATGCGTGCTTGGGTGTGGAGAATGCCAGGGGAGAGATTCCACGCTGCCAACATTGTTTAGCATGACCGCTATTGAGACGGCTCCGTGATCGTCTGGGTGGGATCAGCTTGGATGACTGGCCTTAACCGGGGTACACTGACTGCCCAGCGGTATAGAGATGAGATTATTGACATTCAGGTAAGATTGTATGCTGGTGCAGAGGGTGATGGTTTCATTCTTATGAACGATAATGCTCGTCCTCATGATACCCATGTTGTGCAAGAGAACCTTCAGAGGGAGGGGATTGCACGTCTGGACTGCCAACCAGATCCCCGGACCTAAATCCCATCGAGCATGTGTAGAATGAGTTGCAAGTTCAAATGGTGGCCAATCAAGTGCAGTCAATAAGTATACAAGAGCTTGATGCCATGCTGGTCCAAGAATGGAACAAAATTCCACAAAGGACCATCAGGAACCTGAAAGGGAACATGAGGAGGCGATGCCAAGCTGTAGTTAACACTAACGGGTCACATACTCGATATTAATCACATACAAGTTCGTTTCGTCAGTTTATTAGCAAATTTAGAAAATTAACTATTTAATCAAAAATCTCTATTTCAATGGCTACCCTACTGAAAAGCTTAAAGCTAACGTAAACACACAAACAAATTGTAAAATTTAGGCTTAAATCCAAAAAGAGAATACTAAATAAAAAGTGCAATAAATGTTCATAACAATATTGCACCTATAAGGTAAAACATGTACTTGGATATTCTTGGTGCTTAGCAAACTTTGAGCAGTAAATATCATTTTTATAAAGGAAGGTAATTCACTAAAATATTTCCAAACTTAGTCGAAGCCTTAGAAATAATATGATTTGGAGATAATGACATTTTTTATGATTTACAACTACAATGAACTTAAATTGCCCGAAATAAATCATGCTTTGAATTAAATAGGCAAAGTAGCATATTGAAGTTTCATCATGTGCATTGGAAATAAAATAGACAGCAATCTGTTGAAAATGCGATTTGCAAAATCTAAACGGTAAATGTTGATCTAGTTCATGATATATGATACAAATAATTTTCATTGAAGACAAGTTGATGCCCTACGGATAATTGGTTTTTCTAAGTTAATATTGGTGTATTAAAAATGAACATTTCTAAATAATATTGATGACACAAATGTCCCAAAAAGAACATTTTGTTTTTAGTCTTTTCAAATTGTTTGTTTTACTTTTCTGAAATTTGCAAACCTGTTTGTTAGATACACTACTGAAAATATGACGGAATAGGAAAATAGATGTTACCTTTCATTTATTGGTTTATTTTTTAAATGCTAACGTTTTGCAGAGAAGAAAAAGGCCCATAACTTTTTTTTTTTAATTATAATTTCAAATTAAACTTCTATTCGCACTATTGTATAGAATGAATAAACAACTGTTTCATATGCCTCAGACATTATAGCCGTTAGGATGCTCAAATCTTAAATATCATTTGATAATACATCTTTCCCTCATCCATTAACTTAGTATGATGTAAATAGATAGACTAGTTATGTTTTTATTTTTTGTCAATGATATTTTATCTAATATCAATCACAATATAGACGGTATATGCAGTATAAACGATGTCGAGTTATTCCTACTATTATTTGCTGATGATGCAGTTATTTTTGCCCAGACACCCGATGCATTACAGTCGATGCTTAATGACCTTAACGTCTACTGTGACCAATGGGATTTAAAAGTAAATACAGCAAAATCTAAAGTAATCATATTTGAAAAAGGGAGAAAAACCAAGAATAACTTTACAATCGATAATACAAATCTAGAAATAGTTGAATCGTTTAGATATTTGGGTATAACCTTGTTCAAGAATGGCAACTGGAGTCGGACTCAAAAACATATTGCACAACACTCGCTATATGCATTACATAATTTGTTTATTGTCTATAATCAATTAAACCTTAACATTAAAGAAAAAACTTAACTGTTCGATAGCCTAATTGGATCAATTCTAAATTACGGCTCAGAAATTTTTGGATACCATTCAGCAAAAGATATTGAGTTAATTCATTGTAAATTTATGAGAAAAATACTAAATGTTAGAAAAAGTACCAACCTCCAAGCACTATATGGTGAATTGGGCAGGCACCCAATGGTAGTAGAACGTAAAATACGTTTAATAAAATATTGGATAAGAATATTAAAATCAAATAATAACTCACTTTTAAAAAAATATATATAATGTTAAAACATGACGTTGATAACAATAATACATACAATGGACTGAATTGGGCCTTTCATGTTAAAAAGATATTGAATGAAATTGGTATGTCTGATAACTGGTACTCACAAGATATACAGACCACCTCAATTCATATCATAAAACAAAGAATCATCGATATATATATACAAACATGGAATGCAGATATTAACGAATCAAACAGATTAGAAGCATACAGCTGGTACAAAAATGAACTTAATCAAGAAATCTATCTCGATGCAATACAAACAAATAAATTTAGAATAGCACTCACAAAATTTCGAGTTTCTTCACATGACTTATTGATTGAAACAGGAAGACACCACAACATACCAAGAACCGATAGAATTTGTACGTATTGTAACATGAATATTGTTGAAAATGAATACCATTTCCTCTTGGTCTGTCCCAAATATAATGCATTACGACAAAGGTATTTCAAATCTTATTTTTGCCATTGGCCTACGAAACAAAAGTTTATTACATTAATGTCATCGAACTGTAAAAAAATTATACAAAATGTTAGTAAATATATATACCATGCTTATCTGCTAAGATCAAGATCATAATAAGACAAGACTTATTCCATCATTTTATAATTATGTAAGAACTGATGTTAAACTTCTCTGCTAACCATGTATTTGCTCTTTACGATGTATACAATGTATATTTTTTATGGCTATAAATGTTGTAACATTTAATGCTGAATAAAACTTATGTTATGTTATGTTATGTTAGTTAGGTATTCATTTAAAAAAATGATAGGTAGAACATTATAATGAATTTAATGACATTAAATATGCTTTTCTTATGGGTCATGAAGTGAGCAACTTACTCTTTTTTTCATTCTGTACTTTCGAAACATCACGGTGAGCAATATTAATTACTTAGTATTAGGGCGAACCTTTCTAAACAATGTAATAATTCCTAATTTCACATTTTCACGCGTCAGTTCTTTTTTTTAATTGTTTAATGAATGATACAAATATTACATTTTGTGTTGTGAATGCATGCTTATCATTTTGCTGTGGTTTGTGTAAAAAGTGTCAGACATCTGTATACAATAAAGTAGAGTATAGATAGGAGACACTATATTGTGTACTAATTTTGCAAGGGGCGTTCTGTAGTCTAGTTTCATCAGATAATTAGCGATTGAAAGATAATTAATGAAAATTACTGTGTTTGAAGGTTATTGTTTTCCTTTATTAAGTATGAGAAATGTATGTTTTATCAGCGTTCAATATACATTGAGATTTGTTCTGTCCATTTTGCAGTGATTTGGAGTAATCTTAAATGCGACCTGTCCTAAAATTGACATTTATTTCGAAAATATGCACGTGATTCACATTCGAGATGTAGTGAAAAGTCCATTCGGTTCAACAAAGACTGTAACAAATAACACTCCCTTCCATTAGAAATAAAATGCTCGTAAATAGCCAATACAATACTAAAAAACCTCTCTTTTATAGAAACTATTCCAACCTTCGTATTTGAAATGTTACTAGGTACCAGACAAGATGTTTACGCAATGTGTGAAAAAAACATCTAGAGTTTTGTCGAAAACAAATTACTTTATGTAAATTAGGACACAAACTATATGCAAACGATAGGAAATTACAGCAATGCCCCTCTGTAATTGATCTGTCACTCATCATTCGCTAAATTACGATGAAATGAACTTCACAAACTCATGGAATCATTAATCATGTATTGATGTGACATTGTGTTGAAATAGAACTGTTCCTAGTCTTTTGTATCGGTATTTAGTTAGATTTTCACATACCTTTACATTATAGAGAACCATTTTATGGAATGTAATATTTTCTTCAATGTTCTAAGTTACTTATACCTTCTTCGTGAATCGCTTATAACATGTAATTTGTGACTCAATGCAGATGGCGATTTGAGTTCGTTCGTTCATAAAATCACATCAGTGAACTATCGTTTTGTTTGTATGTTTCAACTACGAGCGAATTTCATCGAGTGTAATGATAACTGTCAGTAGCTCTATTACAAAGGAGTACAATCAAGTTCAATGCTTACAATAATTATCTACCTCATACGAGTATGTTGAGCAAATTGCAGATCATTTCAGAATGACCACACAATCGTTTGCTCAAGCTGTCGTTGACAAGTATTGTTCAAGGCTCAATGATCTTGGCAATCTCTAAACGCATTTGTATAAATTGGACATTCATCAGACTAAAATTTCTCAGAATAACAATTCTCAGCATTGCATTTCTTAACAATACACTTTCAATTCATTTCGTTTGTAAAGCATTTATAATTAAACGAAGCTATACGAAGTTTCCGGAAAAGATTTTCCCTTAATAATTAAAAAAATAATTATATTCCGCCATGACAAGAGCGGTTCTGAATCATATAAAATGATTTATAATATATCAAACCAGTCAATAACAACTGGCAAACAATTTTGAAAATTTATAGTACATGTAACAACAACAACAACATAGCAGACGATAATAATTGAAGAAAATCGAGATTTTTTTAGTACATTGCTGACTTTAACAAAGAATGGAAGCAAGAAGCAATTAAATATTTTAAATTATAAAAACACCATGATATCATTCATTTAATCAAGAAAACAAACATAACTGCTAAAATGTTTTCACCTTTTGGAAAACATGATTTATTAGCTCCTATAGTTTTGGAAATGGACTATTCTACTGATTTTACTCTATTTTCTATGTAATAAACGGTGATACTTTTAAAATTGAATTGGAAGCAAAAAGATGTTTAGTTAGAATAAATTTGTTTACACTAAATTAAAGAGAGGAAATTGCAAAATATTGTCATAACTGCTAAAATATTCAAGTATAAAGATAAAGTGTTTAAATTTACGCATGAAAATAATTTCCATCTATAATATATTGATCATAACTGGTAGAGCTGTAAACTCGATATAGATTTTCGGTTCATTTTCAATGGAGACAATCCACTGCGATAAGCCAGCTAAAAGGCATTGAAAGCTGCGTATGTCTGACTTCGCACAAAGTTTAAAATTGAAATAGTGATGTGAAATTGATGATTTAAAGGCGTATATCACAATTAGTTCTAATGGACAGATTTCTTTTAAATTTTGCACATATCAAGATCAATCCTTTCCAAACAAAATGACATAAAGAAAAATATGGGTCACCAGGCTTGTTCTAGGGTTATACCCCATTGTGTGACCCCACCGTACGGCCCTTTTAGGCGGATTTTTACTAAATTGAGAATATCATTTAAAATGTATGTTCAAACTGTTCAGATGCATAACTTACGTATTTCTATACACTATTTTGATTGGAATATAGTAATAAACAGTTGTAAAGCACCAAATCTGTTTGAATTTATCTCTTTTAGAAAAAAAAATATGTTTTTCATGACAAAATTCATGAAAAAAAGGGAAACAATCTGACCCATGAATGAAGAAAAACAACCATATTTTTTTTTTTTTAATTGACAGATTTTTTTTAAACTCCATATATTTATACTGTATACAATAGTAAACAATATGAAAAGAAAAAAAAGTGGGGTATCCAGGCTCTTTTTTTCACTTTACATCATCAAACTTGGTCAAGAACCCGAAAAAAATGGTTTTTTTTGCCTTTCAGCAAGCACATCTCTATAAATGTAAGACTATGCCAAAACTGTTAATTCACAAACTTACACTAACTTTTCCTCTAAAAAGCCACAAAGTCTTTGTGTTTAAATGTCTGTAAATACAATAAAAACCCAAAATTTAGTAGTGCAAGTGGGCTGCTCAGTGTCAGATTCGGATGAGACATTGTCCGAAATGCTGGTACAGTTGTCAAGAGAGTCGTAAAGAATACTTGAACCAAATATCTTTCGTTTCTTCAGTGCGTTGGTAGTATCTGCACTTATAAACCTACCCTTCTTGTTTTTGCAGCGAAATGCCATTGTTATACGCGAAAATACGATGTAAAAGTTGTGTTGTTCTTCTGCTGTTGAGTTACCAATACGGTGTGTAAGAATAACTACTCCGTGAGAATAGCAATACAGCTGCGCATTACGTTGCGCACAAACTATTGTGATATACGCCTTTAAAATAACATTTGAGGCATAACAAGAAGTATCTTTAAAAAGGTGATCGCCACAAATTGAAATAACTAACGATATTGTAGTTTTATTGTCCAAGATTTTTATTTTCAGGTAAGCATATTACATTATACAATTCATACATATTTGTCTTGCAAGAAATAATAAATGCACAATGTTTCCATAGTCAGTGTCCGAGTACATATAAAATATAACCATAAAGGAACTATAGAGGGTTTTTATAATTCATTGTTAAATTATAATGTTCTTTCAATTGTCTTCCTTTGTATAAAGCTATACACATTTTAAGTAAAAAAGGGCTTGATAAGTTATTATATGAAGCGAAGAAAATATACCATTCTCCACCATAAGAAGGAAGGTCTAGGCAGCGAAACCGAAAATAGCTCAACCACCTTATATGGATAAAATTACTAAAAAAAAATTACTAAAGATCAAAGACTTCTGGTGGGTGGATTAAGAATTAACTAGAACTGTTGAAAAAGGATGAAAGATAGACAAACGGGAAAAGAACGATATTCCTTGACAAATATATAAATAAATGCAATTAATTATTAGCGTTACACATGTTAGAAGAATCAACAAATTAAGACTCCCAAATATTAAAATTCTACTTCCGTTCATTTGTTTGAACTTATGAATATATTCAACAATAAGTAACATGCGTTGAAGAAATATCGACTAAGGCGTAAAGTAATTGAGACAATATTTGTCCCGTAGTTCTCACCGTACTTTGTGTTGAATCCGTTTGATTGTCAAATTAGATTCTATAGAAAACATATACATTACGGTTGAGTTTGTCTGGTTACGATAACATTGATAAACATAATAATCTTCTTTTATTTTGATGTATGAAGTACATAGACTGCAACAA
Organism: Mactromeris polynyma; assembly: GCA_032209605.1. Taxonomy (NCBI): domain Eukaryota; kingdom Metazoa; phylum Mollusca; class Bivalvia; order Venerida; family Mactridae; genus Mactromeris; species Mactromeris polynyma. Next base: position 6,775,827 of record JASFXZ010000001.1, read on the forward strand.
TAATTCATCAATAATTAAAAGTATAGTTACTTCCGTAAGTATTCGTAGCAGAATCATGGATACGTATGTCTACATTGAAGTCATAATTTAGTAAATACGAATTTATTCAGTCCTAGTCAAGCGCGTACTACGTGTGTGTCCGGTAAAGCGAGCACAATACGGCTATGATCCGGAAACGAAATTGTTACAAATGTGATATTTATAACTGGATTTGACATTAATTAAATTTGTTTCCCGAAAAATAAATGTATATTTCATATGTAGATAAATCTTCACTATGTGATTCAATTATGGGATATTGGGCTACTATGATTAAAATTTGAATGAAGAGAAACTGACAATCAAGTTTAAGCGAGATAGTTAGATCTAAGAGGATTTTGGTACTTTGAGCAACTATTTATTTTAGTGCGTTGCACTCCAAAACTGTTCTTCAACTGCTCTCGTTTACATTGCATTGACATTTAGTACACTTTATAATGTCTGTAACATGTGCTTCGTGTATTAGAAATGTAATGGATAATCTATATTACGAATGAATCTAAATTTGGATCTGACCTCTACCATATACAATCCTCTAGTTGGATATAAGTAGTTTGAAATTATAATTACAATCTCATTATCCTTAAAGTTGCGTTCTATTAAGAGAAAATATTCAGTCATTAAGATTCATACATTGTGCATCAGATTTACCATGTCGAGGAATATCGTTATCTCGTAAATAAACGTAAAGAACCCAAACCATGCAGTATGAGGGTTCGTAAAATAACTGAAGAAGTCGAGCAGGACATACCACATACAAATCACACATCTGCCTCAAAAGCACACAAACGATTAGATTGGTACGTCTGAAGATAGTTGTGTCCGTTACTAGTTAGTTGATTTATAATATTGGATGAAACTGGGCTCGTTAGGAGTGACACATTACACAGATATACATCTGTGGATGTGATGGAAAAACCAATACGATGTTAGAGAAATCATAAAACTTCTCACGTTTACTGCTTTCTTACTTTGCTCATATCAGAAAGATAATTAGTCGCAATGATAGGATTCACCACAGGAGTGAAAGGTCTACTGACAATTTATCCAGCAGCATTGTTGCAAGGAATTTAATCCTAGATGATAATGTCAAAACCGTCGACGTCTACATACAGAAGCACAATCTATGCCAAATATACAGTTGAGAGGTTCTAAGTTGTAAAAAATCCAAACAAATGGAATACAGAAAACGAAAATATCATTGTGCGCTATTAAATATGGTCGTAATAAATTGGATATATGTTTAGCTATAAGTTATTAGCTGGCTGTTTGGAAAAGGTCATTTCTGAAAATAATAAAATCTGCCACTTTCGACAAATGAAACACCACAGAATTAATCATACTACATATAAACAAGTGTATCTCAAGAATAAATGTATTTTGGTACAAGGTTTCTTTGCCTAAAGGAACATTTAGGAGAAATAATTCGTTTGAATATTCACCTTCAAATCTACTTGTCCTTTACTGCATGAAACATGTATGGCCATGATTTCAGCTGTATAAGGTTTCAGGAAGCCCTGTTCTGTACTTGTTAAAGTCATGTATAGAAATCAGTTACACTAGAGCTATATGTGAAACAGCATCACACTAGACAACCCACAATTTTCGTCGCAGGTGGAGAGGTTGATAAATTTTAAATACACTGTAAGTTAGTGATTTCCCTTGATTGGGTTAAAAAAATCGCACAATTGGTAGTATGTCCTTAATAGATAAATCTCGTAATGGTTTCCACTTAAAGAGCTTTAATAGATGTTATTAAACACGAAAACGACGAAGTTGAATCTTCAAATTTCACCAATTCTCAGCAATTGGAAATTTAAAGCGACATTTTTCCAAAAAATTAGCAATATCCTATTACCCTTTTATCCCGTGGCTCAGAGAAAGCGGCTTCGATGGAGATTTAGTAATGTTTGATGGCGGGTGAATAAGTCTGGACGAGTTTCGGGAGCAGAAACTTGTAAATACCACCAGATATGAAATATATTAAATGTTGTGAATAAGCATCTTAAAGCAATTGATGTTGATTGCATTTATGGAATTGAATTGATAATTACAAACAAAGAATGTTACATAAAACCAGAAATGTGCATGCTGTTCTCAATTTAGTTTTGGTAATACATGGGTTATTCATTCTTAGTACAGTATATCATTTGTACGCTAAAGGATGAGTACTATCTTCGCGAAATGGTGATTATCTGGAAAATGGTGCCATATTCAGCATATGGGTTTATAGGTTAAGTGTGAGGTATGCTAATCGTTAAATCAACTTAATCTTCAAGTATTATACTGACAAGGCTGTAAATCATTATGTGGTTATTATTTGCCTTAATGTTTTTACAGAAATCAGCCAAACAATTCTCCGTAGAAGTGTGTCCTTGCAGCTTCACAAGTTCCTAGTGTTCTACAGTATGCTGACGATTTCCTGGGATATGTCTAGGGAGGCATTGTCTTGTGGTGAATGTACCATCTTAAGGCCTCCATAGTCAAAGCCAACGAAGTATCCGAATAAAATATATTACACGTTCAACATTTAAATGTACAACTTCATGCAATGGTCAGGAACAACGCTTGCGTGTGAGAACATGAACTAGAAAAGATACATTAGGCAAATGGCTAACGAAAGCCCACAAATTCTCGCTAAAACATATCTTATATATCTTGAATATACTCAGGTTTAATATTATTCATGTCAACCTTAATAGTTCTATAGCTCCTGAGATTACTTGGAGTTACAGATCAGTTTTTATAAACATATTGTAGGAGAAGTTGATAAAACGCTACCAATATAATACTTTGCTCATTACTTAAATAGAAACCACATTGTCGCGAGGATGAATAAAAAACGAAAAAGAATAATGATTTCTAACCCATTGGGACTTATCCATGTTAGATAGTATTTAGCAACAACCGCCCTGGAATACTGGTATATTTTTCTAGACACGCCGTTTCTTTCGGGCACTTTATTTATCATTCATGTACATGACTGTTTGATCCTCAAAATTAATTTGGCGGACAATGGCTTTCTAAGAAATCTATACCGTTATATCAATAGATTTGTCTCTGTACTAAACGATACGAAAATAGCTTTTACATTCCACAAGTTATAAGTTGATCACTCAATATCGTCATTTCCGCGTCCAAACAATGCTTTTTTATTTTTTCTCAACAGTTAACAGCTGAATAATATTTAAATATTAACGGATAACTCGAATCTGAAATGGTTGATTAGCATAACTTCAAGTTCGAACATGCGACAACGTCACTAGTACGAGAAAATGTAAGGTGCACGAACATACGAGCGATTTTTTCGTTACAATCTTACTTATGAAAACTCGAATATAGTAAGTTCATAAATAACCGTAAGCCTTCTTGTTTTGTTAATAATTTCGTTTCGTAGTTTTCTTCAATCGTCAAATTTCTTTTCCCTGAGACTGTTAAAAGGAGTATGATGATTGCAGACTCGTCTGTCTTAAACAAAAGCAATTTTAAAAGTTTGGCTTGCGGGAATGTTGTTACTATTGTTGATACATTTTAGTCATCTACATCCACGTTTGAACTTTAAAGTGAAGTAATTATCAAATTTTGTCAAGACAATGCAAACTGTGCGAATTTTGATGAATCAGTGTGTTAAATATTGAATCCAAGTTTGTCCACTCCCAGCAGATACAGAGGACAATCCATGAATTTTAATGCATCTTAAATGTAATCACTGGATTTGTCTTGAATATACACTCTAATATTATACACAATCATAATTTACATTGTTTCTGTGGTGTTCTTTATTTTTCCTTCCATAAGGGAGAGAACAAGTACGATCATAAAACAGATTTAAACCGAGTTATATGTGCATGTAAAGGTCACATCCGGTCACGTTAGCGCCTGCCGCAAAAATGGGAATTAATTATTTCATTATCTCTCCTGACTGCCTTACAAATACAACAGATAAACGAGTGTGTACAATAGTATAGTCGTAAACATCCATATCGTATTTAAATTCATAAATTGTTTTGTAAACCTATCGTGCGTGTACAATGGTCTACAGCCTTCTTGTATTTGTACAAGGCTAAACACATTCAAGTAATTACTTTCTCAGTCCCAACACATTTCATTCACTGTTTTTGTTACATTGCATTTATTGTCATCCTTTAAGACGGTCCGTCCAATAATGTACAACAGTACTAATGGATATATTTATACATTACACATCCAATCTAGAAATAAATCTTTAAAAACTATACCAAACAGAAAAAAGTCTGTACAAAGTCCTGTATATACGTGCTTGTAAATTTATCAATAGCGTAATAAAATGTAATGATATAATTCATAGACAGAAAAATGGCTAACATTCACCAAAGGAATTTCTAAATGGCTAGATACATATGGATAGTTCCATTTAATTATGTCTGTACTAGGGAAACACTTATCTTCATTGTTTATGAGTAGATTCTATATATACGCAATATCTGGGAAAATCTGTCGGTTGGTCGTTTTGGCAAGCTCCATGCCAACTGCATGAATAGTCGGTTAATATTTACCTCTCATTCATCAATACTCGCTCATGTTTTTTAATTATCGCCGGCGAAATACATGTACGAAGAACGACTATCAATATATGAATCATTGTGCGCGAAGATAGTTGCGAATGGAAATAATTGTGTGTTTAATATAGTCTAATAATAGCTATATATTCAACAATATCCAAAGTTAAACAAAATTGTTTTATAAAGGAATGCTAACAAAACAATAAGAGTGGGATAAAATTACTTGTGCGCATTTATAACCATCGAACATAATCTGAAATATGAAACTGTCAATCCCATGTGTCTCACGCTATGATCTGTTCATATTTTAACCCATGGTCTTTAGGTTTCCCAGTCACAATTTGCTTAATGTCACGCATTGTTTATTCATTACACAATATGTTATATTTCAATTAAATTAAAATTAAATTAGAAATTAAATATGATCGCCTAGAGAATATGTAAATGCGGTATGAAAATCCAAACATTAAGTTTTGTACAACAAGTTATTTATCTACGAAAACCAAAATGTAATTTGATTTGCCTTGTGGTGCAAAGGGAAGTTTTCATAAAATCCCCTGTTCATTTGTTTTAGTAAAGCTAGTGTATCACATGATAACTTTAAAGCTGTAAACGATAGTTTTTAAACTAAATGTATGCATTTAAGTATGTGTACTTTCAGTATGGCTAGATGACATTTTAAAGAGTAGTCTTGTTTTAGTAAATAGTATTTCAATATCAAAATGGCACATTGGTTATAACATTTCTTCATGTGGTCAAACTACATAACGGCACGGTTACACGATGAGTACGTTTGTGAAGCTTTCGCCAAAACAGTTTTACAATACCATAAGAAACAAAACTCCCAGTTTGAAATTATAGGATGTGTTAATCTTTGAAGTGTCCTCCTCTAAATTTTAAGTCAAGTCAAGTAAACTTTATTTAGAAGTCGATCTTTTATAACATAATAACTACTGAGCTTTTGTCCCGACTATTACAAAGAAACATTAAAGCAGATATCAATACATTAAACATAACAGGATACATTGACATAACACAAGGTAGCATGCATAAATACACGTGAGACAAGCAAGCAATGCATGCAACAATGCAGCAATACAACTACATAAACATAAAGGAGGTTACGCCTAAAATATCAATATCACAGGCAGATATTAAAAGAAACAATCAATTAAGACACTCATATGTGTCAAATTTTAGTGAGACATCTACTTACAATAGTTACAAGTAAGTTCAGTTTCATGTTAAAATCCTATAAAAACTGGAGAGGTAATGTTGAATAAGAGGAATTATATAAGAATTATGATGTATACATATTTACTAATGGATGCTCTATAGAAATACACAAACAAGTTAGTATCGTAAATACATAATATGTTATTATAAAATTATCTACAAAATGAAAATTATGAAACATAAACACGTTTCAAATGCGTTTTGACATACAACGGACAATCAGTATACCACGGAATACTGAAGGGCCTGATATTTGCAAATTGGTTCAATACCATTCATTTTAAATGTATAATTTCTTTGATTATACTTCGACACCTGCTTTCGCTTTCAATCATGAAAGCAAGTCTCTTATTGGCTGGAGGATAAAAGTTATGTCGTCTTCTATTTAAGGGTAGCGTTATTTTAGGAACTGATTTTAAGGTGCCACTTGCAAATGGCGCGCAGAGGTTCAAGGTTCAAATTTTAAATATTATACACAGATTGAGCTTGTAAAGTGAAAATAATAAGCTGACGCACAGGTGCAGCCCACAGCCTTGTATCAATATGGTAGGATAAAGTGTTACCTATAACGGACATGATTTTAATTTTATCTTTCACATGACCTTTCTTTATCGCGGCCGATGATATTTGTATCCGGTATCTGTTATCTGTGTGGTGAGCGTTATCAATACAGTCATTTAATATTTCTGGATATTCCTTAAGAACACCAACCCATGAAAAACTCGATACTGAAATGTCGAATACCTAGACATGGCAATAACACCTATTGTAGAGCACCGTACACGTGGTGTCGGTCCTATCTAGTATCATACAAAAAACATCGTTTTTGCATTTGTAGAAATTCACCATGACAGTATTGTTTTTTTCTAAATACTGTGCCAGTTAGACTTAATAACGAAATATATTTACTAATACTTTTGGTAAAAATCGAATTCGCTTTGAATACTGAATAAATGTTAATACATGTACTTAAACGAGAGGGCCATGATGGCCCTATCTCGCTCACCTAGGTACACGGTCATTTTGGCTTCATTAGACCATTGTGCCAATACATTGTTTTAGGTTACGTCAAAACTGTTGTTTACATCAGTTATTTATAGTTAAGATACGACTACTTCAGACGTGACCCTGATTGTCAAGTCTCTTACTTGACATTGGTATTGGAACATTTGTGTTACATTATTTGAAATCTATCCAGCGGTTTCAGACACGAAGATTGATAAGGTTTCCGTTAAAGGGAACAATTCCCCGTTTCCTGGTGGCCATGTTGTTTTGACATAACGTAAAAAATTAACAATCTTAGTAGAGGACCAATAGAGCCTGCTACTAACCAAATATCAAAGCTCGGCTCCTTATGGTTTTTGAAAATAATATTTTAAATGATACCTTCTTACAATCGGAGAGCTACACAAGCTACTGTGACCTACTTAAGCTGCAGACTAGAACAACTAATATAACCTGGAACCAGGACCACTAATTAATCAGTCCTGTCCAGTTTCGTCAAATTCCACTTAGCAATTTAGGAGATGTCGTTAAAAATGTTGATGCACGACAGACGACGACGGACAGACAACGATTATAAACGCTCACCATGAACACTTAGCGCTCAAGTTAGCTGTCATCCCCGCAAGATATTTCAAAAGTGTTTCAACGCGTTCAATACCCTTTGTGAAAAGTGGAAACTAAAAATCAATACCGAAATTCTGAAGTCATAGTCTTTGATTCAAGGAGACGTTGGGGGTCATGCTTACATAAAACGGGATGAAAGTAGTAGAAAATTATAAACACTTGCGGCACATCCGAGTAAAAATCCTCTCTGCGACCACCCCGAGAGAGATAGTGTTGTACATGCAAGACATAAGCAATGTTTTCAACGACGTCAAACTACGACTTTCATATTTAAACAAGTTAAAACAAAGTAGTATTTGATACGTTTTGCTATTTTTATTTGTATTTCTGTATAGAAACGTACACAAATATATAAATTAGAAAACACACAATATCACATACAATTTAAATAAACATATCATTGGAGTTGCGTCCCATGGTAGGTATTGCACGAAAAGTGGATTCACAATATTCACAGAATATGGATAACCTGAAATCAAAACAAAAACGTTATGATTATGATTACGATATAAAACAGGAAATCGTAAACAGTTCAGGGGCAATATTCCAGAAACTTCTTCTGTGAAATCTATCCTTATCCTTAAAATTCATTTTCCTAAACTGGTTTATTTAATATGCAGGCTTTTATCTGGTCAAATAAAGAGCGATAAATAGATAAAATAATGCGTTGTTGTAATTACCATTAAAAAACCTAGCAGTTTTAATGCGGTTTTGGAATTACATCCATTTGAAGTTTTGAACTTAAGTGAAAATATTTAAGATTCACTTAAGATGCTTCTGTAATACGGGCCCTGGTGTATACACTGAACAAAGATAAACCCTAAAAAGAAAATGATCTAACGGAGAGCAATGGAGTGTTCGAATTTGCATGCGTAAGACGTACTACACTCTCAAAAAAACTGCCAAGTGATAATTAAAAACACTATTTCTTGTAGTGAGATTTTATGTCAATCTAACTCCTCTTGAGTATTACCATTCTACAAACAGCCAACGTGTACGTTTTTCAAAAACCATATACATATTAAAGAATTATGATAACTTTTATAACAAAACAAACTTGCAAATAAACGTTAAGTGATGAGGATAAGAGACAAGATACTTACGCTTAGAAATTCCTCCTTCTTCCGTAGCCAGTTTGGAACTTCGGTGGTGGCTTAACAACTGGTTTAGGATGGAATGGTTTAGGGTGGACTGGTTTGGGGTGGATACCTCCAAAAACGTTATTGCCGACTCCAAGTGGACCGTTCGAACGAATTGGGTTACTTTGTGAAGCAGCGATGTTCAATGTTTTACCCGCAACGTGAAGTGATTCCTTGGCAAGGCCGTGAGTTGCTGCAATAGCGACTGGGTTTCCAGCGGACACTCCACCATTAGATCCAATGTTTACAGCATTAGCAGACTGTCCAATAACTTGTTTAGCAATACCATGACCGATGTTTGCAGCTAATCGATCATGACCTACAGCAGCAATTCCAGATTTGCTAACTTTATGAACGCTGTGGACTGGGTCCTCTGGGAACATGCTAAATTGTCTGTTAACTGCTCCGCCAATTGGTCTAACTCCTCCCATTGAAGATTTTACGAAGCTGTGTTGAACCCTGGCAGCCTGGTGAGCGACTGGGTTTACACCAATCATGTTTGCAACATGACCACCTCCGTGAACTCCACCCATTGAAGACTTTACGATGTTGTGTTGAACTTTTGCAGAGTGGTGAGTGACTGGGTTCAATCCTATCCTGTGTGCAACATGACCACCTCCGTTAACTCCTCCCATTGAAGATTTGACGATGTTGTTTTGAACCTTGGCAGAGTGGTGAGCGGCTGGGTTCACGCCTATTCTGTGTGCAGCATGTCTACCTCTATTAATTCCTCCCATTGAAGATTTTACGATGTTGTGCTGACTCTTTGCAGAGTGGTGAGCGGCTGGGTTTACGCCTATCCTGTGTGCAACATGTCCACTTCTATTAATTCCTCCCATTGAAGATTTTACGATGTTGTGTTGACTCTTTGCAGAGTGGTGAGCGACTGGGTTTACGCCTATCCTGTGTGCAACATGTCCACTTCTATTAATTCCTCCCATTGAAGATTTTACTATGTTGTGTTGACTCTTTGCAGAGTGGTGAGCGACTGGGTTTACGCCTATCCTGTGCGCAACATGTCCACCTCCATTAATTCCTCCAATTGTAGATTTTACTATGTTGTGATGAACCTTAGCAGAATGGTGACCGACTGGGTTTACGCCTATCCTGTGTGCAACATGACCACCTCCGTTAACTCTTTCCATTGAAGATTTTACGATGTTGTGTTGAACCTTGGCAGAGTGATGAGCGACTGGGTTCACGCCTATCCTCTGTGCAACATGACCACCTCCGTTCATGAACCCTGTACCAACTCTACTTCCAGTTGATTTGGCAATATTGTGACCGACAACACCATGGGCGACAACACCATGACGATTGTGGCCGACAAGACCGTTACTTAATCCTCCCAGCTGTGACAAGCCAATATATCCGCCGCCGATTGGTCTACCGAGCATCGCTCTACCGGTTGATTTAGCGATATTATGGCCCATTTGATTTACCCTCATTTTGCCTGCAACGTGCACATTCGGGTTAACAAAACCAACACCTGGCCCGGACAATTTAGCGCTGTTATGACCAATGATAGAGTCGGTACCGAGTGAAGCCTTGCCAATGTTGTGTGAGATTATTGCAGGGTTGCTATGGCCTACAACTCCAGCATGCATTGGTCTTCTGCGAAGGTACGATGGTTTACCAGCTGATATTATACCAGATGACTTTACAATATTGTGATTGTGTATCTTGGCAATATTATGCCTTTGTTTTCCTACAATTGTTTGCTCAACATGGTGACCAACTGGATTAACAAGAGGTCCTGCAACTCGGTTGATTCCTCCGATGTTTTTTCTGCCCGCATGATTGACTTCCTTTTCAATATTATGTTCAGCTTGAAGGGATGATTGGACGAATGGTCCGCCACCAGGCATTAAACCACCATCTTCCATGTTCGATACAGCTTGATCGAGTGGTGCATTAGGATCAGCTCCCCAGCCGTTACGGAGTCCGCTTGGGTCGGTACCAGATCCCCCTTGTTGTGGAAATCCCTCCATACCTCCTCTGATGACTTTGCCGCTAAATGTACTGCCAAGCATTTTTGCAATCTCGGGTGGCAACATATCTAAACCACCACCATTGAGGGAACCTATCGGGTTGCCCATTGTCCATGGGTCCGTAACAACTGGCTTCGGGTGAAAAACTGGTTTCGGGTGAACAATTGGTTTGGGGTGAATTAGTGGCTTTGGATGAACCACTGGCCTTCTTCTCGGCGTTCTTACTCTACCATAACCTGTGAACGAAAGAATAGAATATTTTTTTCATCGTGTTTTTATAGATATGTCATGGTCATTTCTTTCTTTCTTTTCGTAATACATTGTAAATGACTAATGAAAAGACGGAGACAGGTTTGTCTAGAAATAATATGACAACAATAAAGAGGTATAAAATGTAACTTTAAATACATATCCTCAATATTCATAATCTCTTTACACAAGTGTTGTGTTTTTTGTATAGAAAATTACGTTCTCATCTTAAATATGAAATATGTTTCCACAAAATAAAATGAAAGTTAACAAAAATACGAGAGATAAGACTGATATGCATCAGTAATGTAATGCTTATAATTTGCAAGTAACACTGTCGCTTTTTTATTTCGTGATATGCTAATGGTGATTATGGTGTTGTCGCTGCTAGTCGCGTTGACGATAAAGGAGCTGATGCAGAAGAGAGCATAATTTGAAAACAATATTTAAAGATCTACATACTTTGTCCAGCTGCAAGGCTGACGAAAACGAAACACAGTGCTAGTGCGAGAAAGTTCTTCATCTTGATTCCTTCTCTGTTCTGTAAAATATAAATCATAATGTCGTTAACATGTTAATCAGAATATCTTAAAACAATGATGGAATCGCATTTAATATATTACTTGTACTTTATATCATAAAAGACGTCGTTGATGAGTGAGGATACACATGTATACATTTAGACTATTCATTAGGGAAATAAAAATGGTGGTGACACTACAATTGCCTTGCAATGACGATCGATGTTATTATATTTGAAGGATATAATGTTTACACATAAATATGCATGTAACACTTTATAATTTAAATGAAGTATTGCATTGGTTCTCATAAATGTTTGAATGCATTAATCACTTAATCACAAACGATATACATCCGACAGACCTCTCAAACATAATTCTCCATTTAAAACAAATATTTTCATCTCATTATAATATTGAACTACGAATGTTCGAAGATATGAAATTCAAAGAACTTTAATTAAATGATTTAGATCACTACTTGCAACCAAAGGAAAAATACACATTCAAGCATGATATCTCCTTTCTTAATAATTACAGCTAATACGTAGAAGATAACGTTGCGTAAAAATAATGTAAATAACTACTAACATTTGTACTTTTCCTGGTATCTTCAGTCTGTTTTCGTTCAGAGTTTCTTCTTTTTTTTAGTTTTATGTGTTTTTAAGCTTCTTCCTTTTCTTCCTCCTTTCTCGTCTGTTCAAGTTTTCTATCTGCTTTTGCTAGGAAATCGTCGTGCTTATATAGGGAATGTTAATGGTTACATACAATATACAAACAGGCATGCGCAACTAGCCACACATGTAGTTCTACTGTGGTCGAAAATCATCTGACTGATCGATAGCAATATTATTTCCCCATTGGTCGGTTAATCAAATTGCGTTACACGCCAAATGACGTAAAATATTTAATCGACGCACGGAGTTATAATTAATACCGAAACGTTACTTGGTAATGACGATGTACATCGACAAAATATACGTTTGATATATAGTTTTAAACTTTCAAAGCGTGAAATAAACACACAACTAGTGATTTTAATTGCGGTTGTCATTGTAAGGATTTTGTTGTTTAATCTTTGTACGACACATCATGTGCTGAGTTGCGGTAAAACGTTACGATCACAACATCAGCCTACGGTTCATTTAGGGGATTGATTGGAACTATACTCAGTAAATTTAGAAACACACACTTATATTTTTCAATGGCTCTTATAGGCGCTCATACTGACAGGACTTCGTATGTAAAAGATTGTTTTAACATGATAGTATTTCGTCTTCATGCAGTTATTATTACCACGGACATTACCGCGGACATATACTTGACGCCATTAAAAACGCAACTATTTGCACTAAGCGTCATTTTGTAGTACCATCTGTCAAAATCGTGTAACAGTTGTCAATGTAATATTTCTTGTTCAAAACTTTATTAAACTCTAGACCAATTATTTTTGAATTTCATTATTGTTTAAATTTTTGAAATTAGGTTTGAGAAATAAAAATATGTTTGCCTTTGTACTATCACTTTATCTATACGCACAATTTTGGGTTGCATTTTTAATGGCGTTAAGTATATATTCAAGGAGACGATTGGGGTCATGCTTACATTAACGTAATAAAATCTGTCATCACCGCAAGATATTTCAAAAGTGTTTGAACGAGTTCAATTGTGGGAACTAGAAATCAATACTGAAATTCTTAAGTCATAGTCTTTGATTCAAGGAGTCGTTGGGTGTCATGCTTACAGAACACGGGCTGCAAGTAGTAGAAAATTAACACTAGGGTGTTATTTTTATGAGACAATGGCTCATTTGATTGCACAGCCAAGACAAGCGATGCATGTCTTGTATAATTGCGTAAAACGTATAAATTTAAAACATAACTTAATTGCTGGATTAACGTTCGTAAGCTAGGCACAAATCTAGTAAAATTATGTAAGCTGTTTGGCGCATCATACGCTTAAGTTGTTACATTATTTTAGACTCACGTTCTGTCTGTGAAGATGGGACAAAGTATGGAAACGCAGAAAATATATAGGTGTGTATATACATGTACAGGTATACAGCTCAGTGTATACAATGTGTACATGAGAAGGTCTAGGAAATATGAAAAAATAGAGTTTGGTCACAAATAGGCCACTGCCCATTCTATCACGTCGTGACGTACTTGTTATAAATTTTAGAACTTTAGATGCTTCCAAGTAAAACTGTAAACATTCTCACGTAATTACAACATTATACCTCACGCGGTCAGAATCAGTCGTGTTATTTATATCTACACATGTTAAACATATCCCGATAATTTTTCATAAATAAAAATAGCTTTTAGATAATGCTAAAAAAGTTCTGCACTATACATAATTGGAAGTGGTGATATGTTGTCTATTTTTGTCACAACGCCCATTTTTTGGTTATGTAGTGCATGACTTGGCATAAAACGCATTAAAACAACGTACATCCAGACGCCGTAGCTAGCCAATACGTAAATATTGTGTTAAATCAAACAGACTCCGGGTAAGTGTTCGAGTGACATAGCGCCGGAATCCCGACCCGTAAGTCTCGTGTTCAACACCCGTGAGATCATTCCGTGGTCGATCCTTTTTAACTATATGCGAATACTGCGTTGTAACCTAGGACACATCATCGAGTGTAAGCAACGTTCGGTGTAAACCTGTTTCACAATGCAAGAAGTTAACTCCTCTTTTCTGTTTCAATCGAATATAAAATGCGCCTCGGATAATTACTATGGTGTCTTCATATTGTATGTTGTGGCTCAATTCGAAATATAAGACAGAAAAGTTGACACATTCCTTATATTGTTTGAATATCAAAATTGGGGATAAAATTCGACTAGGGTCTCTATGAATTGAAATTGTCAATATTTCAAAACGGCTGAATTCTTTTTAATCGGTGGTAATGACACCCGATATACGTAACATCCAATTCTACATGATAACAAAATTACAAAGTACCCGCTCATCATTTACATAGCCTTCGAAATTAAAAGCAGTATGTATATTTAGTATAAATAATATAGTAACATTCATAATTCACTTGTTTAATTGGGAAGGCTCTGTTTACATTTACCGAGGTATATAAAAGGTACACGTCACGGGCCGAAACTCTTCTTTTGAAAAGATAAAAATTGATATCTCATATTTATAATTGGAATGTGCAAAAACATATAGGGAAACCAGTTAAACTAAATGTTTGGATACAAGTAATGAAAAAAACATGCATATAACGCACACCATCAAAATGTATTTTATTTAGAAAATGCCTTTCAACAGGGAACAAATCGGATTGTCTTTAATTCGGAAGAGGAAATGTTATTAAATATGATTGTTTCAATGTTCATTTGATCAAATAGTGAAATAGAAGAATGAGAGTACTAGGTTTGACCGAATTAAACATTTCCGAAGTTGAGTTCTTAAATTATGATATATGTATGTGTGATGTTTATTTCATGGATTATAAACCCTTGAATAGTAGTTTTCTTTAAAATGGGTAAGCATTTCAATGTTTTATACCACAAATTATTAGGTCATTTAATATCTCTTTAATCAACTCACCAGTTCTTTTATAATATACATATATCGGTATTTCATTTCATAATATATTGAAGTTTCTCTGTGTAAACTCCGTTTGTAACGGAGTTCAATTATAATGATATTGCGTGTGGTGGGCTTGTTACAAATCATCGTGAAAATCCACTCTAATCATAGTGTGTGTATTTTTTAAATACTTTGATGATGTTTCATCTATCTATTTACTATTTTAGATGTTATTCAGTTAAGTAGTAAACACTGTGGTAAATATATCACAGGAACTGTACGATTTTATCCCGAGTCTTCATGTTAGATTCGAACTAACACTCTCATATAAATCATGAAACAATCCGTGTATCCTGTAAAACTCACGTTAACTTTTAATTATATTCTACGGAAACATACTGATACATGATATGTATAGAAACACAGGCCATTTGATAATTTCTTGGTTTAGTTTGATAAGTTTATTTTCGATATTTCTTGTCGGCCATATGGCACATGAAGATAAGTAGAGCATGATATGACAAGGTAAAAAATAGCGATACTACAGTATGGAGAAAGTAGTAATTTATTAGAATAATGTATACATATTTGTTTATTAACGTCTCATATGTGTACGAATAACACTGATATGCATAAAACAAAACAATTTATAATGTACAAAGCCACTCTAAGCTAGATTTATAAGAAACATAAAACATGATAAGAAAATTCATGTAAAATAGCAACACATGTCATTTTCACACCAAACACAAATCATGAATATTGAATATAACTAGAGACCTATTTAAAAATAAAAATATATATATCACAGTTCTCTTTTATCTTAATCGACAAAGAATCATTATTCTTCTTTTTCATGGGGAAAACTTTAAACGGGAATCCACAGTTACCATGTCATAATCAAAATAAGGAACGGAAACTATAGCTAGATAACTATTGAATCAGGGAAACGTGCTATATCGATATTAAAATTAGAGCTTTAAGAATTAAGAAATCATCTACACCATTAAATATTAACACTTGAAAATCGAACAACACTTTGCACTGATAATAAAAATATTATTCATGCTATAATAATAATATTAATAATAAACTTTTATTGAAGGTGACTGATTAAGATATGCACATAAAAACATGCATAAACATATCTCACAAGAGACCTTCATACATGCCTAAATTATTTAAAAAAGAAACACATTAAGAATAAGCATTATTATAATGTTAAAACTAAATTCATAACAAGTCATTTTCAAAATCTGCAGTAACAATATGTATGAAAGAGAGATTAAATTTCAACAGGGAACGCCGCATGCACAAGATAATGCCTCCCAACACAGACTATGAATATATAAGTTGATAATACACAAGATGAGTTTATTAATAAATAATTAGTAACGACTACTTTGTACGTATACATAAAATATAAAAAAAATTGTGTAACATGTTTGCAAAATTATAAAAATGGAGTAATACATGAACTAAATTAAAAATATGTTTACTATGTACGTATTGTTTCTTTAAAGTTTGTTCTGTTTTAATTGCACTGTTATATCTTCACTAGCATTACACTCAATGTCCATTTTAGTGACCACTTCCGTAGACTCACGAGAACAAACTGTTGTAAGGAATCGTATAAATATTTTCATAAATATTCTCCGGTGGAGGTAAGTAACAAACAAATAAATAATTGTCACTTATTTTAACTGAAAATCAGTTCCTAATGTTACATAAAATAGTAATGCATGTTTGTGTTTATTGTGCGTTTCTGATGTGGCTTTTGTCGATTAAATTCAAGCTGGATGAGACCTGATATAGAAATATAATAAAAATCATTTTCTTTGCTGCAAGCAGTAACAAAAGTCTCAACCTTCTCGGGATGTGTGCAGGATTTGCGTCACTTTAATTGTCTTTTTCAATTTTCTAAATTTAACGGAATACAAAAAATCATTTTATTGATTTTTTTAAATAAAAGCATTGGTAAAATCTATTTCGTGCATTAGCATGATTACTTTCAAGTGATACTGCGATTTTAAAACAGATTCACTTCTGTGAAAATGCCTTACTAAAATTCACCATTTTTCTTAATTCATTTGTACAAATTTTATCTTCGTTTTTGCACAAATTGCAGTAAAAATGTTGCAGTAAACATGAGTAATAAAACAGAGTGGACATATATCGATCTTTAACGAGACTACACCAAGTCTTAGGAGGCATCATATCTTAGTCATCCTTAAGTAGATAGTACACCATATAGTGACCTTAACGATATAATTTGTTATAATCAGCTTGCATATCTTTAAGACATCGTTTTTTTAAAGGAACTCTTTTCTTATATAAACGACCATCATACTATCTCTAGTTTCATCACAGCCGTTTAGTCTACATCTGTTTAACTCTTAAGAAAACCGCTTCTGTCGCAGTGACTTTCAACATTATAAAGACAGGTCTAAAGTAGACTGCTTGTTCATTCGATATAGTTATGCTTACTTTAAAGGCGGTGTGCGAAATATCAAATTTCATATTTGAAACATAAACCGATACAATCAAAGCGTTGTTGATAACTCTCCTCTGATGCGATCCTTTCATTAAAAATATGTTTGTCTCAGACACACATAATTATTAACAAGCCAACGCCGTTGGTATTTTAAAAGCATGTAATATTAATTAGTACCAATTAAATTATAAACTCAATTTCTCAATCAGTTTCAAAATTATAATCCCAAAATAATATTATCGCAGTTTTCTGATTAATAGGAGGTAAATATATTAACTTTAATATAACTTATCATTAAAATACGTCATGGAAACTGTTATACCATGTTTATGAGTAATATTAATGTAGGGAGAGGGAAGTCCAGTCTCCGATGGCAGTGTAAAGAATACACTATTTTCTTTACTGAAACGTAATGGTCTGTAATATTAAACAGTATTGCGCAAGTAAAGTAGGAATAAAAATATTCTCCTATACATAATATGGACACTGTTTTCTATATTCAACGTGGACACATTTAAAAGGCAAGCGCTATCGACACTTTCTCTAGGCCCCATAAAACACTCATCCTGACAATATTGTAATTTATATTTTAAGCATTTATTCAAACAATGATACCATTAGGGGCATGTATATTCCAAGTGACACTGTATAAGAGCAGAGTATAAATACTTCATAGTTTTCACATCCAAAATCCTTAGCTTATCTTTACAAAAAATAGGACCACTAAGAATAGTTAAGATGTAATTTAAAAACATAGGATAGGTAGGAAGAAATAATCTAAGTGTTACTAAGCAGTTTAAAAACAGGTGGGTATGAGAATTTAGTTTGCGTTGGGTGCCAAAACGTAAACATTCAGTCCTACCATGATGAAAAACTACAGTGCATTTATTTTCGACCAGCCAAGATGAGCATTTGTCTAAAATTGTACCATATTTTGCAAAAAATATTTCACAATATTTGTGAGCAAATAAATTTACTGTCGCACCATCGCCAACATACATAATAATTAGTATCAGAATTATTAGTATAATTACTCATCATTTCAGATATAATTTACGTAACGTAAGTACACGATTAAAGTTGATATCAGCATTATTACCCGTCTGACACTAGCTGAAATTATCATATGAAATTTAATCAGACAGTAAATCGGCTAATAAACGTCTAAGTTTTCAGCTAGGTAACGATATCAAATGTGCAAATGACGTGACAGCTAAATTTATCTATGCTTTTGTCATTACCAACCCAACCATTAAAAATATGTAACCCAGTTTATTTACACGATTCATGTTATGAAGATACACTATTATGCACAAGACCCTAATATGTTAATAACGTCAAATACATTTACAACTGTATATTCATCGATTCAATACATTGAAGTAATAAACTTTGGTGCACTGTCACTGCGTGCTGAATGCCATATACCTGATAGATACCTTACTTATTGTCGTGGGCTGTATTGATACTACTGTGTTGTAACTCTGTGTTGTACTAGAAAGTCCATGTAGTTATCATATGTATCTTCGAAATAAATAATTATTTCATCTTAAATCAGACAAAATAACACAAAGGAAATCTGATGTGGTTGTCAAAGAGTCATGTAAACATATGGTGCCATAAACTAGTACATAATAGTACCCTAAAGTATTGCATATTTTTAAGAAATAGTTTTACTGAATTACTGTGTTTCCATACGTTTTTCCACATATTAAATTTCGTCTATATCTGTCTGAATATCCAGAAGCATAATGGAATTCCAATATCAGTTTAAAGCATGTATATCCTACAAATGACGTGTCCCGATCAGCTGTTGGATTTTTGCCAAAGAAGGAGCGGTTATTGTCAAACGGTACATTTTAAAAAAATTATTTTGCTGACTGTTTAATCTCATATTACATATTAATCATATACACTTTGTATATATAGTTAAATATGTTGTTTCAATGTGTCATCCATGTGGTCATTCAAAAATATAGCGTTAATATGTAATGCTCCCATTTCCTAATACCCTCGTATACTAACGTCAAACGTATTTATGTAACAATATAATACACATTTCTACATGGATTTCAAAATTATCCGTGTGATTATCAAAAAAATATCTACACTTTTAGGGGGTATTGCTCTGTAAAATTTATAAAATAATATGCATGTATTTTCTCTATCAATTTGGGCTTTACAATCATTGCGTTTAACTGAGACATGTCCATATAAATATACATGTCTGAATCAGATTAGTTCTCTCCCAGACGGATCTTTACAGTAGACCAGAAGTTTGCATGGCAACCACGTACACGTATAACGTGATTCTCAGATTTAACGTATAGAGTAACAACCGTATATTAACTGGCGGCGTTCCTTCAGTCAAATTGAATAAATGCACAAGGGGACTTGGATACTATTCGGATCTGACACACCTCAACACTCACAATTTGTGTCTATTCCCATAGATGTTTGCCCTTACACCTCCTTAATTCCTAATGTTGTGTAGGTTGATGCTTCCCTCGGATCTTGTACGTGCGGTAACATGGAGTTCATAAATTATAAATTCATATTTTGCACAGATTTAAAAAAAACTGAAGTAACGAAATCCTATGTTTTCCCAAAAATACATTATCATAGGCTGCTAAACATTTAAAATGCTTATGTAACTTTCAAATCGCACCACACGTGTGACTTATGGCAAATGCTTTATAAAAAGACAAATCGTATGACTCGAAAACTTCTGGGGTTGTGGACTGTGTATAAGACAATTCTTTCTCGATTTCTATATCCTATTTTATCAAGTATCCTGCATCAAATAAATAAGTGTTGGTACAAAGTGATTTTATTTTATAAACCTTTTTCATTCGCTCAATTGTTTTATTTCACTATGAAAACTTACAATCATTAACACCAAAATCAAATTATGAAGCCGCAAGAATATATATTTAAGCAACATTATTAGTATGTCTTCGGTCAACCACACGCATTGTATTTCAGCAAAAGCTTCGTAGATTTTCTTCGCAGTCAAATGAGATGTATTGACGTTATCGTAATCTTGTGGTTTTTAGCCGTAATATAATAATAATCGTTGGTGCGTTTTCCCACGTCAGTAAGAATGAACTTTGGTATCTATCTGTACCATTTAACCAAACATAACGCTTTCATAGCAGTAACCCAAACGTGTTCTTGGTTTGTTTCCGTGCATTTCTTTATCTGTATTTTGAATGGTATAAGCGAAGAAATACTAAGTAGACAAACTCCTGTCAATTTAATCGTAGATACACTTTACGTTTTAATCCATAAGTAATGTTATTGTCGTAACCAGTTTGTCCTCTTTTTTGTATCTGTGTTTATGTAGTGAAATGATCGATGGATTGCATTTATGTGGTTGTGTACTGTGTTTGATGGCAGATGGGTTTATTCGTCAATTAGTTCAAAATATAAGAAAATATACTTAACAATAAATATAAGTTTAAATATGAATATAAGTTGTGTCAGTTGTTATTTAATATAATTATGACATCATGGTGTTGAGTTCCATTCGTTTATTGAAAAAGTTAACGACAGTGGAGATATCATATAACGTGATAAAGTTTTGCCCTATTGCCGACTTCGCTGAATTAACGGGTTGAAAAATCTTTTATTTGCTGTGTCATGCTGATATAACACATGTCCATCAGTGCATACTTTTATTTGTACATCCTCTATTGCGTATTTCAGAGCGATTAGAGGCATGTGATTTGAATCATTTCATAGAGAGATATGTAAATTACAATGTTAAAGGGCACGCGCTGATAGCGACGTAATTAACAAAATATCAACATGATAGCAATATGTCAGAATTGCATCCTTGATATCAAAACCGTTGAAGTTCCTTTCAACTAGAGCTAACGAAATATACTAAGACGCTAACCAATGTTTATTTTTTATACTTTCGCTTTAAACACGTTTTGGTCTAAAACTTAATCCTTCCGTAGTATAGACGTAAATTTTCTTTTCTTAATAACATTTCTTTATTTTTAATTTCTATTTGTCTATTCATTAAATGCCCTTTCCTTGTTACCAGTTTTCAAAGTTATATCGAAACTATGTCTTCAATTTATTTATTTACCTAGCTTTTGTTGTTCTTTCGCATTCTGATATAAATAGTTTAGTTACTGGGAGCAGTATCGATTTAAACCTCCAGTTTTTTACTAACAGTTCCAAGGCTGTAATCGCAATGTGATTATTATGTCTATTTACTTTTTAGTTGTAGATAAAATTACCTTTTCCTCATGACAGTTCCTTGACTTGATATATCAGTGTTCTTTTCTCCCCCTTTGACTGAAAAAAATGAGAGAAACTGTGAACACGTGATTACCAGAAATAGTTTGTAGACATGTTACACGCAGTGTTTAGTTTTCTTTTTTGAAGTGTTGAAAATTTACATATCAACAATAGTACAAATGAGCGCCGCTGTACGATTTCAAACCTCTTCTTTAAGTAACGTCAATTACAGCAAACATGTGACGTCACCATGTAGGCCTACTGACAGTAGGCTATATTCTTATTTTTATATATTATAAAGACATCTAATAGATGTTATTAAACACGAAAACGACGAAGTTGAATCTTCCCCCAAATCTCCGCAATTGAAAAAGTTTAATGCGACATTTCTCAGAAAATTAATTAGCAAGTATCCTATCACCCTTTTTTACCGTGGCTCAGAGAAGGCGGCTACGATGGAGATTTAGTAATGTTTTATGCCGGGTGAAAAATTCTGGATGAAGGTACAGAAACTTGTAAATATCTTCAGATATGTTATATATTTAATGTTTAGTACACGTATTCGAACACTTAAAAAGGCACCCACTCATCTCATTTGCGTGTACCGATTTAAATGTGGTCACCTGCACTTGCCGAGTTAAGTATTTGTGTATAAGCATCCTTAAAGCAATTGATTGTGATTACATTTATGGAATTATATTGAAAATTACTCACAAAGAATGTTTCCAAAAATCAGAAGTTTGCCTGCGGTTTTCAATTTATTATTTATGGGTTATGCATTTCTTAACTCCAGGAGTAAAGTATATATTTTGTAAGCTAAAGGATGAGTACTTTCTTCGCGAACTGGTGATTATCTGGAAAATGATGCCTTATTCAGCATATGGGTTTATAGGATGAGTGTGAGGTAAGCTAGACGTTAAATCAACTTGATATTCTAGTATTTTACTGACAAGACTGTAAATCGTTATGTGGTTACTATTTGCCTAAATGTTTTTAGAGAAATAGACAGTTTCTTCAGTTGGATTATTTAACCTCATATCATGTTCGTCTTCGTTCAATGGCCTACTTGATTGTCTAACCTGACCTCTTATGGATGCCCTTCTCCCGTTATGGCTTCCTCAGCCAGACAATTCTCCTTAGAAGTGTGTCCTTACAGCTTCATAATGCCTAGAGTTCTACGGTATGCTGATGATTTCCTGGAATCTGTCTAGGGAGGCATTGTCTTGTGGTGAATGTATCATCTTAAGCCCTCCTTAGTCAAAGCCAACGAAGTATCCGAATAAAATATATTACACGTTTAACATTTAAATGTACAACTTCATGCAGTTGACAGGAACAACGCTTGCGTGTATGAGCGAGTACTAGAAATGACACAGTATATGCAAATAGCTTACGAACGCGTTTTACCCATAAATTCACGCTGAAGGTTATCTAATATATCTTGAATATACTCGGGTTTAATATTATTTATGTCAACCTTAATAGTTTTATAGCTCCCTGAGATTACTTGGAGTTACAGTTCAGTTTTTGTTAACAACTTGTAGGAAAGTTGATAAAACGCTTCCAATATAATACTTTGCTCAATACTTAAATAGAAACCACATTGACAAGAGGATGTAAAAAAACAAATATGAATTATGAGTACTAACACATGTTACTTTTTCCATGTTAGATAGTATTTAGCAACAACCGCCCTGGAATATTAGTATTTTTTCTAGACACGCCGTTTTCTTCGGGCACTTTATTTTACCATTCATGTACATGACTGTTTGATCCTCAAAATTAATTTGGCGGGCAATGGCTCACTGAGAAATCTATACCGTTATATCAATATATTTGTCTCTGTACTAGACGAAATGAAAATAGCTATGCCATTCTTGTACACAAGTTATAAGTCTAAGTTACCAAGATACTCACAAACATGTAACCTGTTATAATTTGATACAATATACGCTTGTGACAGATTAATCAGTTATATTCATTGCTTTCGTTTACGCAGAAACTGATTGTAACAGAGGTATGCTGAAGACAACATATCTGCTATGTCATATATTCTATTCCTTGGTTGTTGTATATCTAGGTTTTGAGTCAATTGGCAGTTTCAAATTTCATTATTTGTTCCTATACGTTTTGTGTATATGTGCGTGGGGGCATGAGTGTGTTGCGTGCGTGTGCGTGCGTGCGTGCGTGTTGGTGCGTGCGTGCGTGTGGTTGTGTATGAGTCTGTATGTATGGTACTTGATACTTTACTAGTTTGTGTACACCTACAAGTGTTCAATTGCTGATTTGTATTTAAAAATGTACTTGTTATATGTAACTCTTGAGAAATTGGAGGAATAAAAGTTGTAAATAACTCGAATCAGGAACGGTTGATAAGCAGTATTTCCAGTTCGAACATGTTAAAACAACATGACCAGTACGAGAAGATGTAAGGTGCACGAACAAATGAGCGATTTTTTCGTTACAATCTTACTCAAGATAACTCAGAAATAGCAAGTTCATAAATAACCGTAAGCTATCTTGTTTTGTTAATAATTTTGCTTCGTAGTTATCTTCAATCGTAAAATAATTACGCACTATATGGCCATTATGAGTCCATTTCTTTTCCCTGACAATGTCACAAGTAATGATGATTGCAGAATCGTCTGTCTTAAATAAAAGCTATTTTGAAAGTTTGACTTTCGGGAATGTTGTTACTATTGTTGATACAGTTTTGTCATCCACATCCACGTTCTGTAAAGTGAAGTAATTTTTAAAATCTTGTCAAGACAATGTGGCCATGCATACTGTGCGAATTTTGATGAATCAGTGTTTGAAATATGTTAAATATTGAATTCAAGTTAGTCCAATCCAAGCAAACAAAGAGGAAAATCAATGACTTTCTAATGCATCTTATATGTAACCACTGGATGTGTCTTGAATATATAGTAATATACACAATCATGATATATGGTTTCTATGTTGTTCTGTATTTTTCCTTTTTTTGTAAGGGAGATAACAAGTACGATCATAAATCAGATTTAAACCGTCTGTGCATGTGAAGGAACTCTTTATCTTGGAGGTTTATGGTATATTTTCTGTTCGCTGTATGCAAGTTTGTTCCTAATTACAAATAATGATATTAGAAACTAGCTCGCTATATGCTTGATGTTCGTTATAACCGGAGTTTACTGTAAATCTATTAATAAAAGCGGTGACAGTACTGAATACGACAGACACTTCGGTCCGAAAAGCTGTTTGCAAAGGCACAATCTAGTTCCGCTTAGATATAAGTACAGTAATTAATGACTCCACAATACTTTGATCAATAAAAATCAACTGTGTATATGTTAATGACTGTTACTTGTTTTATAAACGGTTGAAATTTAGTTACATTTAAAGGACAGTTCCTGTGTTAGTGTATCGTACACATTTTAATGTACCATATTGTTAATTTAGTTGCCGAAAAAATGTTGAATAACTTCCCGTGGATATAAATTAAGTCGGGCACTTTCACTTTTTTTAATACGATGAAGAGTTATGTAAGTAAGATATATTCAGCGCAAATGCGCATGCGGTTGTAAGGTTTTGACAAAAGTTGCAACATCCGGTCACGCTAGCGCCTGTCGCAAAAATGGGAATTAATTATTCCAATATCTCTCCTGATTGCCTTACACTTACAACAGATAACAAGAGTGCATATTCTGAAGAATAACATTGTCGTAAACAATCATATCGTATTTAAATCCATACATTGTTTTGTAAACCTAAAATGCGTGTAATATGGTCTACATCCTTCTGGTATTTGTACAAGGCTAAACACATTCAAGTAATTACTTTCTCAGTCCCAACACATTTCATTTCACTGTTTTTGTTACAATGCATTTATCGTCTTTCTTTAAGAACGTCCGTCCAATAATATACAACAGTACTGACGGATATGTTTATGCATTACACATCCAATCTAGAGATAAAGCTTTAAAAAGTATCCCAGACAGAAAAATATCTGTAAAAATCATGTATATACGTGCTTGGAAATTGATCAGTAGCGTAATAAAATGTAACAATATAATTCAGACAGAAAAATTGCTAACATTCACCCAAGGAATTTCTAAATGGCTAGATACATATGGATCGTTCCATTGAATTATGTCTGTACTAGGGAAACATTTCTCTTCATTGTTTATTAGTAGATTATATATATACGCATTATACGCGTGATAAAATTACTTGTGCACATAACCATCAAAAGGAATTTAAAATATGAAACTGTCAATCCCATGTGTCTCACGCTATGATCTGTTCATATTTTGACCCATGGTCTTTAGGTTTCCCAGTCACCATTTGCTTAATGTCACGCATTGTTTTATCAATACACAAAATGTTATATTTCAATTAAATTAGAAATTAAATATATTCGCCTAGAGAATATGTAAATGCGTTATGAACAATCCTTATATTAAGTTGTGTACTACAAGTCATTTATCTACGAAAACCACAATGTAAGTTTGATTTGCCTTTGGGGTGCAAAGGGAAGTTTTCATAAAATCCCCCTGTTCATGTTTTTAGTAAAGCTAGTGTATCACATGATAACTGTAAAGCTGTAAACGATAGAAGATGTTTTTAAACTAAATGTATGCATTTAAGTATGTGTATTCTAAGCGGATTAATTCTAAATGTATACATAACATGTGGCTTTATTTAAATAGACGTGATTCGTGTAAAACAGCCGTGTATGATTGTCTTCAAGCGCAATGTTGAAATTGACCGAATTAAGGAAGTCACTTGTGTCAGGTAAAGTGTCAATGGAAATTTCACATGTCATTTTATATTTATCGTTGCTTGTACAAGAATTAAGATGCCAATTCATAGTCGAATATTGAAACCAAATTACTTAATATTCGTGTAATAAAGCATGATTCATGAAAATACGTTAAGACTGCTAAGAAATGTTTTGCATGGCTAGACGACATTTTGAAGAGTAGTCTTGTTTAAGTAAATGTTATTTCAATATCAAAATGGCACATTGGTTATAATATTTCTTCGGGTGGTCAAACTACATAACGGCACGGTTACACGATGAGTACGTTTGTGAAGCTTTCGCCAAAATAGTTTTACAATACCATCCAGTATGTATGAAATTACAGCGTGGATGTGTTAATCTTAGAAGTGAGCTCCTCTAAATGTCAAGTCAAGTCAAGTAAACTTTATTTAGAAGTCGGTCTTTTATAACATAATAAACACAAGCTCTACTGAGCTTTTGTCCCGACTATTACAAAGAAACATTAAAACGGATATCAATACATTAAACATAACATAATACATTTACATAAAACAATGTAGCATACATAAATACACGTGAGACAAGCAAGCAAGGCATAAAACAAGACAGCAATACAACTACATAAATATGAAGGAGGTTACGTGTAAAATATCAATCTCACAGGCAGATATTAAAAGATACAATCAATTAAGACATACATGCACACATATGTCAAATTTTAGTGAGACATCTACTTACAATAGTTAAAAGTAAGTTCAGTTCCATGTTAAAATCCTATAAAAACTGGAGAGGTAATAAGAGTTATTATATAAGAATTATGATGTATACATGTTTACTAATGGATGCTCTATAGAAATACACAAACAAGTGAGTATTGTAAATACATATGTTATTATAAAACTATCTAAAAAATGAAAATTATGAAACATAAACATTTCTATTTAAGGGTAGCGTTATTTTAGGAACTGATTTTAAGGTGTCACTTGCAAATGGCGCAGAGGTTCAAGGTCCAAATTTTAAATTTTATAAACGCATTGAGGTTGTAAAGTGAAAATAATAAGCTGAAACTAAGGTGCAGCCCACAGCCTTGTATCAATATGGTAGGATAAAGTGTTAACTATAACGGACATGATTTTAATTTTATCTTTTACATGACCTTTCTTTATCGCGGCCGATGATATTTGTATCCGGTATATGTTATCTGTGTGGTGAGCGTTATCAATACAGTCATTGAATATTTCTGGATATTCCTTAAGAACACCAACCCATGAAAAACTCGATACTGAAATGTCGAATACCTAGACATGGCAATAAAACCTTTTGTAGAGCACCGTACACGTGGTGTCGGTCCTATCTAGTATCATAAAAAAACATGTTTTTTTGCATTTGTAGAAATTCACCATGACAGTATTGTTTATCTAAATACTGTCCCAGTTAGATTTGCATCAATAACGAAATAATTAACTAATAATGTTGGTAAAAATCGAATTCGCTTTGAATACTGAATAAATGTTAGTACATGTACTTAAACGAGAGTGCCATGATGGCCCGATCTCGCTCACCAAGGTACACGGCCATTTTGGCTGCATTATACCATTGTGCCAATACATTGTTTTAGGTTACGTCAAAACTGTTGTTTACATCAGTTATTTATAGTTAAGATACAACTACTTTAGACGTGACCCTGATTTTCAAGTGTCTCGCTTGACATTGGTATAGGAACATTTGTGTAAAATTTTTGTAATCTATCCAGCGGTTTCAGACACGAAGATTGATAAGGTTTCCGTTAAAGGGAACAATGCCCCGTCTCCTGGTGGCCATGTTGTTTTGACATAACGTAAAACATTAACAATCTTAGTAGAGGACCAATAGAGCCTGCTACAAACTAAATATCAAAGCTCTGATCTTGCGGTTTTTGAAAATAATATTTTAAATGATAACTTGACTAGAACAATTTATATAACCTGGAAGCAGGACCACCACTTAATCAGTCCTGTCAAGTTTCGTCAAATTCCACTTAGCAATTTAGGAGATGTCGTTAAAAAATGTTGATGCACGACAGACGACGACGGACAGACAACGATTATAAACGCTCACCATGAACACTTAGCGCTCAGGTTAGCTAAAACCAAAAAAAGTTATACAGTAGACATTGTATTAAGAGATAGATATCAACAAATTTAACGAAAGTTAAGTACAAATGAATGTCGTACTGAACAATCAAAACGTATAAATACCATCCTCTTTCCATTCATATGTATATATGGTGTTAAACAAAGCTCGTAAATTTAAACAACTCTATCAGCTCATTAGGCAATAGAACACTGGACAAGTGCCTAATTCTTAAATTACACGTAAGTTATCCAATATGACAAGGTTCCTGTACTTTGAATAGTGTAGTTGCCTCGTGCTTAAAATTAAAGAATTTTCTTATCACCCTCGCGAAATTTTCTAACTAACGCAAAAGTAAAAGGCGAAACACAGACAAACACATTTACACGGGTACATAATAATTTTCAGTCTATAAATAAATAACTGTACAGTGTACTCATCACAGTAACACGAATCTGCGCATGGTGTGACGTCATGAATTCAGTGACGAAGTTTTGACAGCTATTAACTGGAATAATTCTAAAACTTTATTCCACGTGCGTATTAAAACAGGGTGATAGTAATAAAGTTTTTTTCATAAGGCAGTGATTTTACGGGGTCTTTAAAATGGATTACATACTAAACAAAGTGAGTGTTTACACATTTGAACCCAGAGTTAAATTATGCAATGTGTTTTTGTCTGACATTTTTATTCTCTCAGTGAGTATAAAGAAGTTTGTCGGCACGACGATCTTTCAAGTAAAGATAAAAGCGGGCGAGACGGCACACAAATTACATCTCGCATATTTCTTCTCGGGACATCGTAATGTAAAAACTCGGTGACATCAAGCAACGTAAGTCGCTTAGCAAAGACGTTACATGAACTTGATTCTTGATGAAATTATTAGCGTTTCTGCTGTGTAATCCAATTACATTCGACTCGCGCTCAAACGGACATATATATGCAACGATTTTTACATGACGTTTTATAACTGTGTCGCCGAGTAATTACCTGGTCGCATTTATCACGCCTAATTGTTTATTCAATTGTTTAAAGGACAATGCGCGAATGCAGTTGTGAATAAGGTGTGAATGCACAATGGGATTAAGTGCATGTGGTCGTTTAATGGGTCTTTTTTACCTGTCGGAACTGGTTTAATGCGGTCGCTGGTCGCGTTATAGAAAAGTCGTTTAATAGATACAATTTATACAGTAAAAACGCTCGGGCGGGAATTTAAGTGGTCGTTTAATAAAAAAAGTCGCTTATTACAGGTGGTCGCTCGAGCAATGTCTACTGTATATATCTTATACAATCGTCTTTTCCCTAAATAGACATATATTGCTCGACATAAAAATGTTTTAGTGCCTTTACTATGCATAAGATTATTAAATCAATTGTTAAAGACGTTATCTCACAGAACAATGCTTGTATCAGAATACATTCGAAATATCAATGTTTTTAAAAAAAGTATTCAACGTCATAAAATATGTCATTGCCGCAAGATATTAGAAAATGTTTGAACGCGTTCAATACCTTTTGTGAAAAGTGGAAACTAAAAATCAATACCGAAATTCTGAAGTCATAGTCTTTGATTCAAGGAGACGTTGGGGGTCATGCTTACATAAAACGGGATGAAAGTAGTAGAAAATTATAAACACTTGTGGCACATCCGAGTAAAAATCCTCTCTGCGACCACCCCGAGAGAGATAGTGTTGTACATGCAAGACATAAGCAATGTTTTCACCGACGTCAAACTACGACTTTCATATTTAAACAAGTTAAAACAAAGTAGTATTTGATACGTTTTGCTATTTTTATTTGTATTTCTGTATAGAAACGTACACAAATATATAAATTAGAAAACACACAATATCACATACAATTTAAATAAACATATCATTGGAGTTGCGTCCCATGGTAGGTATTGCACGAAAAGTGGATTCACAATATTCACAGAATATGGATAACCTGAAATCAAAACAAAAACGTTATGATTATGTTTACGATATAAAACAGGAAATCGTAAACAGTTCAGGGGCAATATTCCAGAAACTTCTTCAGTGAAATCTATCCTTATCCTTAAAATTCATTTTCCTAAACTGGTTTATTTAACATGCAGGCTTTTATATGGTCAAATAAAGGGCGATAAATAGATAAAATAATGCGTTGTTGTAATGACCATTAAAATACCTAACAGTTTTAATGCGGTTTTGGAATTACATCCATTTGAAGTTTTGAACTTAAGTGAAAATATTTAAGATTCACTTAAGATGCTTCTGTAATACGGGCCCTGGTGTATACACTGAACAAAGATAAACCCTAAAAAGAAAATGATCTAACGGAGAGCAATGGAGTGTTCGAATTTGCATGCGTAAGACGTACTACACACTCTCAAAAAAACTGCCAAGTGATAATTAAAAACACCATTTCTTGTAGTGAGATTTTATGTCAATCTAACTCCTCTTGAGTAATACCATTCTACAAACAGCCAACGTGAACGTTTTTCAAAAACCATATACATATTAAAGAATTATGATAACTTTTATAACAAAACAAACTTGCAAATAAACGTTAAGTGATGAGGATAAGAGACAAGATACTTACGCTTAGAAATTCCTCCTTCTTCCGTAGCCAGTTTGGAACTTCGGTGGTGGCTTAACAACTGGTTTAGGATGGAATGGTTTAGGGTGGACTGGTTTGGGGTGGATAGCTCCAAAAACGTTATTGCCGACTCCAAATGGACCGTTCGAACGAATTGGGTTACTTTGTGAAGCAGCGATGTTCAATGTTTTACCCGCAACGTGAAGTGATTCCTTGGCAAGGCCGTGAGTTGCTGCAATAGCGACTGGGTTTCCAGCGGACACTCCACCATTAGATCCAATGTTTACAGCATTAGCAGACTGTCCAATAACTTGTTTAGCAATACCATGACCGATGTTTGCAGCTAATCGATCATGACCTACAGCAGCAATTCCAGATTTGCTAACTTTATGAACGCTATGGACTGGGTCCTCTGGGAACATGCTAAATTGTCTGTTAACTGCTCCGCCAATTGGTCTAACTCCTCCCATCGAAGATTTTACGAAGCTGTGTTGAACCCTGGCAGCCTGGTGAGCGACTGGGTTTACACCAATCATGTTTGCAACATGACCACCTCCGTGCACTCTTCCCATTGAAGACTTTACGATGTTGTGTTGAACTTTTGCAGAATGGTGAGTGACTGGGTTCAATCCTATCCTGTGTGCAACATGACCACCTCCGTTAACTCCTCCCATTGAAGATTTGACGATGTTGTTTTGAATCTTGGCAGAGAGGTGAGCGGCTGGGTTCATGCCTATCCTGTGTGCTGCATGTCTACCTCTATTAATTCCTCCCATTGAAGATTTTACGATGTTGTGTTGACTCTTTGCAGAGTGGTGAGCGACTGGGTTTACGCCTATCCTGTGTGCAACATGTCCACTTCTATTAATTCCTCCCATTGAAGATTTTACGATGTTGTGTTGACTTTTTGCAGAGTGGTGAGCGACTGGGTTTACGCCTATCCTGTGTGCAACATGTCCACCTCCATTAATTCCTCCAATTGTAGATTTTACGATGTTGTGTTGACTCTTTG
The DNA here is from genome assembly GCA_032209605.1 of Mactromeris polynyma. Classification (NCBI taxonomy): domain Eukaryota; kingdom Metazoa; phylum Mollusca; class Bivalvia; order Venerida; family Mactridae; genus Mactromeris; species Mactromeris polynyma. The sequence goes on from JASFXZ010000001.1 coordinate 6,807,939, forward strand.
CAGAGTGGTGAGCGACTGGGTTTACGCCTATCCTGTGTGCAACATGTCCACCTCCATTAATGCCTCCCATTGTAGATTTCACTATGTTGTGATGAACCTTGGCAGAATGGTGACCGACTGGGTTTACGCCTATCCTGTGTGCAACATGACCACCTCCGTTAACTCTTTCCATTGAAGATTTTACGATGTTGTGTTGAACCTTGGCAGAGTGATGAGCGACTGGGTTCACGCCTATCCTCTGTGCAACATGACCACCTCCGTTCATGAACCCTGTACCAACTCTACTTCCAGTTGATTTGGCAATATTGTGACCGACAACACCATGGGCGACAACACCATGACGATTGTGGCCGACAAGACCGTTACTTAATCCTCCCAGCTGTGACAAGCCAATATATCCGCCGCCGATTGGTCTACCGAGCATCGCTCTACCGGTTGATTTAGCGATATTATGGCCCATTTGATTTACCCTCATTTTTTCTGCAACGTGCACATTCGGGTTAACAAAACCAACACCTGGCCCGGACAATTTAGCGATGTTATGACCAATGATAGAGTCGGCACCGAGTGAAGTCTTGCCAATGTTGTGTGAGATTATTGCAGGGTTGCTATGGCCTACAACTCCAGCATGCATTGGTCTTCTGCGAAGGTACGATGGTTTACCAGCTGATATTATACCAGATGACTTTACAATATTGTGATTGTGTATCTTGGCAATATTATGCCTTTGTTTTCCTACAATTGTTTGCTCAACATGGTGACCAACTGGATTAACAAGAGGTCCTGCAACTCGGTTGATTCCTCCGATGTTTTTTCTGCCCGCATGATTGACTTCCTTTGCAATATTATGTTCAGCTTGAAGGGATGATTGGACGAATGGTCCGCCACCAGGCATTAAACCACCATCTTCCATGTTCGATACAGCTTGATCGAGTGGTGCATTAGGATCAGCTCCCCAGCCGTTACGGAGTCCGCTTGGGTCGGTACCAGATCCACCATGTTGTGGAAATCCCTCCATACCTCCTCTGATGACTTTGCCGCTAAATGTACTGCCAATCATTTTTGCAATGTCGGGTGGCAACATATCTAAACCACCACCATTGAGGGAACCTATCGGGTTGCCCATTGTCCATGGGTCCGTAACAACTGGCTTCGGGTGAAAAACTGGTTTCGGGTGAACAATTGGTTTGGGGTGAATTAGTGGCTTTGGATGAATTATTGGTTTTGGATGAACCACTGGCCTTCTTCTCGGCGTTCTTACTCTACCATAACCTGTGAACGAAACAATAGAACATTTTTTTCATCGTGTTTTATAGATTTGTCATGGTCATTTCTTTCTTTCTTTTCGTAATATAATGTAAATGACTAATGAAAAGACGGAGACAGTTTTGTCTAGAAATAATATGACAACAATAAAGAGGTATAAAATATAACTTTAAATACACATCCTCAATAATCATAATCTCTTTACACAAGTGTAGTGGTTTTTGTATAGAAAAATACGTGTTCATCTTAAATCACCACAATAAAATATGTTTCCACAAAATAAAATGAAAAGTAACAAAAATACGAGGGATAAGACTGATATGCATCAATAATGTATTGCTTATAATTTGCGAGTAACACTGTCGCTTTTTTATTTCGTGATATGCTAATGATGATTATGGTGTTGTCGCTGCTAGTCGCGTTGACGATAAAGGAGCTGATGCTGAAGAGAGCATAATTTGAAAACAATATTTAAAGATCTACATACTTTGTCCAGCTGCAAGGCTGACGAAAACGAAACACAGTGCTAGTGCGAGAAAGTTCTTCATCTTGATTCCTTCTCTGTTCTGTAAAATATAAATCATAATGTTGTTAACATGTTTATCAGAATATCTTAAAGCAATGATGGAATCGCATTTAATATATTACTTGTACTATATATCATAAAAGACATCGTTGATGAGTGAGGATACACATGTATACATTTAGATTATTCATTAGGGAAATTAAAATGCTTGTGACACTACAATTGCCTTGCAATTACGATCGATGATATCATGTTTGAAGGATATAATGTTTACACATAAACTTTATAATTGAAAGTATTGCATTGGTTCTTATAAATTGTTGAATGCATTAATCACTTAGTCGCAAATGAAATACATTCGACAGAGACACGCTTCTATCATTTTCAGAGTACGCGTTTAATAAATACAGTTAATTATGACCTCTCAAACATAATTCTCCATTTAAAAAAAATAATTTTCATCTCATTATGATATTGAATTACGAATATTCGAAGATATAAAATTCAAAGAACATGCATTGCATATTTTAACTTTAATTAAATGATTTAGATAATCACTTGCAACCAAAGGAAAAATACACGTTCAAGTATGATATCTGCTTTCTTAATAATTACAGCTAATACGTAGAAGGTATAGTTGCAGAAAAATAATGTAAATAACTACTAACATTTTATTTTTCCTGGTATCGTCTGTCTGTTTTCGTTCAGAGTTTCTTCTTTTTTTTAGTTCTATGTGTTTTTAAGCTTCTTTCTTTTCTTCCTCCTTTCTCGTCTGTTCAAGTTTTCTATCTGCTTTTGCTAGGAAATCTTCGGGCTTATATAGGGAATGTTTATGGTTACATACAATATACAAACAGGCATGCGCAACTAGCCACACATGTAGTTCTACTGTGGTCGAAAATCATCTGACTGATCGATAGCAATATTATTTCCCCATTGGTCGGTTAATCAAACTGCGTTACACGCCAAATGACGTAAAATACTTAATCGACGCACGGAGTTATAATTAATATCGAAAGGTTACTTGGTAATGACACTGTACGTCGACAAAATGTACGTTTGATATATAGTTTTAAACTTTCAAAGCGTGAAATAAACACACAACTAGTGATTTTTATTGCGGTTGTTTAATCTTTGTACGATACATCAGGTGCTGAGTTGCGGTAATACGTTACGATCACAACATCAGCCTACGGTTCATTTAGGGGCTTGATTGGAACTATACTCAGTAAATTTAGAAACACACAATTATATTTTGCAATGGCTCTAAAAGGCGCTCATATTGACAGGACTTTGTATGTAAAAGATTATTTAAACATGATAGTATTTCCTCTTCATGCAATTATTATTACCACGGACATTACCGCGGACATATACTTGACGCCATTAAAAACGCAACTTTTTTAACTAGGCGTCATTTTGTAGTACCAACTGTCAAAATCGTGTAACAGTTGTCAATGTATTATTTCTTGTTCAAAACTTTATTAAACTCTAGACCAATTATTTTTGAATTGCATTATTGTTTAAATTTTTGAAATTAGGTTTGAGAAATAAAGAATATGTTTGTGTTTGCAATGTCACTTTATCTATACGCACAATTTTGGGTTGCATTTTTAATGGCGTTAAGTATATATTCAAGGAGACGATTGGGGTCATGCTTACATTCTGTGTTTGAACGAGTTCAATAGTGGAAACTAGAAATCAATATCGACATTCTTAAGTCAAAGTCTTTGATTCAAGGAGACGTTGGGGGTCATGCTTATAGAAAACGGGCTGCACGTAGTAGACAATTAGCACTAAGGTGTTATTTGTATGAGACAATGGCTCATTTGATTGCACAGCCAAGAACAGCGATGCATGTCTTGTATAATTGCTTAAAACCTATAAATTTAAAACAGAACTTATTTGCTGGATTAACGTTCGTAAAGGTGGATTCACACTATGAGCGTTTGTACCAGCGTTGGCCAGCGTTTGAAAGGTCTAAGAAATGAGTCCAAACGTCGGCGAAATTACGTTCGCGAGAAGGATTTTTTTCATTCACACTACGAACGTTTTATATCCGGCGCAAATCAACTTTTACGAACGTTTCGTAGCGTTTGACAGCGTTTGACAGCGTGTGCTAGCGCTTGGCAGCATTTACCAGCGTTGTATTTATTTTCTATTAGCGTAGGCGAACTTTTGTAGCGTATGTGCAGCAGTCGCCGACTTAGCCCAACATAGACGAACGAATACTCAGCATAGGTAAGCTGAGGTGAGCGTCAGGCGACGTCTATATATAGCCGAACTTTTGTGGACACTTCCTGGCAGTCTTGTTTTGTAGAAGTGGTCACATCTCTACCAAGAGAGACGCGGAAACAGAGTCATTAGAGCAAACTGTAGCTGTTCCTTCCACAGTCCGGGAGCGTGACCCCTCACGGGAGAGGTCCCCCGCGAGGTCTCCCTCAGAAGACGTGTCATCCAAGTCGGAGAAGAAATAGGATCGCCAATGTTAACTTCATTGTATGTATTCCATACGTGTATGATGCAACCTGTATACATGTTCTCTTCTTGGTTCCACAGATCAAGGCCACTAGTGGCGTCGACTTGGAGGAGATGAAGGATACGGCCTCACGGACAGCTCTTGATCCCGACGCCGAGATAGGCCCATCCCACAGCAAAGCTAGTCGAAGGACGCCAATGGACGACTCTGAACTCATCTCAATACAGGAGCAGCTGACAGCTTCTACGCAGAGGATGGAGGAGCTGCAGAGTGAGTTGGCAGCCAGCAGCAGGCCATCTCACAGGGCTAACTTTGCCAACTATGTGAAAGGAGAGCTCCTCAACTACACCGACGAGCAGTTGCTCCGGGCGAAGCCTCGGTTTCTTGCTCTACTCGAAGAACTTGATAGACATTTGCTGCTGTTCCAACGCTTTCTACTAGTCAGTACGTCTCCGACGTGGCAGACATGTCTGTGTGTCACTTAACAGTTAGCCGTCCCCCAGTCACTTACCATGCCTACTTTAAGCCAATACAGTCTCAGTACGCTCAGTTTCAGTACTCTCTGCTTCTGAATCAACAGCAGCAACAGCAGCAGCATCCAAGCGCTACAGGGATCTGCACACGCCCATGTAAAGTTTCGCTTTATGTATCTGAATTGTGATCGGCATACGCTCGAAAACGTTAGGGTCGCGCTGGTAGTGCGTTGCTGACCGCTGACACAAACTTGCAAACGTTCAGTTCGTTCGCAAAAGTTGTTGAACGTTGTTGGAAGTTGGCTTGCGTCAGGCTTCGTTAGGATCCGTTGTCCAAAGTTCACCTAAGTTACGGGTACGCTGTGAAAAGTTCGCCAACGCTAGCCCCTTGCATTACCATCGCGTTCATTGCGTCGGGTACCCGTTGGCCTCCGTTGGACAAGAGTTCGGCTAAGTTCACCACCACCAGCGTCTCAGTCGACGTTTCCCAACGGAGTCCAACTTAGGCAAACTCTGTACAACTTAATCCAGCGTTCAGGAACGTTTACAAACGGAGCACAACTTACACCAACGTGTATTTCCAAACGTCGCCAAAGTTTTTGCATGTTAAAATTTTTCAACGAACACAACGTTCGTCAGCATTAGCCAGCGAACATTAACTCTTATAAACTTTTAACAACTTTTACTAGCGGAGCTGGACGTTTGCCCAAACGTCGGTAAATGTCGGTCCAAACGTCGTAGTGTGAACCCAGCTTAAGCTAGGCACAGATCTAGTAAAATTATGTTAGCTGTTTGCGCAGCATACGCTTAAATTGTTACATTATTTTAGACGTTCTGTCTGTGAAGATGGGACAAAGTATGGAAACGCATAAAAATATATAGGTATGTATGTATATATGTACAGGTATACTGCTCAGTGTATATAATGAGTACATGAGAATGTTTGGGAAATATGAAAAATAGAGTTTGGTCACCAATAGGCCACTACCCATTCCGTCATGTCGTGACTTACTTGTTTTAAATTTTAGAACTTTAGATGCTTCCAAATAAAACTGTAAAGATTATCACGTGATTACAACATTATATCTCACGCGGTCAGAATCAGTCGTGTTATTTATATTTACACATGTTAAACATATCCCGATAATTTTTCATAAATAAAAATAGCTTTTAGTGATAATGCTAAAACTGTTCTGCGCTATACATAATTGGAAATGGTGATATGTTGTCTATTTTTGTCACAACGCCCATTGTTTGGTTATGTAGTGCATGACTTGGCATAAAACGCCTTAAAACAACATACATCCAGACGCCGTAGCTAGCCAATACGTTAATATTGTGTTTAATCAAACAGACTTCGGGTAAGTGGTCGAGTGATATAGCCCCGAAATCCCGATCCGTAGGTCTCGTGTTCAACTCCCGTCATTGGTGAGATCATTCCGTGGTCAATCCTTTTTAACTATATGCGAATACTGCGCAGTAACCAAGGACACATCATCGAGTGTAAGCAGCGTTCGGTGTAAACCTGTTTCACGATGTATGAAGTTAACTCGGTTTTTTTGTTTCAACCGAATAGAATCTGCGACTCGGATAATTACTATGGTGTCTTCATATTGTATTTTGTGGCTCAATTCGAAATATAAGACAGAAAAGTTAACACATTCCTTATATTGTTTGAATATCAAAACTAGGGATAAAATTCGATTACGGTCTCTATGTATTGAAATTGTCAATATTTCAAAATGGCTGAATTCTTTTTAATCGGTTGTAAAGACACCCGATACGCGTAACATCCAATTCTACATGATAACAAAATTACAAAGTACCCGCTCATCATTTTCATAGCCTTTGAAATTAAAAGCAGTATGTATATTTAGTATAAATTATATAGTAAGATTCATAATTCACTTGTTTAATTGGGAAGGCTCTGTTTACATTTACCGAGGTATATAAAAGGTACACGTCACGGGCCGAAACTCTTCTTTTGAAAAGATAAAAATTGATATCTCATATTTATAATTGGAATGTGCCAAAACATATAGGGAAACCAGTTAAACTAAATGTTTGGATACAAGTAATGAAAAAAACATGCATATAACGCACACCATCAAAATGTATTTCATTTAGAAAATGCCTTTCAACAGGGAACAAATCGGATTGTCTTTAATTCGGAAGAGGTGTTATTAAATATGATTGTTTCAATGTTCATTTGATCAAATAGTGAAATAGAAGAATGAGAGTACTAGGTTTGACCGAATTAAACATTTCCGAAGTTGAGTTCTTAAATTATGATATATGTATGTGTGATGTTTATTTCATGGATTATAAACCCTTGAATAGTAGTTTTCTTTAAAATGGGTAAGCATTTCAATGTTTTATACGACAAATTATTAGGTCATTTAATATCTCTTTAATCAACTCACCAGTTCTTTTATAATATACATATATTGGTATTTCATTTCATAATATATTGAAGTTTCTCTGTGTAAACTCCGTTTGTAACGGAGTTCAATAATAATGATATTGCGTGTGGTGGGCTTGTTACAAATCATCGTGAAAATCCACTCTAATCATAGTGTGTGTATTTTTTAAATACTTTGATGATGTTTCATCTATCTATTTACTATTTTAGATGTTATTCAGTTAAGTAGTAAACACTGTGGTAAATATATCACAGGAACTGTACGATTTTATCACGAGGCTTCATGTTAGATTCGAACTAACACTCTCATATAAATCATGAAACAATCCGTGTATCCTGTAAAACTCACGTTAACTTTTAATTATATTCTACGGAAACATACTGATACATGATATGTATAGAAACACAGGCCATTTGATAATGTCTTGGTTTAGTTTAATAAGTTTATTTTCGCTATTTCTTGTAGGCCATATGGCCCATGAAGATAAGTAGAGCATGATATGACAAGGTGTATGAATACAAAAATAACGATACTACAGTATGGAGAAAGCAGTAATTAATTAGAATAATGTATACATATTTGTTTATTAATGTCTCATAATTGTACGAATAACACTGATATGCATCAAACAAAACAATTTACAATGTACAAAGCCACTGTAAGCTAGATTTATAAGAGACATAAAACATGATAAGAAAATTCATGTATAATAGCAACACATGTCATTTTCACACCAAACACAAATCATGAATATTGAAATATAACTAGAGACCTATTTAAAAAAAAACATTAATATATCACAGTTGTCTGTTATCCTAATCGACAAAGAACCATTATTCTTCTTTTTCATGGGAAAAACTTTAAACGGGAATCCAAAGTTACCATGTCATAATCAAACTATGGAACAGAAACTGAATAACTATTTAATCAGGGAAACGGGCTATATCAATATTCAAATTAGAGCTTTAAGAATTAAGAAATCGTCTACACCATTAAATATTTACACTTGAAAATCGAACAACACTTTGCACTGATAATAAAAAATATTATTCATGCTATAAAAATAATATTAATAATAATAATAATAAACTTTTATTGAAGGTGACTGATTAAGATATGCACATAAAAACATGCATAAACATATCTCACAACAGACCTTCATACATGCCTAAATTATTTAAAAAAGAAACACATAAAAATAAGCATTGTTATAATGTTAAAACAATAAATCATAACAAGTCATTTTCAAAATATGCAGTAACAATATGTATGAAAGAGAGATTAAATTGCAACAGGGAACGCCGCATGCACAAGATAATGCCTCACCACACATGAATATATAAGTTGATAATACACAAGTTGAGTTTATTAATAAATAATTAGTAACGATTACTTTGTACGTATACATAAAATAAAAAAAATTGTGTAACATATTTGCAAAATTATAAAAATGGAGTAATACATGAACTAAATTAAAAATATGTATACTATGTACGTATTGTTTCTTTAAAGTTTGTTCTGTTTTAATTGCATTGTTATATCTTCACTAGCATTACACTCAATGTCCATTTTAGTGACCACTTCCGTAGACTCACGAGAACAAACTGTTGTAAGGAATCGTATAAATATTTTCATAAATATTCTCCGGTGGAGGTAAGTAACAAACAAATATATAATTGTCACTTATTTTAACTGAAGATCAGTTCCTAATGTTACATAAAATAGGAATGCATGTTTGTGTTTATTGTGCGTTTCTGATGTGGCTTTTGTCGATTAAATTCAAGCTGGATGAGACCTGATATAGAAATATAATAATAAACATTTTCTTCGCTGCAAGCAGTAACGAAAGTCTTAACCTTCATGGGATGTTTGTAGGGTTTGCGTCACTTAATGTTGTCTTTTTCAATTTTCTAAATTTAACGGAATACAAAAATTCATTTTATTTATTTTTTTAAATAAAAGCATTGGTAAAATCTATTTCGTGCATTAGCATGATTACTTTCAATTGATATCGTCGTAAGTACACTACTGCGATTTTAAAACAGATTCACTTCTGTGAAAAGGCTCTACTAAAATTCACCATTTTTCTTAATTCATTTGTACAAATTTTATCTTCGTTTTTGCACAAATTGCAGTAAACATATTGCAGTAAACATGAGTCATAACACAGAATGGGCATATATAAATCTTTAACGAGACTACACCAAGTCTTAGGAGGCATCATATCTTAGTCATCCTTAAGTAGATAATACACCATATAGTGATCTTAACGATATAATTTGTTATAATCAGCTTGCATATCTTTAAGACATCGTTTTTTTAAAGGAACTCTTTTCTTATATAAGCGACCATCATACTATCTCAAGTTTCATCACAGCCGTTTAGTCTACATCTATTTAACTCTTAAGAAAACCGCTTCTGTCGTAGTGACTTTCAACATTATAAAGGCAGGTCTAAAGTGGACTGCTTGTTCATTCGAAATAGTAATGCTAATTTTAAAGACGGTGTGCGCGATGTCCAATTTCATATTTGAAACATAAACCGATCAATCAAAGCGTTGTTGATAACTCTCCTCTGATGCGATCCCTTCATTAAAAATATGTTTGTTTCAGACAAACAGAATTATTAACAAGCCAACGCCGTTGGTATTTTAAAAGCATGTAATATAAATTAGTACCAATTAAATTATGAACTCAATTTCTCAATCAGCTTCAAAATTATAATCCCAAAATAATATTATCGCAGTTTTCTGATTAATAGGAGGTAAATATATTAACTATCATATAACTTATCATTAAAATACGCCATGGAAACTTTTATACCATGTTTAGGAGTAATACTAGTGTAGGGAAAGCGAAGTCCAGTCTCCAATAGCAGTGTAAAGAATACACTATTTTCTTTACTGAAACGTATTTGGTCTGTTATATTAAACAGTATTGCGCAAGTACAGTAGGAATACAAATATTCTCCTATACATAATATGGGCACTGTTTTCTATATTCAACGTGGACACATTTAAAAGGTAAGCGCTGTCGACACTTTCTCTAGGCCCCATGTTATTTATAAACTAAAACACTCATCCTGACAATATTGTAATTTATATTTTAAGCATTTATTCAAACAATGGTACCATAAGGGGCATGTATATTTCAAGTGACACTGTATAAGAGCAAAGTATAAATACTTCATAGTTTTCACATCCAAAACCCTTAGCTTATCAATACAAAATAGGACGTATTGACCGTATTCACAATATCTTTCAATATGGTTTCACCAGACAGATACTTCAGATCAATATTTTACAATATCTGATAAATTGCAGGCAATTTCAAATTTCGCCTTCATTATTTATCTGCCGTTTTTGTCAGACCTCTCGACAACAATATTGCGCATCAAACCATTAAGAATAGTTAAGAAGTAATTTAAAAACATAGGATAGGTAGGAATGAAATATTATAAGTGTTACTAAGCAGTTTAAAAACAGGTGGGTATGCAAATTTAGTTTGCGTTGGTTGCCAAAACGTAAACGTTCAGTCCTACCATGATGAAAAACTACAGTGCATTTATTTTCGACCAGCCAAGATGAGCATTTGTCTAAAATTGTAGCATATTTTGCAGAAATTATTTCAGAATGTTTGTGAGCAAATAAATTTACTGTCGCACCATCGTCAACATATTAGTATCAGAATTATTAGTATAATTACTAATCATTTCAGATATAATTTACGTAACGTAAGTACACGATTAAAGTTGATATCAGTATTATTACCCGTCTGACACTAGCTTAAACTATCATATGAAATTTAATCAGACAGTAAATCGGCTAATAAACGTCTAAGTTTTCAACTAGGTAACGAAATCAAATGTGCAAATGACGTGTCAGCTAAACCTCCATATTCACCATTCGCGTAATTATCTATGCTTTTGTCATTACCAACCCAACCATTAATAGAACTGTACATTCATCGATTCAATAAATTGAAGTAATAAATTATGTGCACTGTCACTGCGTGCTGAATGCCATATACCTGATATACCTTACTTATTGTCATGGGCTGTATTGATACTACTGTTTTGTAACTCTGTGTTGCACTAGGAAGTCCATGTAGTTATCATATGTATCTTCGAAATAAATAATTATTTCATCTTAAATCAGACAAAATAACACAAAAGGAAATCTGATATTGTGCCATAAATTAGTACATGATTAAATACCCTAAAGTATTGCACATTTTTAAGAAACGGTTTTACTGGTGAGATACTGTGTTTCCATACGTTTTTCCACATATTAAATTTCTTCTATATCTGTCTGAATATCCAGATTCATAATGGAATTCCAATATCAGTTTAAAGAGTGTACATTCGCATGTATTAGGTCTACACATGACGTGTCCCAATCAGCTGTTGGATTTTTGCCATAGAAGGAGTGGTTATTGTCAAACGGTATATCTTAAAACAAATATTTGCTGACTATTTTATCTCTTTGCATATTAATCATATACACTTTGTAGTTAAATATGTGGCTTCAATGTGTCATCCATGGGGTCATTCAAAAATAAAGCGTTAATATGTAATGCTCCCATTTTCTAACGCCCTCGTATACTAACGTCAATCGTATTTATGTAACAATATAATACACATTTCTACATGGATTTCAAAATTATCCGTGTGATTATCAAACAAATATCTACACTTTTAGGGGGTATTGTTCTGTAAATTTTATAAAATAATATGCATGTATTTTCTCTATCAATTTGGGCTTTTCAATCATTGCGTTTTAACTGAGACATGTGCATATAAATATATATGTCTGTATCAGACTAGTTCTCTCCCAGGCGGATCTTTACAGTAGATCGGAAGTTTGCATGGCAACCACTTACATGTATAACGTGATTCTCAGTTTAAGCGTATAGAATAAAAACCCTATATTCACGAGTGGCGTTCCTTGAGTCAAATTGAATGAATGCGCAAGGGGACTTGGATAGTATTCGGATCTGACACACCTCAACACTCTCAAGTTGACCCTTAACGCTGCTGTCACCAATAAAAAAAACATTTCTTTATATTTTTTTTTTTTTTTTTTTTTTATTAAATTCCCTTCCCTATGTCTGCCTTATTTAAGAATATGTATTTATCTAGCTTTTGTTGTTCTTTCAACTTCTTTCGCATCGGATATAAATACCCCAGTCCTGCTTTCAGTAACTAAAGTTTAGTTACTGAGAGCAGGGCTGACTGAGGCGGCTTGCGTACTTGGTATACTAATTTATTTATCATATAAACTGTGTGTTGTGTACGTAATTGTTAATATCTTTTATGGATTAGTTACTGCCTACTTAGTTCATTTATGTGTATTATATATTGAAAATCAATGTCCATATAGCGGTTAAGTGTTAGCTAGCTGTCAAAACGATTTAACCCCCAGTAATTTACTGACAGTTGCAAGGGTGTATATCGCCCATGGCCACTGGCTTTCTTTACTTGTCATTTGGTGTATTCCATCAATTCAATCCCTTACCAGCCCTGTTTTCCCCGTAAATTATCCATGGTTGTTTTTGGTGGCCAGACAATTCATTGCTTCCCTATTCCCATAGATATTTGCCCTTACATCTCCTTAATTCCTAATGTTTTGTAGGCTGGTGTTTCCCTGGGATCGTGTACGTGCGTTAACATTGCGTGCATAAAACTAAAACCCATTTTTGAAAAAAATGAAAATAAAAGGGTAGAAATACAATATCCTAGGCTGCTCATCATTTATAATGCTGATGTAACTTTTAAATCGCACCACACGTATGAATAATGTCAAGTGCTTTGTAAATAGACAAAACGTATCACTCGAAAAATTCTGTGGTCGTGTACTTTGTATATGACAACCCTTTCTCGATTTCTATATCAATTGTTATCAAGTTGGTACATGTTCAAGGTGATCTTATCATATAAACCTTCTTTTGCTTATTCAATTTTTAATTCACTACGAGAATTTACAATTATTTAACACCAAAATCAAATTTATGTATAGCATCATTATCAGTATACCTTCGGTTACCCACACGAACTGTTTTTTAACAAAACCTTCTCACCGCAATCAAATTAGATATATTGACGTATTGGTTTTTTTTTCAGATTATGTTAGGTACTACATGTACTACAATCGTTTTTGTTTGGGTAACCATCATAACCGTATAAATCAATCAAACATATTTAAAGAGTTTAAGAGGACAATAAGAGGCAAAATAAAAACAACACGATCAGACGTATTTTCCTACTGGTTTGGGAGGGATCGCCATTTGACTTGTCGAGTCGTCGCGTAAGTAAATAGGAAAGCATGCTGGCCAACTGTGAAGAGTTAACCACCAAGCAGCGTGTTGTTCTACAGTATGATCATAACTTCACTTTATTTAATGAACAGAAAATGGTAATACATATATTTTATATGCATGTCCAAGGTTCCTGCGAAGTTTATGAATAACATAACCGTTGCACTCCGGATTTAAAAATACCATGTCGCAGATGTCATCTTAACTGAATTAAAATTAGAGGCAGATTTCGGTAAATAACACTTAAAAACTGTTTAATGAGAATTATCAAACCCGTTCTGTCGTCGCACAACTTAAGAGAGATGTCTGATGGTCAGTTGCAAAGGGGTTGGCTACCTAGAATGAAATGCGTTGCAATTTACAGGATCGTAAACTTTCTTACACATATACCCTTGATTTAGGAGCATTTTAGTTTAATATAAAAGACAATTTGTTTAGACAATATATACACAGTGTACGTATAATTTAACGATTTAAATGTATGTTGTGCAGTAGAATTGTATTCAATGATTTATACACGCAACACATATAGAGCTACGGACATTGTACAACACAATAAATATTGATACATTTTCATTATATCTAAGCTTAATTTTCGGATTATTTTGTTTGTTAAAAATGTCTTGCCAATTTAAATCATTATAAATAAATATAAATGTGCATAACAGTCCTGAAGTATTACTGCTATCACACTTATGTTGATAAATAAAAGCCCACATCACTTCCTTGTCCTATTTTTGATACATAAAACCCCAAGCCATTTTCCTGTAATCAGACTACTGTCACCAATGTCATGTACATATGTACTATTGTTTATAGGAATGGTCTTGTAGTTAACTACAAAGAAGCTCTTTATATGTGTATTAATCCCTTACCACCCCTTGAATTATTAGCCAGATAAGTCATTGCTTCCCTATACCCATAGATGTTTGCCCTTACACCACCTTAATTCCTAATGTTTCGTAGGTTGGTGTTTCCCTGGGATCGTGTACATGCGTTAATATTGCGTGCATAAATTGTAAATTCATATTTTGCACAGATTTAAAAAAAATGAAGTAACTAAATCCCATTTTTGGGGGGAAAATGAACAATGAAAGTAGAAAAACATTATCATAGGCTGCTAAACATTTATAATGCTGATGTAACTTTTAAATCGCACCACACATGTGACCTATGGCAAATGCTTTATAAATAGACATCGTATGACTCGAAAACGTCTGGGGCGTTGCGGACTTTGTATATGACAATCCTTTCTCGATTTCTATATCCATTTTTATCAAGTATCCTGCATCAAATAAAAAGTGTCGGCACATGGTGATTTTATTATATAAACCTTTTTCATTCACTCAATTGTTTTGTTTCACTATGAAAACTTACAATTATTAACACCAAAATCAAATTATGAAGCCGCTAGAAAATATTTAAGTAACATTATTAGTATGTCTTCGGTAATCCACACGCATTGTATTTCAGCAAAAGCTTCGTAGATTTTCGTCGCAGTCAAATGAGATGTATTGACGTTATCGTTGTCTTGTGGTTTTTAGCCGTAAGATAATACTAATCGTGTGTGCGTTTCCCACGTCAGCAAGGATGAACTTTGGTATCCATCTTTACCATTTAACCAAACATATCGCTTTCATAGCAGTAACACAAACGTGTTCTTGGTTTGTTTCCGTGCATTTCTTTCTGTTATCTGTGTTGTGAATGGTATACGCGAAGAAATATTAAGTAGAAAAACTCCTGTTAATTTAATCGTAGATATATCTTATTTTTTAATCCATAAGTAATGTTATTGTCGTAAGCAGTTTGTCGTCTATTTTATATCAGTGTTTATGTAGTGACATGATCGATTGAGTGCATTTATGTGGTTGTGTACTGTGTTTTGTGGCAGATGGGTTTATTTCGTCAATTAGTTCAAAATATGTGACAGTCTCTGAGATGTTTGGCCCAGTAAGTAAATATACTTAACAATAAATATAAGTTTAAATATAAATATAAGTTTTGTCAGTTTTTATTTAGAATAATTATGACAACATGGTGTTGAGTGCCATTCGGTTATTGAAAAATTTAACGACAGTGATGATATCATATAACGTGATAATGTTTTGCCCTAGTTGCCGACTTTGCTGAATTAATGGGTTGAAAATCTTAAATTTGCTGTGTCATGCTGATATAACACATGTCCATTAGTGCATAATTTTATTTACACATCCTCTTTTACGTATTTCCGAGCAATTAGAGGCATGTGATTTAATTCATTTCATGGAAAGATATGAAAATCACCAGGTTAATGGGCATTTTTTATATAACAATCGTTTAAATCCCTTAAAACTATAAAGAAACATACTGAGAAAAAATGAGAGAAACTGTGAACACGTGATTATCAGAAATATTGTGTATAATCATAGACATGTCACACGGATTTTTTTTTTTTTTCTTTTTTAAAGTGTTGAAAATTGACATATCAACAATAGTACAAATGTACATGACATTGATGACAGTAGTCAGATATCACGAAAATGGTGTGGGTCTATTTATCAACAATAGGACAAAAAGTGATGAAAGGTTTATATTTATATTTATTAACAATAATATAAATTGGCATGACAATTTTAACCAAAAATATCGATTTTAAACATAATGAAAATGCATATATATTTATTGTGCTATATAATGTCCGAAACTCTCTGTATGTGAATAAAATGAAAAAATTACATAAGAATTACACTGTACGTGTTCATAGTCTAAATAAAATTCTTGGTATATAAAATTAAAGTGCTCCTAAATCAAGGATACAGGTATAATAAACATCATAAACTATAATAAAGGAATGTTATGATCCCGTAAACTGTAACGCATTTCATTCTAGGTAACCAACCCCTTTGTAACTAGCCATCCCGTCTCTCTCTTTTGTACGGGTTTGATTCATTCGTATTAAACATTTTTTTAATTATCACCGAAATCTGTCTCTGATTTTTAATTTAATGAAGGTGACATCTGCAACTTGGTATTCTAAATCCGAAGTCCTACCGTATTATTATTCATAAACTTCGCAAGAACCTTGGACATGCATATACATTTGTATGTATTTCTATTCTTTGTTCATTTAATACAGAGAAGATATGATTCTACTGTACTACAACATGCTGCAAGTTTGGTGGATGGCTCCTTACATTTGGCCAGGATGCTTTCCTATTTGATTTCGCGACGACTGGACGGGTCAAATACTTCATGCTGGCGATCCCTCCCATACCCGGTTGCGGAAAAAGGCGTCTGATCTTGTTGCTTTTATTTTGCCTCTTATTGTCCTCTTAACAGAATGTCTTCAGTTGTCCTGGCTTCTGATATGAAACCTTACACATGTTTGACCGGCTTCACGGGCTCACTGTTTTATATCAAGTAAGACCTCACATAAGACCACCTCAATAATAAGACCACTTCAAAATTAAGAACACAATTTACAAGTCCTTTTTATCATTTTTGTTCCTTATTCAACCTCAATATTAAGAGCTCTTCAATAAACATACCAAATTTCAAGGGTTATTAAGGTGGTCTTATTGTAGAGGTTTTACTACATCTATCTTCTACATGCATTATCCTGTGTCCGTCGTCATTTACATCGGGATTTGTCAAGATGGTATTTCTTTATGTGACAGTTCACTTTGTTCGGGAAATTGTAAAATAATTTTAGATGTGAGAATCACTACTTCAAACATGCAGTGGTATTTTTGCCATTTGCCCTTCCAAGTCGGTACTCTTTGTGTCTGTGTAACTGTTTAAATGTATGTAAAAGTTTTCATGTGCTTTCGGGATGGCTTCAGACTTCGTATGTAGTATATTCTGCTTGACTTCTACATTCATTTATTCATGATATAAACAGTCCCATGAAATTGGTTGTCTTGAGAAACTTATGTATGAAGACATGGTTCATATTATGAACAGTGAATCACAGGGTGTTTTAAATATGGCTTATGTCAAGTATGAAACGCTATTTACATCAAATGATTTAAGCAGATATGTAAATAACCATTGGAATGTCATTAATTCAAACGTTTTGAATAGAATATATTATACTGAATACACGATTGAATGTGGTATGCATTTAAAATATCGGGTTAATTATTAAGGTATTTGCAGTCGTTCGTTTAAACATACCTTATTTCGTTATGGGGATTAATGTCGTACAGTGTAATAGCTGAAATGGGTTATAGAATGGGTAACGAACCTAAACAAAATTGATAAATACTCTTGCATAAGAAAATGCAAATTACCAATTTAAAAGTAAAACTAACAGGTCACTAAAGTTTCTCTATATTAATATAGGCAGCATATCTTGAAATATGTTGTTAGGAAATTTATGACAATAATATCTTAAATTAGTTTCATGTTTTGGGTGAACTCTGACACTTGGTTTTCTTCGTTTGTTATTCTTCTAAAAGAAACAACAAATACCTTTCTATAATTGAAACTGGTACTTTCATACGAAATGACGTAAAACAGAATAAATATATAATAAAAAAGTAGAAGAGGAATATATACATACTACACTATATACTATGAACATAACCAAAGTGAAACAATGAAAGAACTGAGAATAAATGTTGCATAATCATTATTACACAAACAAGGCATTAATTAGTTTAAGAAAAAGCATAAAATGTCGACTTGAAACATAAAGGCACGCATAGAAAACTGACAGAAATATTTCACTTTTATAGCTACAGTAATCACTGCCTTCAACATGTATTCCATTCCTGGTGCAGGAAAAGACAATTTCGTTATTTTGTTAAAAGCGGTAAATTACGTATTTTATGTAATTAATGTGATTGTGTAAATGACGTTCTTTATATATTTGGAATAGTGCTATTTTATTAACCACGATCGCATGAATGTATTACCTGGTATATTACATTTCAAAAGATGGTCTATAGAAATGTTCGTAATTTTCCGTGCGCTTGGTGTACTTCCTTGTTCGTTATCAAAACAATGAATTATAGTCTATAGAATATCCTCCGATTTATCAAAAAGCCGACCTTTGTTTTAATGACTAAAATCAACTGCTTTCGGTTTAGAAACACCAATATCAACCTAACACATCGTCATTTTGTAAATTTAAATGCAATAACTACCATATTGCAATCTGAGAGGAAGCTGTACAAATTCCGTGCAGTGGTTTCCCATAGACAGTTAACTGTAAACACTACCACACCATTAAAAACCTTTACAAGAATTTAATGTTTGGCCACAAGCTAGATCAAATTGATACGCTTTTCATATTATACTATGAGATAGAAATGAATTGTGTTGAGCGAAATTAAAATTGTTATGCAGTAACAAGTTTATTATACTTTGTCATATTTATATTTTCAGATTTTAATACTGTAACCAAATCAATGTGTGAATATTTCATGGTATAAAAACACGATGTTTAATTTCATAAGAAAGAAAAAACATAAAACCGATGACCAACTGAAATTGGTCAGTGATCTAGGTGGTGAAGCTGAAAGCAAAAAGCGTACGTCAACGTCCGTGAAGCCGAGGCTCCAGCCAATCGACGAACATTTAATATGCGACGGAGATTCCATTCCATTAATAATGGGAGATACGAGTCCAGATGGAATCCAGACTGCAGATGTAGCATCCAACAAAGGTATATTTGATAATTCGGAAGGTGACGGGGAAGAAGACGAAATGACTGATGATGAGAGTGACCATGGTTGTAGCAGTGGATATCAAACTTTGCCTAAAGAGTCTCGAGAACCAGAACATTTTATGTTCAAGGCTAATAGTGGTAAGTATGATACTGATATTTTAGTATTGTTTGTTTGCATTAATGAGATAGCATGGACAAAGTTGTGTACCGTGTCATCGGATGTCTATAAAACATACCATGTACACGCATCTTCGCATGTAATTGTTACATGTTACAAGTAGAATATACAATGAAATGTACGAATATTATGAACTAAAACCACTGCACTGTAACACATACAAACATTCTATCTTATTTTACAGTCCCAAACCTTCATTCAAAGGGCCAGTTGGCAGAATTCGCCGAGAACCCAGGAAGTAAGCATATACATATAACAAACGTGTATAACTCCAGAGAATTTATCATATCGCAGAGTAAGTAAATTTTATCTTTGCTATAAGACGAATAATTTAAGCTACAGCAGTTAGCAAGTTTTCTTCATTTGTTATTAACCCCTCTCTCAGGGCCGTAAATTGCCTCCCCTGGAAGGGGAGGCACCCCGCAACTGCCTACATGCCTCCATGTAATTTACGGCCCTGCTCTCTTTTATATTTGAAATATCTTTTTTATTATACACGAGGAATTCATAAAAATTCTTCTGTTTCCATTATACAATATTGCCAATAGATTACACACTGAGAATTCGATCGATGGCTTCGTTCTTTATCTGATTCGAGATACACGTGCATTTCCCGCCTTTTCGATGTATGTGATTATATGCATTTAATTATGTTGAATGATGGCCTTTTCTCTAAATAAGTTTATCTATCTATTTACACTAGCGTATTGCACATAATCGAATAAATTAAATGCTCTAGGTAGTGACATGTAGAAATAACCATAAAATACAACAATGCTGTACCATGCTTCGAATTTCAACAGAGGAAATGGAGTGCGGTGGAAATGGTCAAACATTGAGTTTCCCACCGACGGATTAGGCATTCACTTCATTATCTACTTGTCATGTCTTTCAACTTAAGTCCCTACCGATGTAACTTTTTAGCTTTGACGGGTACCTGTTCTCTCGCAGCGGCGTTCTCACCATAAGCAGTCCCATGGACAAGCTTGCACGTACGGGTGTGCACTGAGAAGCCACACTTCGTATTGATACACTCTCTACATATGTGATTTTTATTGTTTGGCAACCTTATTTTTACGGTTCAATTAATTTATGTGCGATTGCAACGAGCCCGGGGAAACAGCAACCCTAGGAATGGACATGGTTGAAATTTCGACTACCTAGAAAACATTATATCCGGGGACTTTACGTATCTCCTCGAGATCCAGCGTTGGGATTGCAGATTGTAAAACTCAATTGGGTGCGCACACTATCCCAAAAGTGAGGTGCAAATTTGATCAGTTGCTTGTATACAGAGGTTTTTCTACAGCGAATTACAAGTTGGATTTTTGATTTTTTCAGATGGAGGGTCGACAATCAATAAAACTAAAACAAATGGAGGTCAGTATATATATTTGTAAAGTGCTTTCCTAAAACAATGAATGACTAACTAGAAATACTAAGAGTAATGAGATAAGAGAATTGATTATGTATGTATGTCGTTATATAATATCATCTTTGTCTCATAACGCTAGAATACACATTTTAGTTACCTTTTGTGCCATAATGCAATAGTTGGTATATATATACTTGTGTATGTTGGAATATAGCAAAACGTAATAATTCAGACCTCTATTCTCGAAGATATTTTTGGTCCATGTGGTTTAAGGAAAAGTCATTAAATCAACGACAATACGTCGTGCAATTCATGTTCATTATAATAATGGTTTATGTAAGTACGTGTATTAATTTTTTTTAAATTCTACTTCTAGATGCTTCTGACGTTTCATCCAGCAAACCAGAACAACATGTCAAAGGTACGATTGAACTTTCTTTTGCGTTTCGTTTAACTTCTTTGTTATGACACGTGTTACTGCTATGTTATTTACCTTTACATCCTAATTTGTAAAAATCACGGCGTGTTATTATCAACCAATATTAATCATGTTTTAGGGCGCACAGAAAAGATTTTGCGACACCTTGAAGGCATTACTCACAAAATAGAAACCGAGGTTTTCAAAGCGGGTCAAGCAGTGCTGAAAGATCCGTACCATTATCCATTGGTGATTTTTAAAGGACCGGTTGGTTCTGGTTGCCATTTCGCCGCCAAATTGCTTTATCAAGATCTTCTTAAAGACAGTCCAGAAACAATTGGTTATTGTTTAAAAGACCCGAGTGAATTATGTTATATTGAAACTGATAAGAAAGCCATTGTTCTCGTGCTTGGGGCCAGTGGAAGGAATGACTTTAATGGAAATCTACTGAATAGTTGGTATGAGACACTGGAGGAGGACATGCCCATAGGATCGAAAGGAAACTATCATGTTACAATAATCTTGGCAATGCGAGAGTATGAACAAATGAAAGGTCATCGGTTTCTAGAAGAGTACAAGCAACATGTCATTGATGCAGGTGAACAGAAACTTCGTCCGTCGATTGAAACACTTGGGAAATTGACCATTGCTATAGCTAACCAACACAATGTGCGGATCAATCGAATGAAAGTACCAATGCCCGGAACCTCGACTGACGATGAAAGTCCTCGAACTGTAGAGAAAGAAGTTATGGACACTATTCCGTCACTTGTTGGGAGAAAAGGTCACATACGAAAGCTTAACGACTTCTTCAGAAACCATTTGTCAGATGGAGTAGAATTCTTTCGTCGCCCAGATCCGTATACTGTTAGACAAATGCGACAGTATGTAAGAGACTCCCCTTCTCTCTTTCTAGTTCTTCTTGCGGTGCATGCCAATAGGGGTACATTAAGAGTTGGGCGATTGGAACAAATGAAACAAATAAAGCACCACATGGATTATTTTTGGCAATCATTGCAGAATATAAGCAGTGTCAAAAAGTCCGAATTAAACAAGGTTGAAAATAGATTGATATCTGAATTTCCTGAGGGCGTGATGATGGTACAGTTTGCAAGGAAACACGGAAAAATGGCAGATTTGGCAAAAACCTTAGAGGTGTCTGCAAAACTACTCGAGGGGGAATACCTTAATGAAAATAATGGAGTATTCCAGTTTTCGAACGGAAATGTTTTCTATTCGTTTCTAGTTGTCCTCTGTGAAACATACCCGAAAGCTATCGAAACTTGCGATAGTGAGTTTTTCTTCAAGTACGTCAAACCCAAAGATGACGCTATGGACCCAGATGAATGTCTACTCGTAGATATTTGGAAATCAACTGAAATTTCTAAACATTTGATGGTGCGTTTTAAGGAAGAATTCATGCTAAAACAAGTAGCTAAATGCATGACACATCCTGTCATGCATCCACATTTTTTTGAGATTTTTTTGCAGTTCCTTGGGAAAACTCGGCATCTGACATGGCTAGTGTTGCAACAGCAGGATATTGACAGAACAAATCCGTACACCTGTCTGTTCTACGGATTGCAAAACCAATGTTCCAGAGTTGGTGTCAATAGAAATAACACTGATGTAATCATTCGCCATGGAAAGTGGGCAAAGAGAAGAAAAGAACCGATTTGGAAGGAGTGGGCAAGTCGACATGAACAAGAAACTATTTTGCGGGCAGTTGAGTTCCAGCCGAGTACATTTAGACTGATGGTGAAAATGGGTGTAAAAATACCTATTGCTTCTCTGGAAAAAGCAATAACGAATCAAATAGAGGATGTTTTAGATATCATTTTGGAAAGTGCACTCTTTACAAAAACTGAATGGTACAACGAAGTTATCCACGCTTTCAGTGTGCTATGCACTGAAGTATATCATGATAGATTTGACCAACAGACAAAAGCTATGGTGTCAAAAGTAAATATTCAACGGGGTGTGGAGAATTTGCCACCTCTACTGTTTCACGCGGTCAGAACGAACGATCTGAAAATGATTCAGATACTGTTCGCGAAAGACTTTCTACCCGCTAATGCCATTAACCAGGTATATGAAGGCGATACTGCAGTAGGTGAAGCATCGAGACTTGGTTTCACGTCTATTGTGGCAGAACTTTTACATCGCCAGGCAAATAAGGGACGGATAGATTCGCCGATGGTATTGTATGAGCGGACAAGAAGCCTTGAAAGTCTCATCTCTAACCAACCATGCATAATTCATAATAAAGAAAATGGCCTCACACTTTTGTTCTCGGCCGCTACACATGGAAAACTTGAAGCCGTGGAATATATAACCAAAGCCTATGACAAAATAATGACCGTTGACCCAGACGAAACACATCGTAAGTATACGTTGTCCGAAGAAACGTCCAGTGCCAGAGTCAAGTGTATATCATGTGGTTGTTGGTTTCCTCTGGATCCCCTTAGTCTCAGAAACAATGATGTTCAAAGTGCACTACATATTGCCTCAGAAAATGGACACGCTGAATTAGTCGATTTTTTTATCGAAAGGGGACTGGATGTAGCTAAAGAAGACAAATACGGAGAAACGGCTTTATCTCTGGCTTGCAGAGCAAGGCAAACTGATGTACTAAAGGTCATAGTAAACGAATGGAATCGGAAAGGCTACAAGACAGACGAGAGAGTAGTACTGCGAGCAATTCAAGACAATGACATGCTCGTACTTAATGTACTGATTGAGAATGGATTTGAGATTAATTTTGTGAACAAGGAATATGGCTCACCACTTATCGTTGCCACCAAACTCAAACTACTAGACATGATGAACTTCCTACTGACCAACGGCGCTGATCCGAATATCATGCACGATAGTTGGGCACCCATTCACGTAACAGCATTAAACGGCGATGTAGTTGGATTTGAAACGCTGAAAAACTTTGGAACAGATGTTTTAAAAACACAA
Organism: Mactromeris polynyma; assembly: GCA_032209605.1. Lineage (NCBI taxonomy): Eukaryota > Metazoa > Mollusca > Bivalvia > Venerida > Mactridae > Mactromeris > Mactromeris polynyma. The sequence goes on from JASFXZ010000001.1 coordinate 6,832,008, forward strand.
GGGAGTTTCAAGCAAACAATTATCCATATTGCTGCCGAGAAACTGAACACAGAGTACATAGATAATGTATTTCGGACGGGGAGCGATGACGTCAACATTATGACCTTAAGAAATAAGAAAAACACTCAGTTGGAGACTGCTTTACATATTGCAGCCAGACTGGGTTGTGCTGATTTAGTTCGACTTTTGCTCAAGCTTGGCTTTTATGCAAAAATTCAAAACAGATCAGGATTCCTACCTGTAAAATTAGCAAATGACGGATTTGAGAATGCTGTTCAGAAGAAAAACAAGGCGGAATGGAATGCATTTGCCGATTGTAGGAAATTGTTGTATTAACGACCGTTTAGTTTTGTTTAGTGTTGTTGACATAATCGATGAAGCTTGTTGTAAGTTCATCGGTAAGAAGGTGTTTATTGGCGTCGTGAATCGGCAATAGAAAATGTATTAGCAAATTTTGATTGGGTTAAAGATGTGTAATGCTTCACATCAGGCACGTAAAGGAACCAGGGTGCTTCTGGAACCTGGCATCTTCTGTATCATGTACTATCCACATAGAAAACCGGTGGTGACGATTGTGTTACAGAATAGTTATGAATTTGTTGCTACAATAATGGATACTGTTGTCTGTACATAACACTTTTCTGTGGTATGATGGTATTAATCAAGTCCACTTTTATCTGTGAATAATTGCAGAATTATATACTAGACCTAGTTTTCAACTGTGCCTTAAAGCTTCGTTTCGATGCGACTGAAATCTTGCTCACTGAAGTTGACATTATCCATACAGATATTGTAAAGAAACATTAAAATCAGTTCTCATGGAATTCGGAGTACAGCTGGTCCACTGCGATAATCCGCCTATGCCAAAGGTGTACTGATCGCATGTACCATTGTGGTGGTACTCAATGTTGGCGATTATCTCAACTCAATTAAACTCGCCTCTTACATTTGTGTTTGTGTATGATGGCGTAAAGGTTCAAAGGCATTTCATTATAGCTGTATTAATTAAATGCACGTAATATATTTATAATGAATTGTTACGTAACATGCACACAGATTTGCGATGCTGGGTGCATATTTTGTATTAAATATTACAGTATTGCTTTTAATAAAACATTGCAATGATTAATTAAAAGAATTTAATACATTGTTTAGTTGTGGGACTTTTGAAACAATAGATTGCACAAATTACACTTTGGAAAGAAACCTTTAAATTCTCCATTCCATAAATTTAGCATTGCAACATTATGTATGTATATCCATCTTGTAAACATGCACCTGTAGAAGTTTCGTAAAGTGTACTCAATTGTCTTGTTTATGTTGGAGGAATATTTGTTTATGCTTCGATGACTAAATTCCATGTCGCGTTATATATGACCCGACGCACAGCGTCCACGACTCGGTGTTATTTGGCATCGACGTTATGTCTACTTAAAGCCACGACCTTCAATTTTGTCAGTTCGAGCAATGGAAAAGAATCACTTCCATGTATATTGTGATAGGATTCGATTGTTTGTCCAATAGAAAATATATACTCGTACCACGTGTATTAATTATTGTAAATAACATTATAACTGTATCTCTTGGGAATACCATACAGTAAAACCTCAATAATAAGACCACCATTAGGACCCCCTGAAAACATGTCTTCTTATTGAGGTTGTCTACATATTGATGTTGAATAAAGAGCAAACAGTGAAAATGGACTTTAAACTTGTGTTCTAAAATATTGATGTGGTCTAATATTGAGGTTATCTTTATGTGAGGTTTTACTGTATATGTCCCGATTTCAACCTTGTGGTGTTTCTTGTGTTTCGTTTCGATAAGGGACCAGTGATTTGTTCAAGGTTTAAGAGAGGTACATGCATCCAAGATGTGTTTGTATTCAGTGTACATAAACATGTGACTATATACACTGTATATGTATGCTTTTTATCCGCATTTTATATATTTTATGGAAAAAATTTGAGCGTAAAATGCTGATAATGCGAAGTTTGAGTTTGTATAGAATGAAAATTGTATCGACTTTCTTATGTAAATTGTGTTTACAAATTTGTAATTAATAATATGTGTCGTTAAACGAACTAACCTGTGTCATTGTGTGGTTTAGAAATAATTCAGTCGGGTTTGTACTTCTGACCAGTATATTTGTATTAAATGATAAACTCTGCACCGTTTGTACATGGATAGATACATTGCATAGTATACAATACAATACAAGTGTATATTGTATACGAGTAAAACTTAATTACAATGAACAACCTTAGAACCTGTTCTTTATATCAGCTGTTCGCTATCGATAATTACTTGAACGAACAATGTGCGCTTAGGGATTTAAATTGTGTTCTAAGTGTTCTTTATAACCAAGTGTCCTGTGTATATCTTATACAGTTAACATGTTCATGCAAGTTTGTTTATATTGAGGTTTTTTGTTTTTGTTCCGAAGAATTCACTTATGCGACCTTGATATTGTATTTCTTCTTGTTATTAAAGTGCATGTATAAATATTCAGAATGTTTCGTTACTATGATTACTACATAATTATACAATGTATTCAAGATTGAGAATATAATTATCATATAATCGGACAGTCGTTTTTTTATTTTGAATAGTATCTATACTGATATAGGTCTGACTGATTTACTGAGAGCAGCAAAATAAACTCACACCCAGGATTATATCCCATAGAATTGAGTTTTTTTTGTTACACTCGTGACAATGGGAAAAACAAACGTGAAACACGTCAAGTTCTGTACATGTGTGTATTATATGAACAAAATTACAATGATGTTTCGAGCGACTGTTTAACACTGTTATATGATATAGCTGGCGTGTACATGTACATAGACAGCTAAACGTGACAGCCGTCACTGAATAATATTATAATGAGCAAATGCGCGTAATATGATATGCGGAAAATGTACCGACAATGGATACTATGAAGTCTAAATCAATTCTGGTATAAATTGTTTTGTGCCGTTTCAGCAGTACATTTTGTACAGGTATTTCATTTATATACGGCGCTGTTTCTTGGTTAGCAAACTTAGCATGACCAGTTCTAACTTGTTATTCCACCAGTGTCTGCAAATTCCCTCATAAATCAGAGGTGGTCGAAAACTGACTTTGTATGCGTTTTCTTCGGCCATATTGTTACTGAAACATACATTTAAGCTAGGGTTAGGACGTCCAGTATGGCTGTCGACAGCTCTACCGACTAAGCTGATCAAGCAGCTTAAATACAGATGGCATATCGCATTGACCATGGTTTTATCTAGACCGATGAATCCCTAGTTTCCGTCAAACTGCTAGATTCTTCATCACCACAGCCTTCAAGATTACAATATACTACGATTGTATGTATCCACTTCCGTACGTCAAGTCCGCGTGCAACAGTTGTAAATTCTGAAAATATCGTATAAGAAGTTCGCACCTACATTAATATGCATATATTAATATATTCAGTACATTTAAAAACGCACAATTTTGTACCAACCATGCTTCTTTAAATTCTATTTTATTACTTTTTAAACACATTTTTATGACAAATTACGTGTCAATTGTCAAGAAATTTAGTTAACATGTTGCATACACAGACAATATCGTGTCAATGTTTTTTCTTGTGTACTAAAAACTCGGTCAAAGAAAATTTAGAAACCCTACATTGTGCGTTTTTAAGTGTACTGATTATATTTCCTCTACTCAAAAACATAACTTAAATACGGATTTGAACAACGATAATTATCTTTACGCACATGATTAATGTGAATAGAGCAAGGGAAATAAATGCACTTATTTGAATATCAAAAGCGTCACAAGTTTCCTCCCTTGAAACCGGCCTGCATTTTTCGCCGACGTTATATAATCGTGGATTTGTGTTACAAGAATACAACAAATTTTATCTTATTTAATAGCAGTCAATTTATGCTATTTATGAAAGAAAAATGAGAATATCACGCGGTCCGTGAAACTATAGACACCATCAAGAGTAAAATCAAAATACAATAGATCTAACAGTCGTACTCAGGAGTTAGACACGGTAACATTTGTACTTGCATGGTTATTTGGCAATCAGTAATGAAATGATGTGAACAAACACAAGCAAACATGACCACATGGTTGGTATACCTGGTACTCTCGGTGATGTGTACCACCGCCGAATGACGCTGTAAATAGCAACAGAGTAAAGCATTCTAGACCGGTGAGTGGTGGTGTCAATTTTCCGACCAATAATTCGTAATTTCGATGTTCCATCAGGAGCTTTTATCGTGTGAACGACCGTCAATGTCAAAACTAACTTGAAAAACGATGCAAAGCGAAATCTTGGCGAAATAAAGCTGTTATCGACTCTTTATAGGTGATACAGAAAACATGTAAAAAGTCGCCTTTAAATCTATAGCTGCTCGGTTTTAAGCGTTTTGCGATATAATTGCAGATACAAATATCATCTTTGAAATTACAAGTATGTCAGTGTTCTTAAACCGACGCTTGGTATTTCCAACGAGACGCTGCTTTGCACAAATATGATGACGTTTACCGATGATTGTAAACTTTATATTGTGTATATGTCAACAAAGACCTAATGTCAAATATAAACAGACGATATCAGCTGTATGGTAAGCTAGGGCCTATGGTTGGGTCAACTTACCGCCGTACATAAATGCAGTTTAATCTCATTTTCGAAGGCAATCAATCTACAGTAACTCTTGACATCCCACGAATGCCATGTACTGAAAAGGACCGGGCCGTGGAGGTAAGTTTATAATAACAGAACTCTCTTTTTAAGATGTGTCTCGCAAATAATATGAATATATTGTTGTTATCAGAGGCGTAGTTTAGCTGGAATTGATGTGTAGGTATAGTGTTGTTTTGGGGGGGGGGGGTAAATGTCCGTAGCTAGGTCGCGAGAGATGCGTTTAGGTGTATATTTCGTTCCGATAAATGTGCTTGCAATAAGTTGAATTAGGCCTACATCAAAAACATACATTAAATATCTTATTGCAGCTTTGGCCATTTTATTTTTTCGATTTAAAAAAATAGTACGCAGCCTACACGGGAATCTACGCCCCTGGTTATATGACGATAATTAATAAGCTTATTATAATCACGAACCTATAATAGGTCCGTGTTATAATGAAGTTGACTTCAAAATATTCTTATGCGACGATGGAGACGACAGCGATATTTTTTGTTCTAGTCGCTTATTTATTATACCAAACCAAACAAACATAGTGATATTTCCGGGTGTAGGTGTTCCACGTTCCTGTGTGTCTCCTGTGTGTCAAATTTGGTGAGTCTGCAATTGAAGATCCCAAATATCTTGTTCATACTAAATGCTACTAAGTAATAAACTTGGTTTGTCGTCACTGACATCGTGTAAATATTTGGTGGACGGCAACGCATCACACGATCGTGATGTCCAATGCATGTCCACGTCAACTTGATGACGTTGGTCGAGTTGGTGTAGTGTGTGTAAATTCTCGTAAGACTCGACCAGTCTGTTATCGTCGGGTGTGTGATATGGTTTTCGGCATTATTGATTCAGTCCAACGTTCTGTTTAATTGGAGAGACTGCTTGGTGATTCGGATAGTGTTTTTTTCGGATGGACAGTGGCTACGATAAAATTCGTAATCCATGACTCACATTTTACGATTATGGGAGTCTCTTAGACAATTCATACAAGTGGTTCTGATTATGAAGTTTGTGTGACATTAAACCAAATAGCATTAGTTAAGATTCATATATTAAATGCAAAAAGAATTTTTAACAATTTGCAATTTAGGGTTTTACACACTTGCGCACGTCTGAACGACATTACCTAGTAAAAAGCTTGTTCATTCTAGTTATTCCTGCGGCTGACTAGCCTGACAGACTGGTGGTGTTGAAACATAATGATACATTTATCAATTTGCCATACCATAGGCCTACATATGCAATAATCGTTTCCATACTTGCATCCTATTCGCCTGCATGCCTATTCATGCCCTACAGTCGGTAATTAACACATAAAAACAAACATCGGAATCACCATCAATATGGTGACTTGACATCAGGGGCATGATATTTGACAAGTGGAGATTTGATTGGTTATTTACTTTTACACTAGATATTAACTATCGTTTACCCAAGTGTGTGTATACAATTAATTGTTGGAATTAGATGTTTTCATATTGTAGTATTGACATATTTTGTCAAGTCTTCAATAAATATACTCATCACATAAAAATCATGTTTTTGTATATCTCAAGAGCAGGTATATCATGAATATTTTCTCTCGGCTCTTCAGTTGCCAGAAGCAGTTTTTATGGCGTTTTTTACACACAGATTTAAGCAAAAATTGAAAAAAATATTAAACAGTTGATGGAACACTGGACTCATGACAGACTTAGCTCAGCCATACCACTATCTCAAGGTCATTCTTAATAGGCTAAATAGCCCAAACATATATAACACCAATTCATAAGACAGAAAGTCACAGCCCAAAATTGATGTTACTTACCACACAATCCATGCTAGTGGGTTACCAATATAAGTTGTAATAAGTAAAAAAAAGTATTAGTATTAATGACAGATTTTTTCCTTTTTCAGTTTAATTGGTGAAATAACTGCTTATTTCAAACTGATACCACTACTATCTCAAGTGTTTCGAGGCCTGACTGTATCCAGCAACTGTCGACCATTGTGGAAATTTATTCACACATCAAACATCATGTCTCAATATAATGTCTTGTTTGTTCTTGGTGGACCTGGTGCAGGAAAAGGAACTCAATGTGCAAATATTGTCAGGGTAAGGAAAATTAAAAAAACTACACTTATTTTCAATCTACTGAGCAGTGATGGCATACTTGTGAAGTCTCCCGATTTCCGTGGGAGACTCCCGGATTTGACAGCCAACACATGCTCTCCCGGCCGAGAGCCGCAATCTTCTGATTTTCAAAGTAAACATCGTGAATTTTTATTATGGGGTATGTTTTAGTTCATTCCCAACTGGTTCGCTGAAATTACTTGTCAAACTGATAACCGAAAGTGTAAAATCGGGATACCAGTCCGAAAATCATGTTTTTGGCATTATATAGACGCTCTAAACCATGGAATCAAGCGCTTGGTGACACTGATCAAAATACGACGCGACCCTCGCTTGTCATGATGTTTATTCAAGCTTCACACGTTTCTATTGTATTCAGATATGACAATTGGCAATAGAATTGTTATTTGGCGACTTGATTAAAGAGATGAACCCCAGATTACGAGTTAATTCGCAGAATATTGCTATTAACAGCTTATGATACGGATGAAGACATGATATTGACCAAATTACAGCCACACAAAAAAATCTCCCGTTTTGAGTCTCAATTTCCCGCTTTTCGAGGTGCAATCTCCCGATTTGCCTTCAGAAAAGGTTCACATGTATGTTGATGGTCATATTTATTTTGTCTGTCAATGCAAGTGTAAATTTTGCAGTTTGTTTAGTCTTTACTTGTTTGATTTTAAAATATACCTCTTACTCGGCTGCTGGCTTCCAGCATCAAAGTTTTCAATCTTTACTGAACAATACTCCAGGCTGATCAGTTCACATTGTAACGATGCTTTGTTAAATATTTCAGGATTTTGGCTTCGTTCATTTGAGTGCTGGTGATTTATTACGTGCAGAGAGACAAAGGCCAGATTCTCAGTATGGAGAAGAAATAGATGGTCATATACTCAATGGTAGCATCGTACCTGTAAAAATAACATGTTCATTACTACGTAGGGTAAGTAACATTGATGAAATACAGTATACACCTATAATTTGCAGGTGCAAAATTTGGCGATTGTTGGATGTTTTTATTTTAGCGAGGCATCTCTTCATCCGAAATTAAACCATGTTGTGATAATCTCTGTTTATTTGTTTTCGGATCTAAACATTCAAGTATGTAACAAGGTGATGACAAGCAACATATTATGGTTCTTTTGACAATATCTAAAGTACCTCCACCAAGTTATGTACTCTGATCTAAATGAACTCTGTCTCCTATAATTTGCCATCTTTTATATTAGCATTCTTTTATATTGGCACAGTCTACATTTAGCAGATCAGCGTAGAATGCCATTATACTGGGAATAAAACCACCACCAATATTTCCTCATTCACAGTGTATGAGAATATTTTGCTTTGAATGCATCAATGGGTAAAAGTGGACTATCTGCACCTTCATCTATATGCAGTTAGAATAGTTCCACTTTGACACATCAGTATGTTCGTCTCAACCAAGTTCTTTTTTATTCATGACAGAACTGAATTTTGTTCATAATTTATAGCATATTGTATGATAACAATCAAAACCCGGAAAAAAACATATATTCAAGTTGCTGAATACTGTATAAAACTTACTCAAAAAGTAAGTAAAGTCAAAATGATTTGGACTTTCTGTGAGAAGAATGGAACAAGGATTGTGGTTTTATCATATATCTGATGAGTGATATATGTAACCTGACAAAATATTATAACTTTCAGGCAATGGAAGATAGTGGTAAAAAGAACTTCCTTATTGATGGTTTCCCTAGGAACAAAGACAACTTAGACGGTTGGAATGAAGCCATGACAGGTGTTGCTGATGTTAAAATGGTCTTATTTTTCAATTGTTCAGAGGAAGTAGGTCCAATTGATTACTATACTAAAACTACTGTTGGAACAAAAAGAAACACAATTGATACTTGAAACTTTGTTTGAAGTTTCTACAAAGGGTATTGAAAATCGAAATGTAATTCATCCATAGACAAATGCCACTGGATTTCATCTGTATCATTTACAATCACTGTATATCAACAGCTCAAATGCAATCACTATAATCACCAATCATTTTAAAAACACTGAAAAGTATTTGGGTATAATTTGTGTCTCTTTTTGTACCAACTTATTGTATGTACATGTAGTTCTAATTTATACCTTGTTGATGTATAAGAGTTTTGCTTCAGACAATAACTGTAATATGTTTGTTAAATTCCGAAATCTCGTTACTTAATCCAAACTTGATCATTAATGTTTGTGTATGGTTATGTTTTGCATCATTTTAAAACATGATTTTCTTTGGTTCAGGATGAGAATATTTATGAAAATTTGATGAAAGATGAGGTTTCTTTGGATGCATCAATTTAAGAAAGGAACTTGTCATACATACGTCTGTTGTAATAATATTCGTGGTGAAAACAATTTGAACATTGTGTTCTTAAGATTATGTAATGTATAATTGCGTAAATGTGGAAGCTTGTAATCTGTAGTGTCTTAAACTTTATCATTTTCATAGATTTGCATAGACAGATGTCTAAATCGAGGGAAGACAAGTGGTCGATCTGATGACAATTTAGAGAGTTTAAAAAAACGGTTGGTATTTGGAAAATGTCAAAATGAAAATGTATTATTGACTCAATTGTATTGCCTTTTAGTTCTTGATGTGTTAAATTTGTTTCATACATTTATTCATAATGAATCACCTTGGTGTATTTATTAATGCTGAAACGACTTCTTCACAGTGATAATATAACAGATCACTGTCATTAGTACAGACATTGTGTAAGGCTTAAGGTAATAGCTTTGAAATGACTCCAGCTGAGCTATCTGGATCACCCTGTGTCCATCATATTTATGTCGGTCAGTCTGTCCTTTGGTCTATCTGTCTGTCCATAAACCTATCTTTATATGACATTTTATATTGAGCTAAATATAAGACAACTTTTTAAAATTTCTGCTCAGGAACACTTATATGGGCGTTCAGTAGGATTTTCGTACCATAAATGGCTACCAGGTTACATTTTAATACCTCATCAAAAAAGCACCTTAGGTCTACATGGGCATCTAGGTTTGTACCTTCATCTTGTTATATATGTCTGTGATTTCAATCCACTCTATGAAACTTGTGATTTGATTCATTTACAGAATTCACACATACACAAGTTCAACAATGCCAATCATAGACCACTATAAAACACTGAATCTTGTATGTGAATTGAATGGTGAAAATAATCCGAACAAAGTAAGTGGACAATTATTTTACTTTGTTTTCAATATTCTGGTCAATTCATGTATTTGTTTATCTTACAGTATTTTGAATCTGTTTGTAATAATGAATTGCTTTATTCAATTTAAGAAAAAATTGTGAAATTCTTCCGTCTTAGTTCATTTGTAACTTTTGGTGATTTCTAACTTGTGCATGTCATAGTCATAAATCAAAATGATTAATATAGTACTCAGCGCAGAGTTAATTGCCTTGCATTATCAATGTTCTTAAGTTTATACACATATCTCAACATGTTAAAAACTGAACTTTGATATTATCATCTGTTCAAAATTGCTATTGAAATCTTATTAATAACTCTTGAATATATGTAATTTGCAATGACCTTACAGGTATTTTATTGGGTTTTTTTCAGGTATTCAGTGAAGTGAAAGTAGCTTTAGACAATCTAAAATTGTAACCATAGCTAGCTGTATTATCCAAATGACATTGTGTGTGTTTATTTATAGGACATTATACATATATCATACAATCAATGTCATATTGTTAAATTGTGTGATGTGAACATAATTTATATAAGTAATGTTTCCATTATTTTAAGAATAACTTGTGCTCACCTGAGCTCCAAATGCTAACAATGAGTTTGTAAGATCATTGGATGTCTGCTGTGTGTCATCACCTGTTGTTTTTTACTCATCAGCATTTAGTAAACAAGCTTAACCAAACTTGACACCATGTATATTATCTTCAAATCTCAATCGCTATTCATTAAGGATCAATTCAAGCTATGAGGTTAAGGGTTTTGGCCCCATTAAGTTTTTAAGATATTATGTTTGAATTTTTTCACTTTTTTTCACTGATCCTTACCATTGGTAGAATATGTTAATTGGAAACACTGTATTCGTGGGCTTGAATTATAAATCCACCTTTGTGAATATTTGTTGTGATGTTTGTCTTTATAAAGTCTCAGTAAAACATGTAACTGTGTGATCTAGGGTAAAATCCTGGATAACTTGGTGAGTCATAGAAAAGGTATGAAAACTACCAGCCACTTCTTAATTAATCCTCATTTGCTGAGATTGTTTGATGGTTGTGTATGAATTAGACGGACAGTGGAATTATTGTTGCCATGACAGCATCTCATATGTTATGGTGCTATACAGTGCATATCTATTATAGCCAATTTTTACTTTTGATTTTTAAGTGTGATTTTGACCTTTGAGCTATGTACTGGTAATGTACGGGCAATGTACCTCTCGTTCAACTTCTGCATGGCGATCGATATGCGGCTTTCTCGGTCCTCTTTTAAGTAACATGGTGGGAAATATAGATGTTATAGTTTCAGATTGTATATATCTTTATTACCTTTTAGCTTTGGTGAGGAATAAGAGTGGAGATAATATATGTTTCAATGTACCAATAGTAATAGTGTTACAGACTTAATTTGGAACAATGATATTTTCTGAATAAACAAAAATATGGTTTATTTAATGACTAAATTAAACTACAATAAATCCAGATCAAAAGAAATTGCTTCAAGAAATTGCTATCACAGCACCAAATCACTACTTTGTCAGTGTCAGTATTTAATGAAAAAGGAGAATTCAAATTATTATTCATCAACTATTAAACTGAAGTTGGTCAGCAATTATTTTTTGGAATTAACACTCGGAAGTCACATTATAGCAGCCTATTCTGTTTCACACTACATGTACATGCTTTACATTTATAGTGGAACCTCCCTAAACCGGACTCTTTCGGGACCGGTTGAACATTCCGGTTTGTAGAGGGTTTTGTCATTTTGATGCTATTTCATACTCTTACCTAGGTCCAGGTTCATTAAATAGTGATGCACATGAAATAAAATGTTTTTTATGATAAGAAAGACTTGTAAAAGTGATAATTACTACTTTTTGACAACATTGTATGTTTATGTTTCACACAAGATCGAATGTTTGAAACAAGCTATTTCAAATCCAATATTTCTCTCTATGATCTTTTATAATTACCCATTTGGTACTCTTCGATAATAATCCAATCATAAACATAATCAATGGATTAAAAGGCAATCGGTAGTAATTGCCATCAGCATTAATCAGAACCGTCGTCCCTAACAATAAGTCATTTTCACACCTGTGTAGTAAAAACATGCACCACATTTCAATGTAAATAACATGCCAAATTGTTAAAAATAAATAGTGTCAACATAAGTTTTTTTCATGATGACACGCGCAGCTGAAAGTGAGGTGAAATTATATAGAAATGGAAACATATTAAGTTGTATTTTTGTACGGTTTCCGGAGTTCAGAGTGTTTTTATACAATAAAAATAGAAGAAAATTCGGGACCGCAAAAAAATGTCCGGTTTTGGGAGTATTCCTGTTTTTAGAGGGTCCGGTTTGAGGAGATTTGGCTTCCACTATATTATGTTTTAAATAAGAGGGTATTATTTTGTTTTATTAACATGCTATGTCGTTGGTCAATGTGTTTCATGTATGCTACAGTAGTATGTAAATTGTGGGATGTATAAAGCATCAGTACATGTATTTATTTTTTGGTATTCTAAAATGTTTTTATTCTGTATTTATTGTGTTTGACTTCACTTCATACATATAAATGATGTATTCTGTGTTTGAACTGTAATATGGTAATATGTCATGGTTAAGTTTTCTGCACTAAATCTCGTTTCCTGACAGGGACAGGGTCAACAGTGAACGTAATTACCATTCTGTAGTACTAGTAGCAATGTAACTACATGTACCACTAGCTGGAGGCATTTTTGCCACTTAGAAAATATTACATTAAATTTTATTTGTGTTAAAATGGTCGTATGGACATCAATGGTCGTATGGACATCATGTTGTATATCAGTTGGGGAAATAAATAATGTGGTACATGTATTGAAATGATGTTATCCTTCGTTATTGCTTTAGAGCAATTCAGAGTATTCAAAGAAAATCTCACTTGGGGTAGGAACGACAGTTGAAAATAAGGGACCACCAACAGAATTTTAATTGTTTTTTTACCTGTTCACCAACAGATTATGACCCCCTAACCATGGTCATTTTAATTAGTCGTTGCTCATATAAACCCCCCAGGGGGATTTTCCTGGAAGTGCTTGTTTCTGCCTTTGAGAGGGAATAACATACACAAACTGCCTGAAGGAGTAAAATGTCTTTAAAAACAAAGAATCATTCAAGAGAAGTTGTGTTTCAAAAGAAAATGCTGCATATCATAACATTACAACCAACACATTTCAACAGCTTTTTTTCAATTTATTATGGGCCAGTTCGTTCTGCCTTTCTTGCTTTGCTAACAGATTTTAATGCTTCAGCTCTTTTGTTATAATAGTCATATAATTCTTCATTTGCCTTAGTTCCAATGCCTTCATTGCAAGCTTTAGCAGCCATCACGCAACACGAACCACTGTTTAGTTCACACCCTTTCACAGCATACTTGTATGCAATTTCTACATCTGGTTTTAAAAGTCCTTCAACTCCGTCACTATAAAGTAGAACAGCATGAGCACAGGATAATTTGTCATCGTCTTCACATCCACGAGCAAACATTTGTGCTGCCTTTTTAACATCTCTATATCCTATAACAGCTGTCACTTCTGGTGTATTTTTTTCGGCATACAGAAGTTGACCAACAACATCACATGATACTCCGCTGAATTTCTTCACATCACAGCCTTTTTTATATGCTTTCACAGCTTCTCCGATATTTTTTTTCACTGAAATAAGTATAAGTGAGACCGCTACAGTCAATCATCATAGCAATTTTGCCGTAACCTACACATACATAAAATTTACATCACATTAACAATTGTCAAAAAAATTGGAAATAAAAGACTCGGTATGCATGCTTTAATTTCTATATAGCAATAACTGTAGCTAGCACATAGTATACAAGAGGCTCTTGCAGGTTCCAAAACTATGCATGTAGGAAAGAAAACACATTTGGAAATTAGCTCTACCAACTAGAAGCCTTTCTTTTTTTAAATCCCTATGGCATTAACAATATTGGTAGTGGGTCTCCCAAGAAATAGTTCAGTGAAATTATTCAGAGAGAGAAAAATATGTTTTGTTCACTATATGCAATCAGCAAAAGTAAGCCCCACACATGGGGAATTGCTTTCTGATGAAAAGTGACAGTTTGAACATCTTCCCAGGAAAAATTTCTGCAGAACTAGAGAAAAAATAACTCCAAAATCGGCCCCAACCATAGTATGAAAGTTTTTGCAATGCTTCCATCAATTATATGTACACAAGAAACCTTTCAACAAGTGCTTTATAAGCAAGCCAACAGCAGGAGAATTAATTTTTCAAAGCAGGTCACTACATTGTACCAGGAATATTTTTTGTGAAATTAATTTAATTCTGGGTCAGAGGTTTTTCATAGGAAGAACTTAAACACTTGTTAGAAACAGTGAATGTGCCCTGTGGTGGCACAAGTTTTTGACAAATAGGAATCTTGTTAGTCACCCAAGGTGTGTGTAAAATTATTTCAATATCATGCTTGTAGTTTCTGTCGAAGAGTTTCAATGTTTCCTAATAGCCTCATATCAGTAAATGCCCCACATCCAAAAGCTGTTTTTTATTGACTTATCTTGAAACATTTAACAAAAAGTTAACTGTCACTACAAGAACAATTCTACAAAATTAATCTTCCTGATTTATAAGATTAGTTTGGTTTTTTTCCATTTAATGCCATCCCAGAGTACTGCATGGAAAGGATTTTTTTGAACAATGAATAAAGGATACCCAAAGAAATGGCCATTATTATATTTAAGAAAATGCTCCAAACAACTGATGGATGGTAGGTGCTGGGAACTGGGAAAGAGGACTTCATCCAAATATGCTTAAATGAGCTAAAATCATTATTATCTACAATGGAAGAGTTTTTCAGTAAGTTGATCAATCTGTATATACTCATATATATAAACATTTTGGCAAATTTGCAACTAAGTGACAACTCTTACCTGGAAGACAAGAAACACAGATTTATCAAATAAGTTTATTCATAAACTAAATAGTAATATAATAAGTGCAATATTGTTTGTTTACAAACCTTCACGTTTTCCATTGTACATTAACTGTGCATAAGAAAGACAACTTTTCCCAAAGTTATTATCAAAGCAGTTCTTTTTGTATTCTTCTAATGCTTGTGCTAACTTCTTTTTCTTTGTTTCAATAAATTTTGCCAAATCATGGCATGCTGAAATAGAAGTCAAAACGTGGAAATGCATTTATGTTACTAGCAGAAAATCAGAGTTTATGTGATAATGTTACACACATACATGTATGTAATATACTTCAATGAAAATATATGTAATTGTAAATGTATGTACCAGTGTTGGAACCATTGTTGGTGTATTCCTGTGGTCTTTGTATGATTAATCATTCAATACCAGTAATCATAACAAAGCAACAGTTTGGCTTAGACAAGAGTTAGAATTTATCAAATGTGACTAATCACCAGAAATGTTTGATCAAAATTCATTCCATTAGGACTGTATAGGAAATTATACAATATAAATAAATATTTTCAGTTTGGTAAAGGCTGGCTATATTTGGTTTGAAAGCAACTGCTTGCACTTATGTAATATTAAAACAAACAGCTATTAAATGTTGTGATAGTAGCAGACAAAAATGAAATTTTCAACTGTATGTGGCAGGCATGCGCAAATAATTTGTTTGTACGGGAAAACGGTGCATTGTCGAAAATATCCCTATGTAATTACGCGACGCAAGGTAGAACCATCCTGTAACAAGGCATTTGACTGTCATAAGAAATATCTGAAGACAGCAATAATACACAAACTAGCTTCATATGCACAGAGCTGCATTGTAATGACAATTTATATCTTGTAGTAAAAATTTATGAATCACTCTGACAGCTCCTTAGCTGGGCCAGAAAATCTTTTCACCAACACCTAAAGACTCTTACAGTGATCATATCAAGGTCAAGAATAATGAAGATCATTCTCAAGAGAGAAACTAAATCCTGGTAGGAATTAGTCCAACATATTAGACGTTTACATGCCCATTTAACCATAAACATTCATTATGTTGTTATTCACCTTACATAACTAGAAAATGTGATACAAGTTATGTAGGGTCTTATTTTAGGACTAGGTGGGATTCACCCCCAAATGACAATATAACCAGTCATCTGGCGAGCATTAGCCATTACTCATTAGGCCCAAATGACTATGGTATAGTGTGTAGTAAATGTCTCCCTAGTCTTTTAAACAACTCCCAACATTATAATTATATAACTTATTTCACATTTTGAGTCTTTGACATTTTTGGTTATGCAGGTTACGTGCATATTTTGGACTAATGCCTCCCACGGTCATTAAAAGGGAGATATATGGAAGACACACAGGAGTGACAATTTTTTTAACACAAAATAGATGCAAGTAATATTTAGGATTATGTAATATCCTATACACATATCCGAAACACATCTTATCCGGACACAAGGACAGTTTGCATGTCCTTCACTTGGTAACCTTCATTTTATTACTGAATAGGCTTAAAAACTATACCAATAACATCATACCCGTCGCATCTTTTCTTTCGTAACAATGGAATCGGTTTTGATTCTCTACTTGAGCATAATAATGTTCTAACACTTCATGTTCGCCCCGATCCATAACGATAACAGTATCAAAGGGAGCTAACCACAATTGATCCTTGTTATCTCCCTGTTCAGTTAAAAGAATTCCGTATCCGTTTGTACACGGACCTATATAGGTCCGTGGTTTGTACAAGTTCGTTGTTGAATCTTATACTGGTTTACACGACGGAGAGAGTGTGCTGATTAAAATCTATTCATCTAACTTAATCTTAAATGACACTGTTTCTACTTTTTCTTTCATATAAAATTTTATAAGTCCATTTTGGAGAAAGTTTGGCCTACACATAAGTATCAATTGAAGCAGTAGGCCTACCCACAGATTGCCAGATGCAAAATTACACAACTTAACACGTATTTTATCGGGTAATTTACTTAGATAATAACTTTTGTCTTGTCACAAAACGTCTAAAAACAGCATAACTTAGATGGTTTGCTTTTTGCTATACTGTGACGTATACGTTCAATCACGCCGTGGTTCAATTAAACCATTGAAATGTATAAACATCAATTATAGTATTCATACTTATGTATGAACTGCAGAATTGTGATTTAATTCCACCCCTCCAGCTAGACTTTTAGAAAACGACAGAGAAATCAAAGTCCAAACATTTTCCGAAAATTCCGTGGGTATAGCTATTTCCAGATATATGCTCAAAATATGCCAGCCTGGCACACACAGCACAAAGAAACAGGTCTGCAAATGATATGATGCTATTTTTTTTAATGCTAACATGAGTGTAAAACTAGGTGCCCCACTTCACCAAATCGAGGGGCATAACTCTGCTCTTTCTTATTCAATCCAATCGAAAACAAGAAATTACTTAATAAACGATGGTCGGCGCAATCTGAAGCAAGCACATTTTGGCAAACTGAAGGTTAAGATTTGTTGAACACCATATAAATTGCCGAGATGTTACGATTGCTGGTCACTCGATTACAAATCCGATACCTGCAAGGGGAGATCACTGCGTGGATATTGGATTACACTAACTCTGTAGTGCAATGAGCCATACATAGACAGCATATAGTCTGTTTCAATATACAGTTCACCAGTACTTATTGTATCAGTCGTGAAATCACACATTCATGAATGTTAATTACTTTGTTACATACCGATTTGTGAGATTTAAACAATATAAATGTCCGTGACTGATACATAAAACCTAGAATGTCTTCTTTATTCTAACACCGGGCAATTTCCCGTGGGGTTGACTATTAAACAACACTAATCACTAGATAAATCTTGAAATATACTTTATATCTACTTACAGACGCAGTTGTTATGGCAAACAATATGTTAATCTGGTTTTCATACAACATTGTCGTGTTTACTATACTAAGAATAACGTATGCCTCTATCGTGATCAAAATGTTTTCGTTGCAAAACATAACAATACTGGTGTTCATTACTTTGCTGGGAAGAAAAAAAAACATAACGATAAACAAATATTTAGGCCTTAAATTTTGTTTAACCAATCCGCATCAATGTAACAAACGTAGTTCTGTTGGAGAGAATTGTAAAGTGGTTAACGTAAGATTTAATTGGTTTACACAACGCTGATATGCAATAAGCAAAGTAATGTTAGTACGGCTGCACCGAAAAATCAGATGCACAATTTCATGTGAGGACTAATATTGCTACCAAGTTTCGTTACTCTATGCCAAATACTATTTGAGATATGAGTCAAACAAACTTGAGGCGGATGAACGAACTGACAAGGGTAAATCTAAGTGCCTCCATGAGAGGGACACTTTGTAATACTTCGTAAACGTGCATTATTTATATTATTTTAGTGATAGAAACAAAGAATACTGTCACAGCATAAATACATCGTCTGCAATTTGTTTTTTTACTTAGTATAAAAATATATTTTAATAACATTTCTAGTTGTTTTTATTTTCATCATTCATTAACTCCGTTTTTATGGAGAATTTGTCATTTGCATGCAAAGGAGCAGCTATGTTAGTCCTGGTGGGAACCATTGCTCACTGGTTGGGTGAATTGATCGCCGTATATGTCTGAAAAACTATTGAAAAACAGGCCGTAAAGCCCGAAACAATCAGAATCCTTAACTGTGGATGAAGGGTCTTTTCATCATTTATTACAAATCTGTGCTATCTGACCATCACTCTTGATTGTCCTTTCCCAGTATATAAGACCCCAGTGACATCGAGTGTTTGCTATGAATGCATTTTGATATTTCCATGTGAATTTGTATCACAATGTTGAATCTTACGAAAATATATATATTTGTGCCAGGAAAATCAGAAGAGAAAAAATCACAAATACTAATCGCAATCGTCCTCTCAGTGCTTTGATTGTTTTATACAATGGTGATATAACAACAATCATATATAGGAGTTGTGAATTGCTTCTCGTGGTTTTGCACATACCGCAGGTGTTCCCAATGTGATAGCGGCGGATGCACCCTTGGAATTAGGCAAACAATAAATTTGGTTTTTGATTTCCACACCTGTAGCAAGGAATTTTGTCAAAATTCAACCACTTCCACCCAAGTCTATTTCCTGGGTAGTGTTCACAGAGCCTGTCTAATTCCCCTCCGTCTGGAAGCATCCGTCACTAAAGGGGGGGGGCAATAATAGGTACATACTACGCCAAAGATGTATCATACAGAAATACAAAGAAATAACTTTTTTGCAGAACAAGAAACTTGTTACTTACATTCACCGACAATGTAGGGTATACGTAAGGTGTGGCAAAATACCCATATGAGGTAAAAGGCCAACGCGTAAAAATTCTGACATCGTTAGATTTACCGTGCCGAGCGATATTCTTTTTGTGACGTCTTACGCAGATGTGAATACCGTGAAAATTTTAAATATGTATCTTCAAATGTAAGATTTTTATTGTATTTTTTGTAATTTTACACTATTTTGTGTAAACGCTGATTAGTTAATTTTACAGTATTGCCTCGTACAACGTGTATTCTCGATGTTTGCCATTCGTGCGTTTGTTTAACGGTATGTATGCAGTGCTTACATGATCGCGAAATTGTACTACATTTGACCAGAAGTTATTTATAAATATATAATGTTTAGAGGTTATTGCCCCTTATCAAAAGGCAAAAATCAATGAAGTTATGTTCAATTCATTGAGCTTTATCTCGTTTTTTATCTCGCGTTAAATATGTTATAAATGTATAGGTCTTGTGCAAACTTGCACGTTTAGCCAGTTATGTCTTAATCGAACTGAAAAATGTTCGACAGCATAATACGTACATGCTCTACTTGTCAACTCATCCTACATTTTCAGTCATTTAAATATCACATAAAAGTTCATTTTTAAAATGAAATAATGAGCGAATATGAAGCTAACATTTCTGTCTTATATTATAGTTCGTCTAGCTGTCCTCTGACTCTTGATCTTCATGATATATATCGAACAAATAGCTTTCGCTTAAGCACAGTCTACAGTGAAAGCTTAATACCCTGCCAGTCTTAGTTTAATTGTAAAATAGTGTCTCTTCATTGATTGTACATGTACATAACCAAATTGCATAGTACGTCTCTTTGAGGTTCGTTTCAGTTAAAACATTCTGATAATAATAGATTCTCCATATACTGGTCAAAATCTAATGATAACAGAATCTTCATATACCGGTCAAAATCTGATGATAACAGAATCTACATTGCGTCCGATTGTCTTGTCACAGTGGCCAGTATGGCCACTGTGACAAGACAATCGGACGCAATGTATAGACATAATGTAAAGCACATACTAGCTTCTTTCAGTATTTGAAGTGTTTTTGGTTCGTAATGTGCTGAGTTCCGAGCATTGATTTACTCTCGACCAAGGGAGATAGGAACATCATGCATTTCACCTTGACGATTAGCGAGGTTGTATAAACTGAAAGGCTTCATATGGACTCTATAAAAAGCTGCCATGTATTCCGACATTTAAACGATATATTTTCGACATCTGTAAAATGATAACTACGCGTTTCTAGTAATTGGATTATCATAAAACGCTTTATTCTAGTTATAATGTAGGATAAAACTACAAACCGCGACACGTGCACTTGTCAATTGCACACACATATACAGAATTGGTCACCTAATGACCTTTATTTTTCTTCTCTTGGTAAGTTTCTATTTTCCCATTGACAAGAACGTTTCACATTGTTTATATTCATAAAGATCGTTTAAGGCACTTTGGTGATTAATCTCAGCGACAAGTTACCAGTTTTCATTCAGCTGAACTTCGTCATTGGCCGTACTACATCGTGTAAGTACATCTGCGCGAAGAAGTAACTGCGCATCCGTAAATGAAATCGAGGCTCAGAATTTTTCACTTGAATACAGAACTACGTATGTAGAGATAACTTAAGCGATTTATTTCGCGTTACTTGGGGATAACATTTTCTGGAATTATTCTAAAAAGGTATTTATCAGAATAATTTAGTTTCAAATCATTATTTACCTTATTTCCGAAGGGTTTGTAAATACGATGTTATAGGATTTTTTAAATATTTATATCACAACTCTGATATCAATCATTGATTTTAATAATTTTAATCTATGATATAAAATATAAACAACGTTCTGTTAGTTATAAAAATATTCAGATTTCCTATTATTCGCATACCTGACAAATAAATGTATTTTTGTACTCATATAGGCATGTTTACCGAAGGATGAAAAAATCGTTAAATATTTGATAAGTTACTATATGTTTGCAAATCTTAAACATTGATTTAAGGCCGTAAAGAAAGTTCAATACTGATTTTATAGATAAATTTATCGATTATAAAGCGTGACATTCAAGGTTGATCGTGAAATTTTATACCATGTATATTTTTTGCCGGGCGTCAATGTTAATTTATGTAAAATGGTGACAAAACCGAATTATACTTATCTAATATTCAGCAGGGAAAATCGATGAATTGATTGTCATAGTTTTGCAGGAGCACGTGATGTAATACAGTGCATATTCAAATGTTTAAATTTCATTACAAGTATATAAACATACACGTACACGCTTTACTGGCTTGGAGGTTGTTAATTGTATTCAATTTTTAGTTTGACAGTGACCTTGGAGTTTATATTTTAACAAGGGCATATTAAAACTCACAAGAATGATATCATTAAGTACATCATATTTATTCACGGATATACAAACTCCATAAAGTGGTTTATGATAAGTGGACATCATAAATTTACGAATGTATAGTAACTTAAGCATCCCACTTCAAACTGACTCTATTTGTACACAAGGCGCAAACTTCACTTCAAATAAGTATACATATCTGACCTCAATATTGTGTCAGTCGCATCTAATATAATGTCTGAAAAATATTGATCTACAGAAAAGATTGTAAGATAATTGATTTTTAAAATAAAACATGTAAGCATTAAATAAGTGATATCATGCATTGAGAGCCTGATGGTCTGCCTTCTACATTACATTGCTGTAATTCCTTTTGTATTATATACAGTAAAACCTCACTTAAAATACCACCTCAATAATAAGACCACCTCAATATTAAGACAACATACAAATTAAGACCACACTTTTCAAGTAAATTCTTTCTTTGTTTTGCTCTTTACTCAACATCAATCATAAGACCACCTCAATATTAAGACTAGGTTTCAAGCGTTCCAAGGGTCGTCTATTATTGAGGTTTTACTGTACATATACAATAGATAAATACAAAATGATATTTTTACATCGAGAAAGTAAGATGCTCTGCTCTGATGCACATAAGCTATAATTATTTAACATTTTGAGTTATATCTGTTTATAGCTGCCAGTTAATGAAAGCAATACTACAACTAGCACGGTACATTGTATTTTGATCAGTGTATTTTGATCAGTACAGTCGATGTGTGTGATTTGAAATACTGCGTATGTTTGAAGCAGTACGATTTGAATGCCAGTGGAGTCGTCTTTAGCTTGTGATAAGGCTCTATGAATGATCTTGCTATGCATAAACCATCTTTAAATGACTTATGCAAGCAGTTATCTTTTCGCATACATTATGATAACCGCAATAAGCTGATAATATCTCTGAAATCAATGTGAATAAACCATGAAACTATCAACATTTGTTATCACAAAAACATAACCTTCAGACATGAAGATGTTTGGAATGTAATTACTACCCGGTATTAAGTCCGGTAACACGTACAAACGACAAGTATACACTTTACTCGAAGCAACAATTAGGGTTTACGATATAATTGTATTTGTATATGAAGAGATACATCCGAGCATGATGAGCACATAGCCACTTGTTTCGTAGTGTGTGTGGTTTATAAATAATAATTAGGTAGAGAAATGAATGTGTGTCCATGTACATGTAAGAGAAGCTCCTTTCATCTTTGTACCGAGAAAACATACAAACAAATCTCATTCACTGAATTGGTCTCTAGTCTAACGATACATTGTATGTTACATTGCATAGTTTATCATGTGTCTCATTGATTTGTATGGAAACCATCGCTCACTTGGTCATCGTTGTCCATTGTGTATTTGTGTCTGTATTCAGTGAAGTTAATCAACAAGTATATTGAATTATTTATGCCTGTAACTCATTATACTGTCTCGATATTAAGTTGTGACATTTATGTTCCGTTTTAACAAACAATATCATCATATGACTAATTTTCAATGAGTACGACTGGGAATTACCTTCCGGCTAATGAATAATTAACATCGGTATTTTGTCGCTTGTTATGTACATGATTAAAATCGTGAGGTTAATGGTTGCATGAATAATGTCGCTTCCCGAGCCGAGTGAAGTTTTATACGATTCGTCCAGTGCTGCTGTTGGAAATGAATTTATATCGATTTGTTGGTTATGTATACGTTGGTGTGTCGTTCACGTATCGAACTCGGATTTGAATTTTAAATAAAATATGCATGCTGTAAGAGTTTAGTTCTGTGTTGCCAAGGGGACATGCTGAATGCATATTTATAGCATTACCTTGCGTTTTCTTTGTAAAGGACAAAACCTTTCATTTATGCGCATTATATATCATAGTGGAGAGACATTATTTCATAAAAATTATCTCCGGCAAAACGTTACCCTTGACGATAAAAGTAATATTTCATATTTATTTTAGTACATGTATCACAAAACACATTCAAGTAACTGTAACTGCATCATCATCACTCAATTCCCTTATACCACTGCCGGATTTATACAAATAAAAATTGAAATAAAGTTAATATATTTCTTCACTGCACGACCCGCACCAGGTTTGTCACTATACACAAATACACATAGTACGCAAATGTTGATAATAAGGCACGGAACTCTTAAGACGTCAATGTAATCTGATTTCATTGCGTGATAAGTAGAATAGATTAGTAGTATTTTTTCATCACCCGATGATACAGATTAATGCTTCGGGTATTTGTAAAAAAGGCAATATTAGGCTGCATTTTACCGAAATTTGTTATATTAAAATACTTCATTTTTACGAGCAATAAATAAACTTTGAGAAAGTCGTGTGTCTTTTGTTTCATGAAATTATCTAGACAATGCTTCGAGTCCCTCGGTTTAAAATAACTGAAATGTCTATTACTTTGACAAAAATTTAATAACAATCTAATAAAAATACACAGTCATAATTATGATAAACTGACAGTTACATAACCCATACCTGTAAAATAGCTCACAGGCAAATATACATCAATCAAATCGCTGTTATCATGCCTTTAGTATGTCGACGGATATAAAAATGACAAAATTGAAATTAATTTCATTACTTAGCAAATTGAAAAGGGCATATCAATTACTGAATTATTAATAACACAACAATTTAACGTAAGTACACAAGAATTTGCATGTATGCATTTCATGTCCGAATTTATTAATACGTGATCTGAAAGTTTATGACATTTTGGACGAGACAAGTCTAAATGTCAACTCATTAATTCCGCATACCCTGCGGGATCGAATCGAAACAAATTTGTAAGTTGATCGCTTGATACAAGTCGGTCGACATTCGTAAGATAATTACATTTGTGACTGTTTATACTGTATATGGCATTCTAATATCAATCCAGCTGATCCGCTGGATGATATCATAACAATTTGAAAACTGTGTATTCGGGCGATAATATAAACACCAGGAAATGATAAATTATTACCACTATAAGGTTCACCTATCAGTATTCTGAGTAAATAGTATTGTGTATTTATAATTTTGAGAACATTTAATATAACGTACGTGTGATGAGCCAGAAAACAGTTAATTGCATTACTTCCAATATTACATAATTGCTCGTGTTTAGTGGTATATTATGTTATGTTTCTTTTTAAGCTATCAATATTACTGTTACACTACTTATTTGATAAGCAAAACATACATTATCATCATCTCAGAAGCAAACATTTGGGGTTTTTTTGGGGGGCCACTGAAAAAATGGATCTTCCAGAATTCTTCCATACTCATAAATTAAACATGTTATAACTGCCGGTAATTTGCTTATTTGTTTCTCTTATACATGGTCTGTAATGTCGATTCGCTGTTCTTTACACTGTCCATTTAGTGTCTATCTATTAGTAACATAAGCTACCCGACTGTCATCAAGCAATATGAAATATTTGTGAATATATAAGCATAATTACGATTTTTTGCACAGTTTGTTCAACAGTAATACCTTGCTTGATCGGCCTGATACAAAAAATGTTCATGCTTCTAATAGTCCAGACGACGTCACGAAAGCTGGAATCATGAAGCTAATTACGTTGGTTAGAACTGTTTTATTTACTCTCGACATATCTAGATGTATACTGTACATTAACTCTATAGCTACAATGGTAACTGTGACAATAAAACTATTTTCATTACACTTCTTATAATCACTTAGAGTCGAGTGAATGACTTTGTATTGATCAAGGGAAGAGGAAAAGTTGTCAGATAATTCATCTCACACGTGTGGAGAGGTTCCAGTCTGTATCTAATCAAAAATATAATAAAACATGTACTCGCTCATCATATATGAAACTGTAAGACAATAAATATACATGTGTGTAGGGTATGCTTCATTACGTAATAAACGTATACATAATGTTATGAAGATACCAATAGGTATGAAAGATTCCGAGATTAATTAGTTTCCGTTTAATGAGTGGTTTACCTATTACCCTTTACATACAGAAGTACAAAATCAGGCAAATTTACATTTACTTATTTTCTATAAGCTGCTGCTGTAAGTGTATTTTGATATTAAAAAGTTGAATGCATTTTGATATTAAAAAGTTGAATGCATTTTGATACTGAAGATTTGAATGCAGTTTGATACTGAAGATTTGAATGCAGTTTGATACTAAAGATTTGAATGCAGTTTGATACTGAAGATTTGAATGCATTTTGATACTGAAGATTTGAATGCAGTTTGATACTGAAGATTTGAATGCAGTTTGATACTGAAGATTTGAATGCATTTTGATACTGAAGATTTGATATAAGTAAAACCACCAACCACACTTCGAAACTGCACAACAATGTCTGTACAATGTATTACTTTTTCTGTACATGAAGCGAGAATACATTGAGATTTGAAGTCAAAATGTTGCCAAGAAACAATGGAACTTTCTGGCAGACAAGTTTGATGGTATATACATGTTAGCTGCCACGGTAATTTCACCTGTCAAACAAAACACCGATACTAAATCCCAACTTTTTTTAAATCTACATAATGATTAATGAATGCGTTCACTATTTTGTCGACTCATATACTCTAACACAAGTTAAAGTAATGGGTTTTCAAATCCCAGTTTGCGTCCTAAGACATCTTACAACTTCAGGTAATTTAAAACTAATTTTCGGGATTATATTTCAATCATTAATCAAATCTCAACCAATACTAGGATACGGATAAGTATCAATTTCACACAGTTGGGTTCAAATTAAATTTTGTAGTTAAAAGAGTCGCAAGAGTTAAACGGACTTTCGACCACATTTATGTTGTGGCATAGGTTGGGATTGAGGTTATCTCTTTTTATTCCAGTACGTACATATAACTTGATACAAAAACTTGCGAAGAAAACACTTACACAACACTCTTAATGCTGTACAATTCATGTATCAAATCTTTTCACTGTTTGTAATACACACTACAACTAAGAGTTTCAACATACATTCTTTATTTAACAAAACTACGTAGGTTTTCCATTGTATTTGTAAGATTATTCTATTAAAAAAGAAGTTAGCGACACCGGTTACATCATCTGTTGTAAAACAATCGAGTAACTAAGTCACACATATCACTTTGAATATGTGTTTAAATACATCCGATCAAACAATGAGTATCTTCCGAGTGGATGGAAAGGTTAAACAATGGGTGATTTCCGGTAGTATACATGGATATTTGTACTCTTCCTTGTGTGTGAGAGTTTGTAAAACACAGCATTATGTGACGCCAACCATTTCTATGTCCTCAGATTCTAGTTCCCCAAATTGGACGAGTATTTGAGGAAATGCATCAACATGCCGATAATCAACATTAACGGTCTTTTCGCAATAAGCGTAAAATCTTTTCAGTAAATTAGAATCACATATTATTTTTTATTGAAGTAGTATTTCGATAAAATAAAAAATAGATTTTTATGTAAAAAAATTTTTTCATGCCTACGAATAAATTTCAAAACAAAAGGTGGAATAAATTCACAAGTATTTTTCTTTCGTTTACTGAAACATCTAGTTTGCGTTGGTGTATTTTTCCATTAAGCGATGTAAGTACGGCAAAACCTCAATAATATGGCCACCTTTGGTACCCTTGAACATTGGTCTTCTTATTGAGGTGGTCTTAATAACGATATTAAATAATGGAGAGCAAAACAGTGAAAATGGACTTGAAAATGATGGTCTTATTATTGAGGTGATCTTTAGGTGAGGTTTACTGCATATGATTAGAATGCATGCATGACAGTAACAAAGTAAATAATGTAAATGCATTTTATACGCAACGCCAAATGATAGGTCCCACTTCCCGGAAACATATAAATAACCAGGATGTTTGTAACCTCGTAATTTTGCATTTCAATGTATATTCATTGTACATGCATATTCAGAGTTAAAGTATACATTTTATATATTATCACTGAATCCGCGGCTGGATTGATTAAGAAATATTCTCTCTAAAGGTTGTTTTGAAATTCCCAAAACTTAATTCAATATTTTAATAAGAAAGGTATGAAGCAATATATATCTATAATTATGTTTCTTAAAATGTGTACAATTATCAAGCTGAGTCGTAAGATAATACGTATCAAAGTTTTATATTGAAAGTAAGAATTCTATGACTTGAAATTTACGAAACTTTTTTGCGTTTTATCAATCTTGAATGCGTCGTACCGGAGAAATAAGTTAGAACTTGCGATGCGGTTTAGTTGTATAAATACAAAGAGCTCAACTTCACCTGTAAATGTTATTATTGCTTATCAGTATTCCATACGGAATATTTCGGCACTTATCAGAACACCTGAAGATAAATTTGTCTTTTATCTACATCTGCCATCTCTATAAATGCACAGTGATTCATGTATATCTTTCAACAAATAAAGCTAATGGACTTCAAGTTTACATGAAACGTACTCGAGTAAACAGAAATATTTGTATGAAACTGTTACATTGAATACCCGTGGGCCAGTAAACGTGGCTCGTTAGTTCTCCAGCCTTGATTATACGCGTACATTACACACCTATTTATTACTGCGAACGTGACTTGGTCGTGGATTTGCAGCTACAATGTACAATTGAAAATTAATTGCGGTCATACTGACTTGTATAATTTTCTTTAACATGTCTGTTCTCAACTGTCTAAACATATTTAATATTCCAATAGTGTATTAATATAATAAATGCACTATTTTTTTTATATAGAACGACGAATTATAAAACCCTCTTTAAATTAAAAAAATCACGTCGTTTGTAAGGTAATCAAGGGGCGATATTGTATTAACAACTTATGACGTCATTAGATATTATACTAATAATAATATACAAAATTATGATCACAGTTGACAGTATTTCAACTGTTGTACCATATTGTCATTAAAATGTTTCTTTCCAGTAAAACAAATACTAATACAAGCATACATTTTGTAATTCACAAGAAGATTATATTTATCTCCTAGGGTCATGATTCTATCGTGATATGGTGCAATGTATTATCGATAGTGAATAGATTTTGAATAATTCATACAGAGTTCAGGAGTTTTTTGTTCATTGAGTTAACATTCTACTTAAATTTATTCACGATAGAAGTCGGGTTAAATTCTTGTGTTGAGTACACATACATGTATAAGCATAGAAACCTTTACGTGAATGCTTAACTCCTACCCCACTCCGGAACATAAATCCGATATGAACATCCATTATGGTATAGAATTTTACCATTATGCAAATTCATGTAGACATAAAGACTTATTCTATTGTCTGTCGGCCTGTTGGGTTAATTCATCTACATTATTCCCAGTTGACTCATAATTCGCTGGGGGCATAACAATACATTGTTGAATACATCAATTTCAAGAAAACACTTAGTCTTCTCACATAATTCATGTAAGACATCGATCGCTTTAAGATGCTGTGCCGTTATTTTGAGAAATGAAAACGTTTTAAATATTTTCTTGTCAGAAGTGTTAGTCAACAATGTATGCGTTCACTCTCCTCTTTCTCACTTGAAAGTTATGAGCTACTCCAAGACAGAGTCTGACTTTAAGGGTCAAGAACATGCAAGGCAGTCTAATATTCGCGCACCTTCAGAAGAAAATTCTTAAAATAAGTATTTAGTCTGGAAATATGTAGCTCCCTAATATATGAAAGAGTTTCAGATCTAGTAGTATCGAAAGAAGCTATATGTGAGTGGAATGATAGTTTAATTTGTTTAAATAGAATTGCAGACCACACACTGCTATGCTGGCATCAATTTTACAAAATAATATAATTTGTAGCTTATTAATAGTTTGTATTATTTAGTCTCCGCGCTTAACAGTGTTTTCAATCTGTACAGTTTAGACAGAGAGATTTTTTTATTATTTCAGACTTGTCTACTGTCGAACATGTCTCAAGAATTGATAGATCTGGAAGACTTGGTTCGAACATGGGTGAACGACTTTCCTCTCGACAAAAGTCAAAGGAAAGATGCAGACGACATATCTTCGTCTGACATCAACTGGAATCATATGAGAATCATACACGGCAAAACCGAATACTATGATCAGATTAAGCAGTCGACTCCCAAAACGCACGTGCTGTTCTCCGCGCATTTCTCGAACGACACGGATCAGACCCAAGTTTATGCATTAAAAACGGAAAGAAGAACAAAATCAACATGTAATATTTCCATGGAAAAATGCTACACTGTCGGATTTAGCCTTGACATTAAACTATGCCCTCCTAACCCAGTAATAGAAGCAAACGCTGGGTTCAAAGGTGAAATGTCTGTGAAAAAAGCCGACTCTGAATCGTTTGAAGAAGAATTGGTCTGGTCTGTGGACAATCAAATAAGCGTTCCGCCAAAATACAAAACAAAGGCAAATCTTGTTCTTAAAGAGGATGAATATACGAGTCACTTTAAATGTGAAACTAAATTTGAAGGGAAAATCCACGTAACCTTGAGGAGTAAGAGGGATAACTCTCCAATCACGACGTTAACTGGTGACGTACGTCACATTTTCCGAGCGGACCAAGGATTCCGAGTGGACAAGTCTGGAATTTATTACACATCACAAGGTCGGTGTAAATGTAGATTCGGGATTGAGCAGTATGTGAAACTGAGCCAAAGGGAATTGAAAAAATCCGAAGACATGGATGAAAATGAAAATACAGACTAATGTGGAAATAATTTGATCTAGTTATGGTGTGTTTTTAATTTACGAAATCGTAAATTGATTACAAACACGTCGTGTTATGAATACATACATACACGTAAGCAATGATATATGACGGTCAACGGGTGAGTTTTTTAAATACTGACAGAGCCATGCAGTGACATTGATGAAATATGGTTTTCATGTTGTGATATATTCAGACATTCTTTTAATACATTTATACACATTTAGAAGGATTGTATAATTTTGTAAGTATATAATATATTATTTACATCACACAAAGGGTATCTCATTCTTAAAGTCCCAATATGGGTCATAAATATATTTCTCCGAAATATCTACATGATCCAGAATATTCCCATATTAAAGTAAACCATACAAATTAGTTATTCGCGTCCTAAAGTTATTCCATCGAATTTCAGAAGATTCAATATCGAAGAAAAAAGCAGTAATGTCTGACTAGTATCTGATCGACCGGTTAGTTTAACCTAGTTTCTCACGTGCTTATTTACACTCACTGTCTGACAATGTACCTGATTGCACCAGACATGTGCACATAAAACGATGACGTACGTCTCGTCACGAGATGGCATTTTTAGATATAATAAGTTGTAGTTGAGTTTGATGTCATCAATGATTGTGCTGAGATAAATATTTATAGCGCACATGCAAAGTCACGGAAGAACTTAGACAATAATGGCATTCATAGTGGTTTTTCAAAGACGAAACAGAAGTGAGTGACAATCATCGACCAATGAGCGTAAACTCATTTCATATACAAGTTTATGTTGCAATGTTTGCGGTTTGAATGTATATCAATGACCCTTATCTGGCTTATAAATATACATATTACATACATAAACTAAACAACATCATACACACGTAATGACTGAAAACCATTCATTTCTTTACTGAACAAGTCTCATTATATTTTGAACATGATCGGAGCTAAACTGTTCACGGAAAGTTTTTATTACCAATATTGCTAAAGAAGAACATTTTCTTGTTCAAATATAAGATTTAATTACAGACTGTGTATCAACCTGTACAAACACAAATATAATCTCAGTTAAGAATTGCTACTTGCTTGGTGAATCATAGCATAGTGTCATCAGTAGGAGACTGAAAAAAGCAATACATGTATTAGAATACACAATTAATTATTTTATGTTCAAAACGAAACTAAGTGTTTTAAATAATCAATTA
Source organism: Mactromeris polynyma (assembly GCA_032209605.1). Taxonomy (NCBI): domain Eukaryota; kingdom Metazoa; phylum Mollusca; class Bivalvia; order Venerida; family Mactridae; genus Mactromeris; species Mactromeris polynyma. The sequence continues at coordinate 6,863,662 of JASFXZ010000001.1, forward strand.
ACAATCATTTTGCAGGCACAGGCACAATACATTTCAATTAAATAATCAGTAAATAATGTATTTCAATCAAGACATAATTATACATGTATCAAACAAATACATGTATCTAAGGTTGAAAACGAACTTTGAAAGAAGCCTGCTGGAAGTAAATGTTGCAAAATCTTGAACTTGGTGTACAAATGGTACTTTGTTGTTTTGTTCAACAACATTTCATATTTGCACCAATAAATTATGACAGTCGGTTATAGACAGTTACGTATTAATGTATCAGACTGGATCCAAACTCCTGGAGATATTCGATTGGCTGTGTAAACATGACAAGAGCAACCCATGTTTTAAAAAAGCAATTCATCACAGCCTCTTAGGAGATTTCTGCAATTTGTCGAGAACTTCTTAATTGTTTTCTTGGAAACAATTTTCGTCTCTTCTTATTATTGATTTTGTTGTTTTCCTGAGTACGATGATTCTCTCCCGAGACTTAACATTAGCAGAGGGCAGCCGACATCTTAGATTAATTCTGACACTTTCCTGGTAATTGAAGAAGTATTCCAATACTAAAATCTCTAGAAGATAATGCGTGATCTCAAATTTGCCCTCCATTTCCTGCCTGTCAACGGTTCCATTTTCATTGTTGGTGTATCTAAATGTATAGATATATTGCTTGCCTTTTATAGCTTGATAGACATCTGGATTGTAGCATTTCTGTCATAATCATACAAATGTAACTCATAATAACCCATGACTTACCCTTCAGTGTTTGTCCTTTTTGATTCTCCTAGTTATTTCTTATGGTCTGCAAGGCCATACTAAATCCTTGCGCCTCTGTTCCCTAACGTATTCATGTTACCTTTAACCTCCCTAAGTGCCTTATATTTTATGGATGTTTGTTTTCCCGGAGGTCTGTGTGGGGAGGCACTGTCTTATGTATGTGGCCTTCCCTGTAACAGCTTATTATCTTCTGTTACCCAGTCAAATTTATACTAAATCAGAATACCTGATATACTATCTAAAATGCATTAGTGTGTTGCAATAAATATTAGAAATAAGTATTGCTATACAGATTGCTTGTTGTCGTTAACCATTCGTTCAGTTTAATAACTCTAAAGCCAGTATTCATAAACTTACTCAAATAGCAACGTTTATGGTAAATAATAATGTGTTTGTAACAAATGTTGCATGAAGTCAAAAAGAGATGATAAATGCAATAAAAGTCATGGTCCATAATTGAGACATCAACAGTTCAATGAAGCAAAAAATTAAAATGACTCACTAAATAATATGAGAACAACAATTGCTCGTTTTACGTACTTGAATTTTTACTTTTACATGTATATTGGTTTTGAATCCAGTTTTCAACATGTTTCAGTAACATATAGGGCTAGCGGTCAGTTGAATTAACCAGTTTACCTGGATTCAATTATCAACCAGGACGGACTTGCCCCTACCCAGGCATGTTTCAGTAACATATAGGGCTAGCGGTCAGTTGAATTAACCAGTTTACCTGGATTCAATTATCAACCAGGACGGACTTGCCCCTACCCAGGCAGCTGACAGCTTCTCCTTATGAATCAGAGGTGGAGGACAAATGACCGTAGCCAAATGTAACTGAAGGACATGACCTATCCCTAGCGAGAATCGAACTCGAACCGCCCAGGTGACCTTTATATGCTAGTTGGTTGCCATTGGTAATGTATGATTACAAAAGTCTGTCACAATCTTTATTGCTGGCGTGGTGTCATCATAGTTATCTACTAGTATCTAGAATCAGAGAATGTATTCTGTGGTGCTCTATGTCAGGTATATACTCATTTCGTATGGAAAACTTCATTTAAACCTATTTATTCCCGAAGGTTATGTATACGTGTATAATCTATATATGTTCACGTCTTACATGGTTCATCTCCTTAATTAGGGGACGCTCAGATGTATACGGAAATAGACAGCACGTGATATTAAATACAAAATAAAATGGGGGAAATCATATAGTAAAAACATAAGAACAAAATTAAAAACTCATAAGTTAGTAAAATCAATAACAATAAACCATAACTCTCGGGTATATCTATGGGTGATAACTCTTGGGTTTGATGTATAACTATGAACCGTAACTCGTCAAATTAATGAATAGCTATGGGTCATAACTCTTGGGTTTGATGTATAACTATGAACCGTAACTTGTCAGTTTAATGTTTATCTATGGGTGATAACTCTTGGGTTTGATGTATAACTATGAACCGTAACTCGTCAGTTTAATGAATAGCTATGGGTCATAACTCTTGGGTTTGATGTATAACTATGAACCGTAACTTGTCAGTTTAATGTTTATCTATGGGTGATAACTCTTGGGTTTGATGTATAAATATGAACCGTAACTCGTCAGTTTAATGTTTATCTATGGGTCATAACTCTTGGGTTTGATGTATAACTATGAACCGTAACTCGTCAGTTTAATGAATATCTATGGGTCATAACTATTGGGTTTGATGTATAACTATGAACCATAACTTGTCAGTTTAGTGTTTATCTATGGGTCATAACTGTTGGGTTCATGTATGAACCGTAACTTGTCAGTTTAATGTATATCTATGGGTGATAACTCTTTGGTTTTATGTATAACTATGAACCATAACTTGTCAGTTTAATTAATATCTATGGGTCATAATTCTTTGGTTTGATGTATAACTATAAACCATAACTTGTCAGTTTAATGTTTATCTATGGGTCATAACTTTTGTGTTTGATGTATAACTATGAACCATAACTTTTGGGTTTGATGTACGTATAACTATGGGTCATAACTTTTGGGTTTGATGTACGTATAACTATGGGTCATAACTCGTCATTTCACGGTATATCTATGGGTCATAAATCTTGTGTTTGATGTACATATAACTATGGGTCATAACTCGTCGGTTCACGGTAAAACTGTTGGTCATAACTCATCGGTTCACGGTATATCTATGGGTCATAATTCGTCAGTTCATGGTATAACTATGGGTCATAACTCTTGGGTTTGATGTACGTATAACTATGGGTGATAACTCGTCGGTTCATGGTATAACCAAAGGTCATAACTCGTCAGTTCACAGTATGACTATGGGTCATAACTCTTCAGTTCACTCTATAACTATGGGTCATAACTCGTTGATATGATGTACGTATAACTATGAACCATAACTCCTCGGTTCACGATTAACTATCGGTCATAACTCGTCGGTTGACGGTATAACTATGGGTCATAACTCGTCGGTTTGATGTACGTATAACTATGAACCATAACTCATCGGTTTACGGTATAGCTATGAATCATAACTCATCAGCTAACGGTATAACTATGAATCATAACTCGTCAGTTCACGGTTTATCTATGGGTCATAACTGTCGGGTTTGATGTACCTATAACTATGAACCATAACTCGTCAGTTTAATGTATATCTATGGGTCATAATAGACTGTGGTAAATCTAAATGCTACCATATTAATATGGGTACACTAAAAGTAATGTTACTTAATTTAAAACAAAGTCACTACATTTTTTTCAATACACATTTTATTTCTAAACTAATGCTAAAGTATATGGGTATATAAAAATAAACAAAAGTAAAATCAATGTAATTGCACAATGAACATAAGATTCAAACAAATCAATATTAAAATACAGTTAAGGTACATTTCTTCTTTCCGCATAACTGTTAAAGTATACAATGTCTCAAATAAAATACTAGTAGACAAACAAAAGAAGACAATTTCATGTACATAGGCCAATCATAAGCCATTTATTTACTAATTAATGTTTGAATTGAGTTCAGCATCATATAAAGAATACATTTATAATGTCACTCTTGTAATTCAGAATAAGCAATGGTCAATCAACATACTAGTATATCATGATATCGGCCTCAAGGGTAAGAAGCAATGCCAATATGTAAAATAATCAATAGGTCCTCTAACAACATGACAGCTTATAAAAATAGTCATCAGTACGACTTCTGAAAAAAACTAAATAATGTTGATAATAACGATTTGAAAGATAAAATATTGAGAATTTCAAACTAGACACATAAACAGTTGTGATAAGATAGCCGTAGACAAAGCAGTAAAAACAGTTACAGCATTATATCACATATATATGTAATACAAACATACAGAGAGGTAGTAAATCACATTATTACAATAGATTGTAGTCAACAGTGTCTCCAAATTAACCAATTTATAGCAAACATCAACAAGGGTTCCTCACCCTTTTTCTTACCCTAATTGTATTAACCTTGTTTCGTTTCCCCAAAATCACAACATACGAGTATGTGTATTGTCCGAGTAGAAACAAAACAACTTCTCCTCAGTGCAAAACACACGTCTTAAAAAGTGGAAACAGCCAAATTGGGCAACAGTATAAATCAGTTGTCTCCCTCCATTTCCACATATGTGAATTTAAGGAAGAGTGACAAATTTCAATTTGCAACAGCAGAGGAAAGCCCATTTGTAATATGGGGAGGACTTTGAATACACATGTATATATACAATGAATTATCTTCATATTTTAGTCACAGGTTAATCTTGGCAAACAAGATGAAATATGCTTCTGAATACCAAAACATGTTCTTTTTTTAAATCTACACCATATTCAACAATATTTAGCCAGTCATGATTATCCACATCCTCAAGTTCAATGCCACTCCAAACTTTTCAAGATTTTTTAACTTTGATACCGGTAGTTATAAAGTAAATACAAAATAAATAGACACATATTGGTGCTGACTTTCCCAGCGTATTTTACGCTTAGACAAAATTTGTCATTGCATGCATCAACAGTGACAAACAAAATTGAACACACAGTATGACTTAATGTAAACACATTGTATACATACATGTACCAAAACATATGGGTCATTTATCAATAATGCCTTATTTACATTGGGAACAATAGCAGGCATAGAAGCCGATCAAATCATGTTTACATAATATGGGTCAATGCTTGCAGTGTCTGCTCAAATATTTCTTAAAGCCAAAATCTTGAAATAAACCACTAACAGTTTTATTCTTAAGATGCAAATAAATTCCAACATAACTGATAAATACTTCACCTTGCGTTCACTACTGTGTAAAGAAACACCTGGAATCAAGATATACGACCAGATGGTACAAACATACAACACACGAGATAAAAAGATAAAATAATGCATGATTACCCTGATTCTGAGAATACAACAAACTGTATTAGGTCATACTCAATTCATGATTGATATAAATGATGTGATCTGTATTAATCATTACATTTGGCTAATAATGGTACTTTTAACTGATAGAATAACTGGAGTCAGTTACACATATCCATATATGCCTTCATACATTTTCTATATTTCTATAACAATATTAACAAATGATACAAAGAACAGTTTTAATTAGGGATGTCAATAACCGTTCATTTTACTAACCGGTTAACCGCTCAATCTTCCGACCAGTTAACCGGTTAACCGATTATCGGACACAATTATTAAAACGAACCTTTTCTGAAGGCAAATCAGGAGATTGCACCTCGAAAAGCGGAGATTGAGACTCAAATCGGGAGATTGCACCTCGAAAAGCGGAGATTGAGACTCAAATCGGGAGAATGCACCTCGAAAAGCGGAGATTGAGACTCAAATCGGGAGATTGCACCTTGAAAAGCGGAGTTTGAGACTCAAATCGGGAGATTGCACCTCGAAAAGCAGAGATTGAGACTCAAATCGGGAGAATGCACCTCGAAAGGAGATTGAGACTCAAATTGGGAGATTTTTTTGTGTGGCTGTAATATGGTCAATATCATGTCATTTCAGCGAACCAGTCGGGAATGAACTAAAAAATACCCCATAATAAAAATTCACGATGTTTACCTTTGAAAATGTGTCAAACAGTGATCGCATTATTGATTTTCACGGATTATCGGATAAAACATTGAAAGAATATGACCAACATAATTTCGCTAAAAATGTAAAAGTTATGCACTCATTTTTTTTTCGACTACTCAGTTAACCAGTTAACCGTCGACATCCCTAGTTTTAATTGAACCAAGCACTTGTAAATTAAGGCAATGTAGCAGTATGCACTTTCACACAATGTTTTCAGTTCTATATTATCCAATATTTTACTCTGTTTGACCTTCCTCCTCTTCTTCAGCAGTTTCTAAACCATTGTCGAGTTCCGGGTACCAGGATCTGTTCTGCTTTTTACACAAAAACAACAGTACTCTGTCTTCATCCACCTATATTATAAAAGCATAGCTACGTTTATATCACTTACGAAGCAATAAAAAAATTAATCTCTTTTACTATGAATATGAACTTGTTCACTGACATTATTTATGCAACGTTTTCAAAGTTTGAAGTCGAGATTGTGGAGGGTTTTCTGAGCATAAATTATTGCTTGACTATTTGATGGCCAATATAATGCAAGCTCAGTGACTTATAAACTTACAAATGTACATGATAAAACATTCTTCACTCATATTTAACCAAGTTATCAACTTTGGGGTTAAATAAATATTTTTTGTGTATTCAGGAATGGTATAAAACGATAACATGACATTTATTAAAACCTTTAAATACCAAAAAGTCAACAAGAGAAAAAAATATCAAACAATACGAAACAATTAATTGATTAAAGGCTCAGTCCAAATATTTGGACATTTAACGCTTGTCATTTTTATATGTATCATCTGTTATTTCATTTTTTTTATTCATTGTGAATGTCAAGCTTTGCCGGAAAATTAAAACATCACAAAAACAACACAAAGCGATGTCAAATTTATAGGATAAAGGTTATACTACTACATGTATAAGCAAATAGAATGCCATTAACATCACTCACTACAGAATTCTGTATAGTAAAAGGTCTACATCCGAGAACATTATTGTAACATGAATCTTCTCTTAGCTCTTGTTCTTATCAAAAACATAAATCATAATAGAAGCTTACAAACAAAGAATCATCCCTCATGAAGTTCTTGTATGGATACAAATTTGAACAATTATATTCTGATACCTCAAACAGCCAGTCATAGGACAGTTTTACAGTTGTAGTACATAGTATATGATTTCAGTCAAACAAACGATAGTACATGGATTTTAATGGTTTTAAGTGTCACTTAAATGTGCATACATGGTTCACACACAAGGGATGTCACATAAAGTATGTTTTTACCTCATGATAACTACTGTCGGGATCTATTTCATATGGTAATCTTTTGATGTTCAGTTGATAGTGTTTGCCCTTCAAGCTACCTTTTTCACCATTTACAGTTAGACAGAATCCTCTAAAAAGGAAATAGAATGCATTCACTTATGATAAATGAAAACATAAAGCAGTAAAGTTTCAAATGAACAAAAATACAAATGTATCACTTTAGTTTGAGCATGATGACCAATTAATTTATCCTTAAATTTAACAGTATGTAATTCCAAGTAAAACATCAATAATGAGGAATTTTAAAGTACCATTTCTACAAATCTACAAAGTGCTTGTGATGGATAATCGGAGAAATTTCATAACAGATTATCGGATCAGTTTGAAAACTCATAATCGATAATCCAATCGGAAATAATCGAAACATCAAGCTTTTTTGTATATGTATAATGCTGACAGTTTAATTCATTTATACAAATTAATCTCTTTTTTAACTCCATTTAACATCAATGGGGTTTTATAACACTCCTATATCATAAGAACATTTTATCATTCAATGAATATTTGACTACTATGGACTAGATGTTTTGTACAATCATGACTATTAAGATTTGAAAGTATATCCGGGTTTATAACTTTAAAAATTGAATATTCATAATATTATCTAATTGAAATAACACATCAGTCAAAATTTCCAGTTATAATCGATTATTGTAGTTCTTAATCGATTGTCGTCAGATGTCTAGCGATTATTTTTCGATTATTTTCGATAATCGAACCATCACTACATACAACATAGCCTTCATTGAAAAAGGCAATATGAATTATTTAAAATTTATTTTGTCCATTTATTTTTAAATACTGAATCTCTTACTGATTTTCGAATGCCGTCTCTAACTTTGCATTGGATGCTTTTTTCACAGCTTTAGGTAGAATTCCTCTCCTCACAATATCTGTGGAAGTTTTGAGATTTTTAACTGCCACTATCACTCGTATAAACCCATCTTTTTTCTTCTCATCACATGCTATAAGAGAAAGGACAATGTTCTTAATTAAGTTAAATATTGGGCATTTTTGAAAAGTCAAATAATTTTGTAGTCATTTCATTTTCCCCTAATACCATTTAATTAACTCATAACAGTGAGTTGTCCAAACAATTAGACAACCATGCTAGATCCTTCACGTTTACCTTTATTTTTCAATATTTGTTTTTTTATCTTTCATACTTTACCTTCATTGTCAAGCATGGAGTCTAGAAGCATCTCATCAATTTAACATGTAGCAAAGTCAGTCTCAGCACAAATTTGGATTATATTGTTTTATCACATATTTTTCGGATAGATATGTCAAATGCTGCCAAAATCTTATTTAGCTACATGCATAACACCAATGAAAAACGCAAAAAATGGCAATTATCACAATTAATGTAAACAACATGCAGTATATGTCACCGCCCGCAATTACATTCGACTACCTATCATATTTAGACTCAATTTGCATAATCAAGGCAAGTGTTTTATTCATGGTTTTTGTTGCAACTGTACCATAATTGATTATTTATTACTGTGTCGTAAGTTTTATTGGTGAAATATTTGATGTTATACATATGCATAAATTGTCCCGACCAAATTTCAATCGGCCCCTATATAAAAAGTGCTACAGGAAAATGACGATATCCCATATGACTCCGCTTTTGACAGAAAATGTAAAATATCATAAAAAATGAAGTTAAAACGTGAAGAATACAAATGCTTGGAGTTATATGTGTAGGACTAAACAGTGAGGTATTAACTAAACTGACTAACACCAAAATAAGAAAATGTTTGGCAAATTTGGTAGTCCAAAATAATAGACGTTTACATGCCCATTTAACCATCAACATTCATTATGTTGTTATTTAACATTTTACGTTCACTTTGCATAACCGGAAAATGTCAAAATGCGAAATAAGGTATGTAGGGTCTTATTTTAATATAGGACTAGCAAATTTGGGCGACTATTATGGACATTACCCAATAGTACACCTTGGTACTGCAAATATAAGTAACTTTAAATTCAAGCCTAACATTGCAACAAATTGCATCTGACAGTAGAGTAACACGCATTGCTAAAACATAACCATACATTCGGTAACATGCAAGTTTATTTGCATTACCAGAATGTAAATATATACAAAGGGAGAGAACTGTGAAACGACAATCTCATTTACATGACAGAGTAAACGAAACTGCGTGCACTGTTAATTATGAAAGTTTCGATAAATCAATTACAAAATTGGATGCATTGATTTGTGTTTATTTAATAGGTATGTGAGAATATAGGTAAAGATAAACCCGTAGCAGGAGTGATGTAAGTGATTTCGCCTTCTTCGGCCATTGCGGTGTTGATGAAAATAATTTCACTTCCGTATACAGGGTGACACAAACGTTTACCAACCTCAGCACCGCACGAAAATGACTGACTGGTTCCGAACACAGATTGTTAATTTTAATAGCTGACAGCGGTGTCTTTGTTTACGGTGCAACCATGAGTTGACTCCAAGATAGACTGCAACCGTTTCTCATCGATGTGATTGATGACTTCATAAAGTTTCTGACTCAAAGCTGGGACCAGAGGTGCGTTTTTTAGAGGTATGAAAGGTAGAATTCTACCTAGCGCTACGTAGAAAAAGTAACGGCGCCGTTTCTTAGACGTAGGAAAAGTAGCCCCTATCTTTAGATAGGTAGCGTGTTTTTATAGTGCTAGCTTTGCTAAACAAAATGGCTTCAATGCGGAACAGTGTCGTCTGGTCTGAAGGGCGCCATTTTATAGCTAGCGAAGCGTTCAAGCGTTTTTTTAGACAGCTACCTTTTCTACATTGGCTAACTTTTCTCGCTTACTTCAACTACCTCTAACAAACGCACCTCAGCTCGAAGCAGGAACGTAATTTAAAAGTATCGATACACCTTCATCTCTGTATGTCCATGCCAAGGTAGGTAACGCGGATGTCACACGAACATTCAAGTCAATACACTGTTCTTGACGAAATCTCGCCATTTACCAAAACATGTAACAGCATTAATGTGCAAACTAGAAACGAGTTTCACGATTTATACACTCTGCGAAATTAACACAACTACTGAATCGCCAAGCAACATATGCGTATTTATGATACAGAAATTGCGAACATATACTGTATGTAAACACCTTGGTGTGGACATTTAATTTATTCTATAATGGAACACCCACATGACGTATACTCTACATCACAAAGTAAATAGCACATTGTGCTTTCTAAGTAGAAACATGGACACACAGACACCACTAATATCATCATACAAAGAATAAGTTCGCCTCCAACAGTTACACTTGATTAAGTATTTCTTCTATACTGCGTCATGGTACCAAACAAGCCATGCTGCTATAAACTTGCTATGTAGAAATGATGCGTCAACGTATCAACTTGAAAAACAGTCACAGTGTATTCACGGTTTTTCGAAATGATGGGTGGACTCGTCAAACAGGTGAATGATGATAATAATTATTATTTGCTGGAATGTAACTTACAAAGTGTACATTATATCTAACTTAAATTTAGTAACACTTTCAGGCCCGGTTCCAGAAATTCCAGACTGGGGGGCAAACATGAGAAAATTTGAGCAATATATAGGTATGAAATGGTGGATGCTGGTGTATTTCGGGGTCTTAAATTTGAGGACTAATTCATGAGAATTGCACTTGTATTATTTTGTTAAAAATACAGAACGACCAATTCATACGAGAACCAACTTTTTAAAAAATGTCCAGGGGTCACAACCTCCTGTACCAACAGTCAGATTTCCCCCAGAAAAGTTTACAATATAGTTATGAAATGGTGGCTTCTGGTGTATTTCTAGGTCTCAAAATTTGAGGACTCATTCATGAGAAATGACTAGTATTACACGCGTCTTGTTAAAAATACAGAACGACCAATCCATACAAGCACCAACATATTACAAACATCTTTCAACCCCAGTCAGATAATCCCCGGAATTTTTTTACAATATAGGTATGAAAGGGTTGCTTCTGGTGCATTTTGGGGTCTAAAATTTGAGGATTCATTCATGAGAAGTCCACTAGTATTATCTTGTTAAAATTGCAAAACTACCAATTCATACTAGTACCAATATGTTTTACTAATGTCCACTTGATGGCGATTCATCGTTGACAACATTGATAGACGACGACAACCCAAAGGCAACGTTTTTGAACCGTACACTAGCATAGTCATGAACACTTATTGTGGCTGAAACATTTTAACAACATATATTTTGATGACGGCTGCGCGGCAGCGGAAAATTAAAGATAAAAAAAGAAAATTCGTGTAATGTCAAATTATCATTATTGTACCTTTACTAGTATTACATGATAGTTCTTTTTAAACATTTTTTAACAAAATGCGAAAATTAATATGAAAGGAGGCTTATTCGGGAAAAAATAAATTTCTTTAATCTTGCAAAACTTTAGGCCCAAGTATTACATTCCCTTCCATAAATCATTGAATTGATTACAATTATTTAAAGAAAACTTTAATGAATTCAGTAGAGCTCATATCAGGTGTCAATTTTTCACAACTCGCCACTAAAACACCACCACGATAGATCTCTGTTACGTATGATGTTCAATAATCTGTGCTTTACAGACGCTTTCAACTTATGTATATACATGTATATGCATGATAAGGAGATTGAAAGCGTCTGGCTGGTGTAGAGTGAGCATTCGATTCTTCTAGACGGTCTCAAGGCCAATGAACACAACAGGGCGCCAAATTTTATGGCTATTGCTTCGGTCTCGAGGCCAATGAGCACAACAGGGAGCCACATTTTATGGCACTTGCTTTGACTATATACTGGTAGTATACAAGAGGAAATCGACCATAAATCAATGCATTGTATTTAAAATAGTAGTAACCTTAAGACCTAATCAGTGGGTATAATGTTGTATTAGTAATAGAAAAATGTTACTCCACAGCCGACTGTCCCAGCTAGGTTACATGTTATATATAGATCTAATTTCATATTACATGTGCGTATAAAAAACTACTGTAAATAACGGAAAGTCACTGAGACAAAACAGAATAATAAACCTGTTATACAGTTTCAAGAGATCGGAACGGTCCCCAAAAGTTGTACATCTTACTTAAAGGGAAGTTATTACAATATAATGGCGTGTCTCGATCTATAGAAGAAGGATCGCCTGGATAGACTGACAGTAAGTAAATGATTGGCAGATGTCTTTTAACCCATCGAAGTGCACCATATCATCAATCACGCAGTGGAAATTCCAGCTACAACTAGTACCAGTCTGAAATCATCAGTAGTGGTAATATATTCTGCAAAACTAACGTATATTGTTTCTCGGTCTTCTAATATAGCATGATCCGATTCTCCACTAGACGCAAACTCTCTTGTATACACGTACTTACCAGCCTTATATTCGAATCAGAACGTTTTATGTACACATACGATATTTATTCGTGATCACGATGTTCCAGAGTGGGCGCTGAGTCATCTCCGTCAACGGGAGTAATTGGTATGATGCGTTGTAAGAACTTTAATTGTTTCACAATCGATGTAAAATAAATAAGTTAATACCACGGACATATATATGTCAGTGTTGATACTAAACTAGAGTGGGCGCTGAAAAATACATAAAAGTAGAATTATGCGGTATAATAATATAAAACTTTAATTAAAAGAAAGAATATGAAATTATTTAATATACACCACACCAATTTAAACATGAATTTATGTGAAACTAAGCATCCCAAAAAGCTGACGGATGTATTCCGTGGTGAGCATTAATTATCCTCTTTTTCAACTGAACCTATAGCTTTTTATTCGGCCCCCCACATTTGTATCGACAATTCCGTTTAATTTGATGTGACAAATTTACATAGGTCCCCTCTAGAGATTTGACCACACGGGCAATCGATCGAAAGATTTTGAGACAGCCTGTACCTCATTCTCGACAGCTCTCGGATATTACCGTACCACTTCGTTACTCTACGAACACTGGACGTAGTTGGCCGAGATTTTCCGAATTTGTTGAATTCCATCACAGCTAGCTAAAATTACGTTACACCGTCAAGATGGCGACGAAACTCATGTGTTGACGAAATTTACATGTGATTTGCCCATTTAATCTAGAAAAATGCAAGTGTCTGCCCCAAATAGGGTAAAAATCTACAACCTTAGTGCAGGGAAATCATTACCTGAGGTAAATTGAACGAATTATACTCTAATTATTTAATATACTTGAACTGGTCCATTTTTATGAAAATCCAGGCATGCCATTGCCAGGTTAAACTTAAAGCTAAACCTAAGTTTTGGTGTGATATATCTGCAACTCTGATAGACAGTTACCTGAAACTTAGCTCAGGTGTTTGGTGTTGTATATCAAGGTCAGAGGATTAAGTACTGTAACTCTGACCAACATTTTGACAGAATTATCCCCCTTTTTGTGCTTAGAAAACTCAGATTTACAGTTGTGCATGTTGCATGATATATGTGCAAGTTGAAACTATGACATTTTCCTGAAACGTCAAACACATTGATATCGTATTTTAAGGTCAGAGGATCAAGTGCCATAATTCCACATTTTGACAGAATTTTACCCCATTTGTACCTTGAAAATCCCGGTTTAAATTTTTCATGTTGTATGAACTATGATTATGAACTATGGTCCATTGTGTTTTTCAAGGACATTAATATAATAAAATACTAGTCAAGCCTTGAGGGTTAAGCATCCAGATTACTAACCACTTTGAATAATTGAGCATGAGTACTGTCTATTGACAGCTCTTGTTATGAATTTTTGGCCAATATAATTTTTTTTCCTACTCTAGTATTTACAACAGATTGTGTTTTGCGATGCGTTGAGAGCTTTAATTTTAAATAGGACAAATACAATATTAGAGCTATTAAACCCATATTGTCAGAAAACTCCTGTCTCTCCCATAGAACATGTGCCATTCATATCTAAAAAAATATTTGACCGGCAATAACATTAACAATACTTAGTCGTGAAATGAAATTGCTCACCTTGGTTTAGTAAGAGCAGGGTTATTTCCCTTGATTAAGTGGGGTCACCTGTGTCGTGTGGACACATTTCTGGCTAAGGCCAAAATCAAAAAAGTTTTTGTTTGCCCTTTACCGACCCTAGATTTTAGAGGTGGGTAGGTAGGTAGGAAAAATACTTTATTTTATTGTGGTGGAAATTTTAATATGTTTTAGTCGAAATGTATTGTTTGTGCGTGGTAATTTCAGCATATGGTACATTGGGTGGGCGGGTACAGTAAATAATTGTAAATATTTAAAACTATACGGTTAAATGACATGTGGTTGTCAAAAACATGGTTAACATAAGCTCGGATCAATTCAGAAAAAATTAATGTTGGTAAAATGAAAGCAAAATTGACACCTTTATGTGGACTTATTTTTAATACTTTATATAGCCCGTCTGTTTTAGTGAGTATGAGCACAAGGCTTCAATAATTGTTGATGAAAATATTATAAGGGCAACTATGACCATTTTTGTGTCATACTTTTTTCTAACTTTGGGTTCTAAAGTCTTTCTAGCGAGAGGAAGTTATCATAAGGCAAACATAATGAAACAAAAATAGTCATTGTTTTGCCTTTTGATAACTATTAAAGAAGAACAAACTGCACACATTGTAGTGTGACATAATGGTGTATAGTCATCTAGACTATCAATAATTAACAATGATTAACCAAGATCATCCAGGATTGATCATAGGCACATAAACTGTGTTTAGTAAACGCTCGGGTCGGTCTCGGGTTTATAACCAAAAAAAAATCTGAATTTTAATATAATTTTTTTTGAGTCGGCGGCTAAATCTCGGGTTGGTCGGTAATTTAGGCTTAATGTAAAATTTGTCTGTTTGGCAGCTATGATTGGTTCTTGGGTGTGGCAAATATCAGTGACTGATCGGACCTCTGATAAAGATTTACTAAATATTATTTATCTACTTTTTCAGTGGCTTTCTGACAGAAAAAAGAGGTCATTGAGGAAGCAAGATGTTGGTAAGTTAAACAAGCCATTATACTGTGCTTTACTATTATTCATAATTATCATCACGCTGGTGTATAAAATATGGATTATAACAGACATCAGTTTTTAGATGCTGTAAGTATCGTTAGTTGTCCTTAAATGTATGAATATAAGTAAAGGAAAGGTTACTCTCCAACACTGAAAAGTTGTAACATTTTATAAGATTTTAATGATTGATGTAAATTTTATTTGACCATTTGGACTTTTCTGGCCATTTTCCTTCATTATTTACTGCTATTAATGATTAGGTACTTTCTTATCAGTGTGTTTTTGTTACCAGATATACAGCGACGTGTGGAGCTGATTCAGGACTTTGACATGCCAACTGTCAGTCATTGTATTCAAGTTTCCGATGATGGACAATATATCTATGTTGCAGGTTAGTTTGATTATCTACCTCTATCATAACTCATTAACTGGTGAAAGTTTGCTGATGTGCTCAGTTGGTGCTATTACTGTCTAATTCTGTCACTTGTGTACTTTTGATAAATTACTGCATGAAGTGTATTATGTCATTTATAATTAAGTGAATATGAAAGTTTATGGAATTGACTTGTTATTTTTGAAAGTAACTGATATTGTTATTTGCTTTATTGTGGGAATAGAAATAAGAAAAAATACAGGATGAATCTGTTCATTGTAACAATGGTGATGGTTGGATATGTTACCATGTTTAGTAATCAAACTTGTGTTAAGGCTAAAGACTATAACATTTTGATCATGTAGGTTGAAGTGGAATATGACGAATACACTGAATCGAAATAGAAATATTTCACATAGTTTTTTCAGCAGATGTCACTGAAACCTGTTCGTTTTCAGATGCAATATATATGCAAAATGACATTGAATGCCGTTGCCCGTTTTAACATCGTCAGTTATATACTGTATCCTTGTATTCCCAATTGAATACTAGAAGTGATATGAGTCTCTATGTTAATAATCATGTTTTAAGTAATTCTGTTATTTTTTTACAGAAACATCTGCAATTTACAGTATAGTTTGGCAATGATTATAATTTTACTGTGTATTTCAGGAACATATAAGCCAAGAATAAGATGCTATGATGTTCAGCAGATGTCTATGAAGTTTGAACGTGGTCTTGATTCAGATGTTGTACAATTTCAGTTCCTCTCAGAGGATTACACAAAGGTTCTGAGTTATCTTAATCGAATATGTTTCTTTGATCTTTAAAATATTTCTATTTGTTACGGATAAGGTGTTTATGAATTAAAAGATACAATAGTCCACTTGCCCAAAGCCTAAGACTGGTAAAAATGGATCTGAGCAAGCACAAAATTCATTATTTAAATTAAATATGATATAATGTAACAAAACTAATTTTTATGACATTTTTGGACAATCTACCACCGAAAAAACATGCCTGACACTGACTATATTGTGAACATTGATGAATTGCACAGTTGCCTTGATTAGACATTCTTTGTTATGTGTTTTATCTGATATCCTTGCTATTAAATGCTGTACAGTGGGTTCTATGTATGTTAATATTATAAATAATTGTACATGATTTGATGTGTTATGCTGTGTTGTTAATGCATTGTGATTCCACTCAGTTCATAGAAACATGTTTCTTATACACTTTGTTTTTGTTTTCAGATAGCATTTTTGCAGTGTGATAGATACATTGAGTTTCATTCTCAGTTTGGTCGGTACTTCAGAACAAGAATTCCCAAATATGGACGTGATCTTGCCTATCATAATAACAACTGTGATCTATATATAGCCAGTGCTAGGTAGGTACATCATAAAATAGGATGCTTTAAATGCTCAACTTTGATGGAACTGATAATTTCAGTTTATACAGGGGGAGGGGCTACTGGATAAGATTCTATGTGTTCTCCGTAAATATTATATGTTTTATAAACCTGTCTAATATACATTGCATGTGACCATGTACATCTTTGGTCAAGCTGATATTTTGCCAGTTGTGACATTAGTCTGTTAAGAATTGTCATGATGGTTTTGTCATCATTGTACAAAGCAAAACTACCAATGTATATTTATTGAGGCAGGCAGAATTTTTGGTTGACAATGTTTAAGAAAGTACAATGAAATGAATATTTGTTCCTGTCACAGATGTATTGTTAATCATTTCAGTCCAGAGATTTACAGAATAAACTTAGAACAAGGTAGATTTCTAAAACCTATTGTCACCAATGCATCAGAGGTAAAATGCTGTGAATTCAATGAACATCATCAACTGCTGACATGTGGTACTAGTGAGGTATGAATTTTTTATTCTACTTTTCTGAGAAGAAATGATGTATTCAGTGCTACAGATAAGCATCGTTTTATCATAAAATATACAGATTACATATAGAATACTGTTGACAATAAAGCACGTATCTCCACTTATTGTGCTGGGGAAAATAAATGCTGAAGTATTTCATCCTCTTAGTGAAAAAAATGGAGTGTAAGGTAATACAGAAAGGCAAGTTCCTACAAATTACATATATGTATGTACTACGCTTATCTGTTGCTCTTCTGCATTCACTATGTTTCATGTGGTAATTCACTTTATTGAAAGGAATGACCAACAGACTAAACAATATGAAAAAAACTTTCGCTGATGGAAAAAATCAAAATTGAAAAAGAGCAATTGATTTTTAATGCTGGGGTTGAAAACATTGAATAAAACATCTGTAATTGAAAAACTAATAGAATAAAAGTTATCTGTTGCTCCAGTATTGTCTTGCACATGTTGGTCAGTAAACCATTTAGTTTTTGGTCAATATCTGGAGAACACTTGTGCCTACAGTGGTCATACTTGATTTGATCAATGCATGTGCTCAGCAGATGACCTGTGTCATGATTTTACAGTTTATTTACATATCTCAGTTCATGTAAAACAATTTAGGATCAAATGTCAAGGTCAAATTGACATCTTCAAGTCTTGCAAGAGTTTAAATGATGTTTTTGTTTTTCAACAGTCAAGCAGGGTGTCATTTTATACAGCTCTTGTTATTTATGATATGCAAGTTTCATCGTGAGAAAGTTGACTGAGGTGTTACACATGACTTTGTTACAGGGACATGTTGAATGTTTTGATCCACGGAGCAGAACTAGAGCAGGCATTCTAGATACAGCTTTAAGTAGACATGTGGCAGACCTTAGGTAAGAAAAGCATCTTGTTGTTCTAACCTGTTTAGTAAAAGAGAGAGAATACATAGCTACAGGGAACGCCACATACACAAGACAGTGCCTCCCCATGACATGAACTAGATGAAGATAAATAGTCAATTTAATATGAGTGTTCTCACTAGGATAGGCAACTCAAATTTTAATGTCTCTAAATTTTCTTTCATTTTGGAATTGTACTGTTTATTGTTGGTGTCACTCCAGAATATTTTACTTCATTTCACTCAATTTAAAAAGAACAGTTGAAAACCTTGAACATTCTGACAATGCGTATAGGGGATCCATTTACATGTATATACTATTTGTCAATATGATTTGGCTAACAGTTATGAGCAACTGATAAGCTGTATACAAATGTAGTTAAATTGAAAATCATAATTCAAGTTTTTGTTTTAAAGGGATATCTGATTATGATATCATAAAATTCCTTTAGTTGTTTTAAATCATTATAATTCTTATTGCGTATTTGTATGGTTATTTTCAATCATGATAACTACTGTTCAGTTCTTATTGCTTTATCTGAATGTTAAATTCACTTAAAGTGATTCCTTCTGAACAGCTGTTGTTTGGCACGCTTCATCTCTTGTCATAAACATCTTCTTGTGTATAAATTGTTTATTACAGTTTGAACGGGGTACCAGCTGTAACAGCTTTAAAACATAGAGGTGCCTTACAACTCGCTGTAGGAACCAGCACTGGTCATGTGAGTATATTACAGTAATACCACGATGATAAGACCACCATTAGTTGTGTAGAAAGTTGGTCATTGTTGTGAAATGGACTGATTATTGACATTAAAAAATGTATGGAATAAAAATATAAACTGGACAATGAAAATATGTTGTTATTTATAACATATTGATAATATAAAAAGCAGATATTTGCCAACAGCATTTCATACTGCAGAAGGATATGTTAGTAGTTCTATATCAGTAATACCTTTCTGCTTCTGCTAAGTCAAAATAATTAACCCGCTCGGCTAGCTCAGTTGGTAGACTTCACCCGGCAGATCCAGGTTCGATCCCAGGTTAGGCAGGTTATGTTCTCTGTGACATTGGCTATGAGCGTATCTTCGACATGTGGAAAAGTTGTCAGCTGCTTGCGGAAGAATATTTGAAAGTCATCAGCATTATGAAATGTTTTTATTTGACTAAACTGAGAACTGACTAGGTTTTCTCAAATTATTCATGCGATAATTGTTTCTTGAATTATTTGTACTATGGGATTATTTGATTACAGGTTCTATTGTATGACATGAGATCCGATAAACCCCTACTGGTGAAGGATCATATGTTTGAACTACCCATCAAGAAGATTCTGTTCCACGACCATCTGGACCTTGTGATGTCAATGGATACAAAAATACTCAAACTCTGGGATAGAAACACGGTAGTTACATATAAATTTTTGTCTCTGTATACCGATTTTCATATCCAGCATATGCAGAGCTTGGAAGACACAGAAAACCTCTTAATATGGGGGTTTGTCCGGACTAGGCCAAAAGTCTGGTTTCTAAGGATTTCAGTTTTCACAGGACCAAGTCATTTGTTGTTAGAGTTATCAATTTTGAAACCCATGGTAGTGTGATTCATCTTCTCTTTGTTTGGTAGACAGTGTATTTCATTATAAAAACGAAGTGTTTTTCACGCCTTGAAAAATCACATGTGACCGCTAAATGCTAACCAAAGCAAAGATTTGTGTATTATTCCATGTTTATTGTGCCATAAAGTTTTGAAAATCCTTTTTTCTGAGCAAAATTAAAGATTAGTATAACAACATCCAGACTGGAAAAGAATTTCTGAGGATTCTGGGTTTTTGGAGTATGGTTTTAAGGGGTTACAGTGTAGTTCTTAAAGCCCTGTATCCATTTGCAAAAAATGAAAATAGAACAATGATTATTAGAAGAACTACTTGTGGTCTGGAAAGCCTCCCTGTCTTTTGGGAAATATACTTGATGCCATTTAAAACGCAACCAAAAAGTGGGCACATACATAAAGTGACATTACAAAGGCAAAACTATTCTTTATTTCTCAAACATAATTTCATAAAATTAATCAATAATGAAATAAAAAATAACTGATGTAGAGTTAAATAAAGTTTTGAACAAGTATTAACACATATATAACTGTAACACGCCTTTGACAGTTGGTACTACCAAATGACGCCTAATTCAAATAGTTGCGTTTTTAATGGCGTCAAGTATAGGATTTTACTATTTTTCTCATGCAAGGTTGTCCTTGTTTGTCCTGAAGTGGGTGAAAATTATCTATTTAGTAATAACGATCATGTATGTGGTATACGATCCTCAAGTATGGTAGATTATCAATTTGATCTAAAAAAGTTTTAACAGTGAATATCTGAATTGTTTTAGTCCAAATTTTCTTGAGAGCATTGATCATGTTGGTAATTGGTAAAGAGTACTTGAATTAAATCACTTATGTAATTGTATGTTTAATACTGTGTGACTGTTTTAGTTGATAATTCATTCTTCATATTGGTTATGAAAGATAGTTAAGATGTAATGCATGCACTTGTTAATTCTGTTTTAGGGTAAAGCCTACACTTCTATTGAACCAGGAACCAATCTCAATGATGTGTGTGTGGTACCTGGCTCTGGTCTTGTATTCATGGCAAATGAAGGAGAAAAAGTGCTCAGCTATTATCTTCCAGTGAGTAGTTTGATTTTCACATAACATATTTCAAAGTTGTTTAGATGTTGTTTTACATTATGATTATATAATGCAAGGTTCTCTCAGAACTTATAAGTCCTTGGAAAGCCCTAGAATGGGAAAAACAAAAGTTTTTGAATTTCTTTAAACCTGTGTGTGCAGCCATATTTTTAGCTAGTCATCAAATCTCAAGTCCAGAAAGTATTTCAGCCATGCACCTTTCACCACTCAAATAGCTGAAAAGATCACTACATGACACTGAGTTTTATGTGACATATAGCCCCAAATCAAATAGAAAACCTAAATGTTGAAGTCTGTACCATTCTTAAACTGAGAAAAACTATTTGTAAAGTCCCGAATATTTATATTATATATAATACTTAAAATAATATTATTCTGAGGGCTCCTGGAAATATTTGGCAATATGGACTGTTGACTTCCTTTAGCGCAAGTTCATGGACAAATTGTAACATCTCGGCAACTTTTTATGTTGCACAACAAATCTTAACCTTCAATTTGCGTCGACCATCTTTTTTCAAGATATTTCTTGTTACGTTTTGGAGCTTTTTGCCTATTCTTGAGAACTTAGCACCAACTGTAACTTGTAACTTGGGTATATTATAATTGTGAAGTTGGTTCATATTCTGGCAAACAGTGGACTTTTGTTTGTGAAACTGAATTGCATGTGTTCAGATACATAGAGCATTTTAGCCAATTTTATTTTGCAAATGAGAATTATTCAAGTAACATTATTGATATTCTTCAGTCACTGGGTACAGCACCAAGATGGTGTTCATTTCTGGACAATCTTACTGAAGAACTGGAAGAAAGTAACACAGCAACAGGTAAAATGTCTGCCATTTTTATTCTGCCTCAGGATCAAATGTTGAGATAGTAAAGAAGCCATCGTGTCGTAGATATACAGCATTCCTATAAATAAAATCGGTATGATTAAACCGTGTATTTAGTTTCAGTGTGTGAGGAGTAGATTTGTATTTTGAAGAATTAAGTATGTATCTTCAGAATGATGACTTAAACATCAAAGCATTACAAAAAATCCCTTAAAAAAACATGCATACAGAATTATGTATATTTAACTTCAGTGTATGATGACTATAAGTTTGTAACTAGGAAGGAATTGGATGACCTTGGACTTACACACTTGATTGGATCAAATTTACTCCGTGCTTTCATGCATGGATTCTTTCTAGATATAAGACTATATCATAAGGTAGGTTTTGCGTAGTCTGCTATATTTAATTTGTAAGCATATAGAATTTGATTGGCAGTTGTACATTATTAATATAATTCACTAAATTTAATTCTTCCTTTCTTATGCTGATACCAATTTAAGGATCAGATTAATATGTATTTTTTGTTATTTTGCTATATTATTATATACCGGTACATTGCCGTCAAAGTAACAGGCATGTAAAAAAAATTATACACAGATGCTCATTTTGCACATGTTGAATTCTAAACTGTAGGCTAATGTTAATTTTTGTTTATCTTGATGTCAAGTCGAGCAATGTAATATCTTATGACTCACTGTTTTGTTGCTTTGCTTTGTGTGAAAATTGCAGAAAATAATTTCTATTATTAAAAATAGTCCAGGGGCAATATTACATTGGAGGTATTTTGTAGCACTGTATCAATCAATATTATGAATGTTTTCAGGCTAAGTCACTAGCAGAACCATTTGCATTTGAAGAATACAGGAAGAATAAAATAAGAGAGAAGATTGAGGCTGAGAGGGCAAACAGAGTCAATGTTAAGGTATAAGTTTTTAACATACGTTGCTTATAATTATCTGTGTTGAATTTCATGGAGCTTTTTGTCTCACTGGGGTTCAAACTCATTGTGATCTTAAAGGATCCTTGGATGTACGTTGTCCCTCTGTCTTTGTCCGCATTTGGTTGTTTACACTATACAGACAACAATTTTGTTCCAGTCTTGATGAAACTTGATTGAATGTTTGCCCTTACAAGTTTGATACTGGGTCCTATGGGGTCAAAAATGTTGAAAGTGATTTTCATGTAATAATCATCAGAATGTTACTCTGAATGAATTCTAGGTCTCAAGTTCGGTATTTTGTCACCTTGGGTCAAAAACTACGTCACTATGTCGGGAAAACCTTGGGGACTCAAGTGAAATATCTAGGGCTATTTAGGCCTTCTTATTTAATAATAATATTATATTATATAAGTGTGCGATATTGCCCATCATTGAAATTTAGTACACTTGCATTCAGCTTTTATATTGAAAGTATTTATTTTATCGAATATTCGAATACGGAATCAGTATTAGAATATTCAGACGTACAAACGAATATTCGAATATTCGTTGACACCCCTAGTAATTAGTGATTGCAAATATGTTTTGCTGTTGTGGCAGTAACCTGTTTTATTGACAGACATTGTCAGCACTAAATACTCATTTGAGTTTGGATATCATATTTTTGAAATTCACAGAAAAATCAACCCAGAATTTGCAAACGCTATCAATATGGATACTTTGTTTTTATATATATATATTGCATGTTACATAACAGACCTAATTTCTGTACCATGATGCTTGTAGGGTATGGGTATACATTTAGAAACTCTGTAAATGACTGTCAGAGCTGCGTGATAAAATGAATTGAGCATGTGTTGCATTTTCATTAAACTTTTACAGAAAGTTACCCAAGTTACCAATATAGTTCTGACATCATGTAACCTTCAGTTTTCAATGTAACATTGGCTTCATCTGTTTGACTCGATGAGTTTATTGTTTCATCCATTATTACTCGTTTCTCTCAGAAACTTCCTAAGGTGAACAAGGAATTAGCTGAGAAGTTGATAGATGCTCATGAAACAGGCGAGATGAAGAAGCCAAAGATACAAGCTGGAGTGACATTGCTGAAGGATGATCGATTCTCGGCGATGTTTGTGAATCCAGACTTTCAGATCATCAAGGAATCAGAGGAATATAAACTGCTTAATCCTGTTGTATCTAAATTAGACAAAGCAAATAAAAAACGACAAGAGAAGCTTGAGTCACAATTTAATGAAGTTGAGGTAAGTAACTTCTGAATGTTTTAGCCAACAACTCCCGTAATTATTGTGTTTTAGTGTAACAATTAATGTAGACTGCACTCATAACTGCAAACTGGGAGACGACAAAAAACATAATTGGACCGTTCTCTAGGAAAACCAGGCTTATTGACGCTTGTAACGTTATCTGGAATTTTCAGTTGACATCAGTTCTACGTCATTAATGCTCTGTCTTTAAAACGTTATAAAATGAAAACGAAATAGCCTAGAATCAAACGATTTTCGTTTTCATGGTTCTAAATGTCTGAGGAAACAGAAAATGTGAAAGCCTGAAAATCGAGAACAGTCCATATCTATTCTGCTGTTAGGTCGCTTACTATGAAACAGCAACCATTAAAACTGATGTTAGATAATGCCTTATGTCCATCAGAGCTTTACCAATTGCACAGCATTTGATAATATGACTGAAAATGCAGTTACTGGATGGTTTATTAAGGCTGTGCTTTGTTAAATTTGCCATCATATCATATATATGGTTTTTGCATATAGAACTAGGCTCTTGCCAATTTGTTGTATCAAATAAATCTTACCATGCTTAACTTCAGTTATGAGATTTTGGTTATCAAAGTTAATATATTATTGTTTGATGAAACATTCTACCTGTTTTACACGAAGAGGCGTGTTTTGCTTTGATAAGTTCAATAGATAATTCAGTGATAGACATTTGACTGCCACCTCTGATTCATGTCGTGAAGTTGTCAGTTGTTTGTAGAATCACTGTTAAGGCGATATATACCCTAGAATATAACCATATTTGCTTTTTAGCAATATTTTTGAAAGTACATATTATAGCAAGGTGAAATATACACTGGTTTATTGTTATACAGTCCTTTAACTAATACTGCTATAATTTTGTAAAAATGTTGAAAAATAATGAAGTTATATGAACTTTTGGTACTGTCAAATTGTACATGTTGTACAGTAAATCTGGCTAATTGCACAAGTGTTAATTTTGCGAAATAAATCTTTGTATGTTTGAATTCTTGGTTTGAATAGCTACTTCTTTTGCTTTAAGGATGATGGTATGACTGGATACCATAGTAACAGTAGTTCAGATGATGAACACACATGGACAGTGCAAGACAAACAGAAATGGAAACAGCACAAAGATGATCAGAAAGAGGCAGAAAAAGCTGAGAAATCCAGACCAAAGTTTTATGAAATGAAAGAAGGACAAGAGTATGGAAAAACTACAGACGAAAAGAAATTAAGGGATGAAAAGAAGTATGTTGTATATAATGGGATTGAGAATACTTAGTTTGTTTTTCAGCTTGTCTGACTACGGCTTTAACTTTTGCGACACAAAATGTTCTTGTCTGTTGAGAGTGTATTTTGTCACCAGCATCTTCAAATACTAGTTTCTTATTATAAACTTTGTTTTACAAGTTATAACTTGTGCTATACCTGTGTGATCTATTTTACAGAATGTCGTTAGCAGAGAGATTAGCAAGTGGTGAAGATATGATGATTACAAACGAGACAGGGATGGTCAGAAATAAGGAACTCAGTTTCACAATGAAAAAGGTATGTTTGAAACATTTGTGTCTAATCTGACATAAGCTGTGGTAACTGGATATTTTGCCTGTCTCAGCTAAATATTGATCAATTCCATTATTTTTTACATTTACAATATTCTGAAGAATGGTAGATGTCTATTATGCTACGTTTGTTTGTCTTTCATCCTAAAGAATTTGTTGGCATTGTCGCTAACTTATTGGTGGGTACATTGTATTTCGTTAGATGCGACTAGTCTATGGTTGACTTTTCAAAAATAGTCCTTAAATTTATCATACGATATCTGTTCATTAACAAATTCATTATACTATTTTACATTTTTTAGGGTAAGAAAGAAATTCACCGTGAGAATGAACAGAGGGCTCATCATGCTGAAAGACGTAAGATTCGAAGATCTGCTGGCGAAATTACTCAAGGTTTAAAACAAAAACCAAAATTTTGGATGGGAAAGAGAGTGCAATGAGACGTTATACGTCAATAATGTGTGTTCAGTTATGTTGATACTAGTTATCTACTACTGGTGAAAAATACAGCTGGTCTGTGTTATGTCTGAATCAATTAGCACTGACCACCTATGTATTGATTTCGTAAGGAAGGGACTTTAGTTCAGAGGAGGACCAGGTTGTGGTAAAATTTTGTGTTCCTTCATTGTCTTTTGACTGGAACATAAATGATAATAAGAGAAATCAATTGGGGCCAAGGCCAGATCATCCCCCTACAATTAGTATCAAGTTCTAAGTCTTGTGTATGTTTGAAGTTTTGCCTTGTGGTAAGTCTGGGCTATCCACTAAAAAATCATTTACATTCAAGTATGGGTATGAACTATTTATCATCTATAGTATCAAATATGTCAGGGCCTACTTTGTTTCAGATCCAAGTGTTAAACAATTGAATCTTTTCCTACCTGTAGAGTAAACTCGTTTACGACGAGTCAGAATTTCTTTGTGAATGAGGAAATTGTTAGGTCACATTGATGACATTTGATGCTTACAGTTCTAAATTTTTGGAAGATGAAAAAAATATATTGGAGTTTCAGTGTTAATGATCATGAATGTACCGTAATTGATTTGCAGAACATAAGCAGTTGTTAGTGAAAATCTGGCATTTCATTGATTTGAATTGTATTGTATGAACTTACTAGTGTGATTTATAGTTGTTGCGATTTTAACGTTTTGTCAAAAATGAAATAGCAATATTTATAACGTTCTGAATGGTTTTGACTTACATTTATAGTACTTATGTTACTATAGTGTGTATAAATGAACCGTATGACTCCAAAAATATTCAGTTCACCAAGGTACAAACACCACTATACATAGTCAACCACTGATGGGACCCCTGTCCCTCACATTCACCAATAGCCAGGTGTTCACAGGTTGAATTTGCTGAGAGCATGCTGTAAGAACCATGTAGTTAGTTCTTTACAACTTTATGAAGTACTTTTGTGTTTTGATGAATGTTTATTTCATTCTGTTATGGATGGACCTTGATACATTTATGAGAATAAATTATGAATCAATTGGTGTAGTATTATTGTGTTTCATTTGAGATGAGAATAAACCCAGACTTCCAGAATCATATGTATCTTGTATGAGGTACCTGATTGCCAATCTGGGGAGTGAGGTCACCCCATCCTCCACCTCATGTCAACTGAAACACTGTTGAGAACAGTATTAAGCCAAACACAACAACCCAAAACACATTTCAACAACATAAGTATCATTGAACATAACCAAGACATTCATTAGAATCATACAGAAAAATAACTCCAAACAAAATTGACATGTTTATTAGCAATTGAAACATTTTAAAAATACAATAATTATCTATGAACAATGAATATTGTGTACATAGTATAACCAATTACCTCAATGACTAACGTCGAGCAAATCTCCAACATGACGGGGCAAAATAATGAAAGCACATCGAGTTGCTCACTCGACATCCATGTCGGCTATCCTTGATATATAAGCTACAATGTACAAGTATGTGATGCTGAAACTCTCGTTCAACCAATGCATATTGTGGCTTTACTTTCATATAAGGGTACTGTTAAATAAAATTCTAAATGATCAGATTTATGAAATACTTCTTCTGAATGTACCAAATGAATATATTAAATACGCCTCATCCAATTATCCAATTTAGATTGCATATTAACTACCCATAGTAGTAACAAGAGCTTAATATCAATAATTATGGACTTAATGTTTAAAGCAACCTTAGCAAGTAAATCAAACCAGATCAACAAACTTCAATGAATTAAATTTGTAATATACATGTACTGATTGATCTTTTAAAACAACAATGGCAACCACAGTTTTAGGTTGATACAAGCAAATTTTATAAATCAACAAAACGATACAGTTTAATAAACACATCCTTTACAGTATATGTTACATCCCTAAACGGATGAGGCACACAATGAACCAAGTAGCTTCTTTTGACCTAAAATAAGATAACCAATGACGAAGAATATGTTGGTGATACATTCAAGCAGTCTTTCACAAGGCAGTTTGACATGCATGTTGTCAGAACAATTTGCTTTTTCTTGAAATTACATGGTCCCTGCTGTGAACCTGGGCATTCATACAAAGAGTTGTCAACACTGAACAAACTAAGACAGAAGGTTTTCCAGTAAAACAAAACACCAACTACATGTAGTTATTTCTGACGGCCCAAACTTGTGTAACAAGTGAACAAATACATGTATGCCTCATTAAACAAAGGTGAAAATTATCCGTGTAAAAAATACAACGCTCATTCAATCATAACATTTCACATACAAGCAGAATAACATGTTTTCATAAAATACAGAAAGTGATTCAGAGCACAAGATTCTCACTTCGGAACTAAAGTAACCTTCATAACATGATTATATGGAAAATGTAAGTAATACAACTTAAATGAACACAGTTTTAGCAGTTATTAATTAGCAATTAATCAATCTATGAATGTCTTTTTACATACAAAATTAAAAGGTGACTGACAAAGAATGGCATGCAAGTAATAATGAGTAGGATAAGTATAAAGTACTCGTTTTCATTCTGACATTAAAAAGCAACTTAAAATAGTCAAGTGGTTAGATATCCCTATTCTTCACTTACAGGAGACATTTTGAAAAAAACTTCTAAAACGAACCATCATTGCTCCAAGTTCACTAGCAGATTGTAAGCAAGTGTTAAACATCAAAACTGGAGCAGTTCTGTTTCAAACTATCATAAAAGCAATGTGTACAGTTTCCAAGACTCTAAATGGTACTTTGTCAGACAACATGACTCCAGGAATGCACAGGATGTAAACACTAAATCTAGCTGAACTGACTGCTACTGATTAGCTTGCTCACAAGCATCAATCCAGTCACTATACACATCTATAGCCTCTGATAAATCTAATTGGAAGTTAAGAAAAGTAATTAATATAAGTACATGTAATGTATTTTGGACTTGGTACTATAGGCTATAGCCCCCACACCAGTACACTTATTTTATTACGTACCATACACTTATTATAGTTAAAAAAATTATGTATTGATTAGAGAGTATTATAACAGACCATTACATCCAATCAACTGCATCTCTATATACTCTCTGATGCAAAATAAAAAGAAGACTGCGACTAATGAGCAGCCAATTTTTCTGATGATTTTATCCAAATGATAAGAAATACATTATAGCTACTTTTGTTTTGACATATAGGATTTTATCCTTTCAGTAATACCAATCATATGTCTCAATAAATAATCTTTCAGAACAAAAAGACTTAAAAAGCATGATAAGCAAAGCACACCATAAATCATCATTAAAGGATACAGTTAATATTGGTCTGATAGTCCTCCATACATACACCACATGATATCATACCAGTACTTTTCTGTCGGTCCCTGAAAACAAACAATGCAATATCAAAGCACTAGTTTTCACTAGACAGCTAGAAACTTTTACTTATAACTCCAAATGGATATGATAATTTGATCAATCGCTGTCAGTTCAATTTTAAAGAAGCTATATAGCTTTCAAGAAACCTGTCGCAGAGTGGGCAAGTTGTTTTAGAGGATGGGTCTCACTCTCAGCCAAAACATTCAGGAAAATTAACAAATTATATGAATAGCAGTCAAAACGGCCCGTTGTCAAAACGGCCCGGTCAAAACGGACCAGATTTTCGGTCAAAACGGCCCCGACTGTCGGTCAAAACGGACCCGATTGTAGGTCAAAACGGCCCGCTTTATGAAAAAGATATTTACATGTTATAATAAATTCAAATAATGATAAATGTTTTGTTATCCTGTTATGAGTACATTTGAATTTGTCTATCTTTTATTTCCCGAGTAGAAGAATGATTTTTATACAAGATACATTTTTATTTAATATGTTCCAAAATGCTGTTTTATCATGTTATGAGTACATTTGTGTTTGTTTATCTTTTATTTCCAGAGTAGAAAAAGCTTTAAGCTAGAAACATGTATTTATTATATTATACGATTTCTGGACGAAACGACCCAGATTGTCATGAAAAGATGTCGAAATAAATGTTTAATGTATGGAAGCCCTGGAGGGCCCTTTTGACTTATGTCTGCGGACTTGTGACTTATGACTTATGACTTGTGAGTTGTGACTTGTGACTTATGACTTGTGAGTTGTGACTTACTAAAATGGCATTCATTATATTAAATCGATTGTGCGAGAAACACATGGTTAGAGAATCTGCATTTACTGCCAACCTATCTGCCTTCAACATCTATGAACGTTGAAAGGTCATCACTCATTGTGGAATATTTCAAGCAAGGTTTTAGATACAGTGATATCCTCGGATTTTTGCTACTAAGGCAAGGGATTTTGTTGCCAATGCCTCAACTAAAAAGGATCCTGCAAAGGTTGAACTTGAATCGTCGCGGTATGAACTTATATACACCACTGAGAAGTGTTATTGGTGTAGTCGACAGGGAAATACAGAACAGCCGACAATCTGTTGGCTATCGAACGATGTGGCGCCGGTTAAAGTAAATCATAATATACACGTAAAGCGTAATGATGCCATGCATATAATGAGGGCACTGGATCCAAGTGGTGTTGTAATGCGGAAGGCACATCGTCTCCAAAGACGGGTATATTGTGCAAAAGGGCCAAACAACATTTGGCACGTAGACGGTTACGATAAGTTGAAGCCGTTCGGATGCTGCATACATGGTGTGCGATAGATGGTTTTAGCAGGAAACTAATCTGGTTAGAGGTTTCTGACACTAACAACAATCCCAAATTAATTGCGAAATATTATTTGGATGCCCTAAATGAGGTGGGTAAAACTCCTCGTATATTGCGCTATGATGCTGGCACAGAAACTCTGTTGTTTGTCTTCTACAGCAATTCTTTCGGAATGATGCAACCGACCCATTTGCAGGGAGTCGAAGTGTTATTGTTGGAAAAAGCACTTCTCACCAGCGCATCGGACAATGGTGGGGGACTCTTCGGCAACAAGGAGTACAGTGGTGGATGAATTTATTCAAGGACTTGCTTGATCCTGGGCGTTTCAATGAGCTTGATCCGATACATTGCGAGAATTTGAAATTTTATTATATTCATTTGATTCAAACTGATCTGGACCGTATTGAAAAACAATGGAATGTTCATGATATAAGACCCTAGCACAATGCTGGAGTACAATACGGAAAACCTGACGTTATGTATTTTTACCAGAATTGTTTGGCGCTCATGATTACGGCACAGCGATTAACAAACCTGATGTGAGATGTTGCAAAGACATGTATTCCATTTCAAAGAGAACCTTTGATGAATTCAATTAGTTGGCACATCTTTAAAAGCCCGATATTCAAAACTATTATATGCTGATGCAGTGGCAGGAAAAGATCTGGATTGAAAATTATATTTTTACTAAAGTTTAGTATGTCGTTTGTCAGACAGTATCGCTGTTACCATCAAGTGTTACAGTAAAGATGTGCTACTGAGAGGAAAGACTGCATTATATGCCTATATCGAAGGATTTATACTTTTATTCTTTAAATCTTACCCAGTATTTACTGGTGTCGATTGCTGTTAGTGCAAACATTTATAAATGCATTATTCGTTATTGTTCGTCATAGAAATGCTGATAGACAAGCATAGAAGGCAACATATCAAAGACGTCCTTGACAATCTGAGAAATAGAAAACCCAAGAAGAAGAAATAGACTACACATCAAGAACCATATTTTTGATGATTATGCAGCTGTGCACTAAATTGGCGAATTTGCCTTTTGAAAGGGCATGGTGAATGTCTTTACACAGGCTAATGATACGAACATTGTTTTTGAAATATGCCGTTTAAGCTTGTTTATCGATTAATTTGAGTTGCTACATTAGTTTTAAATAATCATTATGATGTTTATATAAAAGTGTTTTATTTGTTTTTGGATGGTAATGTGTACTTTCATAGCAACAATCATAATATCAGAAATCAGAAGTCATAAGTCACAAGTCATAAATCACAAGTCAGAAATCACAAGTCACAAGTCAGAAATCACAAGTCACAAGTCAGAAATCACAAGTCAGAAATCACAAGTCACAAGTCAGAAATCACAAGTCACAAGTCAGAAATCATAAGTCAGAAATCACAAGTCACAAGTCAGTAAGCATAAGTCGTAAGTCATAAGCCACAAGTCATAATCAAATATTTCTGCTGGTTAGCTGAAGGCACATTTCATACACGACATGAACACTTTGTATTCATATATGTATTCATGAAAGAAAAGTACGGCCGAGGAAAGTAAATCAATAAAATCTAAAATGACGTTGACTTCATTACAGCGACGTCAAATCATTGGTGTCAATCGAAGTTTCAGTGCAAGACTATCGTAACTCCTACATAAATACTTGTTTATGAGTTATGACACCTGGCATTGAACTGCATTGGTACTACTTTTTTGACGTCGATGTCATGACGTCAAATTCATTTATTATTACTTGCTGATGAGCCAGATGGCGAACCGTGTTGTATTTAAAATTAATTTCTTTGAGAATACTATTTCAAG
This sequence comes from Mactromeris polynyma, assembly GCA_032209605.1. Lineage (NCBI taxonomy): Eukaryota > Metazoa > Mollusca > Bivalvia > Venerida > Mactridae > Mactromeris > Mactromeris polynyma. The sequence continues at coordinate 6,896,375 of JASFXZ010000001.1, forward strand.
CCATGTGGTTTCTTTGTTCTTGTTTCATATCATATTCTGACGCCGTATGACCATTCCTCGTGTCGAGGTGTCGTAAAACTCAAGACACTCACTCATATCATATTCATTGTGTCTTATAGGCCAAGGCTTGAGGTTTGAATACTAATTTTATCGACACCAAAACCTATAGTGTAATAGCTTTAAATCAAATGCATCGACTGAATCAATCCGACAATAAAGAACTAACAGAAACATTTATTAATATTAATCAGCATTTCTATGACGAACAATAACAAATAGTGCATTTATAAATGTTTGCACTAACAGCAATCGACACCAGTAAATACTGGGTAAGATTTAAAGAATAAAAGTATAAATCCTTCGATATAGGCATATAATGCAGTCTCCACCTCAGTAGCACATATTTACTGTAACACTTGATGATAACAGCGATACTGTCTGACAAACGACATACTAAACTTTAGTAAAAATATAATTTTCAATCCAGATCTTTTCCTGCCACTGCATCAGCATATAATAGTTTTGAATATCGGGCTTTTAAAGATGTGCCAACTAATTGAATTCATCAAAGGTTCTCTTTGAAATGGAATACATGTCTTTGCAACATCTCACATCAGGTTTGTTAATCGCTGTGTCGTAATCATGAGCGCCAAACAATTCTGGTAAAAATACATAACGTCAGGTTTTCCGTATTGTACTCCAGCATTGTGCTAGGGTCTTATATCATGAACATTCTATTGTTATGCAATACGGTTTGAATCAACTGAATATAACAACATTTCAAATTCTCGCAATGTATCGGATCAAGCTCATTGAAACGGCCAGAATCACGCAAGTCTTTGAATAAATTCATCAGCCACTGTACACCTTGTTGACGAAGAGTTCCCCACCATCGTCCGATGCGCTGGTTAGAAGTGCTTTTTCCAACAATAACGCTTCGACTCCCTGCAAATGGGTCGGTTGCATTATTCCGAAAGAATTGCCGTAAAAGACAAACAACAGAGTTTTCTGTGCCAGCATCACAACGCAATATACGAGGAGTTTTACCCACCTCATTTAGTGCATCCAAATAATATTTCGCAATTAATTTATTTGGGATTGTTGTTAGTGTCAGAAACCTCTAACCAGATTAGTTTCCTGCTAAAACCATCTATCGCACACCATGTATGCAGCATCCGAACGGCTTCAACTTATCGTAACCGTCTACGTGCCAAATGTTGTTTGGCCCTTTTGCACAATATACCCGTCTTTGGAGACGATGTGCTTTCCGCATTACAACACCACTTGGATCCAGTGCCCTCATTATATCCCTGACATCATTACGCTTTACGTGTATATCATGATTTACTTTTAACTGACGCCACATCGTCCGATAGCCAACAGATTGTCCGCTGTTCTGTATTTCCCTGTTGACTACATCAATAACACTTCTCAGTGGAGTATATAAGTTCATAAGTTCATACCGCGACGATTCAAGTTCAACCTTTGCAGGATCCTTTTTAGTTGACGCATTGACAACAAAATCCCATGCCATAGTAGCAAAAATCCGAGGATTTCACTGTATCTAAAACCTTGCTTGAAATATTCCACAATGAGTGATGACCTTTCAACGTTCATAGATGTTGAAGGCCGATAGGTTGGCACCACAGCCACTGTCATTCCCAACAGGACCCACACACAGAATGCAAACATGCATTTCATTAAGCTTCGCCGTCCCTAAAACCTGACTTGACTCACTGGATGACTTATATAGGCCACCAAAAGCAGTAAATGCAGATTCACTAACCATGTGTTTCTCGCACAATCGATTTCATATAATGAATGCAATTTTAGTAAGTCACAACTTACAAGTCATAAGTCATAAGTCACAAGTCATAAATCATAAGTCACAAGTCATAAGTCATAAGTCACAAGTCCGCAGACATTAGTCAAAAGGGCCCTCCAGGGCTTCATATTAATGTGTGTTTGCATACAATCTATAGTACTTGTGAGTGACTATTTATGATTGTTTGTTCAGTTACTATTGAAGTAGCTATTGATTACGTTATAAAACCAACTGCTTAAGTTGACTTTGTTGGTGTTATTATGAACACAACAGAACACAGAAGAATTTTCATGCGATGAAATCAGTAAGCTTATCAGCTGAGGCATTTAAATATTCATAAGATTTTATCAAACCTTTCGTCTTATTAAATTTAAGATGCAAAACGTATAACGGCAGATGGCCGAATATAAACAAATACTATTTTCGTCATGAATCAAGTGGCAAAATATTCATACTTAATATATCAATCACCAGTGTATTGAAATTAATTAATTATATTTGTATAAGTATTTCCTCGTGAATATAAAAAGTTCAATTACATCCACATTTATCTTAGAATTTCCTTATATATTGCTAAACAATACAATACAAATAGCTTATTGCATACATGTTTCTGTTTCTAGTTGACCACTATAACAGTTTATGTCAGAGTCTTTCGTTTCTCGGGAGATTAATATTACGTCCGTGTTCTATGGCTAAGCTCAGTGATGACGTGCGGAATTTGGTTAGTGCTGTTCTGAATCTGGTCTCTGTTATTGTATTAATGTAGTCTTCAAAATCGAGCGAGTGTTTAAATAGACAGTAAGTATCAAGGCGAGTAGAATTATTAATTGATGAATACCAATTTTGTTTACATACAATAAATAAATTATGTAAAGAATATGATGCATGTGGCGCAATGTGTTTTTGAGTACGATTCCAATTTCCATTTTTGAAAAGATATATACCTAGGTATTTAAAGGATTCTACAATTTCAATCCTAGTATTATACAGATAAAAGTCATAATTGGTATGTTTTCGAAAATCATATTTTTTGTTGTCGTTACATTGATTTTTAAGTTCCATGTACTACAATATAGCTCTATAGACTCTGGGTCGTGTGAGAAAACAACGGCATCGTCGGCAAATAATAAAAGGAATAGTTGTACATCATCAATAGTTAGTATACCGTTTATATTTGAGTTGATATGCGAAAGGATATCATTTAGAAAGAATAAACACAATATGCTGCTAGCAGGATCTCCCTGTTTTACACCAATCTTTGACGTTATTTGATCAGATTTCATAGACTTATAGTTAACAGATGATTTGACATTTAAATACATTTAAATACATAGACTTCAAAGCGTTGATGAGCTTTGTACTAATATACATACATGACGAATGACAATGATACAATTAGTTAAACATCACGAATAAATAACATCAAACATAAACCATAGATTATTATATAATGAACAGTTAATTCAATGGAGGTAATCCAGATGAAATAAAAAACTACAGATGTATTACATTAAACTACATTATATCAAATATCATGTGACACGTGCTGATTAAATTACCATTACCAATTAACGACCTAATCCCTCGCATGACGCGTGCGGTTAAAGGCGTATCCAACAATATATAGAATAATCGATACAATTTTACTAAATTACATTAAATTATTATTTTCCAGCGGAGAGATTTTCTTACAACTTATATTATATTTCATATATTATAGTGTAACAACTCAAAGTTCTATGGGGGAAAATTGCTCAGAAACACGAGGTCAGCTCCACAAGTTTTAATCCCACAGTATTTAATAATATACCCAACACGCAATAACGGACTGAGTGATTCGTTACTTCATAATGACAATGTCTTTTATACTGTGTCCAACTAATCCTTAAATATAACTAGATCCCAATGTAAACATAAATCCACATGCTCCTGTAGGTCCTAAGTTTTCTTTAACTCCAAATTTGCCACAAGTATATGAGAGTCACTGTCTGAATGAAAATATGAAATAAAAATAATTTCAAATGGGAGAGTTTTAAATGTCAATGACTTTTCTTTTTTTAATAGAAAAGTAATTGGTGCTTTAATGAGTATCGTATATGTTATAGAATAGTAAATATTCATACTATTTTTTTAATCCTAATTCATATTCATACTCAAAAAGTATTTCTATCAAAGTAACCTTATTCTTAAATAATGCATGCCATAACAATATTACACAAGTTAGAGAGTTTTAAATGGCATTTTGGAACATATTAAATAAAATGATTCTTGTATAAATATCATTTTCTACTCGGAAATAAAATATAAACAAACACAAATGTACTTCATAACAGGATAACAAAACATTTATCATTATTTGAATTTATTATAACATGTAAATATCTTTTTCATAAAGCGGGCCGTTTTGACCGACAATCGGGTCCGTTTTGACCGAAAATCGGGGCCGTTTTGACCGAAAATCGGGGCCGTTTTGACCGAAAATTCGGTCCGTTTTGACCGGGCCGTTTTGACAACGGGCCGTTTTGACTGCATACCAATTATATCATGTTACAAAAATTTCTAGAGGTTAATTAAATTATATATATATGCAAAATTGTCTTGGCTAAAAAAATACATGAACAACTAAATATTACATATATTTTATAAGTAAAGTAAATCAAGGGTAATAAGAGTGCTCTATGTGAGGCTTGAACCCACTAGCCTGTTAACACTAGTATGGCGATCTACTAACTGAGCTAACCAGGCAGCCTGCTAACCCCACATTCCTTCCCCTTCCTACATTTTAGGCTTTAAGTTCTTCTTCTTCCAAATAAACTTCATGCCTCAAATTGAGTAATCTCGAAGTTGGTGAGCTATACATGTGTCGTTGAGGACAAAGTTGTGCAATTAAAACTTTAAATTTACAGTTAAAAGTTAAAATCCCTTCAACAGTCTAAACACTGATCCCCTGCAGTCCAGACTTAAAGCCCTCGATGGTATTGGCTGCTGCAACTGTATCTGGGAGTGAGTTCCACAGTCGTATGGTGCTAGGAAAGAATGAGGCTTGATGTATCAGGATCCTAGAGTGTGGGACCAGGAATTTCATACTGTGACCTCTCAGTAAACGAATGTTAGTCTTGACCAAGTACGGTTCAACTGGAATAGCTATTAGCTGATAAACTATTGTTAAAACCATTGTGGCTTGTCAAACACTGCTACCAGCAGTAAACCGAGTCTGACAAGAGGGAAAAAGCGAAAAAGTCAAATAAACCAAGTGAACGTATAACATGCATTGTCACAATTTAAACAAGAAAGTTAAACAATTTTTGAATTTGAATAACATTAGTATTTCTCACATTTTAACTTCACAGGAACGTTCATGATTGCAAAATGGGCAATTGAAGTACACATCGAGTTTCTCAATATTCTTCCTCTTTGCAGGTGGCTTCCTCTTTGACTTTCTTCGTCCCATGCTGTCTTATCTACAATAAAAATGACAAAATGAGTGTTTTATTACAATGAGTTCAAAAACTATGGTGTAATTTACATCGCGAAATTATGTGAAAATGTTTAAAAAGGCCATGTTCTTCAAATAACGGTGAACCTGGAACGACACACAGACTTAAGGATTGAAACATTAAAATAATACCTTAGACAGTTAAATGTGGGTCAAAAAGTCAAATAATTGCTAAAATATTGCAACTAAACTAAACAGCGTTGTTTTGTTTACGCTCGGTTTGAAGACAATGATAACTGGAACAATGTTCACCTTAAAGTTTACTTCGTGTCAGTTATGTGTACGAGTATTTATTTGCTCGTAATGTAAGCAATTAATTAGAGATGTTGCATATTATTCTAATATGACATGTTCTTTGGGAATTATTTTTTCACGTCGTGATCCATTTCTTGTGATTCGCTTAAATTTAGAAGAATGAATCAACAGTAGCCAATATGGTGGGATATACTATATGCCGGGACCGGTCTTATCCGGTCTCCAACGACCGGCAAAGAATATAACACATACAGCTCCGGTCCCACCCGGTAGCACGCATAATGGTTATTCTCTCTCTTCTATTATGTGGTCGTAAGTTGATTCAACAATTACTTTTCAGAGTGGTCAATGGGAAATATGAAAAAAAACATAGTTTGTGCTTTATGTTGAACTGAAGAGTTATTTAAGCTTTTGAAGTAAATTACTGCTGGCAAATTTCGGACCTTAAAAATGCTACATGCAAGTGACATATCACATTGATTTCCACTCCTGAATATGTTTTTAAAGCTCACTTGATTGATTAAATAAGATATGAGGTTTCGCTGAACTCAACAAGTATTCTCATCAAAGTAACTTTGAATTTAATACTTCCCACTATATGTACATAGATACTGTGTGCAAAGATATATTCAGAGAATTCAAAACTTTCTAGGTATAGTTACTAACGCACTTTTCAGAGTTAATGCAGTTTATCTATTAAGCTTTCCCTTTTCAACGACTTTTGTAAATAAACTTGTTATTTTAATAATTGCGAATGTGCACTTTGTGTGAAGAATTTGGGGTAATATAACAGGTAACTGAGATGCTGGAAAATCAAGGTATACGTATGTCCAAACCGGTGTGGTGTTAGTTCTGCTGGTAAAGTGGTTATGTTAGGTCACAGGTCTGGTGTGGTTACGATATTAAAACGTGAAGTTCCTGGTGTGTTAGCTACTCACACTGTATTGCTCACATATTAGCCCTTTGTTCTTTATCCAGGTACAGATGCTATACCAGAAATATTGAATTTCGCCTACAAGTATTTTCATTATTCCCCTTAGAACATGGCGTTGCTTGAATCTGTCTAATCCCTTACTTATGCCTGGTCAAAGTTCTAAATTTAAGGAAGTTTTTCACATCCGCTGGCTAAGTTTTGATGGTTCCGTATCTGCAATGATCTCTTATTTCTCTAGTCTAATCTCTGTCTTTCTTGAGGAGAATTCTGGTAAGGTCCTTAGCTTGCATAATTCATTGCCCTGTTACACGTTTCTCTATTTGGTTCATTTTTTGAGAGATTGATGTTTTAAAGCCCCATATGGATTCTATATAAGATGTATGAGAAGTCAGACATTGATTTTACTGAGGTTACTCCATTGCTGGGTTGAGGAACAAGAAAGATGGCCAAATGCTTTCCAAATTTCTAGGTCAGGTTCCATCAATCCCCAGGTTGACTCTGATGGTTTACTAACATTGGAGTGTCATGTGCATACTATTCGGGACAGTTTGAAGCAGAGAAATGAAGCCAATAGTGTGTGCAATCAATCTGTAAGTGGAATGATCAAAAGTTTAAATGTTCGGTTTTCAGATAACGATGGCATTGCCACGTTGACTGCTCTTAGTAACTTTTTAATCCCTGTATTAGTAAAGCCACAAAGGGTGCTGACCGATTTGGTGACCGAGTATTTAGGATCGGTAGGAATGGAAGGCTTTAGTGACGAGTTGGCTTGTTTTTTAACTTCGCCCATGCTAGCTTTGACAGTGGCAATAGGTATGTTGCATTCACCATGATTATGGCCAATCTTGCCCTTAGGGGATGTTAATCCGTCAACTGCAGAGGCAGCCGGAAGACTACTTGTGTCCCACGCCTCAATAGTTGATGAGCGGGGTTTCAGCAAACAAAATCTAATCAAAACATGCTTAATAACATTCCTAATTGTAAAACAAGTGAAATGCTTGTCACGATTGTAAATAAATGAAATACAAAGATATCAGACCCTTTATCTGTAACGTTTGTGAATTCTTAAATATAAAATGACATATTAAATTATATCAGCACTAAATTAGAGTAAAATCAGTATGCCCAGGTATGAAGTTATGATAACACTAGCTTGCCATAGGTTATGAGTTATCTTGTTGTAGTGGGGTATTTTCCAATTGATTTTCCAAGCACAGAGTGAGATGCACATAGAAAGATGACACCGATAATTTTCGTAGTCGTGCACAACAAGACCATATCTACGATAATAGCAATAAAGAAAAACAACAACAGTAATCACTTGTCATCGATTTATATATATCCTTTAAACGCAGTCTGAACCCGAGTACACTCTTCTATGTGCGTTCGCTTAGCGAATTTACCGCGTTTATAGCGATAACCTGGTATTTTAAGTCTTGAGAACCGGTATGGTAGGGTACCCGTCCAATTGCATTTCTGTCACGCAGTTTCACCAACCGGCGAAAAGGAAGAATCTAATGAATGAAGTACAAGAATGAACCATCTTTAAAGAATATAAAAGAGACAAACATTCTTCGTTCATTGAATTTTATTATGAGCACAACCAAAACTGTAAACAAACTCGTGTGTATTAATACATTGCTTTAAAACCCATCTGAACTCCCCAGAAACAGCTAATTAGTTCACAAACCACCTTAGCAGGTCACCTTTTCAAAAGTGGCTCAAACTTTTTCAAGAGACTAAAGTCGTGGCTACATGTACAAAAAAGTCAGGAGATATGCCCTGTAACTATTTATAGAAAAGCATTATACATATTGGTGTTCCGTGATGCTAGCAATGCAACAACGTATTCCAAATTTAAACAAATAAATAAAACAAAAGAAGCACAAATAATTAATTGCCGAGACATAAACGACCGTTACTTGTTATGGTTTGATCATGTTTCATTATATAATAATTATATTTTTTACTTGTCGTCAAAACGAAATGTTCGAGAAACTATAATGTATTGAGCAAACAAAAAATCCCTCGTATCACAAGACCATCATGGACTTGAGTGACGTGCAATTTGGGGAAATACTATTTACAGGATTCAATTGACAGGTCAGGTTGTATATTTGGGAACAAGAGAGAAAAGGCATTCTGATAGTGACACTGTAATTACGGTCCTGTATTTTTTCATAGTAATCGCGGAGCCTGATTTAACAACTTGCCGTTCGTTGACATGCCTCAAATATATCAATTCTTTTGACTAGAGGCACTGATCATATAGCATTGATTTCTCAAAGGCTTATTAATGAAATTGAAATACATACAGCATTTTATAGAGCATGATTTTATACTTTAATCATGGTGCAATTATCTAATTCTTTGTTTCCGAGCCCTTCTCTATGGTGGCATATTACTGACACCAGATAGCATGATAGCGTTCACGAATTGTTTCGTGTTAACCACTTAATTATTACGATCATTATCTAGCTATCTAGTTAATATTCGTGTTACATTTTCGGTAAGATAAATATCATAAAACTAGAAACAGGCTTGAAAGTGCCAAGAACTGCCACCATACTTCTCATATCATTACAGTTCATTAATAAATCTTAGCAAATTTTAGCACGTTTTAAGCTTTGATGTAATGCCGATTCACCATTGTATTGATATTTTCTTTTTTCGTTTTAATATTCTGTATATTCATAGTATAAAACATTGTACTAAAATGAAGAGTATATTAAGAATATTTTAGGAATTTATAGGCATACTATCCCAAATTATCTATTAGAACTGAACTAGAGGCAGGTTCTATTATACACTTCGCCACGTTTTTCAATTACTGAGACCGGCAATTTGGTCCCCGCAAATACCAAAAGGAGACCTGCAAATATGTTCACAAATATTCATTTCCAACGAGTAAGGTCCTGTTCAATGTGGTAATGACTTATTTCTATCTCCAGTACTAGGCTATACGCACACTCAATGACCCGGTGCGTGGGCAGTTTTTCTGTTCGATCGTATCGCCCGGATGAAATATCCGGCTTGTTTTCTAGCAGATTTTTAAATTGTAATTATTGTGCCTCGAAGTAAAGTTCAACAGTTAAATTGATGTTATGCGAACGCAATATTATATTAGGTAACGATAACATTGATCGATATCATGAATGAACATATTTGACAAAACTGCATGAACCAAATTGAACATTATATGCGCATGTAAAAAGGAAATGATATACTATATACTATATACAAAAAGATCGGACAGGGATTCGCAAATGTACAGATGACTATTTTGGGGAGACACTCCTTATAAAATACAATTAAACCTTGTACAATATGGTAGCTTATGAGAACATGTACACGAAGCTTGGGGATAGTCGCAGTAAATTATAACAAGAACTTCTGATATAAGGTATTGAGTATATATGTAGCTTAGAGATAGCCTCAGTAAATTATAACATAAAAGAGTTTGATATGTAAGGCATTGCGTCAATGTGTAGGTTGGGAATAGCTACATTAATACAAAATAAAAACTTCTCTGATATATAATGTATTGAGTGCATAGGTAGATTGGGGATATAAATTTAGTAAATTATAACATAAATGTGTTTGATATGTAAGGTACTGAGTTTACATATTATAACTCTCTGATATAAAAGGTATTGAGTATATATGTAGCTTGGGGATAGCCACAGTCATTAATAACAAATAATTTTCTGATACAGTCAATAACTAGAAATGTGTCCATAGGGCACAGATGCCCCCACTTGCAGCCTTTGTCACAAAAGCAAATGCCATTGTTCTGTTCATAATTTGTGAATGTGTATCAAAAATACCAAGTGAACAACTGTACTGATTATAGTGATAAGTCAAGGGCAATAACTTTGCACATACTGGGCGTAATCATAGATGAAACCCCAGGTGCACAACTATACAGGTTGGTGAGCCTTCCTGTTAAGTTTTATGACTCTGGCTCATATTGTATTGGAGATATGCGCGACACAAGATTGCAAACTCTGTAGGCTATACGAAATCAAGGGCCATAACTTTGCACTTACTAGGCACAGCCAAACATGAAACCCCAGATGCAAAACTTCACATGCTGGTTAACATTCCTGTAAAGTTTTATGAATCTGGCTCATATTGTATTGGAGATATGGGTGACACAAGATTGCATACTCTGTAGGCTATATTTTAACATAGTCATGGGACATAACTCTGCACTTACTGGACACAGCCAAACATGAAACCCCAGGTGCAAAACTACATAGACTGGTGAACATTCCTGTACAGTTTTATGACTCTGGCTCATATTCTTTTGGAGATATGAGTGACACAATATTTTGTGACGGACGGAAAGACGAACGGACGGACAGCGGACAAGGGCAAATCTATATCCACCCTTTCAGAATGGGGGTATAAAAACCAACAAAACTCTGATATATAAGGTATTAGGTACATACTAGCTTAAGGATAGCCACAGTAAATTATAACAATAACGTCTCTGATATATCAGGTATTGAGTATATATGTACCTTGGGGATAGCCACAGTAAATAATAACAAGAACTTCTCTGATGCATCAGGTATTGAGTATATATGTAGCTTAGGGATAGCCACAGTAAATTAGGGATATATATCTTTATTGCCTCCATTCTCTGGAGATATACATGAGTTTATAATTACAGACATTTACATATGCAAGACTGATAAAGGAAGAGAGAATCAATACACATATATTCACACACGCATATATACGCCAATAAACACATACGCACACACACGCACGCGCACGCACACCTATGCCTACACGCACTTTTGCACACGCACACACATAGAACACCAACACAGACAATACCTGTATTCACACTCATATATGAAAGTATTTATAATATCTACATATACCTAATTCATTCCTTATACGCCGTATAAGGAAGAATAAGACGCAATTATGACCGCATAGTATAGTACAAGAATCAGGATGCACTGTTTCCACGAAATCGAAACAGAAACAGAGTTCTAGAGACATTGTATGATAATGTGAAGGTGTAATGCGCCTGGTTAACATAGGAGTGTCGTCAAATTCTCAGAACATAAATAGTACATTGAAGTACGGTCATGTAATACACATAAAACAGTTATGTACATTAAATATTAAACAAAGTGTTCACAAACTCAGCACATTTTATAAGGAAATCTGGATATAGATCGCAGGAAACCAATGATTGTAATTCAAAGTCGACACCACCGAACAGGTAAACTGATGAACACATACTAATTATATTTGAAAAGCAACTCGCTCAAGTTCTTATTCAATTCACAAACAGTCTGTTTTATGAACACGTTTCTTCTGTATGTTACAGTGTCGTTGTTACACGATGATAGTACATGAACCATTTGAAACCCAGTAAAGTTGTGTAGGCACATATGACACAGTGGTTTGGTAACAGGAGCAGAACAACACCATTTCGCCAAGATATAGATGTAGCTTTGGAAATAGCAACAGTCATTTATAATAAGAACTTCTCTGATATATAAGGTATAGGGTATATTTGTAGCTTGGAGATAGCCACAGTCAATACAAACCAACACAACTCTGATATATAAGGTATTGAGTACATACGTAGCTTGGGGATAGCCACAGTTGATATATAAGGTATTGAGTACATACGTAGCTTGGGGATAGCCACAGTAAATAATAACAAGAACTTCTCTGATACCAGGTATTGAGTAAATATGTAGCTTGGGGATAGCCACAGTAAATAATAACAAGAACTTCTGTGATATATCAGATATTGAGTATATATGTAGCTTGGGGATATCTACAGTAAATTACAAAGACAATATCTGATAAATAAGGTAATAAGTATATATGCAGCTTGGAGATAGCCACAGTAACTTATAACCAACACTACTCTGATATATAAGATATTGAGTACATACTTATCCTGGGGATAGCCGCAGTAAATTATACCATAAATGTTTTTGAATTATAAATTACTGAGTTTATATGTAGCTTGGGGATAACTACAATAAATAACAACAAAACATTCTCCGATATATGAGGTATCGAGTATATATGTAGCTTTGGGATAGCCACAGTCAAATATAACAAGACCTTCTCTGGTATAAGGTATTTGGTATATATGTATAGCTTGGGGATAGCCACAGTCACTATACATTATATATAAGAGAAGTTATTGTTAACATTTACTGTGGCTATCTCCAAACTACATATAAACTCCCCAAGCTACATGTATACTCAATACCATATTTGTACATTATATATAAGAGAAGTGTTGGTTTTAATTGACTACGGCTATCCACATGACACGTATGAACTCAATACCTGATATACCAGAGTAGTGTTGGTTTTAATTGAATGTGGCTATCCTCAAGGAAGATTTATACTCAATACCTTATCTATAACAGAAACCTTTATTATAATTTACTGTGGCAATCAACAAGCTGCATATATACTCAATACATTATATATCAGAGAAGTTCTTGTTACATTTTGCTGTGGCTATCCCCAAGCTACATATAAATTAAGTACAGTACATATCATTTATGTTATAATTGACTGCGGCTACCCCCAAGCCACGTATGTACTCAATACCTTATATATCAGAGTAGTGTTGGTATTAATTGACTGTTGATATCCCTCGGGAGTATTTAAACTCAATACCTTATTTATATCGGAAGCATGTGTTATAATTTACTGTGGCTATCTCGAAGCTTCATATATAAATTCGTAAGTTCAGAATTGCTCTATCTAGACTACGCGTATCGTCTCACAGATTAGAAATTGAGACAGGTAGATGGCATAAACCTCATAAAATTCCAAGGCCCGAACGCAAATGTCAACTATGCAACACATTAGAGGATGAATTTCATTTCATGTTAGAATGTCCTTTATTCTACGATTTAAGAAAAGATCTCATTAAATGCTATTTTTGGAAAAGACCGAACATTCCTAAATTTATTGAACTAATCTCGTCCACGAACCAATCTATTGTTAAATAATTATCGATTTATGTATTTAAGAGCTTTGAAAGACGAGATAACGTATGTTATCTTAACTAACCTTTCTCCACTCATGTTCTGTACTGTAAAATACTAAACCTTTTCAAAACGTTGTAGTACTATTATTGATACAAATCAGATATATTCAATGTTATTACGACATGTTATCTTACTAGATTTATAAATGTTATTCTAGTCTGTCATTCACCGGAATAGATCAATAATTATAATTACTATTGTACAATTTATGCTGAATATTATATGTACTGTGTATACATGTGACTTTATAATATATTCTCTGTATTATACATGTGATTCAGGGGCCAAAGGCCTACAATCTTGAAATAAACTATCTATATACTTAATACCTTATTTATCAGAGAAGGGTTTGTTGAGGTATATAGCAGCTATCACCAAGCTGCATATATACTCAATACATAATACACCAGAGAAGTTCCTGTTGTAATTTACTGTGGCTATTCTCAAAACTGCGAGGTGATATAAAAAATAAGAAATTATATCTGACTTGATAATTGTGCATCTTGTTATATGAATATGATTTACCACATTCCATATGTTATTCTATTTCCACTTCCAATTCGACTTTTCTTTTAAATAGTTATTGAAACATATGTAGTAAAATGTTCACGGGATACGCTTCTACATGAACACATCGTAATGCGATATTACGCGACAGTTGTATTAATTTATTCCAGTAAGTTACGCGCCAAATTAATTGATTGCTTAGCGCAAAGACCTAAATGGTATTTAGGTCTTTGCTTAGCGCTATACATTCATATAGTAATCTTAAAGGGCAAACGCCGAGCCCAACACGCAAGGGATGTCACAACTGGTGGTATTAACACCGGCAAGCGTGAGGATAGCTTTCAGTAAAGCGTGCGTATAGAAAAAAGGGCGATCCGTTCATGTTCACAAATATTCATTTCCAACGAGTGAGATCTTGTCCAATGATTATAAATATTAATTTCCAACGAGTGTGATCGTGTTCAATGTTTAACATACGGCGTATATTACAGGTACTTTTTCGGAGAGCACTATAGTAGCTCCGCCCACTTTGCATTGATACATTTTGAGATGCAACACGGATCTGTCAGTAGATAGATCAATTGTGAATAGTGGTGGTTGCAATCGTTTTAAATGACATGTTAAGTTCCTACAGGGAACGCCACATACACAATACAATGCCTCTCCACACAGACCCCCTGGAGAACAACAGTCCACAAAATATCAGGCACTGGGGAGGTGCAAGGGTAAAATACGCATGGGAACAGGGGCGCAAGGAATGGCCTGGCCGACCATAAAGAACAATTAAGAAGAGTTAAGGAGGACGAACATTTGGGGATTTATTGGACGGAATACATATCGGAACAAGCCAAGGAAGCTAACAACAACAGGCCAAAGGGGGGGGGGGGGGGGTAACCTGAATATTATATCAAGTGAAAGAAATGAACAAGGGGAAAGTGGAATTTAACATACATCTATAAACATAAACAGAAATAATAACTACATTGCGATTTACAGTCTTGGAATTCTCAGTAAAAATACTGGGGGTTTAAATCGATTTAACGGCTAACTTACATATCACACTTAACCGTTATATGGTCATTGATTTCCAACACATGCACATAAATTAACTAAGTAGGCAGTAACTAATCATTAAAGGCAATTAAGCAAAATAAGCAAATAAGCATGCGTCTGTTAACAAAAATTAATGAATTGACATGTGTACAAAAAATGGCTTTCAACTGACGTATATATATACCTGATAAAGAAATTGAAAGCGCCTGGCTCATTAGGAATAGAAAAAGGTCACTCAACAGCTGACTGGGGGGGGGCAGGACCCCCGGTGAATCTGGGCCTGTGTGATGGAATTTGACATGTAAACTATTTCAATATTGGTCGCCGCGGGTCTCTAACGACGACAATTACGAGAGACCGGCAAATGGTATAACAATCATGAAACAGTACGTATAACTATTCATCTCCGGTTTAATTTAAATGGTGAATATTAAAAATACATTTTGTGATTACGATGAATTGTTATGTTTCGAAAATGAAGTAAATTCACTGTTTGCAAATTTTGGACCATAAAATAAATAGCAAATTTTCACATTTCACATGAAAAGAACGTTTTTATTTTAAATACTTTTGGAATGCCTGTAGCCACATATCCTGTTTTCTGATTTTCGTTTTGGAATGGATTAACTTTAAAATTTCAAGACAATAAAAAAGATTTCTCGCATTTCATTAACTATAAGAATAATATTAGTACATAATTGCCGTTCTAGTAACCTGTATATATTGGTCCCAGTATTAACATAATTCGACTGCATGCGGCGATGGCAAAAAGTCCACACTCATGTCCATTCGGCTGGTGTTGAACCCGTAATCATTGCATTTTTGCTTGTATATGTATATCTGGGATAATTGAATTTGGATGTTTTATACAGAATTCTTCCTTTATATTGTTGCACGTGCAATGGAATTTTTCAAAACATTCAATCCATTTCGTCATATTGTAACAATCTAATTTAATCATTAAAGTTAATTTATAACTCTTTTGGCAAAGTTTCACAGTTGTATGTTGTTATTTGTTCACTTTTAATATTCAATATTTCATATGA
This sequence comes from Mactromeris polynyma, assembly GCA_032209605.1. Classification (NCBI taxonomy): domain Eukaryota; kingdom Metazoa; phylum Mollusca; class Bivalvia; order Venerida; family Mactridae; genus Mactromeris; species Mactromeris polynyma. The sequence continues at coordinate 6,912,549 of JASFXZ010000001.1, forward strand.
TACTTAAAATGACGGGCGTTGCTAAAATATAACATGATACGCTTTGCCAATATCTGGAACCGTCAATTAATGGACCGGATGAGACCGGCATTTACCGAGAGGAGACCGGGAAATAGTACAGTCCCAAATATGGCTGCGCCCATGATCAGATTTTAGAAGTTTTAACAACATCGTTACATGATGTAAGTTTAACAAATTATATAATGTTTTTCTAGTTTAACTGCATTCGCATTTCCGGTGCCTTTTCTTGAAGAAATTCAATGAAAGATGTCAGGACTTCAAAACTACATTTCGATTTTTTTCATTTCGTCGATGATACTGTAAATCATAATGACGGTATCAGGACGACTCGACCCCTGTACAATTCGACCCCTACTTTCCGATTATTCGGCATGTCAATTCGAGTGGACGTAGGGGCCGATTTGGTATGGGGTCGAATTGTTCAGGGGTCGAGTTGTCCCGCAGCCGTAAATGACAAACAGTTGTGCAATCAAAACGATTGAAAACATTCTTACTCTTAGTCTGCTGTTAGGGTAACAAGTTAGATTAATTTATATAACCACCTCTGATACCCAGGTATTACCCGTATAAACTGTATACTCTCTCATCCATGAAGTTATCAAGACGGTTTTTAAATGTAATTTTGTCAAATTCAAAAGCAGCGAAATATCCTACCAGGAATATCCGACCATAACGCTGTATTTGTAGATTCAGATGTGCGACCACAGTACACTCCCACACCAACGAGAAAGTGCTTCATTTTGGGAAAGCAGATTGGCCCAAGCTTAAGTCCAAGTGCGAACTCCTTTCATCTAAGAGTAAGACTCAAACAGCATGCAAAGATACTGATGTAAGAACTGCTTGGGATTGCTTCAAAGACACCCTCATGAAAGACATCAGGGAAACCATCCCTTCAAAATCATTCAAGAACACAAACTCATTACCTTGGCTCAATCGTAAACTTCACAAGATGCTGAAGCGCAAGCAACGTCTCTTCAGGCAAGCAGAGAAAACTGCTAGCTGATCCAACTACAACCACTACCGAAAAGAATGCAAGAGAGCTTTTCGTAGAGCAGAATGGGCCTGACAAGAAGGCCTAGCAAAAAACAACAGCAAACCATTTTGGTGATACATCAAGAGCAAGAAAGAAGACAATATCGGCATCTCCCCCTTCTGTCTAAGGGTCAGCGACTTGAAGGGAAAAGCAGATCTACTTATTAAGCAGTTCAGCTCAGTCTTCACATATCCCCCAAACTACCAAACAAATAGAAGGCAACATAGAGCCACTAACCATCACTCCAGAAGGCATTGCAAAACTTCTGAAGAACTTGCAAGTATCAAAAGCCCCGGGACCAGGCAATATTCCCTCTTCCAGAGATCCATAGATACAGGCACCCTTCCAGAAGACTGGACCAATGCAAATGTCACCCCACTCTTCAAGAAAAGAGATCGGCACCAACCTGCAAACTACCACCCAGTTTCACTCACTTCAGTACTTTACAAGATCCTCGAACACGTAGTCGGCAAACACATGCTAAAACACTTTGAATATCACAACATCCTAACATCCTTGGATCATGTAGGCTATATAACACTTTTCCTATCTGTTGTTTCGACTGAATTATTTGAGTCTACTGTCAATCTTTGTAAAAAGTCTTTGTCCTTGAAGGGGGTTTGACAATAGATGTTTGAAAGTATTTTGAAATTTTAATTTCAGGTCTTCATGATTCAAACTACATGCATCATAAATTGATGTTTAATTAGCTTTTGATATCATGAATCTACTAGATTATGAGCAACAGATACTACTTGATGCTTTTCATGATGATGGACTTCTTGTTACAGCTAGGTCAGTAAATTGAGTAATACTTCTTTTGACTTTTTTACTTCTAGTTGTTTTATACTGCCAAATAATTTTTTTCCAGTACTTACACATACTGATAATAGGTTATTAGTTTATGGGTTGTTCTAAATGATGGTACCCATGAAGTTTGATTTTATTTAGCTTTTACTTTGAATGGAAATATTTGAATAATTCCTAAAATATTGTTTATGACTTTTAATTTCAGGGGTCTTGGGCTTGAAAGAATTGTTACCAATTTTCTAAAAGTCTACTGTGATGCTGCTAACATTGTCTTGGTTCTAAATACATCAAGCAATGATGAGGTAATTCTTTCTAGACCTTTTATTTTACATCTAAAGTTAAATGTCGTCTACCTCTGGCTTATGTGAAATGGTGTCTGTTGCATACAGTGTAATAGATTAGTGCTAGTTTGGTCAGCTGTGTTTGAATGAGATGATGTTAAAGCCAAGTAAAAAAAAATTCTGTTCAGATTCGTGATTTAAATTAGAAAATTTAAATTGCACATTATTTTCTTGAACTATAAGAACAAATATTATGACAAGAAGATATATAGTTAATGACATGCGAGAACTCTTTTTTATTGCCTTGAAATTAAAAAGTTAATCCATTCCCAAACGAAAATCAGAAAACAGGATATGTGGCATTTACAGGCAATTCCAAAAGTATTTAAAATGAAGACAGTGACTGATAAACAATATTGAGTATAATGTATACTTAGACCGCAAGACCTTGATTGTTTAATTATCCTGCTTGCTATCTCCTGTCATCTCCTTCTTTCATGATGCCTTAATGTTATGATTGTCTTAAAGCAAAAGAGCTTAAAAAACGATCTGAGGTACTTGAATTATATTATTTCACATTCATTGTGAAATAAGTTTTTAACCACTTACATTTAGCACTCTGGATGACTGCTTATTGAGTAACAAACCAGTACTCCTAACTAATACAGGGATTGTGAAGATCGAGATTCAGCCTTGCGTTTGGTAGAATTTTGAACTTGATGTTCGGATCAGGAGTCAGGTGCCCTACTCTTCGACTGCTGTGTCTGAGATATACTCATTTGTATGTCAATATTCTTGAATTGAAAAATCCTCACACAAACTGAATTTAGAAAGAAATATATGGATGGTAATCTAGCATATAATTTTCATAAGCTGTATATATATGCATTATGCTTCAATGTAAATATGATAGCAAAGTATACTGAAAATATAAATGTTAATTTCAGGATTATTATATTGAAGAATTAGAGAAGGACGATGTGTCTCTACTGCCTAAAGTGATAACAAATGAATACAATTCTTCAGATAGGTGACTATGTTTATATACAGTTAAACCACAATAATAAGACCAGCCATTGGTTCTGAAGAGTCGGTATTAGGTGTGAGGTGGTCTGATTATTGAGTTAAAATCTGTTGTTATAAATAAGGCAGTCTTAGTACTGGTTGATAATTAAATCAAGGAAAACAGGTTTGGTCAACAGTGCCACCATGTTTAATTGAGAAATCGTTGAAAACAACATTAAACACATGACGGCCTTTGATAAAATTTCTGTTTCAGTAATGTAAACATTATGGTATGATAAATGTTTCTATTGTGTATATATTGGGTGTCACTAGAAAGTTCAATAAATCCCTCAAACAATGTCAAATAATTTAAAAGAGTGTATGCAATGCTGTGGAATTCTAAGCAATACAATATTTGAATTATTGGAAATATTGTAAACTGATTTTGCAGTGTATTTATTGACATTCAATTTGTGTCCTTTACTGGTAACATATTTGAATCAATTTTGATGCATTTATTTTAATTGCAGACAGAAGCTGTATCTTCAAGGTGGGGTTCTGTTTATCACTTCTCGTATACTTGTTGTTGATTTACTCACAGAACGAGTTCCTGTGGAAAATGTTACTGGAATCATAGTTTGTAGAGCTCACAGGTGAGTGATATCATACACACAATGTACTAACTGCTATTACAAATGTTGAACAGAAAAGTTGCTGCATTCTAGAAGTTGGATTTAGACTATATCCCTGCATAATAGTTTTTAAAAATATAACCAAGGAGTAATACAACGTACATATGAACTGATTACTTTTCATAACATTTACTCTAAAAAAGTGTTGTCTATCTTCTCTCCCTTAGCAAGCAGATATTCAGCTCTGCAAATGTTGCAATCTGTCTGACTGTCAGCCATCACAGCTTATCTGACATGTCTATGTCTTGGAGTAATTTTCAGTGAATTATTATGATTCAACTTTGCCAAGGCAGGATTTGAACTCGCAACCCTTGGATCAGGAGTCAGGCACTCTACCCCTCGACCACTTAAACCTCCCTACATCAAATATTACACTTACATGTATCAACTGTACTATGTGCAAACAATGATCAAGTCCAGGTGCTTTGGTAAAATAATGCATGCATTCTACTATAATAATTAATATGGTTTATTGGAACCAGTAATTGTGTAACAAATAAACTTAATTCCAGAATTGTTGAATCGTGTCAAGAAGCTTTCATTCTACGACTGTACAGACAGAAGAATAAGGCGAGTATAATCTCATGTTTCCAATAATTTCTTCAAACTTATATGTATAATGTGATAGTTATCAAATGCTCTACTGAAATACGGCATTCTGTTTCTTGCTACTGCAAATATACTTCAAGTTCACTTGTCTGCAGTGTAAATTGTCTACAAAACAAATAGTGACATGTTAGCTTAAATGTTCCATGTCTGTATATCTCATACTGCATAACTGATAATGCATTCTTGTATTCAGTTTGAAATAATTCCATTTGTTGTGTAAAAAAAGTTAATTAAATTCAACAGACTTTTTCAGCTTTTCATAATGTCACAGCGACGTTAAACCTGACGAGATAAATAAAAAAATTGATAAAAAGTTGACATCTAGAAGATCTAGTTGTTATTTAGTATCTTAGCCTTTTATTCTACTGTCCAGGTCTGCAGACTATTACTGTGATTACATCACATCATCAGTATCTCATTCATTTGTCAACTAGAACAAACACCAATACCATACATGAAAACAAATACCATTGCAACGGACTAACATACATGCCATTACAATACATATCAGTAGCAACATTAATGTTGTGCATTCCTATCTTAATATATGTCATACAACACTGTTTGAGTTGAGTGATACTTGCCTCCCTGATAGTAGACAAACTGATTTGTTGTTTAGCTGTGAATAAATATGCTGATAATATAACAATTAACATTCACCAAAACAAAACCAGTACAGTACTTCAAAATATACACTCTGGCATTGCTATAAGACAAGCACTAAAATCTACCTACTGTGATAATAATGTTTATCTTTTCAAAATACATTTTGTTTTTTTACAGACTGGTTTCATTAAAGCATTTTCCCATAATGCAACAGCATTCACCGCTGGTTACTGTCATGTTGAAAGGATAATGAAAAACTTGTTTGTTAGAAAACTATTTTTGTGGCCAAGATTTCAGGCAAATGTACAGGAAACATTTGATAAGCAAAAGGTAATTTCATTGTACATTGCATTGTGCATTCTCTTGACGTCTTCGTAAGTTGTCACATCCAAAATTGTCAGCAAAGTAACATACTGGTTCTCTGCTTCAGTCAAGATTCTGGTTTAGTTTGTGAACAAATGACCTCTGGCATCTGCCGTTCAATATCTTCCCATGTGACTTATGGGATTTATTGATTTCAAAATTCATCTGAACTTTTCAGCATTATCCAGTTCAATAGCTTTTTGGTGAAGTTATTGTCCTTCTGAAATTGTTAATGAAAATTGTTCGTCTGGACTATTCATCCCAAAATGCTGGTTGGATTCCAATCAAACATAGTGGAAAGTATTGTCAAGCTGAAATGGGCTTATTGTCATTGGGGTTCAGTGTTTTTAACAAAAAATTTACCTATGAATTGTTTATTTATATACTTGGTTCTCACTACTCCGTAGACATCTCTTGTTGCATATCAGCCAAACTTTGTGCGAAGTGTCAGTATCAATGATCCTATTGAGAGCATGTAGATAAATGCTTTCTTTTAAAAATTATTCCCTTGGTTTTTTCTCTTAAAAGAAATTTGTATTTAGGAATATTTTGTGTTTCATAAAATAAACTATTAGTCCGACGATACTACATCCTAACTCCTTCGTCACCCCCCTATGATCGATTTATGGAAGCCGTCTTATTGTCTGCTCCATGTTTGTACTGGTGGGACACCCAGAAATGTTGGTTAGGTCAACTGATTGTAATGTTTTATTGTAAATTTCTTAAATGGCAACATTATCTCAACACTAACTAAGATTAAATGCTATATTGGTGTACATACAGATTGATGTGGTTGAGATTCATGTACACCTGACAGATTGTATGGTAGCTTGTCAAGCAGCATTATTAGATCTACTCAATGCTTGTATCAAGGAACTCAAACGATGTAATACTGCTGTAAGTATTGTCATATATTCTCTGTAAATGATGGAAATCATAAATGCTGATATTTGGGCCATTGAAACATTTTGGAATGCACTATATAGTTAAATGAGATCCAGACATTGGCCAGATGTCTGTTTACATGATAATCACAGCATTGGTTGGCAATATTGTCCTGCCTAGGCTGCCATTCAAACAAGGGAACAAATGTCCTTCAGTTTTCATTCTTCTGTGTAAGATCTTATAGCTGTTACCATTTAATATGATGTGATGTTGAAGTGTTCCTTGGTGTTCGTAATAACAGAAATCATTTGCTTTTAACTAAATAAAATTATTGCCATGGCAATTCTGGCAAATAAGTCTTGATTCTCAGACAAATGTCTGGCCATTTAATTGATGTCTTGCTCCATACTTGATGAAATGAATTTGAGTTCAAAGAACAAACACTCTTAACCTCAGTAGAGTCGGACCTTGTTTATTTGACGGCCTTCTTTCCGAATACTTCGTACCATCCGAAATGAATATCAGCTCATGAGATATCTTCTCTTATGTATGTCGAATTGAAATGGGCTATTCATATTCATAACCATATAATATTCGAAACAAAATTTCGGACCTAATGAATTCGAACGAACAAGGTCCAACTGTATTAACAGATGTATTTAAAATTCTGATTAAAAAAATTATATATTACCTATTTTCTTGTAGATTGATTCTGAAGATGTAACAGTTGAGAATGCTATATCGAAGTCCTTTGATCAAATGATACGTCTACAGTTGGACCCTATCTGGCATCAACTGGGACCTAAAACCAAGCAACTTGTGAATGATATTAAGACACTTAGACTAATACTCAGGTATTTATGTGAACCCAGGTACATGGTGTGTCCCACAGTTCTTATTTAATAACCATTTCATCTAAAATGTTGTTTGTCATCATTTGGATTAGACTACCTTGATGACTGTTATTGCTGTCTGCCCTTGCTACTTATTTAACATAAAAGTAACATTCTAGCTGTGCAGAATATTTTAATTCAGATATAAGTGTTTTGTTAATTATTAAAATGTATTGAAGATACAAATACAAGATAGATAGTCTTTCTTACATTAATTCTACATTATTTTATATTGTTCATTATTTAATAACTACTTATGTTTTACATGAGTTTTATTTAGTGGATTACCCTGTCAGTGAAATATAAGTGAGGTTTAAAGTCATTTGTTGTTCTATTACATTTTGTCAACATATTTTCACTTGACTTTTGAATTTGATGAGCTGATGTTTATACAAATTTTTCAATTCAAAAAAAATTGAAATTGAAGTTTATACAAATAGTACAGATAATAATGCACTGATTTACAGTACATCTTTAACATTCATTGCAAGTTACATAGAATGATGTTTTGTATTGAAATTTCTGTTCAATTAAACCCTTGGAAATTTGGATGATGAATATTGTATATTAATTACTTAATATTCTAACATACGGTGATTATTGCAGGCATTTAACACAGTATGATTGCGTTACATTTTACAACATGGTAAACTCAGTCAGGACGAGTGAGAAAACATTTGGTAAAAATGCTGGCTGGTTGTTCCTTGATTCTGCTGATAATTTGTTTGTGGTAAGTGCTGTAGTTTGTTACATAGCATTTCTGTTGTCCAGTTTATGTGAAAATCATCTATACTAAATACAGTGCAATGTCCTCTCAGCAGCACCTCTTGTATACTTATTTTGACCATTGTTTAAAGGTTTTACTCTAGAGAAGATAAATTTATTGTAAAATATTGTAAAACGAGAATACTTCATTCTGTTCTGGAAGAGAAGTTGGTTGTTCTTCAAGAGAGGGCTGCTTTGGGGAGCTTGCACTGTATATTTCAAACTATAATAAGCAAACCAGAGCACCTTAGGCTGTGATGTTTTTCCATCTCTATAATATTAATGATTGCTTTTTGCATATTATGTAATTCAGTAAAATGACACAACTTATGACTTAAAGTAAGTGGACACTGCATTGTTCTTTCATTTCTTGATTTTTAAGCATGCCAGAAACAGACTTTATGGAGATAATGTTAACAAAAAGAAAATGAAGAAAGAAAATCAAATTCCAGGTAAACTTTGATACTGTTGTAATGATCTGATGGCTTTTGTGTAATGTATGTTAATGTCTCTCCAGTACTGACTATATGACCCCTTGATCTCACCTTGACCTTGAACAGGAATGGCATTTTGAACATTAAGTTCATCACATTGTCTCATTATGGTAAACATTTGAAAATCTTTTCAGTTGATGGAAAATGTGGTGTGGCCCTGATTTTAGGACTGGCAGAAATATTACTCTAGAACCAAAAAAACAATGTCTCCTAAAAGTTTGGGTCAACATTATGCATTTATGCCAGTAATTGTATGTAAAATGTGCCTTATCCTGTTTTATCTTTATTAAATGCATGGGGATTCATATGTTTATTCATACAAAAATTGTTTCAGCAAAAAAATGAAGAGCTTTTGTCATAGCTTGCTTGTCGTCATCTTCATTTTCATCAACATATTCCTCAGCATCTGGATACACACACATATTAATATTGCATTTAGCTCAATTCCTGAGAAACTGTAAGTCTCAGTGATAATGTAACCTGCGGACAAGCGACTGCATCCACTTGCAGTGTTCTTGTTTATTTCATGCCAACATGCAAGTATATTTACAATCATTTCAATACAGGTGCTTCAAATGTCCCTAACTTAGAGCCATGTCCAAAATGGGAAGCTTTGTTGGAAGTCTTGGACGAAATATCATTACACAATAAATCAGCAGATGAGAAAATGGGTCCTGGTAGAGTCCTCATCGCAGCTGAAGACGATCGAACATGTGCACAGATAAAGGAGTTTTTGTGTGATGGGAGTCAGAGTTTATTGGCAAGGTTATACAACAGGTCCATTGCAACAAAGGGAGAGTACATTGAAGAAGTTAAGGTATTTGAACACATTACTGGGCATATTTTAAAGGGAGAGTCAATGAAGAAGTTAAGGTATTTGAACACATTACTGGGCACATTTTAAAGGGAGAGTACATTGAAGAAGTTAAGGTATTTGAACACATTACTGGGCATATTTTAAAGGCAGAGTAAATTAAAGAAGTTAAGGTATTTGAACACATTACTGGGCATATTTTAAAGGGAGAGTATATTGAAGAAGTTAAGGTATTTGAACACATTACTGGGCACATTTTAAAGGGAGAGTACATTGAAGAAGTTAAGGTATTTGAACACATTACTGGGCACATTTTAAAGGGAGAGTACATTGAAGAAGTTAAGGTATTTGAACACATTATTTGGCATATTTTAAAGGGAGAGTACATTGAAGAAGTTAAGGTACTTGAACACATTACGAGGGATATTTTAAAGGGAAAGTACATTGAAGAAGTTAAAGAATTTGAACACATAAGAGGGATATTTTAAAGGGAGAGTACATTGAAGAAGTTAAGGAATTTGAACACATTACTGTTTTGATGTCATTGCACTTAAACCCTTTATTAGTGTTCCTCTGATCAATAGATAGTTCCCACATCTACAATATTTACCCCCATTGTTCTGAATTGTCGGCCATTTTGATAGACAAGTTTCCTTAAATTTTATGGGAAATATAATGTAAACGATGATAAACTTATCCGCTATATAAAAATATCTTATTCATTATGCTCATGTGAGCATTTGGCTCAGTTAGTTGAAGAAAAAGTGGTTGTCACATGAAAATTCTCTTGGTATTTTCTCAATTATCACATATTTGGAAATTACTCCTATAAGGGCTTATCAGTTTTGCCTATCAAAATGGCCGACAATTAAGAACAAAGGAGGTAAATATTGTAGATGTGGGAACTATGTATATAAGTCAGAGTTTGAATTACATGATTTGTAGAAAAGTGTATGGCTGAGAACTTTTCAGAAACGTCAGCTTTGTATTATTGTACTAATAGAAATAATTAATGTTTTCTCCCATTTATATGATAAGGACTCGCTGGAAATATATTTCTATGGACTATTTAGCATCTTGTAGGACACTGATATTTTTGTAAATGCTGTATGATGAAAAGTCAACATGATTGACATTGTTATTTAGTGTAAACGTTATTTTCCATGTGAAGAAAAGACCAGTTGGGAGGAAGAAGAAACAGGAGAAAGGGAAGGAGGATAAAGATACGATTACTCTAACACAGATGATGGATAAAGCAGGAGGAGATTCTAAGGTTCTGTTGCTATAGTAACATCATACTCTACAACATAGTTGATCTCATCAGAGATAAGTTAGATTGAATGGGAATATGTTGTTTTGGGTCTTCTATTGCTTTGAGTAATTTTATGCTATATGCCTACTTTAACAGCACTATAAATACTTACTGCAGTGTTACTGATTTGAAACCTTAAATTGCTGTGTTTACAGTTGTTCAGTCGTAATTTTTTAACAGTTGTCTGTTTTATATTACTTTAAGTTGACTTTAGATGTGTTTCTGAGTTTCTTACCTGAACTTACTTATTTGTTTGCTAGGAAATGGAAACTTATCTACATATACCCGAGATGGAGGGTTAAAGATGTCATATATATTAGCTTCAGTCAAATTACTACAGAAAACATATATCTCATACAGTTTCATACATCTTCTGTTTTGGCAGATATGCACTTTATCCACTGAGCCGTATTATATCATGATTGTTGCATGTTTTACAGGAAAGTGACGATATTCCATTTACATCAGATGATGCTTATTATGGTGTATTGCCTGATCCAATCACGGTCATACATCCTCTACATGGTTGCTCCGATCCATTCAGTCTAGTACGAACGCTTGCTGAAGTTCAGCCTAGATATATTGTGTTATATGATCCAGATCTTGAGTTTGTGAGACAGTTAGAGGTAAGAATACTGATCTTAATCTTACGTAATTTATTATTTTCCTATTAATACAATGATGGAAATACTCATTTTGGATGGATATCAATATAGAACTGTCAAAAATATATTATACTGTATGGTTTAACAGTTCGAAGTTTCAGAGCATTGTGTTGTGAAATGTGACATTTTTGTCTGTGTTGATTCCATGCTTAACATACAACAAAACACTGAACATAACATTTGCTGATTTGATGGTATTAATTACATGAGATCGTTTTTATTGTTAGGTATACAGAGCTGCTCACCCGGATCACCCATTACGTGTATATTTTCTTATGTATACTGGGTCGGTCGAGGAACAGAGATATTTGACATCTGTGAGTAAGGAAAATGAAGCATTTGAATACTTAATTAGAGAGAAAGCAGTAAGTGTTCTGTCTGCTTGATTCCGTTTGTGCATTCAATTTATTTGTATGAGTGTATAAGCTCATCTCGTATTTAACGCCAGCTTTTGTGATTAGCATTCAGTCATCCAGTGTCCAGCCCACCATTAACATTTGCTTCGAGGTTGCACCATTTTCTGAATCTAATGGGTCAGTTGTGCTCATTTTTTACAGGAATTATACTGTCATGCTTATTTATCAAATTAGCGGAATTTGACTTATTGAATTAATGTTACAATTACCATGGCAACCAACTTAAAAAGAACTTCCAAAATCGTCCTCTCTGTAGTTGGTTTGGTACTGTAGAAATCTACGGATGAACCTGTACCAACGTTGCTACAAAAATCTTGATCTGTCAAAACTCATGGCAGCCAAGGCATATTTGTTTGTTATATTCTCTGTAACCAGAGTCCAGAATTCAGAAGACATGACCCTTGGGTGACCTACAAAGTTGCCAAAATAATTAGGATCTGTCAAAAAATTGCTGCCACAGTCTAGGGTTGAATTTTGTTGTATAACTCAATTAGGTTTTAGCCAGAGAATTTACAGGGGGGGGGGCATTCTTTCCTAGGGATAGATTTCGTTTCTGTATAATTAACAGTCTATAAATGAAATAGAAGACATTTAAGATGAAAATACTGTTGTCAATGTTTGTTATGATAAATTACACGTATATTTTATAAATATGCATTAATGTGTTGTTGTTGTTTTTCTTTAGACAATGGTAATACCTGAAGAGAGAGAAGGCAAGATGGAAAATGACCAAAGTTTAGCAAGGGATGTAACTCCTGCATCTGCCTCTGTAAATTCAAGGAAAGGGGGACAACTCAACCAGTCTTCTTCTGCTAATAGAGTAAATCATTTGTTATAGTATTGAATATTTAGAAGTTACTATACTTGTCAGGGTGGATTTGTTTAATAGCATACGGTCAAAAGTTAATTTTTTTTGAAAACAGGATATATGTGTATGACTAACTCATTCTCTTTATTTAAATACACCGTAACTGAACATGGATCTAGAAATCTCTTATTCATAATTTATCAGTTCATATAATTGATTCTCATTAGATGTAACTGTATTATTTCTTCTAGTTTAGTAATTGATACATTTGCTTATTACAAATAACAATTATGAGCGAAAGAGATCATTTACTGGAGTGAATGCTTTAAATAACGTAGTAAGGTTATGTCAGCTAGTGAGCTACAAAACTAAAGTCTTGTTATCCACAAAGATGGGCATATTGTCAAAAATATTGACAGCAGATTTAGTTACCTAAAAATATATATTACTTTTTTAATTCAATGTTATTTTTAACAGATTATTGTTGATATGAGAGAATTTAGGAGTGAATTACCATCATTGATACATAGAAGGGGTATAGATATAGAACCAGTGACAATAGAGGTAAGTATTGCTATTCTTTGAATTACACCCTTCTTATACATCAAGACCAGGCAGATAGTTCACAGACTAAGGTAAAGACAGCAATTACAGTTTAACTTTTTACAGTAGTTCAACCGTGTCAGTTTTTACCCGTAATGAGAGATTTCTCTCATATGAAACCTCCAATTGCTAAAGACAGGTGTGAATAAGGGTAACTTTGTACGATTACGGTGCAACCTCGACAGAGCAGTCCTCTCTAGAGCAACATTCTCTCTAGAGCAACATTCTCTCAACAACAGCCATACAACATTAGCCAAACAACAACAGCCATACAACAACAGCCATACAACAACAGCCATACAACAACAGCCATACAACAACAGCCATACAACAACAGCCATACAACAACAGCCATACAACAACAGCCATACTACAACAGCCATACAACAACAGCCATACAACAACAGCCATACAACAACAGCCATACAACAACAGCCATACAACAACAGCCATACAACAACAGTCATACAACAACAGTCATACAACAACAGTCATACTACAACAGCCATACAACAACAGCCATACAACAACAGCCATACAACAACAGTGATATTTGATAGTTTGTAGAATTGAGTAACCATGCTGATTTTGTTTTTGTTCACCAGATAACCCGTGATAATTCTCAATGTGTGTGCTGCTCATTAACATGTACTTTCTGTTACATACTTTCTTAATGCTCTTGTATTTCCCAGGTTGGTGATTATATTCTAACACCAGATATATGTGTCGAGAGAAAGAGTGTGTCAGATTTGATAGGATCGCTAAATAATGGACGTTTGTACAACCAGTGTGTCTCGATGTGCAGATACTATAAACGTCCTGTACTGCTCATTGAGTTTGATCCGAGCAAATCATTTTCTTTGCAGGTTAGTAATAATTCTTGAGTAGTTACAAAACTTGTGGACATTGTTAATGAATGTTGTTGCTTTTATCAGGAGCTACAGTTATTTAATGATTGCAAACATTATTTGAGGTCTTATTATTGAGCTTTGAGCCTAATATTTGTTGAATTATCTATTATATGTTAATTTCTCAATTATTAAAAGGATGTTCATACTAAAGCCTGTGTATCAGATTTCTTTGTGCAGTTGATGTTGAAGTTTTCAGATTGTTTATAGACTGCAACAGGTCAGATAGTGTTCTCAGACTTGGGACAGTGTTCTCGGCCTGTCACAGACTAGGCAATGTTCTTGGTCTATCATTTGCTAGACAATGTTCATTGACTGTCACAGGTCAGACAATGTTCTCAAAATTGACATGACCTACCAATGTGCAATGATGTAACATGATGAATATCCTTGCATTTGTATGATATATTATTGTATTTCAGGCAAAGTATTCACTGTCAAATGATGTATCCATGCAGGAAACTACAACTCGTCTGTCCTTGCTTACTCTACATTTTCCCAAGCTACGTGTGTTATGGTGCCAGAGTCCCTATGCCACTGCTGAACTCTTCGAGGAGTTGAAGGTACCTGGTTAATCTGAACTATCCCCCAACTTCTGCAGCCCAATACAGGGCCTGAGGTTATAAATATTTGGATCAGTCTACATGCTCCACACTCTTATTGCTCCATTCTCATTTTATTCTAAACTTGTTTCTAATGAATACATGTTTATGTTATTTCTTTTAGTATGTACTCGCATTAAGTTTGCTGCATATATAGTACTGTATAATCAGTTTCTGTGAAAATATTGAGCTAATAAAATGGTTGCGTATACTAATAAATGTTTTTTTACATAGCGATGGTTTTCAGAGTTCACTAAATTGTTCTTGTCTAGTTAAAATCAGTGTGACACATGATAATAGTACAACCTGCACTGAAGAGGTCCTCTGTCAGTCTTGTACAGATTGACTTTCTTTGGCTAACCATTGGTTCTGTTATTGCTGTATTTAACAATCAATTTGGTTAATTTCAATACCCTTTTTTCTCGTTTTATTAATATTGGTCGTATTTTGGCATCAAATAAGGTGGAAACCGTTTCAATGGTGATACAATATATAAATGTTAATACAAGTACATCTTGTATATAAATACTTGTAACAAATTTGAAACAGTCTTCCAATGTCTTTGAATAGATCATATTGTGTTTTATGGTCCTATTAGTACATTGAAAAGTATTTTATTACGTTTTTTGAATATTACCTGTGATTATAGTACTTCATGAAATTATTACTATATATGGCAATGTTATGTCTCCTTTATCATTTGCACTGTGAATTAATTATCTGGTTTTCATTTTTCCAGATGGGAAGGGAGCAGCCAATAGCCTCTGAGGCCATGAATAAAGGATCCTCTGAGGACCCCGAGTTATCTGATCGGTATAGCCATAACCCTCAAGTGAGTTTGATATTATAGTCATTAACACAAAAATTTACTATGTTTGAATAACTCATTATTCTATCTAGGCATTGTGTTTATGTGATCAACTCTGTGTGACCGATGCTAGAATCAAAATAAATAACTATTTTTATATCATAAATGAGTTCGCAGATACGTTATAATACCCATGTAGTATTTGTGACAATTCACTACTGACATTACAAAGGACACGACTTCAGAATAATCTTGCAGAAATGAATGCTTCTATAATGCTTGGGAAAAAGTTAATTTATTTGAGATTTAAGATATACATAAATGTTACATTCGTATTCATAAATTATTGAATTGAATTTCTGAAAACTTGGTCACTAAATTCCATAATTCATGACTGCTCTTTTAAGATCCTAATTCCTATATAATATCTGTTAGGTTATATTTTTTTACATGTATTTCAACACTTACATTTCAGGATCTGCTACTTCGAATGCCTGGTATTAATTCAAGAAACTATCGTAATATAATGAACAAAGTAGAGAATCTGGTAGAGTTATCTTCTCTTTCTGAGGAGGAATTAAGTGCTATTATGATGAACTCACGGCATGCTAAGCAATTATCGAACTTCTTGCATGAAGAAAATGATCCTACAAAATCTAACAATTCTGGAAGTGATGATATTAAATCGAATGCTGGAAAGCGTTGGAAGAAAAGAAAGAGATAACAGCTATTTTGTGTTCAATTTCATACACGATATTATTTAATTTACCTTATTTTATACATATGCTATTATGATTTTTGTGCTTACCATCTGGTATTATGAATGAATTTCTTCACTTTTACACTCAATGGTTGTCCCAAAATAGCCCATAAAGTTACAGTCACAGAATGTTATAGTTTAGGTTCCCCAAAGGAGTAAATGTAGTGGCTGCTTTAGCCATCAATCTATCCATCAGTCACGCTTACCTTGTCCTGGGCAGAACTCCAGAAGTATTTAAAATTGTTCAAAGTTACTTGGTAGAAGTCTAGAGCACAAACCATTATTTTAACTCATGTTCTGGTGGAATTATCTCCCTGTAGAAATCTTTGAATTGATAAATTGAAGGTAGATGCTTGTCGACGTAAAACCTCAAAGGCACTTGTGGTATTTTATCACATATACTTAGTAGGTGGTAATGAGATGAAATGCAGTTCATCTGTCCACCCATTTGTATAGTAACAAAAGTACTTAAGAGATTTCAATTTAAAGTTAGCATATAGATGTATAGTCTTTGTGTCCAGGGTAATAATGAATATTGAATGGATTTCATTGGAATGGTTAGTCAACTAAATATCAATTTAAGGAAAGATTTATGTGTCTGTGGCAATTTGATGGATTTAAGCAGCTGAAAACATGGCATCAGGAGGCATTGGTTGGTTCCAGTTATAACTTTGTTTATTACTCTCAACAATATAACCGCAACGGTCATTTGTAAATTTTCAAAATGTGTACAGTAGATGTGTTAAACGTCACTAATTGTTTATGCCCCCACTATGAAAGTGGGGGGTCGCTTATAGATTTGCCCTTGTCCGTCCGTCCTTCCGTCGGTCACAAAGTCTTGTGTCACTTATATCTCCAAAAGAATGTGACAGAGAGTCATACAACTTAACAGGAATGTTCACCAGCCTATGCAGTTGGCACCTGGGGTTTCATGTTTGGTTGTGCCCAGTAAGTGCAGAGTTATGGCCTATGACTTAGTTAAAATATAGCCTATAGAGTATACAATCTTGTGTCATGCATATCTCCAATACAATATGAGCCAGAGTCATAAAACTTTACAGGAATGTTAACCAGCATGTGAAGTTAAGCACCTGGGACTTCATGTTTGGCTTTGCCCAGTAAGCGCAGAGTTATGGCCCTGGACTTAGTTCAAATATAGCCTATAGAGTACTCGTATACAATCTTGTGTCACTCATATCTCCAATACAATATGGGGCAGATTCTTAAAACTTTACAGAAATGTTATCCAGCATGGGAAGTTGTGCACCTGTGGTTTCATGTTTGGCTGTGCACAGTAAGTGCAAATTATGGCCCTTGACTTAGTTAAAATATAGCCTACATAGTTTGCAATCTTGTGTCACGCATATCTCAAAACGTATATGAGCCAGAGTCATACAACTTTACAGGAATGTTCACATGCTAAGTTATGGCCCTTGACTTATTGAAAATATAGCATACAGAGCATGCAATCTTGTGTGGCACGTATCTCCAAAAGTATAGGACCTAGACTCACAAAACTTTACAGGAATGCCCACCAGGGGTTGTGCACCTGGGGTTTCATGTATGATTACACCCATTAAGTGCAAAGATATGACCCTTGACTTATCACTATAATCAGTACAGTTGTTCACTTGGTAATTGTGATACACATTCACAAACTGTGTGCAGAATAATAGCATTTGCTTTTGTGACAAAGGCTGAAAGTGGGGGCATCTGTGTCCTATTGACACATTTCTAATTAACTATTAATTCGGTAAACATATCACATGTCATACTTGCACCATTTTGGGACAACCATCATAATACATTATATCAGGTATAAACAAAGGGCATTAAATGCTGTATTGATTAGTTTTTGTGATCAATTTATCTATTTACTAATTGGCATAAAAGGCGTATGATACTTTTTTTTTCATTGAATATTGAAATTTTAGGGATGACATACTATCTACTGATGTAGAAATAGTTTAAATATATCTGCTCAGGAAAAATGTTTGTAAACACTAATTGTATTTATGTCATATTAGTGATCAAAGAGCAATTGCTTGCTGTTCATGTCCATGGTAGAGGGGGCCTCTGTGGTTGCATGGTTATGGTCACTGACTTCCAATCAGTTGCCCCTTATCGCTGTGTTGAAACCCCACCTGGGATGTAGACATTGTAAGTAACATTAAATGTATTGATATAGTAATGAGGTTAATACTAAAATACATCATAGCAATTATTTTAATGGTATGTCTTACTTGAGTTTAAGAATATTCAACATGAACTTAATTTATTCAAGCAATAAAATTCTATTTAGTTTACTTGTGTTTGTGCTTATTATACAGACCAATGCTTCACAAAGCACTTTGACTGAATTAAGGAGAGATTTTTGAATGCAGATGTTGATGTGTATGCTTTTTTTTCAAACACGACTGCATGATCTAAACCTAGGTCTTGGGTGATGTAATAAATAAACTTGTTAAATAAACACTTTCTATCTCTGGTCAAAATGAAGGCTTGTTGTAGCCACATACTGGTTCATATGTAGTCAATATAGTTTTTACTAAGTCACTTGGTCAAATTACGTAAACAAACTTCAATACTCTGCAGTCCACATGAATCCTGATCAGATTGTTTGTCTGTATCAAAACTTGCTATCACTCAGATGCCTTATTTTCTATCTCATTTACATGGAATCTGGTTAAAATCATTGTCTTTAGGAATGAAATAAAATGTACATGCCTTGTTACAATTTTTGTCAGGTACTCGATATGATGCATGTAAATCATCTTAGTTTTTAAAATACAAGCATTCAACAGGCCATCCCACTAATGATGCAAACATAATATTATGTTGATTTTCTTTCTGATTATATTCAGTGTTTCAAATTCATTTTATGATCAATAAAATAGTTCCAGTAACTTAAATAGCAGGATTGGGTAATAATTGGTTAAAACCTCAACTATATATACATAGTATCATATTACTACTAAAACGTAGCAAGTACTCACAAGTTGAAAACTGCAAGGGTAACCGATTTTCGTAATTATGTTTTAGTTTACAAAATGATGAAGTTAAATAACTTGCAATTCTCTCCAATATTTTAATGCACTTTTACAAATTGCATGATGGGATTATAAAACATTGTAGTCTCAAGTTTTCTTTATACTCGCATTTTATAAAGCATACACCAAGCATCCCATAAAACTTGTAAGGCCGCCTCCATATAAGGCCCCATCATCATGCACGACGTGTTTAATCCACACTTCATCTCCAGTTTGTAGTTGCATAGGTAAAGTCACCGACCCTTGTTCAGGAGGACCACCGATGTCATCAACATAAGCACCAGCTAAGTACACGCCATTCTTCATCACGCCTACATGGAGCTCACCGTGATCATTCCAGTAACTTGATATAGACACGGAGAATATGTACAAACCAGACATTGGGGCAGTAAATGTACTTGTGCGGTTATTGTAGCCTCCGCCGATGTTTAGTTTGACATTCGGAAATGGTATTGTGGAGCCAACTGTGATGTGTTCTAAGCCAGCATCTTGGTCTAATGTTGCATGGAAGGCGGTAGTTTCCATGTAGCCTTGGCGTTTGTACAGCAAATCTTTAACTGTATTGTCTAAAATACAAGATTAATTTGACTTTATTATGTAAGCTGTTTTGCATAAAATATATAAACTGTGGTACAAAATTCATCGTCTTTTTGTGCGTACGTATTCCCTTACATCTATAGACGACTGCATGTGGCGGTAAGATACTTCATTTGGATGTTAGTAAGCAGCATTGCATTATTTTTGCTCTTCTCAGATGGCTACAGGGCAGTTTCCAACCACCTGAATTGCATTTCATTTTACAAGAAGAAACTCTTGTTAGTTCGATATTGACGTGTTTCTTAACCGAAAGTAGCCTATTTTAGAAATCGAAGCGAAAGTAGGGATTTTGACAAATCGTAGATGATGTTCTAATTTATCATGTTGATGACGAATAGTAAATTACACACGGTTTCAATGCATAAAAAAATTCCAATACGTGGTTACATGTCAGAAATTGTCACATTCAACAAAGTATGCCAAGAGTTAGACAGTGACAGGGGAATATCTTCGAAGAATCTAGGAGATAAATATCTTATTTTCGTCGGCAAGAATATTATACATTTATTACATAAAATTTATAATTCCGCTTTAACGAATTATTTACGAGTTATTTATTGGTTCATACATTTCCATACATTTACTATTTCTAAATTCATTTTACTAGAAAACTAATTATATTGAGAAGTTTTTGTTATGTTTTCCTGTCTCTATGAGATCACACAAAAAGTAAACCCTGATAACAATATTAAAATTAGCCTAGTGCTGAGACATCAAAACACCAACCTTTACCAATATTCAAGTTTTCGGTTAGAACAATTTTCAGTTTCTTCAACATTTTGTTTTGTTGGTTGATTTCATTGTTTTGATGAGCAATGTGTCTATCCTGTGCTTCAAGATGATGTTTGACTTTAGTTAACGCTCCTTCGACATTTTGACGTAGTTGTCTTTCACGGTCGAGTTCGTTCTGCAGGTTTGTAATTAGTGTATCTTGCTCCTGTTGGCGTGTAGCGCGGAACTGGTCTGTAATGATGATACTATACAGTTATGCATGTATTATAGGTCAATGATTTCGGTGTTTCATTGTTTATATAGTTGATGTACATACTATCATTATAACAAAACAATGCCTCCCACACATACCTCTGGGAAAACAGCAGTCCACAAAACATCAGGCATTCATGATGTACAAGGGTAAATACGCAAGAGAAAACAGGGGCGCAAAGAATGGCATGACCGACCATAAAGGACAACTTAGGAAAATTAAGTAGTACAAACATGGGGGATTTAATGGATGGAATACATCACGGAGCTAGTAACAATGGGCCGAAATGGGGAAGAAAAAAACATGAACACTACATTCAGTGGAAGAATTGAACATACATCTAAAACATAAATAGAAATAATCTGTGCATGGCAACTCTCATAACTCAAAACTTCCTTTATCTGATTTACATCGTGTACATTATAAAGAGTCACAGCTATTTCTGCTTAATGTGAGAATTGTTAAGGCTTGCCATGTGACCTAGATTTACGCTCTCTAATCAAATTAAAGTACAGATTAAAGTACACACGAAGCGTGATAGATAATTTAAATCAGTCAGGTTGCATACCTAACTGACTAAATGGAAACAAAAAAAAGATATACGGCGTAGATGGAATGATGTCTTGCTGTATACATTTACTTAAAACAAAAGAGTAGAAATTTTCCATTGATAGAAAAGATGTGTATATATACACATGTTACTATTGCATCAAACCTTGTATTCTGTATCTTAGGTGCAAATTACAACTAGAATAACCCTACTTTTTGTCTGAGACTTGTGAACATATCATTAGAAAAACCAGAGGATAGCTTATACTTGGAAATATGTTGGCCTCATTGAAGAGGAAATGATCAAGCATTAATTAATGTAGATTTGCTGCAACCTTCTTTGGCAAATAAAAAAAGTGTTTGAATTATTGCAGCAAAACAATGGTCCCTTAATGCACGTAATATATTACATATATAACATGAGAATGTGAGAAAGTGATGTCACTTAACACGCATCTGTTGTTACATTGTTTCTGTGAACATTGTTATGAAATTATACTTTGGTTATATTTTGGAAAAAAATCTTTAGCAGGCAGACAAACGGATGAACAGACAGATAAATCCATGAAAGGTACTTCTTAACCACCATATTCTCCCAAACCCAAGTGCTGAGTATCAGGTTTATATCTTAAATACTCAAAAGTATTATTGCAACATGCACATTCTCAAATTTGTCAAAATGAAAAACAAGAAGAAAATGATCTCTATGTTGCCCTCTATCCGCATGTCAAGTTTAAGGATAATATCAATATTTATGTATTTCAAGATATTTCCGGATTGATAAATAGATGAAATAAACTAAATAAAACTTATGCTGAATAGATGCCTTTAAATGATAGAGTAACACTCGTACACCATTATGAAAACATTAACTCTATAAGTGGAAGGAACATAAAAATATCAATGAAGGATTAATGGTCGACTTTTGAGGTTAACTCGGAGGGGACATCCGCCTCAATATGCCTATCGGACCTTTGATTGTTCATTTCACCATATTTCTTATCTTTGGCGACGATTACATACAGGTAGTTGGGCCAAACATGATGCACATTTATAAACAATGATTTTCCAACTGTACAATGCATCCTCAAACGTTACAGAAAACTTTCAGTCCAACTTTTATACCAGCCAGATAATCTGCCTCACTATTACCATCAACTCCACTTAATGCAACAAGTTTGACTTAAGAACCAACAGCACAAACCTCTTCCTTGTATTGACTGCAATAATGGTGCACGTACTTATTCCTCATTCTTTTAGTTTGTTTTCGTTAAATAAATTCATTCTTGTCAAGTAACAGAATTATACACTACTCAATAAAAATAACAATATTGCGTTATATCTTTACTTGCCTTTCTCTTCCAACGCTTCAAGTCTTGACAAAAGTCCATCGAAAGATTCGACGTTATTTGTTGCGAAAACCCCAGCCAGTCTGCTGAACACTATAAGCATATAATAGCACTGCTTCATTGCGTAGCTTCGTTTAGTTATGACAAGCTCATAGACGTCTGGTCTACGTCTGCTTATCTTTACTATCTCTTGACCTTGGATAGTAGCGATAGAAACAAAAACATTGTTCGACCACTTAGAAAACCAGTTTGTTAATCGTTTGCCCACTATTTGTGCTAGTGAAACATTGTAATGCGTGAAATATATCTATTTTAGGATATCAATACTCATCTATAGCCACTGTACACATTCCATTGCAGCAACATTATAACAATGACAACGAATTTGAGCTTTCTACGAGGAATGTTTATTTTGCAAATTTATTTTACATGCTCGTGCAACTTAACTTATGAATAATGAAACTGTTTCTGTAATAAATATAGGAATATATCGTATTGACTATCTATGTATATTGTTTTGCCTAAAAGAAATCGTATAAAGTAAAATGAAGCGTGATAGAAGTTATTTATGATCACTATCAATTTACACCCGAGTACTCTGAATTTCTGCAATGAAATTTACCATGGTACGTTTTGCATTTTTGGAATAAGCGACGGTATGAATAGATCGTTTCTCAATACATTTGTATATACTTTTTATGATCATTATTTATGTCTGCCGCTTTTTAAATAATCAAAATAATTATTGATCACCAAATATTTTCTTGGTGAGAAACGCTTAGTTCTTGATTGTATTTTGATCTCGTTGCCGCGATTTTGTCAGTATAACAAACAGTAGTACAGGGTTGTTTCATATATATACAATGTATTTCGTTTTCTGCCGCAATCTGTTTAAATTGGGTGTGTTTACATACACGTCTTGTTATTTTTTTATCTCGGGGGGGGGGGGGGGGCAACAACAAAAAACAAACGCTTATATGACACTCGTGTTTATCTTTCATTTACACATGTACCATGAATACCAAAGTGTGTAACTAAACTTAGCCTATATAATACGCATATATACTAAACAAATAAAAAACTTTCGCTAAATTTGCTTGAACATAGCTA
This sequence comes from Mactromeris polynyma, assembly GCA_032209605.1. Lineage (NCBI taxonomy): Eukaryota > Metazoa > Mollusca > Bivalvia > Venerida > Mactridae > Mactromeris > Mactromeris polynyma. Next base: position 6,936,342 of record JASFXZ010000001.1, read on the forward strand.
GATGAAAACAAATCGGGGGAATCATTGTTATATATGCGTTTAAAGAATCTTCCATGATGCATCGTGTGGTGCAAAAATGATGGCCAAAGGTTAACAGAAAATGGGGAACATTTTGACCAAGAGAGGTGGGGGTTAAACACAAAAATAACACTTAATAACGGGTATGATCACCTCTTGAGTTGACCACTGCAGTGTATCGCCGGCGCATATAATTGACTAAGCTGTTGATTTCTGCCTGTGGAATATTGTTCCATTCCTGAATAAGCGCTTGACGAAGTTCGTTGACGTTAGCAGGTGGGTTGGGACGACGCCTCACTCGTCTGTCCAGAATATTCCAGACGTGCTCGATTGGGTTGAGATCAGGACTTTTAGCGGGCCAGTGATCAATGAAATCAATGTTATTTGTTATTAGAAAATTTACAGTGTATCTAGCTGTATGAGATATGGCATTATCATGCTGAAAAATCGAGATGTTGGCGTTGTTATGGACAGAGGAATGACGTGATGAGCGAGAATTTCTTCGCAGTAACGCTGAGCATTTAAATTGCCATTACTGACGACTAGTGGTGTACGATAACCATGGGCAATGGCTGTCCAAACCATGACAGAACCTCCACCCCCGAAACGATCTGGTTCAAGAACACAACATTCAGCATAGTGTTCATTTCTCTTCACCCTGCCATCACATCGATGCAAACAAAATCAGGATTCATCAGAAAAAAGAACGGTATTCCAGCGTCGTCGTTTCTAACGAGTGTGTACACCTGCCTAATTAAGACGATTTACACGATGACGTCCGTGTAAACCGTTCTCCCGCAGACGATTGCGAAGAGTTTGCCTACTGATTCGGTTATTATGAAGCCCAGGTGTGTTAGCAGCAGTAGCAGTGGCAGTTTGGAATCGATTGCGCAAATGCGTGTTCATTAAATAGCGGAATTGACCACGCGTTGTAACACGTGGACGTCCACGACGTGGCAATTCGTCGGTGTGACCTGTCGTTATAAATCGTGTGCGAAGATATCGTTTCGCTCGACTAGAACTCCCAGCATGCATTGCAACGTCTTTTGTCGACATGCCAGCATCAAGCATGCCAATCGCACGTTCGCGTAAATTATTGGGTATTCTTGGCATACACAAAATGCAACTTATTTTTTTACAAATTTTGAAGCGTTTTCGTTCACTTGACAACAATGTCAGAAAGACAAGTAAACAAGTTGAACAAGTCATGCACGTGCAAATCGAGTTTCACGTTGTTGACGATTAATAGTGCAAACATAATCGCTAAAATTAATGAATCCTGATAAAACAGGTCAAGGCCAGTATTACCTATCTACTCTCTTTACACAATGATTTCTTTAACACAACAAACAATATGTGTACAAATCGGAAGTGTCTTTTTTTGTTCAGTGTATATGTCTTGGCTACATGACAACCTATTTTGAAATCGCCCACGAAAGTATAATGGTGTTACAATTTGTATACACTAGTATAATGGTTATAAATGTTAATGCTGTACGGTATTTACATATAATGTAAGAACGGTTACTACATATATATCTATCATATTTATATGTCATGAATTATCTCCCATTGTTCTTTCTTTTAAATACACATTGTCAATGTACAAGGAACTCAATCACCATTGCTCGAGTCCACATACGTAGATAGGGGTACAGTTTACTAAGTCATGCAACAAAACGCATTAGTTGTTGTCAAATGAACTCGAGTAAACAATATGTTTTACATTATACCAATATCAAATGACTTATGCGCTAAATATAGAACCGTAAACATATTAGAACAGTGGTTTTCTTTGAACATCACATATTTTCAAAATAAAGTACCCAAGGTTTTGGCAGAAAATATGTTGTCCTGACACACACAATTCAATAAAATATGTTCTTACATGAATGTAAAGCATTCTATTAAAGAGAACATCATCATTTCTTTCTTCAGACAAACAATTCTTGTTTTACAATGTTATTTAAACACATTTCATCCAGATATGTGTTAAGAACTTTGCTAGAGGAAATATTTATAAACACTACTGGAATTTTGACTATATTATATCTTCAAGGTTATAAAACCTACACACAAACACGTTCTTGCAAACGAACATATTTTGAATTGACTTAACCCGAATTTCCGCATTGAAAATAATTAATAAAACAGTCAAATGATGACATTGTACTCAGATAAAAGCAGAGTAAACGTAAGGGAAGCCGGGAACGAGGCTGGTTATATAATATATAAACATGTTCTCATACTGAAACAGATTTGACGCGCTTATCAGTATCATTTGTAGTGTTGGTTCTTTTTTCCAGTTTGTTGAGATAAAATTACATGTTTCGCCTGCAATATTAACGATTGCTGTTCGTTCAATTGGTTGTTTAGTTAAATTAAATATACATAGGTGACTTCACAACTTTACACGTTTTATATACCGGTAGAAAGTTCTATTGTGTTTTATTAGTGTCATTGAAGACAATAAGCATTTTAATAGTAGTCCGTACTTTTATCATTAGTCAGTCCATCTGAAGTCAGCATCACCTGACATGTTTCTGGGAATTACAAATATCAGGTAGAGTGTATATAATCAAAATGCTTTCCAAAATAACATTTTCGGGGCGTGTGTATCATACAGGCACTATATTTACATCCATGGTAACCAAAAGCCATTATGATACTTAGGCAAAGAACGCTTGTCGAATTTGTACTCCAAGGATGGTACCACAGTTTTTCTATGGAACTCTAATCTGTCTAACATTGACTTCACTATATCAGGACGAGTTAATGATAAATCGTGATTCTCACTCGGATCATTTTTAATGTTGTAAAGCCAAAGATTCTCCTGATTCCCTGTCTTGTTAGACTCTGGATAGCGTCCTAAAAACAACAATTGTAAAACATTAGTAATTTTGTTTAATCATATTTGTATTTGTTCGTGAATGAGACCTATGTTCATTGTTGTCGAAGATCATTTTCGTTTCGCATGATTCAAAACAATTTTCGTTCAAGGTTCGTGATGCTTAACAATGATTAATTGCATAGTTGTTGCCTGAGCCTAAGGTAAGAAACTGTATTTTTGCGACTAGTCGTAGAAACCCAATGGTCAATGTTCAGGCTGTGCTCAGAAACAAGATGCTTGAATTTGAAACTGGTCTTCAAAATCATTAGTTATACATTTAGTTTTTGATATAAATTAAAGAACCGAATAAAAATGCAAACTCAGGTTTTATATCAATTTCAAATTCATTAACCTAGGACACCTCTGCATTTCATAGAGAGGAGGCATATTGATAGCGAGGAGGAGCCCCAGATACGAAGGTTGTGATTTCTAATCCTGCCTTGAGAAAGGATGAACTGTAAATTACAAACACCCTGAATTAGGCAAGAGTACTGGCAGGGCCGTAAATTACATGGAGGCATGTAGGCGGTTGCCTCCTATTGCGGGCTGACCCCCCCAAAAAAATATCATTTTTTGTCTAAAAAGGGTCCAAAAAAATTTTCGTCTCGCTCCACTCGGCGGGGTGCCTCCCCTTCCAGGGGAGGCAATTTACGGCCCTGACTGGTTTGCAACCAAGGAAGTAGACATCGACAGTGATTGAAATAAGATGCAGTCCATCTATTAGACCAAGATATGTTGGTCATGCTTTACTGATATGTGTTGCTTTGTTGTAATTGATAACTATGTAAGCCCATGTATTGCTGATGTGTATTTCTATGTTGTAATTGATAATTATGTAAGCCCATGTATTGCTGATGTGTATTGCTTTGTTGTAATTGCTAATTATGTAAGCCCATGCATTGCTGATATGTGTTGCTTTGTTGTATTTGATAATTATGTAAGCCCATGTATTGCTGATATGTGTTGCTATGTTGTAATTGATAATTATGTAAGCCCATGCATTGCTGATGTGTATTGCTATGTTGTAATTGATAATTATGTAAGCCCATGTATTGCTGATATGTGTTGCTATGTTGTAATTGATAATTATGTAAGCCCATGCATTGCTGATGTGTATTGCTATGTTGTAATTGATAATTATGTAAGCCCATGTATTGCTGGTGTGTGTCGTATTTGATACCTATGTGTTGCTTTGTTGTATTTGATAATTATGTAAGCCCATGTATTGCTGATATGTGTCATATTTGATACCTATGTGTTGCTTTGTTGTATTTGATAATTATGTAAGCCCATGAATTGCTGATATGTGTCGTATTTGATACCTATGTGTTGCTTTGTTGTATTTGATAATTATGTAAGCCCATTTTTGATATGATTGTGCAAACTATATATTTTCTCATATCGCAGTGAGTATCTTCAGCAGAATCAACAAGCATACATGTATATTTTATAACCTGACACAGTTCAAACAGAAAAAAAACATCTCAAAAAACATGAAGGACTTACCTGGATATCCGGTCAATATTTTCCAGTCGCCTACCCGGAGGGCTGCCCTGATGCGTGTATCAAATGTATCATTAAACAATGGATCACCTTTACAAGTCATTCTAAAAGCTATATCATGTAAAATCTCCTTACGTGGGCTTCTCTGACCATAACTGCAAAAGAAAGAAATATGCTAGTGGGTACATTTATACAGCAGTTTCTACAGAGTAGAAGCTCACCTCTTCAGACGTTCCATTTACAGTGTTTATGATAGACTTTCAAACAGTTGGAATTCATCTCGAGGAGAGCTATTTCTCGGAATAAGTTTTAAGTACTAAAATCAATATACAAATGTACATGCACATTGTAATTCAAAACAAGAGGCTAAATAGTCCACCTGAGACAAGAGCACATAATCCAGCAATACAGAATCTCACCTAACTAATACTGGACCACCTGAGTGAGGAGCACATAATCCAGCAATACAGAATCTCACCTAACTAATACTGGACCACCTGAGTGAGGAGCACATAATCCAGCAATACAGAATCTCACCTAACTAATACTGGACCACCTGAGTGAGGAGCACATAATCCAGCAATACAGAATATTACCTAACTAATACTGGACCACCTGAGTGAGGAGCACATAATCCAGCAATACAGAATATCACCTGACTAATACTGGACCACCTGAGTGAGGAGCACATAATCCAGCAATACAGAATCTCACCTAACTAATACTGGTCCACCTGAGTGAGGAGCACATAATCCAGCAATACAGAATCTCACCTAACTAATACTGGACCACCTGAGTGAGGAGCACATAACCCAGCAATACAGAATCTCACCTAACTAATACTGGACCACCTGAGTGAGGAGCACATAATCCAGCAATACAGAATCTCACCTAACTAATACTGGACCACCTGAGTGAGGAGCACATAATCCAGCAATACAGAATCTCACCTAACTAATACTGGACCACCTGAGTGAGGAGCACATAATCCAGCAATACAGAATCTCACCTAACTAATACTGGTCCACCTGAGTGAGGAGCACATAATCCAGCAATACAGAATCTCACCTAACTAATACTGGTCCACCTGAGTGAGGAGCACATAACCCAGCAATACAGAATCTCACCTAACTAATACTGGTCCACCTGAGACAAGAGCACATAATCCAGCAATACAGAATCTCACCTAACTAATACTGGACCACCTGAGTGAGGAGCACATAATCCAGCAATACAGAATCTCACCTAACTAATACTGGTCCACCTGAGTGAGGAGCACATAATCCAGCAATACAGAATCTCACCTAACTTATACTGGTCCACCTGAGTGAGGAGCACATAATCCAGCAATACAGAATCTCACCTAACTAATACTGGACCACCTGAGTGAGGAGCACATAATCCAGCAATACAGAATCTCACCTAACTAATACTGGACCACCTGAGTGAGGAGCACATAATCCAGCAATACAGAATCTCACCTAACCAATACTGAACCACCTGAGACAAGAGCACATAATCCAGCAATACAGAATCTCACCTAACTAATACTGGACCACCTGAGTGAGGAGCACATAAGCCATCATTACAGAATATCACCTGACTAATACTGAACCACCTGAGTGAGGAGAACATAATCCAGCAATACAGAATATCACCTGACTAATACTGAACCACCTGAGTGAGGAGCACATAATCCAGCAATACAGAATATCACCTGACTAATAGAGAACCACCTGAGTGAGGAGAACATAATCCAGCAATACAGAATCTCACCTGACTAATACTGAACCACCTGAGTGAGGAGCACATAATCCAGCAATACAGAATATGACCTGACTAATACGTGTCCAACTGAGGGAGGAGCACATAATCCAGCAATACAGAATCTCACCTAACTAATACTGGACCACCTGAGTGAGGAGCACATAATCCAGCAATACAGAATCTCACCTATAACTAATACTGGACCACCTGAGTGAGGAGCACATAATCCAGCAATACAGAATCTCACCTATAACTAATACTGGTCCACCTGAGTGAGGAGCACATAATCCAGCAATACAGAATCTCACCTATAACTAATACTGGACCACCTGAGTGAGGAGCACATAATCCAGCAATACAGAATCTCACCTATAACTAATACTGGACCACCTGAGTGAGGAGCACATAATCCAGCAATACAGAATCTCACCTATAACTAATACTGGTCCACCTGAGTGAGGAGCACATAATCCAGCAATACAGAATATTACCTAACTAATACTGGACCACCTGAGTGAGGAGCACATAATCCAGCAATACAGAATCTCACCTATAACTAATACTGGTCCACCTGAGTGAGGAGCACATAATCCAGCAATACAGAATCTCACCTATAACTAATACTGGACCACCTGAGTGAGGAGCACATAATCCAGCAATACAGAATCTCACCTAACTAATACTGGTCCAACTGAGTGAGGAGCACATAATCCAGCAATACAGAATCTCACCTATAACTAATACTGGTCCACCTGAGTGAGGAGCACATAATCCAGCAATACAGAATCTCACCTATAACTAATACTGGTCCACCTGAGTGAGGAGCACATAATCCAGCAATACAGAATCTCACCTATAACTAATACTGGTCCACCTGAGTGAGGAGCACATAATCCAGCAATACAGAATCTCACCTATAACTAATACTGGTCCACCTGAGTGAGGAGCACATAATCCAGCAATACAGAATCTCACCTAACCAATACTTGTCCACCTGAGTGAGGAGCACATAATACAGCAATACAGAATCTAACCTAACTAATACTGGTCCACCTGAGTGAGGAGCACATAATCCAGCAATACAGAATCTAACCAGACTAATACTTGTCCACCTGAGTGAGGAGCACATAATCCAGCAATACAGAATCTAACCAGACTAATACTTGTCCACCTGAGTGAGGAGCACATAATCCAGCAATACAGAATATTACCTAACTAATACTGGACCACCTGAGTGAGGAGCACATAATCCAGCAATACAGAATCTCACCTAACTAATACTGGTCCACCTGAGTGAGGAGCACATAATCCAGCAATACAGAATCTCACCTAACTAATACTGGACCACCTGAGTGAGGAGCACATAATCCAGCAATACAGAATCTCACCTAACTAATACTGGTCCACCTGAGTGAGGAGCACATAATCCAGCAATACAGAATCTAACCAGACTAATACTTGTCCACCTGAGTGAGGAGCACATAATCCAGCAATACAGAATATTACCTAACTAATACTGGACCACCTGAGTGAGGAGCACATAATCCAGCAATACAGAATATTACCTAACTAATACTGGACCACCTGAGTGAGGAGCACATAATCCAGCAATACAGAATCTCACCTAACTATTACTGGTCCACCTGAGTGAGGAGCACATAATCCAGCAATACAGAATCTCACCTAACTAATACTGGTCCACCTGAGTGAGGAGCACATAATCCAGCAATACAGAATCTCACCTAACTAATACTGGTCCACCTGAGACAAGAGCACATAATCCAGCAATACAGAATCTCACCTAACTAATACTGGACCACCTGAGTGAGGAGCACATAATCCAGCAATACAGAATCTCACCTAACTAATACTGGTCCACCTGAGTGAAGAGCACATAATCCAGCAATACAGAATCTCACCTAACTAATACTGGTCCACCTGAGTGAGGAGCACATAATCCAGCAATACAGAATCTCACCTAACTAATACTGGTCCACCTGAGTGAAGAGCACATAATCCAGCAATACATAATCTCACCTAACTAATACTGGTCCACCTGAGTGAGGAGCACATAATCCAGCAATACAGAATCTCACCTAACTAATACTGGACCACCTGAGTGAGGAGCACATAATCCAGCAATACAGAATCTCACCTAACTAATACTGGACCACCTGAGTGAGGAGCACATAATCCAGCAATACAGAATCTCACCTAACTAATACTGAACCACCTGAGACAAGAGCACATAATCCAGCAATACAGAATCTCACCTAACTAATACTGGACCACCTGAGTGAGGAGCACATAAGCCATCATTACAGAATATCACCTGACTAATACTGGTCCACCTGAGTGAGGAGCACATAATCCAGCAATACAGAATCTCACCTAACTAATACTGGACCACCTGAGTGAGGAGCACATAATCCAGCAATACAGAATCTCACCTAACTAATACTGAACCACCTGAGACAAGAGCACATAATCCAGCAATACAGAATCTCACCTAACTAATACTGGACCACCTGAGTGAGGAGCACATAATCCAGCAATACAGAATCTCACCTAACTAATACTGGACCACCTGAGTGAGGAGCACATAAGCCATCATTACAGAATATCACCTGACTAATACTGGACCACCTGAGTGAGGAGCACATAATCCAGCAATACAGAATCTCACCTAACTAATACTGGACCACCTGAGTGAGGAGCACATAATCCAGCAATACAGAATCTCACCTAACTAATACTGGACCACCTGAGTGAGGAGCACATAAGCCATCATTACAGAATATCACCTGACTAATACTGGACCACCTGAGTGAGGAGCACATAATCCAGCAATACAGAATCTCACCTAACTAATACTGGACCACCTGAGTGAGGAGCACATAATCCAGCAATACAGAATCTCACCTAACTAATACTGAACCACCTGAGACAAGAGCACATAATCCAGCAATACAGAATCTCACCTAACTAATACTGGACCACCTGAGTGAGGAGCACATAATCCAGCAATACAGAATCTCACCTAACTAATACTGGACCACCTGAGTGAGGAGCACATAATCCAGCAATACAGAATCTCACCTAACTAATACTGAACCACCTGAGACAAGAGCACATAATCCAGCAATACAGAATCTCACCTAACTAATACTGGACCACCTGAGTGAGGAGCACATAAGCCATCATTACAGAATATCACCTGACTAATACTGAACCACCTGAGTGAGGAGCACATAATCCAGCAATACAGAATATCACCTGACTAATACTGAACCACCTGAGTGAGGAGAACATAATCCAGCAATACAGAATCTCACCAGACTAATACTGAACCACCTGAGTGAGGAGCACATAATCCAGCAATACAGAATATGACCTGACTAATACGTGTCCAACTGAGGGAGGAGCACATAATCCAGCAATACAGAATCTCACCTAACTAATACTGGACCACCTGAGTGAGGAGCACATAATCCAGCAATACAGAATCTCACCTATAACTAATACTGGACCACCTGAGTGAGGAGCACATAATCCAGCAATACAGAATCTCACCTATAACTAATACTGGTCCACCTGAGTGAGGAGCACATAATCCAGCAATACAGAATCTCACCTATAACTAATACTGGACCACCTGAGTGAGGAGCACATAATCCAGCAATACAGAATCTCACCTATAACTAATACTGGACCACCTGAGTGAGGAGCACATAATCCAGCAATACAGAATCTCACCTATAACTAATACTGGTCCACCTGAGTGAGGAGCACATAATCCAGCAATACAGAATATTACCTAACTAATACTGGACCACCTGAGTGAGGAGCACATAATCCAGCAATACAGAATCTCACCTATAACTAATACTGGTCCACCTGAGTGAGGAGCACATAATCCAGCAATACAGAATCTCACCTATAACTAATACTGGACCACCTGAGTGAGGAGCACATAATCCAGCAATACAGAATCTCACCTAACTAATACTGGTCCAACTGAGTGAGGAGCACATAATCCAGCAATACAGAATCTCACCTATAACTAATACTGGTCCACCTGAGTGAGGAGCACATAATCCAGCAATACAGAATCTCACCTATAACTAATACTGGTCCACCTGAGTGAGGAGCACATAATCCAGCAATACAGAATCTCACCTATAACTAATACTGGTCCACCTGAGTGAGGAGCACATAATCCAGCAATACAGAATCTCACCTATAACTAATACTGGTCCACCTGAGTGAGGAGCACATAATCCAGCAATACAGAATCTCACCTAACTAATACTTGTCCACCTGAGTGAGGAGCACATAATACAGCAATACAGAATCTAACCTAACTAATACTGGTCCACCTGAGTGAGGAGCACATAATCCAGCAATACAGAATCTAACCAGACTAATACTTGTCCACCTGAGTGAGGAGCACATAATCCAGCAATACAGAATCTAACCTAACTAATACTTGTCCACCTGAGTGAGGAGCACATAATCCAGCAATACAGAATCTAACCAGACTAATACTTGTCCACCTGAGTGAGGAGCACATAATCCAGCAATACAGAATATTACCTAACTAATACTGGACCACCTGAGTGAGGAGCACATAATCCAGCAATACAGAATATTACCTAACTAATACTGGACCACCTGAGTGAGGAGCACATAATCCAGCAATACAGAATATTACCTAACTAATACTGGTCCACCTGAGTGAGGAGAACATAATCCAGCAATACAGAATATTACCTAACTAATACTGGACCACCTGAGTGAGGAGCACATAATCCAGCAATACAGAATATTACCTGACTAATACTTATCCACCTGAGTGAGGAGCACATAATCCAGCAATACAGAATCTCACCTGACTAATACTTATCCACCTGAGTGAGGAGCACATAATCCAGCAATACAGAATATTACCTAACTAATACTTATCCACCTGAGTGAGGAGCACATAATCCAGCAATACAGAATATTACCTGACTAATACTGGACCACCTGAGTGAGGAGCACATAATCCAGCAATACAGAATCTAACCTAACTAATACTTGTCCACCTGAGTGAGGAGCACATAATCCAGCAATACAGAATATTACCTGACTAATACTGGACCACCTGAGTGAGGAGCACATAATCCAGCAATACAGAATCTCACCTAACTAATACTGGACCACCTGAGTCAAGAGAACATACTCACGTAATACAGACTCTCAATTGACTAATACTGGACCACCTGAGTCAAGAGAACATACTCACGTAATACAGACTCTCAATTGACTAATTATGGTCCACCTGAGTCAAAAGAACATAATCTATTAATACACTATCTCACCTGACTATATGGCCCCCTTGCGTCAAGAGAACATAATCCAGCAATACAGTATTGCACCTGACTAAATGGTCCACCTGAGTCAAAACATAATCCAGCAATACAGAACCGCACCTGACTAAATGGTCCACCTTAGTCAAGTGAACATAATCAAGCATTACAGAATATCACCTGACCAAATGGTCTACCTGGGTCAAGAGAATATAATCAAGCAATACAGAACCACACCTGACTAATTGGTCCACCTGGGTCAAGAGCACATAATCAAGCAGTACAGAACCGCACCTGACTAAATGGTCCACCTTAGTCAAGTGAACATAATCAAGCATTACAGAATATCACCTGACTAAATGGTCTACCTGGGTCAAGAGAACATAATCAAGCAATACAGAACCACACCTGACTAAATGGTCCACCTGAGTCAAGAGCACATAATACAAGAATACATAATCTAACTTGACTAACACTTGTCCACCTGAGTCAAGAGCACATAATCCAAGAATACAGAATCTAACTTGACTAATACTTGTCCACCTGAGTCAAGAGCACATAATCCAAGAATACAGAATCTAACCAGACTAATACTTGTCCACCTAAGTCAAGAGCACATAATCCAAGAATACAGAATCTCACTTGACTAACACTTGTCCACCTAAGTCAAGAGCACATAATCCAAGAATACAGAATCTAACCAGACTAATACTTATCCACCTAAGTCAAGAGCACATAATCCAAGAACACAGAATCTAACTTGACTAACACTTGTCCACCTAAGTCAAGACCACATAATTCAAGAATACAGAATCTAACCAGACTAATACTTGTCCACCTAAGTCAAGACCACATAATCCAAGAATACAGAATCTTACCAGACTAATACTTGTCCACCTGAGTCAAGAGCACATAATCCAAGAATACAGAATCTCACTTGACTAACACTTGTCCACCTAAGTCAAGAGCACATAATCCAAGAATACAGAATCTAACCAGACTAACACTTGTCCACCTGAGTCAAGAGCACATAATCCAAGAATACAGAATCTAACTTGACTAACACTTGTCCACCTGAGTCAAGAGCACATAATCCAAGAATACATAATCAAACCAGACTAATACTTGTCCACCTAAGTCAAGAGCACATAATCCAAGAATACAGAATCTAACCAGACTAATACTTGTCCACCTAAGTCAAGAGCACATAATCTAAGAATACAGAATCTAACCAGACTAATACTTGTCCACCTAAGTCAAGAGCACATAATCCAAGAATACAGAATCTCACTTGACTAACACTGGTCCACCTGAGTCAAGAGCACATAATCCAAGAATACAGAATCTCACTTGACTAACACTTGTCCACCTAAATCAAGAGCACATAATCCAAGAATACAGAATCTAACTTGACTAACACTTGTCCACCTAAGTCAAGAGCACATAATCCAAGAATACAGAATCTAACCAGACTAATACTTGTCCACCTAAGTCAAAAGCACATAATCCAAGAATACAGAATCTAACCAGACTAATACTTGTCCACCTAAGTCAAGAGCACATAATCCAAGAATACAGAATCTAACCAGACTAATACTTGTCCACCTAAGTCAAGAGCACATAATCCAAGAATACAGAATCTAACCAGACTAATACTTGTCCACCTGAGTCAAGAGAACATAATCCAAGAATACAGAATCTCACTTGACTAACACTGGTCCACCTGAGTCAAGAGCATATAATCCAAGAATACAGAATCTAACTTGACTAATACTTGTTCACCTGAGTCAAGAGCACATAATCCAAGAAAACAGAATCTAACCTGCATAATACTTGTCCACCTGAGTCAAGGGCACATTATCCAGCAATATAGAATCTAACTGACTAATACTTGTCCACCTAAGTCAAGAGAACATAATCCAAGAATACAGAATCTAACCAGACTAATACTTGTCCACCTGAGTCAAGAGCACATAATCCAAGAATACAGAATCTAACCAGACTAATACTTGTCCACCTGAGTCAAGAGCACATAATCCAAGAATACAGAATCTAACCAGACTAATACTTGTCCACCTGAGTCAAGAGCACATTATCCAGCAATACAGAATCTAACCTGCATAATACTTGTCCACCTGAGTCAAGAGCACATTATCCAGCAATACAGAATCTAACCTGCATAATACTTGTCCACCTGAGTCAAGGGCACATAATCCAGCAATACAGAATCTAACCTGCATAATACTTGTCCACCTGAGTCAAGAGCACATTATCCAGCAATACAGAATCTAACCTGCATAATACTTGTCCACCTGAGTCAAGAGCACATTATCCAGCAATACAGAATCTAACCTGCATAATACTTGTCCACCTGAGTCAAGGGCACATAATCCAAGAATACAGAATCTAACCTGCATAATACTTGTCCACCTGAGTCAAGAGCACATAATCCAAGAATACAGAATCTAACCAGACTAATACTTGTCCACCTGAGTCAAGGGCACATTATCCAGCAATACAGAATCTGACCTGACTAATACTTGTCCACCTGAGTCAAGAGCACATTATCCAGCAATACAGAATCTGACCTGACTAATACTTATCCACCTGAGTCAAGGGCACATTATCCAGCAATACAGAATCTGACCTGACTAATACTTGTCCACCTGAGTCAAGAGCACATTATCCAGCAATACAGAATCTGACCTGACTAATACTTGTCCACCTGAGTCAAGGGCACATTATCCAGCAATACAGAATCTGACCTGACTAATACTTATCCACCTGAGTCAAGGGCACATTATCCAGCAATACAGAATCTGACCTAACTAATACTTGTCCACCTGAGTCAAGAGCACATAATCCAGCAATATAGAATCTAACTGACTAATACTTGTCCACCTGAGTCAAGGGCACATTATCCAGCAATATAGAATCTAACTGACTAATACTTATCCACCTAAGTCAAGAGAACATAATCCAAGAATACAGAATCTAACCAGACTAATACTTGTCCACCTGAGTCAAGACCACATAATCCAAGAATACAGAATCTAACCAGACTAATACTTATCCACCTAAGTCAAGAGAACATTATCACGCAATACAGAATATCACCTGACTAAAAGGTCCACCTGGGTCAAGAGAACATATTCACGCAATACAGACTCTCAATTGACTAATTATGGTCCACCTGAGTCAAAAGAACATAATCTATTAATACACTATCTCACCTGACTATATGGCCCCCTTGCGTCAAGAGAACATAATCCAGCAATACAGAATCTAACCTGAGTAATACTTGTCTACAGAGTCAAAGGCACATTATCCAGCAAAACAGAATCTGACCTGACTAATACTTGTCCACCTGAGTCAAGAGCACATTATCCAGCAATACAGAATCTCACTTGACTAATACTTGTCCACCTGAGTCAAGAGCACATTATCCAGCAATACAGAATCTGACCTGACTAATACTTGTCCACCTGAGTCAAGGGCACATTATCCAGCAATATAGAATCTGACCTGACTAATACTTATCCACCTGAGTCAAGGGCACATTATCCAGCAATACAGAATCTGACCTGACTAATACTTGTCCACCTGAGTCAAGGGCACATTATCCAGCAATACAGAATCTGACCTGACTAATACTTGTCCACCTGAGTCAAGGGCACATTATCCAGCAATACAGAATCTGACCAGACTAATACTTGTCCACCTGAGTCAAGGGCACATTATCCAGCAATACAGAATCTGACCTGACTAATACTTGTCCACCTGAGTCAAGGGCACATTATCCAGCAAAACAGAATCTGACCAGACTAATACTTGTCCACCTAAGTCAAGAGCACATAATCCAAGAATACAGAATCTAACCAGACTAATACTTATCCACCTAAGTCAAGAGAACATTATCACGCAATACAGAATATCACCTGACTAAAAGGTCCACCTGGGTCAAGAGAACATATTCACGCAATACAGACTCTCAATTGACTAATTATGGTCCACCTGAGTCAAAAGAACATAATCTATTAATACACTATCTCACCTGACTATATGGCCCCCTTGCGTCAAGAGAACATAATCCAGCAATACAGAATCTAACCTGAGTAATACTTGTCTACAGAGTCAAAGGCACATTATCCAGCAATACAGAATCTAACCTGAGTAATACTTGTCCACCTGAGTCAAGGGCACATAATCCAGCAATATAGAATCTCACCTGCCTAATACTTGTCCACCTCAGTCAAGGGCACATAATTCAGCAATACAGAATCTAACCTGACTAAATGCCCCCCCCCCCGCCCTGAGTCAAGATAACATAATCCATCAATACAGAATCTCAGCTGACTACTACTGTAACTTGGCAGACATAGACATCCCTTTCGAAAACCCATAAAATCAGATCGACATTAAATAAAATATTTAATTCAAGCATATTGCAATTTTCTCAGGCTGTTCTCATTTATCAGTATGTATTACATATTCGTAGTACTTATTGTAAACTCTTTCAAAATATTGGCATTGAATTATGTAATTATGCAACTTTCAAAATACCTTACACATTCATATAAAATTGAATTTCACGCAAACATGCATGCAGAAAAATAAGTGTATATTATCAACTTATAACCTAACTTACATGTACAAAAATGACGTCTTTGAATAATTGAAAACAGGTGCTGATCATTCTATGACTTAGGAATAAAATATTATCAAATATTATCGGAGTCATGGATGAAAAGTTTATCATTTTTTACAAATATGTCAAGCTGCGCTTTGTTACTATAAATGAATATCGAACCTCGTGCTTTTAAATTTATTTATAAAAGTTATTTGTCCAAATAATAGTAAGGTCTGTATTACAATATTAATAGTACTAACATAAAGATTTTCACTTTAAAGTCATGTTAAACAATATCATCGCAAAACATATAATAGAGCGGACTTAAGCCAGCGGATGAATGCCGACATGGGGGATCTGACTAGCCCGTGAGAACGCTTTCTGCGGAATACTGGCCCGGTATTTTCGTCTCAACCGCAGTTTTGAACACTTATATACATGTAGTTCCAACAATATTTATGCTTGACAATACTCTGTGCGTCAAGGAATGGATTTAGATAACAAATGTTGCTGTCCTATAAATCCCATTGGGAGGGCCCGCCCATTGCACATGGGGGCAAAACATTCATAAATGCAAAATAACCCCGATCCTTAATGGCCTTAATAATGTGTTATTTTGCGGGAAATATCAAGAAAGTGACAGTAATAAAATAAACGTGTCAGTAGTAATGCTAGATTTACATCAAGAGGTCAATCGTTACACAAAATATTACATGACTTAAAATGCTTGACATCAATACATTGTACAGTTTCACTTACAAAATAGTTTTCCGAGCGTCATAGCCATAAAGCTGTTTAGTGTTGTAAAGATTCCCTTGGCCTAGACCAACTAGGGTAGGAAACCAATCCGTCACGTGCAGTAGTTCCTTTAAGATAGTTCCCTTTACGCTGTCATTTAACAATTCACTATGAACAAAGCCAGGTACCTTGATTCCTCCTTCAAATAAATTGGACTTGTGTCCCCGTAGTGGATAATTTGCGCGAGGAAATGTCTTTTTTGCCCCGTTGTCTGTAAGAGACATGTATTCAATATTGATATAGGTATCGGTATATACAGATAATTGTTACCAAGATATATAATTTTTATTATATCATATATGTCACATGAAGATAGTGTATAGCTGTATGAAGTACAGTATGTAATGTATATGCTCATGTTGTAGGGACTACACTAGTCGTCTGCTGTGTACATGTCCTTCGTATATGCAAAAATAGTCATAGTAATCGGTACAACAATAGGCACATGCATCGGTACAACAATAGGCACATGCATCGGTACAACAATAGGCACATGCATCGGTACAACAATAGGCACATGCATCGGTACAACAATAGGCAAATGCATAGATACAACAATATGCACAGGCATCGTTACGACCATAGTCACAGGCATCGGTACAACAATACGCACAGGCATCGTTACGACGATAGTCACATGCATCGGTACAACAATAGGCACAGGCATCGTTACGACAATAGTCACAGGCATCGGTACAACAATACGCACAGGCATCGTTACGACAATAGTCACAGGCATCGGTACAACAATACGCACAGGCATCGTTACGACAATAGTCACAGGCATCGGTACAACAATACGCACAGGCATCGTTACGACAATAGTCACAGGCATCGGTACAACAATACGCACATACATAGATACAACAATAGGTTTAAATGACTTCATTTCATTAAGTAAGCCATATGGCCCATGAGGACAAACACATATATACATTCTACAAACATACATCTATGAGACGGAGAATGATCACTATAACACATATTCAAACATATTACGTTATAGTTGAAGAGCAAACTGAAAATGACTATGTTATAAAACATACATGGGATAGCGAACAAGCATATGTATGAAATAATAATACATATAAATACGCGTATATATACTATGTTATCAGTCATTACCACATTATCGTAACAAATGTGTTAGTATCAATAGTGTTATAATGTATGCAATATGCAATGTTATATGTGTATTTATTGTAAACTTCTTATCTAAATATAACATTGCGACGTGCAATATCTAAACATACATTTGTGAAGTCGATAAAAAAATGTACCATATGTTTTGTTTGATATATTCATATATTTCAATTTTAATTCCATATTTCCAGCGCTTTGAAAATGAATACATTGTTTTTCCTGACAGTTTCGTTTTGATTTTCAAATAATAACATCAATTTTAACATACTTAGACTTTTCAAGTGATAACTCTTTATACAGTTTGCGGAGTTCATTATACTAATCTAGAGGACTTTAATAAGCGTAACCTTCTACTAACAGGTAAACTGCTAAAACAAGGATATCGTTATCATAAATTATGTAAGACGTTTCGTAAGGTTTGCCATAAATATACCGATATTAATTTAAAATATGGTACGAGTGTAAAATCTATGTTAGAGAAAGGAATTACTAAACCCAAATTTTATGGCGATCTATTATATAAAATTCGCAAAATTCATAACAGTTGTTACTTTGATCAGTTATTTGTGACAATAGGCACATACATAGGTACAACAATAGGCACATACATAGGTACAAAAATAGGCACAGACACATAAACAACAATAGACACAGGCATCGGGACAGCCATATGCACATACATCGGTACAACAATAGGCACATACATTTGTACAAAACATAGGCACATCCATCGATACAACAATACAATAATAGGTCACATACATAGGTACACCAATAGGCACAGATAAAGGTACACCATGGACACAAACATAGGCACAACAATAGGCACATACATAGATACAACAATAGGCACAGACATAGATACAATAATAGACACAGACATAGATACAAATACATAAATAATAATGAAAACATTGATGTTTCATTCCATTATTCTGTACGAGACTATCAAATAATTGATATGTAAATGCTTCAAAAGATGTTTAATATCTGAATTAAAATACCTGAGGTGTAAATCATCAGTGTGTCATTCCACAGTCCTTTTTTCTTAAATGCGTGCGTGATATTACCAACAGCTTCGTCGACGCAAGATATCATACCTGACAGGAATATAATTACACATATAGGTTATAACCGTTTGTTTAAAATACATTTGATCCTGCTATGTATGAACGCCTCCCGAATCCGGGCAAATGTTGATATTTATTAATTTTTCTACTATAGCTGTACCCCAAAAACGGTTAATATATCAACACATGAACACAGAATTATCGCTCAGGATCTCACATGACTCCAAAATGTACTCTCGTGAGCCTGAACAGATTTGAATGGACGACACAACACGACAGTTCACCGAATGTGATACATCTTAGATTTAAGAGTGAAACTGAGACTTGGTAAAAGTATTAATGCTCTCTCCTCATTATGGCGGTTATAAACATTTAGTACTTTCTGAAAATACTCCTAAGAATGCTATATGTGAATGACATATATTCCTGTAGTCATAAAAGTGGAAGATCCGTGTTTGTAAGACGATATTTGAAAGTAATTTACAATCCTTTATTGACATCTAACCTACCAGCATATATCTGTGTCGGGGTCCCGTGACCATATACGTCACCATAAACCTTGCTGTATTCTTCTGGAACTTGATGAGGCCCATGCGGGGCCGTGAAACTAACTACGAGAAACAATGGCTGAAAGTATTGGAAACTCCGATGAATATAATCATCTACCCAACCCATTCAAGTATAATCACGAAAGGGCGCCGTAACAAAACAGAGAGAATACGTAACTTCAGAATCTAAAACAACAAAGTCCACACGAAGTAGCAATCGTTTGTCAATGTTTTCATATTTAGTAATGCAAACTTAAATTATATAGAGATGGTTCTTTCTCGACTACGTATCTCCTCTTCCGTATATGGGTTAAGTGTGTTAAGTACTAAGCTACTTTATTGCCGACATTAATTATTCCCAAATCATGTGTACATTCGTTGCCTGGTAACCACAGCACCATACATTTTCAATAAGGCTAATTTGACTATTTGGTATCAAGATTTTCCTCTCAAACTCAATATAATACCTTCCTTAGTATGCCCATGTAGAACCGCTAACACGTCGCTTATACATTATAGAACAGTGGGAAACCATGGGACGCATTGTTTCATTTAAACATTGAACATTTGATAAATGTTATTGAGGATGAACTCTTCAATACGAAACAGGAAATAAATCATACCGTTCTTGAATCGTGATTGTTAATTATCTTAATTGCTTGGTCTGCGAACAATGTTGTTGAATATGCGCCGTCATAGTCTTTCATGTTTGCTGGAGTTTCGCCATCACACAGATCGTACCCTCCCCCCGCGGATATACTAGTAGTATACTTAAAATGGTCTGTATGGCCATTCAGTAAACCTACATAATGTAAAATCAACAAAAATGTCAATACAATATACGTTTCATTGGATATCCTATCGATAATATATCGGTATATTTTGTCGTGTAAAATGTTTAGGATTCTTTCAAAGTCTCGGTTGATATCAACTTTCATTTGATTATTCTATTGGTATAATTTAGTTATTCTCTTAAATAAAATTGAAGACATGAAAAAAATAGACATCGAGTAAAACGCTACGAAATCGAGACAGCTGCTACTGGTTCGTTGATGTGGGTGTTCTAATTCCAAGTGAACATAAAGAGTATAACGTTTAGAGCTATGGTAAAAAATTAGTTAATAGTGTCTCGGATTTATTGTATTTTGGAACCAGAGAAGTATTACCAAGTAAGTTATTTGGTTCTATTGTACTTCTTGTTTGGTAATGTACTATTTCTCCTTTTTTTTGGTCTGACTAAGCCTCAGAGCTAAACAATATTGACGGGCTTATTGAATTATGTTCTTACCAAAAAATCTATCAAATCCACGCCGTGTTGGTAAATGCCTCTGTGTATAATATCCCAGATGCCATTTACCAACTAAATTTGTGGAATATCCTGCCTCTTTCAGCATGTCTGCTATTGTAGGAGTATTAAGTGGCAACCCAGTCCGTATTCCTGGCATAATGACTTTCCCTAAGCCGGTATGGATCTGGAAGTAAAATTATTCCATTTACTTATGTTTCAGTGGTTTCATATCTGTCATTGCGATAGATAATCGATATAATACTGTTCCAAATAACTGATAAATTTCATTCGTATTTAAAACTGACCCGAGTATTGCATTAAATAAAATATTAAAACTTATCTTTACAGACCATTTGAAGGAACAAATCGCCACTACTACGAACTAAATGTGTATAACACTGTGTAATATTTAGTCACAGTCAGTCGTTTTGAAACACCCGACCCTGTCCTGTTAAGATATCTATTGTTATTTGACGTGTAGACATTTGTTTAACAGTATTCACTTTGCATTGAATATATGTGTTGTACATGTATATTTGTTACTGTAACTTTTATATATGAAACAACAAATCTTAAACATTATACAATATAAAAGGAGTTCACAAGCTTGTAATGTGTAGGGAGTGACTCGTCTTGATTTATTACTATATATGAATAATTTTGAGATTTTATAGCATTCATTTATTAATTAAAATCACACAGTCATCGTCATGGTCGAAAGTAAAACAAGTTTACCGTGAATATTAAAGATATCATTTAAATGTCAAGTGAATGGGAAACTGAGATCTTCTTTAAACTTAGTTTAATGAACAACAGTTACTGTGTGGTGAAGGAAAACCAAATTTGTGTACAATACATCATTTGTATTCTAGATAATCATCTGTTTATAACCTTTATAATGGTTTAAAAAGTATTGATATATATTGCAAGTGTGACAAGACTTCAAGTCATGTATCCGTGAATGTCTATAGTTTGATATTTTGACTCCTTCTTCGAAGATATTTCGCAGTTTGTCGTTGTAATTGTTGACATATATGAATACATTTTCATGCGACCTTGTGCTTTCATGGTGGCAGGATACCTTACTCTTGGACTGTGAATGTTTTATTTGTTGATACCGACTGACTTAAAGAAAATTGTATCTTTTCGAGTTTCAAACCTATCCGTAATATGAAAGGGTGTTCAATAAGTAACTCCACCAAATTTATCGTATATGCATGTTTCAATCATTGACCTATTTGAATGATTTACTCACTTGGTGTCTCCCGGAGAAAAGCTGGCCACGTGTTGGAGTACAGACAGGTTGAACATAATAGTTATCCAAGATGACACCAGTTTTCGCTAGATTGTCAATAACTGGCGTTTTAATTTGTGTATGTCCGTTATATCCAACACTGTTGTAGCCTTGGTCGTCCGTAATTATGAATAAAATATGTGGTTGTTTTCTTTTTCCTGCCATATAGCTGTGTTCAGACAATCCATCGTGATCGATTGTCTTTGTGTTCTTTTCATCTTTTGTATAAAAGTCTTTAAGCGTAAAGTCGCTTACCCAGTAAAAAAAAAAGCCGAGCATTACCGTACCGAATGCAAGTAAAGCCAGGTATGCCTCTGAAATTGAAAAAAATACATTGTCTTCAAATAAATATCGAACATTGCATGGTTTGGATTTGAACATAATTTCTTATGAAAAATGATACATGCGTCTCAAGTAGTGGATTCTTAATGGTCATATCTCCGAGGGCAAGTAAAACTCATTCCGTACAAAAATACTGATAAAATTCAAAATTTCAAATATTTAACCGTTAAACAAATTATGACCCTTTTCAATGTATATGCACCCGCCATTTGAAGAATGGAGAAGGAGAATGGAGAAGTAGCACAAAGTGTTAGCCCTGTCCGTCCGTCTGTCAGTCCATCCGTGCAAAAATTCCGATCAATAACACTTGAAAGGATGGAAGTACATGTAATTCAATTCATATTGGCCACACTTGAATAGGATAATAAAATACAGGTCAAGTTCTATATCGGTCACAATTCACATATTTTTGGACGAGTAGTGGTCCTTTTTCGTCATAAAAATAGGTTTCCGATCAATAACTATTGAAAGGATGGATGTATTCATTTCGTATTGGGAGCATGAGCATATGAGAATAAAGTGCTCATCAATTTGATTTCGGTTTCAATATGTCAATTGTTGTGTCAATTTTTGAAGGAGTAATGGCCCTTTTCGTACTTATAAAATTGGTTTCCAATTAATAACTCTTGTAAGGATGGATGGATTCAATTCGTATTGCTTCACGATTAATTAGCCGGAACGGAAGTCTATTTTTGATAAGTGTTTAATATCTGGTGAACTACATAATTTTCTTGTGGGTAACTAATTAAGTGACGTTATTACCACATTACTTAAAAAGTAATTCTCACATAAACTAGATATGTAACCCACTAGCTACACAATTTTAGGTACAAGAGAAACTCCCTAATCCGGAGACTCTCCAGTCCGGAAATTTCCTCTAACCGGACAATTCTCTCGGTCCGGTTTTAGTTCCTCTGGTCGGTCATATGAAAAAATCCCCCGCAGTTTGGATTTTCTATACTCCGGAATCGGAGCGACATTTTCGGTCCAGATTGTTATTTTACACATACAAGAAATCTCCCAAAACCGGACGATAATTTTCCGCAAAAATACGTGAGACAGTGAGTATAATGACTGAGAATTTGAAAGAAGCCATTCTAATATTAATTGCCTCAGGATGTAGACCATTTGATGTTATCATTTTGACGGTAACGAAGTAAGAACGGGTACGAGGTGTTCTAATTATGTAAAAAATTATTCAAGAAAGTTTAGCGATTGATGACTCCAGACAAATAATGAATGAGCTGTAAAACTGATGAAAAAGTGTGAACTACATTTGGATGTGAGCGCAGAAAAACTAAAACTTTCCATCGAGTACACAAATCAAACGATCGTCGCAGTTTCAGGTTGGCGGCAAATCATTGTGCATCATGAAACAAAATTTCATTTTTTTAGATTAAAGCCAAAGGTTTCACATAAGTATGTTTCATTTCCGCATTTACAAAATGTAATGAATCGTCCATTTTTCAACGCATTATAACAAAGTTTTATTTTTCGGATCTATTACACATTGTTTTATTTTCGTAAAGGAATATTAATGCAAAATGTTATAAAATGTTCAATTTAAAAATTAAAAAAATAGTACAAAGCTCTATTAATATACAGTTCTACACCTAAGTAAAAATTCCAGTGTGTGGCGGCTAGAAATACCTTGCAATGTAATGATTATTTCATATCACCCCGCTAAAACTATCCACTACATAACAAAGTTTGCACATAATATAATAAAGTTACGACATAATACAATAAAAATAATCAACGACATAATATAATAAAGTTACGACATAATATAATAAAAATAATCAACGACATAATATAATAAAGTTACGACATAATATAATAAAAAAAATCAACGACATAATATAATAAAGTAAGGACATAATATAATAAAGTAAGGACATAATATTATAAAGGATGCACATCACGTAATAAATGGTCTACAAGATATAAAGACGTATCTACATATAATAAAAAACTGTCAGAATATAAGTACAAAAGCACACCATATAATGATATAGTAATACTGACATAATGTAAATAAATTTTCACATCATCTAAAGAACTTTGCACATAATGTAATATAAAACAAACATAATATAGAGTTTCATGACTACATAAGACAGTGCTGGCGTTCCATAATATTGCATATTCAACCATTTCAATTTTTATAAGTAAGTAAGTAAATTGTTTATTATAGTGACATGTGTACAAAGTATTTACATATACAAAAAGTATTACATAGCAATAGACACCCGGGCCCATTGGACCAATATGTCACCTAAAATATGGATCGTTATCATAGAGTATGAATAATTATGCAAATTAAAAGCAAAACATGTATATGAGATCACACAATTATAACGGAATCAAATTGTGATAAACAGATACACAGCTGAAGTATTTTACATCGAATCTAAACAAATTAGTTGTCATAAATCAATTGTCGCCGTAAGAGGTATGCTTTTATACGCAATAACATAAACTGAAATAAGTATCATATTTTACAACATTATTTCATTTGAGCTGTAACAAACGTTTATCTCTTTTAATGACAATATCTGACTATTAATGTTTATGTTCTTACCTTGTCGAACCCTCATCGTCTTCCTATAGGAAATTTAATTTATGGTCCAGCAACTGATTGCAACAAATATGTACCTCGTATATTTGTTCTCTGACCTAACGTGTGTCAACGAATAGATCTTGGTAGCGTATATAAATGAATAAATGCTGCATAAATTTTAATTAACTGTAAATATCTGTGTAAAGAAATAGAAAGTATCATCAGGTAGGTATTTTACAATTTGGCATTGTGCGATACCCTGTGGTCAGAATAGTTAATTATATTTGAATGAGATTTCTAGATCTACCTAGTTGATTAATAATTGCTACAAAATCTGACATGAGCAGAAAGCGTACTGACCTTTCTATGAAAATTGATTTAATCAATGGCAGTCAGAGAAATTTTGACCTCTGCTTTACATAAATGTTAGGATACTATCTTAAAATATAATTAATAGCTGTTGGCAATGAAAGTTTTAAATTAACAAATTAAAATTACATTATTGAAGGAAAGAGCAATTAATTTCTCAAATAGAACTGTCTAACCTGTGGCATTACCTATTATAATTATTATTACACACTTCTAGTATATATTAATTTTCGTAATACAGTCTAGAGTTTAGCGCCACATTTGCCAAGAATTCCGTGAAATAAGCGACATGTTTATCTAATTAAGTGCTCTGCATGGGTTTGTAATTCTAACCCTGGTGTGACCCTAAATAGCCCCTATTTCTTCATGGTATCTTACTGATATTACTCTTATCAGATTAGAAACAACAATGGTTACTATTTGGTAGTCAATACATCTAGATAGAGACAGTATAAATATAGTTTATTCAACTAGTTCTGACTTTTTATGCCCCCACTCTGAATTGGGGGGGGGGGGGGCAGGCCTGGATCCAGAAATGCTCGACTGGGGGCCAAACATTATGAAAATGCCCTGCACTTGAGGTGTGCAGCGCCAAGTGTGGTTAGGTACGTGAGGGGATTATCCCCCTCCTTTAAGGGGGGTCCGGGGATCTTCACCGTAAAAAGTTTACAATATATACATTGTTTATGAAAATGTGGTTTCTGGTGCACTCCGGGGGTCGCAGGATCTATTGGTGAACCTTTATTTTTATAAATTGGTTCAATGCTGCCAATCGACCATAATTGGGGTATGATACCATACTCGAGAATATAATTAAAAAGTTTCATATATTGGAGTCATAGTATCTTTTGTACATTTAAGGTTTTTATTTAAAATTGTATCCTGATCAGAGTGTGATTTCCCATTATTTGAACGAGAAATGGCTAATAAAATTTCTTGTATACTATTCTGTTTATTTAAAGAATCGGTTGTGTGTATAGAAGGAATTATGTTGTCATTATTTAGTAGCGTGAAACTCGGAGATACTCGGGGCGATGTTATTCGTTTTTCGTTTTGCCAATAATACTTTCGCTTTTGTTGAGTTCATGGACCGTAGCTTATTCTCCGTTTCTAGTCTGTGTTTAATGTTGGTTTATAAACACGGCTAGCTTTATTTACTTAAATAATTGAATTTTTTAAAGCAAGTGCAATGTTTACTGAAATTAAAGGAAAGCTAAATCTAGATTTAATAATATTGAAAAATAATATACTTTATAATGTAAGCAAATGGTTACCACGATTGTTTAGGAAACATATTTAAAAAATCAATAAAAATGTAAATTCTGAGTGTAGGACAAAATCCCCTTCATGAACTCTTAAACGTCATCTTCTATATATTTAAAGCGGCTGATCCGCAAAATTTAAATTTCATTGATTTTTAATACGATGAAGTTTGTAAATTATAAATGTATAATTATAAGATAGTAAACTGCTAGTCAGTCCAACTAATAATGTTTATTTTTAAAATAGTAAAATAGACTTATAATAATATAAATTTTTAAAATGAATAGTTATTAAAAATAGGACAGACACATTTAATTACTCGATATAGGCACGCACGCACGCACGCACGCACGCACGCACGCACGCACGCACGCACGCACGCACGCACGCACGCACGCACGCACGCACGCACGCACGCACGCACGCACGCACGCACGCACGCACGCACGCACGCACGCACGCACGCACGCACGCACGCACGCACGCACGCACGCACGCACGCACGCACGCACGCACGCACGCACGCACGCACGCACGCACGCACGCACGCACGCACGCACGCACGCACGCACGCACGCACGCACGCACGCACGCACGCACCCAAACTCACCAACCCACCCACCCATCACAGCATATACTGTATGATATAGTTTAAGAAAACAATGAATGCTCACCCATATGGGATATCCCGCCGTTGGCGAGGGTAAACAAACTCCACAATCGATGTATTGCATTTAAACTGCTAAAAGAGTAGTAACCTTAAGACCTAATAAGTGGATATAATTTTGTATTAAGACTAGAAAAAGGTCTCAGCCGACTGGGGGGGGGCAAGGTCAATACAGATGTGCCCTTGTCCGTCCGTCTGTCCGGCAAACATTTAATTGGAAATTGCACAACAAAGTGTTTATTACAAATGCGAAGTGAAACGAATTACTTTTTTTCTCTATTTTATTTCCTGAGCAAAAAGTTTGCCTATCACATAGTTCATTTTCAATAATTGAATAATCTCGTGTTTCATCAACAAAATCGAACTCCATTTGTTGTCTCTTTAAGTACATGAAACATAATGTTTTAATCGTTTATCTTAGATCTAAGATAGTCCGAGGCTACATGTTATTGTGTCATACCAGTTATCAGTCGGTGATCATCGGAAAATTTACGATCCCTTACGGAAACTACCGACAGACAAATCGTCTGCTGACCAGTAGCCCCATCGATATCGACTTGCATCGGCTGCATTTATCTGATGAGCGATATTGTTGTGAATGCGTAAAATCTTGAACGTCCGAAAAAGCACGTGCTCTACATGTATTTATGGTTAGTTAGGTCGTTATCCTTTGTTCATTACTAGATACGTACGTATTATCAAATATTGGTTTAAAGTGTTATCTACTATAATCAAACATGTATCGACGTTGAATTTGTGCAATTAGGTATTGGAATAAACTAGTCTACTTAGACGACAATCGTTTACTGAAAAGAGTATTTAACATGGATTATGAAAGCTGTACAAACAACAGTGTTGCAGTGATTTAAAATCAATAATGACTACGATAAGGCTAACAAATTATTTTGAAAACAAAACTGCTATAACTATTAGCATGGTGAAAGAAAGTCTAAGACAACACTACTCAGACACGTGGTGTATCAGTGTTAGAAATATGTCGAAATTGAGAACTTATGTTATTTTTAAAAACACGTTCAATGCAGAACAATATGTTAGTTTGAATTTACTCAAGTATGAAAGATCTTTACTTGCACAATTTATGTACGGCATTCTACCACTAAGATTAGAAACTGGACGTTATGTAGGAGAAGCCCCAAATCAAAGACTATGTAAACATTGTAATATGCAAATGATCGAAGATGAAATCCATTTTTTAATTGTTTGTCCATTCTATGATTTTATAAGAAACGAAATATTTATTGACATCTTTTCAGAAAGCTACTACGAATTGTCTACAGAAATTAAACTCAGAACATTGATTAACGATTACCCGAGAAAAGTTGCAAAATATTTGGTTAAAGCGTATCTTAAACGTAAAAAATTCGTCTTATATTTAAAAAAAATAAAAAAAAATGAAATATTACATTGTACTATATACCGTCAGAAACAATACTTCTTTTCATAAGAAACTTGTGTATTACCTCCCAATTACAAAACTATGAAATACGAGTACAAATGTTTGTCAAATTCTTATGCTTGTAACATTTCGTATATAGAATTATCGTTTTTGTCAGAGGAATGTTAATTTTACTGTATTTAATATGTTATTCATTTATTTAATTTCATGTCATTTCAAACTGTACTCTATGTACAGTGACTTATAGGTCCATTGGGCCGGGTGTATTTGTTGTATGTTATATATATTTATTGTCTTGTAACTTCATACACATGTCTCTTTAATAAACAATTTACCACTACTACTATATACACCCGCTATTTGAAGAATGATGAAGGCGCACAAAGTGTTAGACCTGTTCGTCCGTTCGTCAGACCATCCGTGCAAAATTGGTTTCTGATCAATAACTCTTAAAAGGATGGAAGTTCATGTAATTCAATTCATATTGGCCACAATTGAATAGGATAATAAAATACAGGTCAAGTTCTATATCGGTCACAATTCACATATTTTTGTACGAGTTGTGGTCCTTTTTCGTCATAAAAAATAGGTTTCCGATCAATAACTCTTGAAAGGATGGATGTATTCAATTCGTATTGGGAACATGAGCATATGAGAATAAAGTGCTCATCAATTTGATTTCGGTTTCAATATGTCAATTGTTGTGTCAAATTTTGAAGGAGTTATGGCCCTTTTCGTACTTATAAAATTGGTTTCCAATTAATAACTCTTGTAAGGATGGATGGATTTAATTCGTATTGCTTCACGATTAATTAGCCGGAAAGGACAGTCTATTTTAGATAAGTGTTTAATATTTGGTTAACTACATAACTTTCTTGTTAACGTTCTTGTTAATTATGTGGGTAACTAGTTAAGTGACGTTATCACCACATAACTTAAAAGTTAATTCTCACGTAAACTAGATATGTAACCCACTAGCTACACGATATTTGGTACATGGGAAACTCCTTAATCCGGAGACTCTCCAGTCCGGAAATTTCCTCTAACCGGACAATTCTCTCGGTCCGGTTTTAGTTCCTCTGGTCGGTCATATGAAAAAATCCCCCGAAGTTTGGATTGGATTTTCTATACTCCGGAATCGGAGCGACATTTTCGGTCCAGGTTGTTATTTTACACATACAATAAATCTCCCAAAACCGTACGATAATTTTCCGCAAAAATACGTGAGACAGTGAGTATAATGACTGAGAATTTGAAAGAAGCCATACTCATTATAATTGCCTCAGGATGTAGACCATTTGACGTTATCATTTTGATGGGAACAAAGTAAGGCCGGGTACGAGGTGTTCTAATTATGTACAAAATAATTCAAGAAAGTTTAGCGATTGATGACTCCAGACAAATAATGAATGAGCTGTAAAACTGATGAAAAAGTGTGAACTATTTACATTTGAATGTGAGCGCAGAAAAACTAACACTGTCAATTGTGTACATAAATCAAACGATCGCCGCAGTTTCATGTTGGCGGCAAATCAATGTGCATCATGAAACAAAATTTCAATTTTGTTTTTAACTAAAGCCAAAGGTTTCACATAAGTATGTTTCATTGTACAAAATGTAATGAATCGTCCATTTTTCAACGCATTATAACAAAGTTTTATTTTTCGGATCTATTACACATTGTTTTATTTTCGCAAAGGAATTTTAATGCAAAATGTTATAAAATGTTCAATTTAAAAATTTAAAAAAAACAGTACAAAGCTCCATTAATATACAGTTCTACACCGAAGTAAACATTCCAGTGTGTGGCGGCTAGAAGTACCTTGCATATTCAACCATTAAATTGTGTCGTTTGATTTTTATAAGTAAGTAAGTAAATAGTTTATTATAGTGACATGTGTACAAAGTATTTACATATACAAAAAGTATAACATAGCAATAGACACCCGACCCACTGGACCTATATGTCACCTAAAATATGGATCGTTATCATAGAGTATGAATAATTATGCAAATTAAAAGCAAAACATGTATATGAGATCACACAATTATAACGGAATCAAATTGTGATAAACAGATACACAGCTGAAGTATTTTACATCGAGTCTAAACAAATTAGTTGTCATAAATCAATTGTCGTCGTAACAGGTATGCTTTTATACGCAATAACACAAACTGAAATACGTATCATATTTTACAACATTATTTTATTTGAGCTGTAACAAACGTTTATCTATTTTAATGACAATATCAGACTATTAATGTTTATGTCCTTACCTTTTTGAACCCTCATCGTCTTCCTCTAGGAAATTTAATTTATGGTCCAGCAACTGATGGCAACAAATATGTACCTCTTGTATTTGTTCTCCGACCTAACGTGTGTCAACGAATAGATCTTGGTAGCGTATAAACGAATAAATGCAGCAACAATTTTAACTGACCTTAAAATCTGGGTAAACTATAAACATATATACATAACATATGTCGTGAGCAAGGTCGTGAATGTTGGAAGGGGGCTTTATGTTTACAGAGACATGGTCCAATGCTTCAGATGATATTTTGTTAACCGCGTACACATGAATATATTACCCGGACAATTACATTTCGAAATAGGTGTATTAGATGTTCATGTTTGTACGTTTTATGTCCGTTAGCTTGACGATAGAACAGTAAACCAAACAGCAGTAATAACTTTACACATGGGAGCATTTCCTTGCCTAAATTGACATGGACAGGTCCTTAAAGTTCATACACCTGTACGCGGTCAATCTCATTGTACTATATGTACAACAATGTATATGTATATGCACATATACCACAGAATATAAGTATGTCTACCAACAACATTTCATTAAACACTCATTGAGTAAAAATCTATTAATCTATTAATGATACCTGAGATAGATTATTTCAACATAAATGTACAATGTACATGGTAATATAAAATTAAGACATGCATTAGTAAGTTTACAATATGTATGAATCAATAAAACCATATCAAGCAACATTATATGTTAAGGTTAACACAAAATAGTTCCAGTAAAAACTCTTATTTCCATTGTTGTCCTTAAAATATAGTATTGTGTGTCATAGGAAGCATTTTAAGCAAAATATTAAGTTAGCATAGTAATTTTATCAAAGAAAGACATGTGAGCTACATTAATTATAAACTATGGTGGCATATTACTGCCACCAGTTAGCATGATAACGTTTACGAATTATTTCGTGTTAACCACTTAAACATCGCGATAATTATCTAGCTATCTAGTTAATAGTCGTGATACTTTTTTGGTATGACTAGAAACAGGCTTGAAAGTGTCCCGAACCGCCACCTGTTGCCTTTTTATGATGTATTACACTAACTGGTTAGGGATGTAACTTAGTTAAGTAATGGTTACCTTGCGCCTACCTGTCTGATGCCTGGCATTAACAGGAGAGGAATCGGGAAGTAAATGTGTTCAGAAAGTAGGTGTCTCATAAGTCAGAAAGTACTGGCGCTTTAAATAGGGGTGACACTATAATCATTAAACAGTTTTTTAGTTTTGACTTGCAAATAGAAATTTAATTATTATTTTCACTGTGAACAAACGAAGCATCACATTCATTCAATTAACGACGGATATTAATTGTTTGATTGTTATCAACTGTCGACCGCTATAGTTATGTCCCAATGGACTTTTGGAGGATTGCAATCATCGGGCATATCGGGGAAAGTTCAATTATTGTTCTCCGTAGACTAATTTAATCCCATTATAGTGTATCTGAAAGTATTGTTGATATTATGATATATATCGAAAGCCGTAGTTCACATTTCCGAAGTGAACTCTCCGCTAATTTCTAAAATCCACCATTACCAATGAGATGCCATCACACATTTTAATGCATTTAGCTATCTGGCATTTGCTGCTAGGTACAGTGTTCATTGCTCTGGAAGAAGTTTCATTCATATCAGGTAATGTAATGTTTTATATCTATATATCTTATAAGTAATGACAGGAAAGCATTCTGCACACATTTATTGCAATGACTAATGTTAAAGTATAATTATATGTGTGTCACAAGTTGTTACAAATGCTATGCACGTCATGTGATACTTTGTTCGTTATTTTTTGTGAAGTCGATTTTATCAAATAATAAAAAAACGAAAACGCACGATCCGAAATGAAAGAAACCATGGCATAATATAAATAAGGAAAAGTTGTTCGTCAAACAAAGGTGACATGCTTTAGTGATTGGATAGTTCTTTATAACCAGGTATTCGAGCGTTACATCGCTCTATATTTCTTTCATTTTCAATAGTGCACCACTGATGTGTGGCGATCGGCTAAACTAATCAGTTTTCATGTGTTTCCAACCAGTACTAACATGTTCTTCCGAAAGCAATTGACAACTTCCCCCAAATGGATTAGAGGTGGAAGACAAATGAATTCGAATGTACTTTATCTTGAACAGCAACCTAGATTTGCAGTCTTGTGGTCCTCGGACTGAGCTAATCGAATCGGCTACGTTTAAATCTGATGCAGTATAACACTCCGTACACATCAATGTTGTACATGGGCAAAAACTCCTAAAATGTGCAATAAAACCTCAGTTAAAGACCATCTCAATAATAAGACCAGCTCGAAATTAAGAACACATTTTTTAAGTCCATTTTCACTGTTTATTCAACCTCAATATTAAGACATGTTTTCAAGGGTCTCAAGGATTGTCTTATTATTGAGATTATACTGTATTCAATTACAGAACTTACCTTCGGTTTCAGGAATGGATGCGAGATTAGATAACAATTCGACACGGCTAACAACAGAGACGCCTAATTGCACTACTGTCATTCACCCCTACCACGACATCGAGGTGCTGATCAGTAGATATCTAGACATATTTTCTATCACACTTGGAATTCCCGGAAATATTCTTGCCTTCTTGGTATGGATACGACCGCGCATGTGCCACTCCTCTGGTTTCTATATGGCATTGCTGGCACTCACTCAAACCATGATGCTAGGGTGCAAAATAATTCTCGATTTACAACAGTGGTGGAACATTTCTCTGCTGCAGTATCGAGGTGTTTGTGAGCTGTTTCCAGCTCTGTTTTATCTCTTTCAGTATCTAGATCCATTGCTTTATCTTGCATTCACTGTGGAGCGATATATCTCTGTGTGTCACCCGTTTCAACGCAGCCAGCTTTGCACGACTAGAAGAGCTATATATGTGTCTATATCACTTGCGTGTTTCTCGTTGGCAACGTCATCCATTCAGGCGTACTTTTATACATATGACGATGTCTATGGATGTACACTACGCAGTGAGGTTATGGAAATGGAACTAGTTAGTGTTTTGAGTATTTGGTCCTATATTACTGAGTCTTTGTACTTCCTACTGGTTCCTATCGCTGTGTTTGTGTTGAACATATGTGTTATACGTACTGTGAGTAAATCCAGGAACCAGTTTAATGTTCGTGGTAACAACATCAGCAAAAGTAGTGGAAACGATAAGACAGCAGCTAATTCAAAACTTCTACTGTATGTATCCTTCTACTTTATAATATGCGTGTTACCGGTATCTATTCTCTATGTATTTCAAATGATTGCAATGTTTCCACTAGGTGCTCCCTGTGTTGTAGAGGAGGAAGACAGCACTTGGAATACATATTATAGGTTCTCCATAACCAGAACGATTGTTGAATCAGTTTCCCTTCTCCATTTTGCTCTTAACTTTTATATCTACATGTTTATTGGTAAAGTTTTTAGGAATGAATTTTGCAAAATGATGTCATGTTGTAAGCCCCTGGTTCTTATTCACAAACATTTTAAGACTGAAACTCATACTCAGAATTTAAAATATTAAATATTCCGTTTGCTCCAATGTTACTATAACAGCAGATTTCGATACAACTTGATAGAAGGTAAGAAGAATTATAGAGACAACATTTCAACCGTTTAAATTCAATGGAAACAAAATGCTAGTAAATTTAACTTTGCCAAATGAAAGCCTAACGCTTAAAGGGGTTGTGAATAAGTCTCAAGATTTAATTCATAAGCCATGTATGAGCTTGATCTGTATAAGCCATGTATGAGCTTGATCTGTATAAGCCATGTATGAGCTTGATCTGTATAAGCCATGTATGAGCTTGATCTGTATAAGCCATGTATGAGCTTGATCTGTATAAGCCATGTATGAGCTTGATCTGTATAAGCAATGTATGAGCTTGATCTGTATAAGCCATGTATGAGCTTGATCTGTATAAGCCATGTACGAGCTTGATCTGTATAAGCCGTGTATGAGCTTGATCTGTATAAGCCATGTATGAGCTTGATCTGTATAAGCCGTGTATGAGCTTGATCTGTATAAGCCATGTATGGGCTTGATCTGTATAAGCCGTGTATGAGCTTGATCTGTATAAGCCATGTATGAGCTTGATCTGTATAAGCCGTGTATGAGCTTGATCTGTATAAGCCATGTATGGGCTTGATCTGTATAAGCCGTGTATGAGCTTGATCTGTATAAGCCATGTATGAGCTTGATCTGTATAAGCCGTGTATGAGCTTGATCTGTATAAGCCATGTATGGGCTTGATCTGTATAAGCCGTGTATGAGCTTGATCTGTATAAGCCATGTATGAGCTTGATCTGTATAAGCCGTGTACGAGCTTGATCTGTATAAGCCATGTATGAGCTTGATCTGTATAAGCCATGTATGAGCTTGATCTGTATAAGCCATGTATGAGCTTGATCTGTATAAGCCGTGTATGAGCTTGATCTGCATAAGCCATGTATGGGCTTGATCTGTATAAGCCGTGTATGAGCTTGATCTGTATAAGCCATGTATGAGCTTGATCTGTATAAGCCATGTATGAGTTGATCTATATAAGCCATGTATGGGCTTGATCTGTATAAGCCGTGTATGAGCTTGATCTGTATAAGCCGTGTATGAGCTTGATCTGTATAAGCCATGTATGAGCTTGATCTGTATAAGCCGTGTATGAGCTTGATCTGTATAAGCCGTGTATGAGCTTGATCTGTATAAGCCATGTATGAGCTTGATCTGTATAAGCCATGTATGGGCTTGATCTGTATAACTTAACATAAATCGCATCACTTGCGTACACTCCACACATGGCTTTGACTATGAAGGTATCAGAATAAGCGTCCGATGCTAAAGGAAAGTAGGTTGAGGTTTAAACCTTTTAAAATTTGGATGCCGAAGTCTTTTCGATCCCGATTTGGCCCGAAGTGCCGAGAAGGTTTCCAAAGGGTTAAGGAATTACACGGAAGGGTTCCAGAACATCGCGAAGACATGCCGAAACATCCCGATTTAGCGAATTCCGCTTTCGGGAACCCTTCGGGGGCCTAGTGGACGGCAGGTCTTAGTCTGATAGTGGTGTGTTTTAAACCGAAAAGAAGCCGAGCTTAGATATAAAAACGATAGCAGAACTTTTGACAAATCGTTGTGAATGTTTTAATTAATAATTTTGTTTACAAATGACATCTGATTTCATCACCTCGAAAACGATTTTCATACGTGTTTCAGAAATTATCAAGTTGTCTTTATTGTTTTTTAAGAAGTAGAGATCACATAGATATTTTTTATGATTTGACTCTGTGACATAAGTTTTGTTGATATGATTTGGATGGCTGTTTACTATTCTAACGTATGCTTGTTGACACAAGTGGGGGACTGTGGGTCATCTTGGTCATCTTGTTTCATTCAAGTCTTCTTCGCATTTCGACGTTCGTTACTTGTTACTGTGTCGTCATTTAAAAATACTTTGCTTGACAGTTTGTTGGCAACAATAGTGTATGTCATAATAGTCTTACATTGTTTTTTTACATTGCATTTTATCGTAGTAGTTTTTGCCCTAGGCCTATATTGTGCGTTATATACTTTCATATGGTGTTTGTCAATACATGTATATATATATGAATAAATGTTCTGAAGTAGTCTTCATTTTAACTGGTTCTTGCAACAAACACGACATGTAACGTCAGCATGAAGGACACTCGCCAAGATCGCCGACATTTACCTTACAGACAGCAAAGACTCTTTATAGACTCAAATTTTATAAATGTACATGTACTCAAGTATTGACGAAACTGTCCTAACAGGGATGGGTTATACAACATAGTTGTAGTTTGTTCCCCCCCCCACACGGATGTGCAAGTCACTTGAAGCCATCCCGTTGGCAGATACATCAATAGGCCTAGAAGTAAACTGATGCTTTAAAACGCACCTTGACGAAACAAGACCCTTAGGGAATACATTAGCACCACACCAGGTCAAATTATAAATATATGGATCGTTTATTGATTCATTTTAAATCTATTTATTTTACATCGATTTTAAAACAAGTTTTTGCAACAAATACTAATCACTCTCGATGATTGTTTCCTGGGTTACTAGTATTCGCACCAACTTTAGGGAAAGTGAAGTTCGAGATTATACCTCGCTCAAAGCTTGGCTTGAATTCACGACCTTTGTATTTGAAGTTAAGCGCTTTACCCCTCGACAACGACGCCCCGCTAATCCTTTGAGAATTCGAACCAAGTCCATAAACATTTGACTGAGGATGATTAACCTTTGGCGGTACTTAAAATCAGTACTTAACCGTGTGTGATAGACTTAAGTAAT
The DNA here is from genome assembly GCA_032209605.1 of Mactromeris polynyma. Classification (NCBI taxonomy): domain Eukaryota; kingdom Metazoa; phylum Mollusca; class Bivalvia; order Venerida; family Mactridae; genus Mactromeris; species Mactromeris polynyma. The sequence goes on from JASFXZ010000001.1 coordinate 6,973,891, forward strand.
GTAGACTTCTTCTTTACTTAATGTCTAACTTTACTAATAGCTTACTTAGTAAACACAGTAAAACCTCACTTAAAGACCATCTCAATAATAAGATCACCTTAAAATTAAGAACACAATGTTCAAGCCCATTTACACAGTTTTGCTCCTTTTATCAACCTCAATGTTAAGACCACCTCTATGATGGGCTGTCAAAGCTTCTTTAATGACAGTTTTCATATACATATAAGCTACCATAAAGTTATACATGTGTAATGAGTTTACATGTTCACGGTAAACAATTCTGTATTTTTCTACTGTGGTGATTTTATTGTCAAATTGAATTTTTCATTACAGTATACTGTTGTTTGAGTAAGCATGATTCTAGTCAACAATATATATATATATTGGAGGTTATTATTGGATTATTAGAGGTAATAAAATTACATAAATATGTGTATATATCTATAATTTTATTACCTCCAATAATTGAAGAGCATGACATCCTTACAATTAATACAAATGAATTAACATATATATGCAAAACTATGACACATACAATCTATGAAAGAATTATTCCAAGTATCAAAAGAATCGCACATTTTCAGAAGAAAAAAAAATATTATAATATTAGAACGAACATCAACGAAGAGCTAAGGATATAAAGAAAGATATTTCAAAATAATAAGAAATATTCTCAGTCATGATCCAAGTTTACATTAAAAACACACATTAACGAAAACAGCAACATAATGTTAGTATGAGCATCTATAAAGATCTTAGAATATAAAAGTCAACTAACAGCATGTCACAAGGTCAACCACAGTCAAGTTCGAATGTTGATACTTTAATTAACAGCATGTCACAAGGTCAACCACAGTCAAGTTCGAATGTTGATACTTTAATTAACAGTATGTCACAAGGCCAACCACAGTCAAGTTCGAATGTTGATACTTTAATTAACAGCATGTCACAAGGTCAACCACAGTCAAGTTCGAATGTTGATACTTTAATTAACATCATGTCACAAGGCCAACCACAGTCAAGTTCGAATGTTGATACTTTAATTAACAGCATGTCACAAGGTCAACCACAGTCAAGTTCGAATGTTGATACTTTAATTAACATCATGTCACAAGGCCAACCACAGTCAAGTTCGAATGTTGATACTTTAATTAACAGCATGTCACAAGGTCAACCACAGTCAAGTTCGAATGTTGATACTTTAATTAACAGCATGTCACAAGGCCAACCACAGTCAAGTTCGAATGTTGATACTTTAATTAACAGGATGCACACAATCATTAATATAACACACAGGAAAATAACACCAATGCTATTTCGCAAATTTAACATACCGTATAAAGCATGATCAAATTTCTTTTGGCATATTCAATTCGGTTATGTTTGTTCAAGGTATGTTTTCTTAAAGTTTGAAAGTTGAATGCCAATATTGTTGCTTTTAATCTTTCGGCAAACGGCTGCAAACGGTGGCATTTTTATTACAGCTGATAGAAACCTAACAATATTATATACTTAGTAAATCGGGTCGTTGTTGAGCAAAATCATACTAAATTGCTTATTATGAGGTGATAGTTGTGTTCAACCTATAGGTGCAAATTATAGCAAATTTTATGTTGAATGAACTAGATAATTTGTTCTTTAGTCTGATACTGGGCAGTTCGAACCGACAGTAAAACAGCGCTCAGTAAGCATATCAAGTGTATATGAGTAATATCGTATTTGCAGCTTTTTCAACATCTACTATTTTGCAGTTTACTTTATGATATTATGTACTGCAACTCAACTACTAAATGTGTAGTTATGTTGAAGATGCTACAAAAAGTGGTCGAAAAACATGACTGTATCAATCAAAATTAAAGCAACGAAAGACAATTCTGAGAAAGTACGAAAGCCTGTTGGTTACATTTCAGCTTCAAGCATTCGCGATTAAAACTTCAAGCATTCGCGATTTCAACTTCATGAATTCACGATTTCATCTTCATGAATTCACAATTCACGAATTAAACTAAACGAATCCACGATTTCAACGTCACGAATTCACTATTTCAACTTAACGAATTCAAAATTGGAAACTTCACGTTCATGAAGTTGAAACTTTCAACACGATGATCGTGAATTCGAGAAGTTAAAATCGTAAATTCATGAAGTCGAAATCGTGAATTCGTGAAGTAGAAATCGTGAATTCGTTAAATAGAATTTGTGAAAGTGAAATCGTGAATTCATGAACTTGAACCCGTGAATTCATGAATTTGAGGCGAAATGTCACCACCAGGCTTTCGTAAGAAAGCGCTTAGTTTGTGACGTCAAATTTACAAAATACTCGACATCATCATCGTCACTAATACATGTTTTGTCAAGGAAGCATCCATATTCATTATTTGTGAACCGTTAAAGAAAAATCCAGATGATACATGGGCCACGACATACACAAGACAATGACTCCCCTCACAGTTCCCTAGGAAACAAGAACCTACAAAACAGTAGGATATCAGGAGCTATATAGTCCACATTTATAAGATGAATTCAGTTGTCTTTTATAACGTCATCCGAAATATATATCAAATCACGACGTATCTTAGGCATGCGAATTGAAATGGGTTATCCGAAATCATGTATTATTCGAAATACAATTTCGGATCCTCGTTCATTTGACTGTAAGTGCTGGCGAGTCAGCATTTTTCACCTGCGCTATATATATCTTTAATGACCCTATAACTGATGGAATTCATATTGATTACTTATAAATAAATTATACAGCAATTGTACACGTGGTCTTCATGATCGACTAGTTATTATCACTTACCACTTGCCTCTGTCGTTTCGATTCCAACTAGGAAGGGTTGTTAAGACCGTATATGTTCAAGCAGAGATCTAATTGACCAGAAACTGAATTATGCGTATGCAATAAGATAAGCTGAAGCACATAGCAAAATGTAACGTTTAGTATGTGTTGTATCACAAGTTTATTCTTTTTACACGAGAATAATTTTACGATATATTTTATTATTTGATAGCCGTATTTTTCAACAGCAAAATGGCTATAATCGGGCGGCCTATCGGATGGACGGGCATATCGTTTACAATTTTGCGAAAATGATTTTCCCTGTCATAAATTTAACAGCTTTTATCCAATCTTTATGAAACTTTGTCAGAATATGGGTCATCTCGGGGCAAAAACTAGGTCACTAGGTCAAATCTTAGGGGGAAAAAGCGTCCTCAGTTTTTATCAAATTTTCATGAAACCTTGTCAGAATTATATCTCCCCCATATATTGACTCAAACAAAAACAGGCGTGGGATGCCAGCGCTCAATAAACTGTGGATGCCAGTATACATACAATTTCGGATACAAGCATCCAAAATCGTTCAGAAACCAGAATATGCAGTGTCTGAGAAGCCAGCAACCACGCTGGTGAGAATATGGGATGCCATCATTCCATTAGTTTAATATTTCAGCATCCGGAATAAATTGGGATGCTAAATCCCAGCATATAAGGATTTCTGACATCTAACTTATGTTCGGTTGCTTAATTCCACTGTACTTTGAAGCATTCACCCCACTTATTAATGCTGAAAGCAAATATCACAAATGCTTGAAAAGATGCCACATCATCAAAAATATGTATACATTATAAAATGATGTACTGATATTAACATATGATAAAACTGGCATATTTCCCATTAACATGCTTTATTACTGGGGGTTTTTATCAAAGAATAAGCACGGATTCTCGTGGGAGCGTAGTCACTATCGTATACCATAATACCAATCTCATTAAAATCCGCTCCAGTCGCACGCTCCTATACTATACGCTAACTGGAGCTGATGACTGCACAAACAGGTCACGTTCTTGTGACCTTTGAGAAGCCAATCAAATCGTCGGCTGAAAAATGCTTTGGTATAGAGTTATGAATATTCGTCGATCTCCGGCGAGCTCCGTAAATTCTATTTGAGCATAGATCTCCAAGACGTTCCGATTACGTATTTTCGTTAATTTCAATATGGCTGCACCAATGGACACAACCGCAACTCCTACACGGCAACAACCTTCGGTTGATCGGTGTTGTGTGTATGGTGTTTCGTTTTTGGAAATATTTATAACCGGAAGCGGCAGGAAGGACGTTAAAAACAGTATAAACAGAAACTCCGAATAAACGAAGAACGTCTGTGCAACATTAAAAAAGTAAATAACATTTTGAGAAAGACGATAAGCACGGTCTTGTAAGGAGAAATTTCATTGGACCCCAAACGAGCACCTGGTTACGCATATCTATTTTTAGAGAGGTCATATGAACGTGACCTCTTACGGAGTGTAGTCAGATCCTAACAGCGGAAAGAAATGGAGCTAAAGTTAGGGGATGATTTAAATAAGATTGACCATAGTACAAGCCCCTTTTCCTATATGTATATTATGGAAACTTCAAACATCTTCTTGTCAAAAACTACCGACCCAATTGTGATATAACATCATGCAACTATTCCTTAGGTAACCCTCTACCAAGAATGTTCAACTTATTTGTATTCGTAAAAAACATGGCTGAAAGGGGGCGGAGCCATTTTTCCTATATGTATATAGTGGAAACTTCAAAACTCTTCTTGTCAATGAGTGCTGTCACAATTTAGATATAACATCACGCAAATGTTCCTTAGGTGACCATCTACCAAGAATGTTCAAACAACGACAACTTGAATGAAGTTGATTCACCCATAGTCATTTGTCCAACACCTCATATCCATGTGGAAAGATGTCACTGAAGAACAGGTTTGTACTGTTTCGTTACCTAGGAACACTGGTTGGGTCATCTCACTGCCATATAAACGTAGATACTGTTGAACGGCGTATAATACTCAAACACAACAATAAAAGACAATTATTCGTTTGTTTCGATGACAGATCAAAACAATAATTTCATCGAGTGAACCACACAAATTATCTTCATGAGCGGCGTGAGAAAATTAAGTCTGGTCTCAGTAGGATTAACAGACTTTATTATTTTATAAAAACAACAATCACGGCATTGCATGTCCAACAATATGGCTCTTTCGACCCCATCATACTCATTATCTGGGTCGTTTCCACTTGCAACGTCTTTGTCTCAAACTCGTTATCATGAATGCGAGTTTTAACCGGCTTCTAATATTTACAGTGTCCAAATCAAACTTCGCGTTATTTCTAACCAGTTTTATAAAATGCCCGTTTTAGCATCTTTGCGTGATAGAAAAATTCAATATTTTATCTTTTGATTATGCAAAGGGAGATCAATCAAACAATATTTATTGCAGTTCACGAATTTATCGAAAAATCTGAACGTTTCGATTGAGGCGAACGCGACATTTCCAAAATCAAATAAAGCATCCGTCCCCCAAGCCGCCCCCATTCCATCTTCTTCTGTTATCTGTTATTCCTTTGACCACATCATTAAGCAAAAACATTTCTTGTTCTGACGCAAGTATCTAATACCTTCTTCTTCTTTCAATTTCGTTTACAAACATTTCATTGAAATATTTGTTATTTTCTTTTGTAATAATATTGTCAAAATCAGAAACTAAGTCGCCATATCATGTACTTATGCAGTAGAGAGAATTTCAATAAGCTTTAGCTTCCAATTCTATCCACTTGTCTATAACATGCACTTTGTAATCTTGTATTTACTGTATATTACACGACAATTTAGACAAATAAATATGTTTAAACTAAAGGGAGATCACGCTTAATGGTAAGACAGTTTCAGAAATTATTACGTGATTTTTTAATGATGAGTCGTCTTTGTCTTCGTTCAAATTATGAGTATGAATTTTCACATATACATACAATAATGTATATGATAAAAAGAATGGATATATCAAGCGAGTTTACGGATATATTATGGTTCCGAATTAAAATAATGCAATAGTTGCTTATATAAACAAAAACTACACCAATTTCGTGTAACTACCTTTAAAGCATAACAAATAAAAATCTCTTTTCCACATAAGCAAACATGGAGTTGTTCTCAAAGACTTACTATCCACTAACATATAATGTTGTTTTACTAAACGCATGAATACAGTACTTGTACCAGTACATTTCAAAACAGATATTATATTATATGGTTTAACGCACGAAAGTATTTCTTTACATGAATTGACATGGATCGGTCCTGAAAGTGCATACACCTGTTCGAAGTCGTCAATTCAACTGCACTAAACATACATACACATACTCATACATCGATGTGGATGCGATTTATTCATGGATATTATTTATGAGATGGGTCAATGATAATGACACTTTGTCCTTTTTTCAAAGCAACTTTCAGGTCAGTTTGAACACTAAAATATATTTAAAATTCGTAGGCATAAATCCAATATTTGTCCCAAAAAAATATCCAGACATTAATAACGGGAACCATAATGACGGTCGCTGTTAGGCGGGTGAAAGTATCTGCTGTCTGATGATGTAGGCAAACTGTACTTAGAACTTTCATTATCTTTTCCATAATATGTCCGTGGCAAAGACTCACTGTTTGTTTGTCTTTCTTCTGCCAACTTCTTGTTCCGTTCTTTTCTACGTTTCTTCCGTTCCCGTCGTCTATCTTTTACTGTCTTATGTATTCCATAGTCACATAATTCAATAAACAATTGAACCACTTCACACAAACTTAATATTGACAAACCTATCCATAACCCAATGGCACCACCAACATCTGACAGAAATTGTTGTATCTGTAATGAGAACAGTAACAGTTTTTATTCAAGATTTTGATACATGCACATGCTGCGGTGATGTTGTGATAGTGTTATGCCGTTTTGCAACTGATGCCACTGGACATTGTATATATGGCATCCAAGTACGGCGGTCAGTTGTTCAAATCAAGGTTCCTGGATTACCAACCAGTACCTTCCTGTCCCTTTGCACACAATAGGCAACTTCAACAAATAAATCAGAGTCGTCGCGAGCATTTTATCGTATAAAAGATAATTTGTGCAAGCCTATATAAACACATCAAGCGTGATGTACATATATTGGACCATGGGGGACATATATCGCTGTGCGATGATTTGTCGTTTCTGTAAGAGTAGCCTTCTCTTTATGGAAAGGCTGTCCTTGTGAGACATGCAAACTAGTGAAGTTAATTATGATTTAATATTTCCAGAAATATCGTATGACGTAATCCCTTCTTTTCGTATTAATATTATAATACATGTATACAAGCTCTTTGAACCACTTCAAATTTTGATTTGACAAAGAATTTCTGTTTGTTTGTTGCATCGGGTTTAACGCCGTTTCTCAACGATATTTCAGTTATATACGGCGGCCGGTTCACCTAACCAGTTTTTTTCCTGGACTGAATTCTTACCAGCACTAACTTACCCTTCCACAAGGACCCGGCAACTTCTCCACATGTGGAGGAAAATCGACATTTTTGTCAAATTTTCATGGAAGGGTATGACCTGCCGCGACCGGGAATCGAACCCAGATCTCCGGGTTACAAGTCCAGCGCACTAACCACTGGACCACGGCCGCGGCCCAAAGAATTTCTGACATCATTTATCACAAGTTATGTCACTAAACTAGTCAACAAAGTATTCCCGCGAAGTCCAAACAGTGCCACTAGTATATGCACCAGAAGAAAACAAAGACGACCAAATCACAACATATAGACAAAACAAAACAAAATCACGGCAACAAAACTTACTTCTATCTCGGCATCCTCGGTGATAGATTCAAAATTCAGATCCTCAAAATAAATCGTCAACTTGAGAAAGTTGTTGCTGTAATAAAGTATAAATAAATTATAAAACGGGAGACAAAGTGGTGGAGGGGTAGAGTGCCTGATGCATGTCGAAGGTTGATGGTTTGAATCCAACATCTGGCGGAGTTGAATCGCAAACTTCAAAATACAGCAAACCTCAGTTATATGAGACAACCATTGGGACCCCTGGAAAATTGTCTTCTTATTTTGGTGGTCTTAATATTGAGGTTGGATAAAGAGCAAAACAGTGAAATTGGACTTTAAAATTGTGCTCTTAATTTTGAGGTGGTATTAATATTGAGTCAAGTGTGATCAATATAAGCTGTAATAACTTGTTTCACAATTGTGATACAATAAAAGCGTTTAAGCTAAACTGATAAATTATATAAGATATAAATCAGGTAGACTATATATTACGATATATACTATATTGTACATGTATAGTTAGTTGTACTTCAAGACATTTGTGCAAAAACTTAAATATTATTTGGTTCAGAAAAATACTATTGATTCGAAATACATCATACAAATTTAATAACAAATTGCGATATTAAACCAATAACAAAAATACAGATGCTAATTATGGTCACTTAGTTTTCAATCACGAAACACAAAAAATCCATAGTTTACGTGATAGCATTGATCTTCAAAAGTCTGTTTCAGAAAGCTATACACAAGTATACCTACCACACCACTTTTTAGTTATTTGTTTCTACTCATGTAACACTAGGTATCAAGACAAACATGTGGTATGAAGCTATAAATGTCGGTAGCACAAATGAGCGCTGCTATGGGATTTACAACCTCTTCTGTAAGTGACGTCATTTTAAGAAAACGCAATACTATTGCAAGCTTAACTTCATCTGAACGCTAGTTCTATCAACAGTGCAGCAGTGCAGTTACATGCATATAGAGACCTGGGGTTATGTGGTAGCCAGAACCTAACATGCTGTTTGGTGTTAGTATATCAACTTTTCCATAAACTATTTGTACTAAAATATAACTACTGTAAAACTTACTTTATGGCCCTGTTGCCGCTTTAACATTTAAACAAGAAAATAAAGTGAATATCACAAAAGTTTCAAACGGGTGAATTATAAAACATAAATTCAACTATAACTGTTGCCATATGCACCTAATATACCCCCGCCTGTACATTTATACGCCATGTACATTAACTGTGTTGATAGCCACATTTATCATAACAAAGGGTTAGAACTCTGGTAATACATGTGAGATTGCAATCCCCGTTCTCATGGACATCTACTCATTAGGTGTAGTAATTCAGTCGTATTTGAAAAAAAATGTAGGAGGAGTTACGTCCACAATATTTTGTCTTCAACGGACGGACGGACGAGCTGATTCCAGTATGCCCTCTTAAAACTTCGATATCTACCGATAAGACAGTATGAGTGTAAAAACGGCGTCACATTATGTATGTACGAGTAGTTTCATATGCCCCAGTAAATTTGGACTGTGTGATCAGAAGTCGTATCACCAACTGATATGTACGTGTTGACCGATATTTGATACATGTTTTCAATCACTAGTTGAAACATGTGTTCAATCACTATTTGATACATGTGTTCAATCACTATTTGAACCATGTGTTCAATAACTATTCTGAACATGTGTTCGATCACTATTTGATGTGCGTGTTCGATCTTTATTAAAAATGAATGGTCGATCACAATAAATGCATGTGTTGATCGCTATTTGATGCGAATGTTTGAACATTGATTGATGCGTGTGTTCGATCATAATTTGGTGCGTGTGTTCGACCATTATTTGGTGCGTGTGTTCGACCATTATTTGGTGCGTGTGTTCGACCATTATTTGGTGCGTGTGTTCGACCATTATTTGGTGCGTGTGTTCGATCAGTATTTGGTGCGTGTGTTCGACCATTATTTGGTGCGTGTGTTCGATCATTATTTGGTGCGTGTGTTCGACCATTATATGGTGCGTGTGTTCGACCATTTTTTGGTGCGTGTGTTCGATCAGTATTTGGTGCGTGTGTTCGACCATTATTTGGTGCGTGTGTTCGATCATTATTTGGTGCGAGTGTTCGACCATTATTTGGTGCGTGTGTTCGATCACTTCTTGATGCGAGTGTTTATTCACTGTTTGATGTTTGTGTTAGACCACTATGTGATACATGTGTTAGAACCCTAACAGATGTTTTTGTTTAATTGCTTTAGCATGGGTTCAGTTGCAGATATAAACTATAATATTTACATCCTGTTTTTTGACAAATTGATTATACAACCCCATCTCTGAATCATGCGATATCGCCATCTACTTGCCAAAATACAAGTTGGTTCACTGATGTGGAACTCATAACAAACATTATATTACATTTAATATATCTCGTAATTGAACATTGGGTCTGAAAATAAGCGGTTTTAGCATTTATAGCAATTTACCGTATGGAATCAAAGTCCAGATCACTTCTCATATCTCTACACACTTCTTTGTGGTTCTCACAAATATCTTCCAAAAGCACCATCTGCAATGTGTGCAACACAATGTAGCTTTCAATATGTCACCATGTGTTAGTACAATGTTAAATAATGTAAACAATCATAGGTAAGTTGTTTCACATGGTTATGCAATATGATCATTTTAAAATATTTGTTATACACGAATACAATTAATGTCAAGTATTCTTAACGCCAACAAAAACGCTAGGTTAAAAGTTTGCTGCTTTCGGAATATATCCGAGTATGTGGTAGATAAAATGAATATTTGTCAGTGAATGTATTGTTCTACACGATTGTAAGTATCGAAATCAAAAGAATTTTACAAACTTGTAAATGTAAAAACGTCTAATCAATGACATTTTAATATATTATACACCAAGGTCTTCGTCGAAAGGATCTGTCGGAATGTTCAGGATTGTATGATACCGGCGAAGCAGCACAAAAATGTGGTAGAACTAATGATTTTTCAGGGATGTTTGATACACATTGTATCTGCTATCTGTTAGAATATGACTAAATACAAGTTCAAAATATATGCAATTATCTTGCCATGGAAATCTCATATCAGAATGGTCATTTCTGGGAAGTACGCTATAGAGTGATCAAAATGTTTAATGCTTTTGGAAAATTGCAGCTATTTTCAATGCCGGATCAATTTGTTCCAACTCGGTTGATCCTTGGTTATTAGGTTGGGGTACGTCCTCGGTCGGACGTTTAAGAGGGTGTTGTTGGTTTATAGCAAGATTATACCGAGACCTCGCTTGGAATTAAAGTCGGAACCTCTGTTGTCAAAGTCAATGTCGCTCTTACCAAGAACAAAAATATTTCGGCAATGGTTTAGAAAAGCTCCATACTTACTGCGTAATCATCTGAGGGCCATTGTCTTTGACTCACACTTTTTACATAATTCACTTCACTGAAACATTACAGTAAAGTACTTAATAAGCAGATACATGTAAATTCCACTGCACATGGTCCATTTTAAAAACACGTTTTGTCGTGGATTAGCATGTACATTTAAAGGTTACCCTTCATTTCCATACATGTATGTACAATCCCATTTAACCACAATTGTTCCCCTTACACGCATGTCCGTACAAATCCACATTATTCTGTAAGATATATCATGACGATAATAATAAACTACATATAAAGTATGAATACAACGAAGGTAAGCCTTTCAGCAATATCACAAACACTATGTTATGTACAATGTAGCCCCGTATAACTGTACTTCGTTATCAATTTAAGATAACTCAATTTGCTTTCGAATGGAGTAAAAATTCCACATTTCTGTGGAATATCTGGTACACACCAAACTTACAGCAGAGCAAAGCAACTAGACAGAATCATATCTAGAAATCTGAGAAGTAGAATATACACGTAAACCTTAAACAAAAATCCGGACTAACGTTGTTACCTGCAAGGATTATCACACGTGCATAATGTTGTTTTCATCCCCTCCCTGTACACATTAATCATACACTGTACCTCTGAAAATAACCAATGATCAAATATACATGAATGATTGGATACATTGTATAGCGAATATTGGATACATTGTTGAACGAATATTGATGACATTGTAAAACGAATGTTGGACATATTGTAGAATATTGGATACATTGTTGAACGAATATTGGATACATTGTTGAACGAATAGTGAATACACTGTAGAACGAATATTGGATACATTGTTGAACGAATATTGATGACATTGTAAAACGAATGTTGGACATATTGTAGAATATTGGATACATTGTTGAACGAATATTGGATACATTGTTGAACGAATAGTGAATACACTGTAGAACGAATATTGGATACATTGTAGGACGAATATTGGACACATTGTTGAACGAATAATGGACACACTGTAGATATTGGATTCATTGCTGAACGAATATTGAATACATTGTAAAACGAATATAGGACACAATGTAGAACGAATAATGGACACACGGTAGAACACATATTGGATACATTGTTATACGAATATTGGACACATTGTAGAACAAATGTTGGACACATTGTAGAACAAATATTGGACACAGTGTTGAACGAATACATTGTAGAACGAATATTGAATACATTGTAAAACGAATATAGGACACATTGTAGATCGAATAATGGACACACGGTAGAACACATATTGGATACATTGTTATACGAATATTGGACACATTGTAGAACAAATATTGGATACACTGTAGAACGAATATTGGACACATTGTTGAACAAATATTGGACACATTGTTGAACAAATATTGGACACATTGTAGAACACATATTGGACACATTGTTGAACAAATATTGGATACACTGTAGAACGAATATTGGACACATTGTAGAACAAATATTGGATACACTGTAGAACGAATATTGGACACATTGTAGAACAAATATTGGATACACTGTAGAACGAATATTGGACACATTGTTGAACAAATATTGGACACATTGTTGAACAAATATTGGACACATTGTAGAACACATATTGGACACATTGTTGAACAAATATTGGACACAGTGTTGAACACATATTGGACACATTGTAGAACACATATTGGACACAGTGTTGAACAAATATTGGACACATTGTAGAACACATATTGGACACAGTGTTGAACGAATATTGGATACATTGTTGAACTAATAATGGACACATTGTAGAACACATATTGGACACAGTGTTGAACGAATATTGGATACATTGTAGAACGAATATTGGACACATTGTAGAACACATATTGGACACAGTGTTGAACGAATATTGGATACATTGTTGAACTAATAATGGACACACTGTAGAACATATATTGGATACATTGTAAAAAGAATATTGGATACATTGTAGAACGAATATTGAATACATTGTAGATCGAATATAGGAGTCATTGTAGAACGAATAATTGACACACGGTCGAACAAATATTGGATACATATTTATACGAATATTTAATACATTGTAGAAGACATATTGGATACATTGTAGAACGAATATTGGACACATTGTTGAACGAATATTGGACACACTGTAGACCGAATATTGGACACAATGTTGAACGAATATTTGACACATTGTATAACGAATATTGGACACATTGTATATTGAACACATTGTAGAACGAATATTCGATAAATTTTAGAACGAATATTGGATACATTGACTTATACTGCTAAAAAATGTAATTGATTGATGTAATTTTAATATTTATTTTTTCAAGTAATTGTAATAGTCACATATTTATGTACTTGTCCCAATATTACCAGTCGTGAATTACTGAAATAGTGTGGGAAAACGACATAAGAATGCAACACAACATATTGTCTCCCCTTGTACATGACAAATTGCATTTTTATTCGATAAGTATTTTAAACCACTGTAAGTCGCCTTCATAAGATCATTATTTTCATCTTCACACATAAGTCATATCACTGTGACAGATAAATATTATCGACTGAATAAGATAATTATATTTTGCTAACATAAATGTCGAATTTTAACTTATTTATCGTACTTCAATACAATGTCATTGTACTGAACATACCTTAAGGCGTATCATAAAATAGTATACTGTTGAAACAATGCAACCGAAACATGTCTGTGAAAATTCACCGATTCAAAGCGTCAATGTTAAATATTTGGTGAAGTTCTCAAAACCAGACATGGTGTTGGTGAGATCCTTAGATAATTAGTATATCACAAGATGTATCAATGTAGACAAACTTATGACATGATCATACCGGTTCTTGATCGACATGGTCGAAGTGAGTCGTTTGCATTTCTTGATATTCCCTCAGCTTTATCATCAAAACACTGACACTTGTTAATGACCGTGGTAGCTTCACAGAAAGTTTGGCATGCCTGTTAGAGAGTGTGACGTTAAAACACCATTAAGAACAATGCATTGAACAGGACATAGTTATGCAACACAATAACCTACAGGTTTATATTATTTAAGATATTCAGATGATAATATATAAACGAATCTTCATCATTATGATTTTCTTGTACTGCGTATTACGTCCCCAGTCAACAGTTGGTGCTGTATTATCAGTTATTTCGTCTAGAACGGTTTTGAAATGCTTATCAAAACTTTTATAATATGGAGATCACGTGCATATCTCAGCTGTGTGTACTAATGTTTACAATGTTTTACAGTGTATGCGTCGTTCGCGTAGGCGGTGAAACAGACTAATATTTTGATAGTTTTATAGCGCTTCCAGTAGTTAATAAAGCTATATTTTACATTCCTTGGAACCCAGGCTATTTATAAAATGCATGATACCCTGGGCAAATTGGCTAGCGAAACTTCGTAATGCACGAATATTCGTTAGCATTTCTCGACCAATGAAATGGACGATAACCAAATAGAAGGAATCTCCGCTGTGAAGATAAATTTGACAGCTGCGATCTCATTGGATCGCTCCATAACTACTCGGCAATTACCGTATCACACGAGGTGAGTGTCATGCGGCCAATCAAGCGGCTGGATTTAACCACATTGATTATTCATGAGTACGAGATTTGTACAGTCAGTTTGCCCAGAGTATCATATATTTTATGAACAGCCTGGGTACCTAGGATGTATTTTACATTCTAAAACAGTAAGAGAATTGTATGTTATCCATAACAGTAAGTCAGGCTTCACTCACCCGTCTGGTATATTTGTTCGCATGAACTTGTTGAAATTCAGTCCCATCATCACAAATGCCGTATGGATGTCCCTTCCTCTCCACAGAAAGCTGAAAGACACATTTGTCGTATAAGATGATTATTGTATCGTTTGCTTCACTTATCATTGGAAAAACGTGCATTCAACCAAAAAACAGCATACGTTATCAATTAATTAATAAATACACTACACATGTTGATGTTGTATCGGTGTATAAATTACATTTTGACTGTAAAGTCGATGCAGATTTTTCTTAAGCATTTGTTTCAATGCACGAAACGAAAATATACAAACGAAAAGGTGTTCTTATTATTGAGGTGGTCTTTATGTTAAGTTTTACTGTACTGTACTTAAAATTGTATACATGAACATCCTTAAGTTATATTTATAATATTTAATTAATATAACTCATTTATCCATATGTATAATATCAATATAACTTAAGACTGTTCATGTATATAACTCATTTATACATTTACCATTTTCAGTCCTATAGCAGTCTCCATGGAAGCAGGAATATATAGACCCTCGTCGGCAGGAAATGGGTATGTACCTCTCTCATGTACTTGAATTCTGGCCCCGTACCCGTTTGTGATCCCTTTAAGGTACTCTGTCGTTTCCAGGTACAGAATAAGAGTGAGTCCTGCAGAAATACAAGAAATACAAGTGATAATGTCATTGAACATATTCGTCATCACGCTACACAAAGCTTTACACCGGTGTTAGGCCGAACATTACATCTTCGTAGATGTTTTACATTGGTTGCACCATAATCTTCTAACAGCCATTTAAACGCATGACCCATGGTTGTGTCTTCATGCCATCTTTTATATATGAGCGCCGCTGTACAATTTCAAACGTCTTTTTTAAGTGACGTCAATTCCAGAAAACGTCACATGTGATGTCACTATGCACTGACAGCAAGCAATATTTGCCCTATATGGCAATATGAAAACGAAGTGACCATATGCAGTAAAGATTGTTTCCTGCTTGCTCATGATGACATCGCATGTTGCGTTTTCTTGAAAAGACATCACTTACAGAAGAGGTTGTAAATCCCATAGCAGCGCTCATATATTCTTACTTCAATGTATACAGGGAGGAAACTGTTTATCCCAACACAAGAATGTAAACTAATACATATACTTCTGGTTTGTGATATGAATTACATGTATGTTTAGGACTATTAACGTTAATATGACAGAACAGCGAGTGTATATACTGATAGTAATTTACAATGTTACTCTTTTAGACTCAAATCGAGCTTATTCATAACTTTAAGTACTCGAATGATTTAATACTAAAAGTGATAGTTTTATAAGGTTTCCTTGCATTATGATTGACCTATCAGTACGTTTGGCTGTAGCAAACAATGACACTTAGCCATCGTTAGCATTAAACTGTTTTAATTTGAGCATGTTTACTAGTCAACGAGCGAAAGTAATGTTGGCAAATATTCTTAATTGGGTATCATAATTATAATGCTTTTTTTCATATTTGCATATTTGTTCATGTTGCATCACTGTCGCTTGTCATGAAGAAGAACTTTATTCAACAACAAACATATCATATAAATGTGTGAAGAGGTCATAAATGACCCCCGATCAACAATGCATGCAGTATATATACTGGTCAAATGATGGTCAAACGTAAAGTACAGATTGTCATGTGTATTATAATATTTCATTTCACGTTGTTGTATGTATAAATGTACATGTACTTACTCTCATAGACTAAAGTAAATCAATATAATTATTTTGTAAATTGCATACATTGGATGATAAGTATTATACTTAAATCCAAATATTAATAAATCATTCTGTTCTGTTCTTAATTAACATACAAATCACCCATCATTATATCAAATCCGCAAGTCGGTGTGGTCGGTGCGAGTGTTCGCTATTGTTAACGTTAATACATGTTTCTTCACAATGGTTGGTACTTGTTACGTTTCTATACTCTCATACTCATTCGGATGTTTGCCTTGATCAACTTGCCAAACCATGAAACTCGTTGTCGCATCTTATTTAAATTTACACGTCAGTGTTTTTTTAAGAAATGCTTGAACTGAATTGAGAACTTTCATTTAAATATTCAATTCGTATTATAATGGAATAAATTGATGGTCTGATGCTAAAGTGAACTAAGCCTCACATGGGTCATTTCGAGAAAATTAAAGTATTCTGAATTCCCCGTGAAAGACGACAATTTCTAGAAGTATTCATGCTGTTATTTGGTGATATAGCAAGAAATTGTTATTTAATTCCAAATGATATTTATTTGCAGTTTTAAAAAAAACGGATGATGTGGGATAGGTCATTTTGGCATGCATACTTCACTTCAAAATACTGCCAAAGTGAACTACTGGTTCCTAGTTCAGTCAGGCTTAGTAACGTGGAAGAACCTATAGTAGATGTGGGTAAGTACACCCATTCAAAATCTCCTGCTATAGACACCTTCGAAAGCTGGAAACTAGACCAAAATAAAAATCTCTATTTGAACAGTAACAAGAAGTAGACAACTCAATATTCATGAACATGTGGGTAAGTACAATTAGGCATCACACCACCCATTAATTATAGAAATGATATTTTAGAAATGATATTTACCCGTGTTTGGCCCAGAACTTAAAACTCTAAATCTATCAGACGACAATGACCAACAGTTACCATATTCAACGGTTTGAAAAAGTTGAAACATTCTGTAAAATAAACATACAAACGTGTTTCATATCATAATGACTGTATTGTTTCTAAACGATCGAATATTTCTAAAAAGTAAGGAATATATATTCATCTTGTTTACGCAATCAATATATTGTGTACACTTACACATTTATAGACAATGCTCAACACTCAACTGTATAAGTATATATTATCCAACCGTGAGCTTTTATGATATAGCGTCTTTCTTATAAATCCATGTGTCATCTTCACGGTATGAATATGCAGATTGAAGGTAATGAGTACATAATTAACATTTTAATATTATTGAGTCTCGAGTCTTCAAACCATCATTAAAGCATTATCATTGTCAGGATCAGAAATAATTCATTTCTGCCGGAACAAGACGTAATTCTAGAAGTATGTATCACGTATACAGATAATATACAATCTATACTCTCGTATCTATTTACATATCCCTATAAAACAAAGCAACGTGAGAGAATGTGCCATGCACTACTATGCTACGTAAATCTATTGTGGTACAGATGTTGTTTTTTTTAAAACTGCAATGGTTGAACATTTAGAACCAGTTGCATCACTACCAAGTAAATACCTGGACGTGAACAGAACATCTCATTTCCTATTGCCAAATAAAGTAGACAGTAAGCGGAAATCGTCGAGCATTTCAAGAAGACAGAGTAGCCACTAAATATAAACAAGCTCATACACTTCTCTCAAGTATGTCGCGATTTGTGTCTTGAAATAGTTCGATAGTGGTACTTTTATTACACATTCTATGTAATATTTAGTAGATTTTTAAAACATTCAACAATGACTTTGAACAATAATATGTTTTAAACGAACGATTGCTAAAATTGAATGTAAAATATTTGACAAATTTATTAGGATGTGTGATACATGTGTATAACAATACACATACCTTCCAACCTACATATCAGAAACTTACGTAGAATCACAGACCTTCCAACTTACATATCAGAAACTTGCATAGAATCACAGACCTTCCAACCTACATATCAGAAACTTACATACAATCACAGACCTTCAAACCTGCATATCAGAAACTTACATACACTCACAGACCTTCAAACCTGCATATCAGAAACTTACATACAATCACAGACCTTCAAACCTACATATCAGAAACTTGCATAGAATCACAAACCTTCCAACCTACATATCAGAAACTTACATACAATCACAGACCTTCAAACCTGCATATCAGAAACTTACCTAGAATCACAGACCTTCCAACCTACATATCAGAAACTTACCTAGAATCACAGACCTTCCAACCTACATATCAGAAACTTACCTAGAATCACATACTCTCCCATTAAATGTGCAGCTGATGAGCATATCTGTGATATTGTGACCTAACTTCGCTCTATCATTTCTGAAACATTGCAACACGAAAAATTAGATATCAAATTGTTTCTACCGATTGTGCGAATATTTAATAACACTATCATATATACAAACAAGAAATATCTTGAAAAAGATGGTGGCGTAATTTGAAGGTTACGATTTGTTGTGTTACATCAAAAATTGCCTAGATGTCACTCCAGATCCAAAATGGATTTCGGTAAATTCACCGAAATTCAGAGGATTTCGGTAAATTAACGTATCCCTTATCGAAAGGTTAACCAATCCGCGTCATGGTTACAAACGTTGATCGGTTGAAGAGAAGTTGGTTTAGTGTTTAGCGTAATATTTCATTGGTTTACACAACACTGATATACAAATAGCAAAATGGTTGCAGAACAGCGTAGATATAGCATTGTTACATGGAACAATGGTTTGAATAATGCTTATTTGAATATAATTTGTATCCAGTTTTGGATCCATTACAATCGAAACAAATATTTTTGAACTCGACTTTATTTTGTTTATTAGAAGACACCCCATAACACCCAATGCAAATATGTTAGGCCTTATAGAACATATTCAAACGGTCTACGTATTACATACTTTGCATATGAGTTTTATAGTTTCAAACAATACTAACTTACTCTGTTGAGCGTATTTGATCTATAGTAAATACCAGTGAGTTAGCGCTCTGGCAAAGGTAGGATTAAACTGGCACATTAAATGTATGATGGGAACTTTATCTTACTTCGGTATATCCATATATAACTCATGAAATAAATCCAATATTTCAGTCTGTGCATCTGTTTCTCCTTCGTAAACTTTCTCCTTCTCATCAGGTTCAAGATCACGTGGATTTACTGTATCCTTCTTGCGATAATTTGAAACATTAAAAGTTTTGTAATTGTCCACGAAACGTTTACGCCTCTGAAATAAAACAGTAAGTTATAACAGCTATCCCAAACCTCTGCTGCAATACCACGGCTCATTACTGATCAGATATAGAGTAAACGTATAAGTAACATAATTATTTAAATGTCGATGTTCTGTATACATGGTTTTACAGCTACTTGCAGAGGTCGTTCAGGTAAATAGAGAGAGGGAGAGCGAGATTATCAAAGTGTCCGACGAATATTCATGGAACTTATTCGGGTAATTCGTCATACTATGATAGCACGTTGTCATATATCTTGTTTATGAAGTTATATCGGATAAATACAATAATGATGTTTGGAATATAATCAAATGCGCCTATAAAAATATAAGATATAGTAATATTGATAATGATTTGTGCTAACCTTTGGAGGCGATGGTGGTGGTCCAGTATTACCACCTCCCCCACCCGTAGACGGGGTACTATCTCCGTCCCCGCCCGGTGGTTTGGTACCACCTCCATCACTACCTGGTGGTTGTGTACCACCTCCATCTCCGCCTGGCGGTTTAGTACCGCCTACATTCCCGCCTGGTGGTTGAGTACCACCTCCATCTCCGCCTGGCGGTTTAGTACCGCCTACATTCCCGCCTGGTGGTTGAGTACCACCTCCATCTCCGCCTGGTGGCTGGGTACCACCTCCATCTCCTCCTGGCGGTTTAGTACCGCCTACATCCCCGTCCGATGGCTGAGTACCACCTACATTCCCACCTGTACCACCTCCGTCCGGCGGCCCTTCGGGAGGTTTTGTAGCGAAGGGATCATAATTTTGGTCATACTGATCAGGCACTAGATTTTCAGGCTTCATTTGATCGACAAGTTGTTGAATTTCGTCTGCACCGCGGTAGTTTTGCAAACGACCCTTGTGCATATGGTTTGTGTTACAGATTGTTACTTGGGGGAAATCTAGGGATGAAAATCCGAGTGATACCTTTGTTTGAATCGGAAATTGAAAGAACTGGTCTATTAAATACCATAAATGTAAAGTCATGACTCCAATCGCAATCAAAAGCATTATACTCCATATTAACTTCGCCCACCAGAATTTGGCATTGTGTATGTACGGTACGCCAACCATAGATGTCTTTTCAGCAAATCTGCTGATAAGTCGCCGAAAACTTTTCCGTTTGTTACCGGAATCCAGCGATGCGGCACTGACAGAATCATCTTGAGCATTTTTAGACTTATTGTCATTATTCTGCAAGAAAATACAATAACAAGTTAAACGAGAGCTTGGTATTAAGTTTTTTCATCAAGTATATTAAATTATTAATTCAATTTGACGTATTGTGTAATTATTGGTTAAAATAATGTATTGAAGACAAACACGTTCATAATGTTGCTTAGTATCGCACTGATTTATATATTTAGTAACAACAACAACACATTCCAAAGCAGTGAGCGTACTGCTAATACTTTATTTTACTTTATGTTGCTTAGTATCGCACTGATTTATATATTCAGTAACAACAAAATCTGATTTATATGATCCAAAACAGTGAGCGTACTGTTAATTCTTTGTTTTACGACAATCATAAGGAAGTGATCCGATAACCACACATTTACTGTCCGGCATATTTAAACGCCACAGTTAAAAGGTAAGTGGAAGAGATGGTCACGTTGCATGGGGCAATAAAAGTACACCCTTAAACCAGATTTAAACCCCTAGTGTGTTTTTGTCACTGACCATTCCATGTAGTTTCCCTTATTTTACACCCATCTTTCATGTTCGTGGTTTGTGTTCCTTTTGCCCTGTTTACTGGTATATATATTTGTTCTCATGTCTGTCTGTGTATTTGGTGGTTGTGCCGATAATATGCGGCATTTTCTGCTCGATTGCAATACTCGTTTTAGATTATAGTTTTCATCAATTGTAAACTCAATTAAGGATGACATATATTTTGGAACAAGGCAATACAAAATGAGAAGTCACAATATGAAACATTGATCTGTTTGTAAATAAAAAGAATCCATTAGATATAATATACGAGTATATATGGTATCAGCAAAATATCGCTAAGTTATCGGATCACTTCCTTATGATTGTCGTAAAACAAAGAATTAACAGTACGCTCACTTTTGTAGTTTTTAATAGTCTCATTTACATCCTGATGTTAAAACATGATGTTCATGTACAATGTATTGTGTGTACGTGTGTGAATGCGTGTTTGATTGTGTGGATGTGCGTGCGTGTGCGTGTGTGAATTCTTGTTTGTTTGTGCGTGTTTATATTGTTAATAGAAAGCCATATTGAAAAAAAGATGTACAATTTATTGTTAACCTTAACTATGTAACCTTCTGAAAATAAAGATTTTGTATTATTATTATTATAGTTAAAACTTATAACACCTTGGTTGAATCTAACTTAAATAGCTTGCCATGAAACAATTATCAGTCAGAATAAATACGAATTATGATAAAACAAATTGCTTCTCAATCTACGAGCTAGAGATACCAAATCCAAGAACTTTTCCCAGATAAAATTTTGACTTGAAAAAAAAATTCATTGTATACATGTCTTCTAATCACAAAGCGGCTAAGTATGTACATGTATACCTACCGAATCACTGCGTCGGCGTCTGAGACTGAAGTTCGAATTATTATTTAAAGTAATCTCATTACTTTCAGGAACATCATTTATGTCGTCAAAATAACCACTCATTGTTGATTTATTTGTATTTAAACGTCCAAAACACACAACCATGTAACTAATTCCTTTACTACTCAAACTTAAACACTTTCAAAAAGAAAATATTTCAACACTGCATTCCCCAAACATCACTATAACTTTATGTAAGGTATGTACGAGTTAAACTTCAAATACCCGACATATTATGTTTGCAAAATAGCCACTATTACTGTAATAATTACTCTTCCCTTAACGCCTTTCTTCGTTCATCACGAATCACTATTTTGGGAACAAAAATGCACATTTAATACTTAAGGCGCCATTGATATAGAATTTCACAAATTATATCCATGAATAATGCAAATACATAACTTATACCAGCTGAAGATCGTACGAGACACTAGGGACATCAATTATAGAGCATAAATATTGGTCAACGATCAAGTTACCTTAATGGTAACGTATTTAAGGAGTGTGTGAACAACTGTCAGTAATTGATTGTCGGTGTATTTTGAATGGACTAAATATTCAGTATTTACAGGAGAACCATATACACAGGGCCATGACATATTAATATTTAAATAAATACAAGGATCAACAAATCTATCTCGTAGCTTTACTTTTACCAAAGTACACCGTATTGTTAAATCGTGATACATATTTGCCACGTCTTATTTTTAAACATCAAGAGGATAAATAAAACGGTACTCTATTCATAACTATTCAACCATGGTTGAACATATTAAGCTGGGTTTTTAAACTTGTTGGATGTATGTATAATTTCATACCTATGATTTCTATTCATAACTCTTCAAGCGTATTGAAAGTAGATTTTAAAAAACGTTTGATGCATATTTATTATTACGAAATCGAATCTTCTTTCATTATGCTACTTGCAAGACTTTGCCGAAAAGGTTTATTTGAACAAAGAATATTGTAAGACATTCGTGGCATTTTTGTGTAACTTGGTTATTCGGAGATTTTGACGAGAAAATTGATATATACTTCAGTTGTAACTTACAAATAAACATCAGGCATGTTACTGTCTTGTATTTGTCTTAGATGTGTAAAATGTAATAAGTACTAAACTCACTTACCTATTACAAATACAAACTTGTGTCAAAGAATATGTTTTGCATTGTTTCCTGTTTAAACATGCATGAATTATTGGTCAAGATCAGGCCGCCCTCTTGGAACCAACAATAAAATTGATGCTGTAAAATATTATAAGAAAATGGGACTAAACATAAGCCTAGCGACATT
This sequence comes from Mactromeris polynyma, assembly GCA_032209605.1. NCBI lineage: Eukaryota > Metazoa > Mollusca > Bivalvia > Venerida > Mactridae > Mactromeris > Mactromeris polynyma. The sequence continues at coordinate 6,997,664 of JASFXZ010000001.1, forward strand.
TCTAAGTAATGCTGAAAATCAGGAGTGATTCGACGTCTGAGAATGAAGTAATTGTTATCAAGTTACCTTAGAATTCATCTCCAATTAATGTCCATTAAGTTCTGTCCGACAGGCTAAATTGATATTTAATGAAATAATTCCCTCCAATCTCTAGAATGAGTCACCGTCGCTTTTAGCAACATAATTACCACGTGACACTGTATGCAAGAGTTGATTGGCTGCTTTAATAAATCGCTAATTTAAGAATCATTTGTAAAAAATACTAGTAACTGTGAAATAAATCAGGCAGCATGACAAGAACTTAAATCGTTGTATATATAACCAAAGGCCCACCATTCGTAGCGGGTTGTAAAACATGATTTAGAATGTTTGCTTATTTTAGACCAAATAACGCCATACATGGAAACAATCAACAGTACCATCAACTCCAACAACTGTTCTTTCAAAACTAAAATAATCGTAAATAATGTTACGCAGAAGAGCTAAAACCTTCATTGTTTTCAGCATCGACTTGGTTAAGTAATGTTGACAATCAAATACAATTAAAGCCATTAGCAGAAACATTACTGTAATCGCTAAATTATTACTAAATAACAAAAAACATTATATAGTTATCAATCAGTAGAAAGAAATGCTCGTGAATTCGCTGATTCGTAAAGTTTAATATTTTATATTATATTCTGATGACGAATAGCGTAATAACACAATAAGTTTCGGTGATTGCTTTGACGAAGTTAACTGTTATCAGTTAGAATTTGCTCCATACCGCAATGCAAGTTCTGGAAACGAGTTTGAAAAGTTATTGAGTGTATCTATAGAATTACTGGCAGCATACAATTAGAAGATGTGTGTTCCACATTCGTCGACATGTAGTCCTACTTGCATAAATAGCGAATGTTATACTGTCGATTTTGTTTGCGGCGTAAAATTCTAGATTTATCGCTTTTCGTTATTTCTAAAGCCGTAAGAAATGTTCAATGTGTATTGCCCACGTCACATGAAGCTCTCGGGCAGTTTACGGGCCCAATAAGGGCTCAAACAGTGAGAGCTCGTGGGTAATCGAACGGCATACCGTGCAGACCCGCACCAATTTTCGAAGATTGTTTACCCGTATGGGCGCCGTACAACCCGTACAGACCATGCCTCGGTCAGGTGAGACATACAGGTGGTCCCGGGCCTGTAGGACTTTGGGAACGGTTAGAAACCTTGAGAACTGTTACAGTCGGGTTTGGCATTGTTGACCTATATATATGAAAAGGGACATGCAGCATAAAATATTTATTAGAATATGGTCAAACAACCGAATTGTTGTTTCAAACCTCGTTATAGGTTTAAATATGTGTCATTATATTATACATACATTTCTATTATGTTTGATGATCACTGTATGTTATACTTGACGCTGATTGTATGTTTATACAACAATAACACCTAAGTACAGTTGCATAATTCCTTGTACAATTTGAATTCTAGATAAGCGGTGTTATTGTTCATTTAGATATGTCTCAAAACATTTTATAGCTAATGTTTACATAATTTCGCCCATTAGAAGTGCTCAGTGTTAAGAAAACACCACACCATTATCGTGTACCAGCCCCAAGGGTAAAAGATATACAAATATACAGCTACGTGATTGCTGCAGGTGACTCGGTCATTTCAAATTTAAGATAACATCTTCAATTCACTCGACGGGATTTAAATCTTTAATCATCTAGTGTAGTAAAAATGTGTGAAAAATTAACCATAAACTGACGTACTTAATAATGTAGTTCAGTCAAACAGATCATGGAAGTGGTACAAAAGAAACGCAGGGACAAGAAGAAGTTTTATCTGCGTATTAAATGTCTGTCAAATAATAACATTAATATTAGACTACTTACTATTAAAACGGAAGGAAATCATGATACAACGGCCACTTAAAAGCTGTTTTGTTATTGCAAATAATTGACTAATTTGGAAGAATAACAGATGTTACTTAAAATCGTAGCGTATGTTGACACAATTTTCTTTAAAAAGACTAAGTTACAGAAAGCTTGCAAATAGTATCATAAACATACTAAATGCCATTAAAAACGCAAGTATAGAACTTTACTACATATGAACTATCATCGAGTATTCACAAGATAAAATGAATACATGTCAGGGAAGTTACCGTACATGATTCTAAAGTAAAGTTTTAGAAGGCAGGATTTAGTTGATAGAAGGAACGCCACATTCCAAAGACAACGCCTCCCCCACATAGGTCCTAGGGAAACATCAGCCTACATAACACTATGACTTGAGAAGGTGTAAGAGCAAACATTTATGGGATGGGACACTGAAGCCCCAGTCCCACTGTCACGACTTTGGGCACGAATGCCGGCGAATAGGGAAGAATGAAAAAGGTCGTTGAGATTCGCCATGTACTGACCCTAGAGAAAGTTCCCTACGCATGCCGTACGCATATTGTACGCATCGGTACGAATGCAACAAAAATGCAGTGAGACATCAGTAAGAACGCGATACGCTTCCGGCAAGAACTAAGAAGAACCAGTACGAACCGACACGAACTCACTACGATCACAGTAAGAGGAAGGATGCCAGTACGCACCAGTACGAACGCAGTAAGAATGCAGTACGAACACACTTCAATCGTGACTTGAACACGAATAGGGGTGAACTGCCCCGAATCACCAGGACTCTAACAAGAATCATGTTAGAATTATGAGGAATGTCCACGATTTCTACATTCGTACCCATTTGCCACCCAAAGTCGTGATGGTGGGACTTAGGCTTCATGAATGTCTGGCTGATCCGAAACCATTTATTGTAACTTTGGTTTTTAATGGTCTTATGTATATGAGGGTAAACAGAAGACGGCGAAAGCCAATATTTTTACAAGGCATTTACATATTAATGTATGTACATTGATGAAACTTCAATAAATATCACTCCAAACTATGCGTGTGTGTGGGGGGTGCGTGTTTGTGTTTGTGTGTGTGTGTGTGTGTGACTGAGCTGTTTTTGTTGATCGTAATGAATACAAAAGACGAATTTGTATTATCTTAAATACTGGTGGTGGTGGTGGTGGTATCAGTGCAGTTGTGGTTCACAGTTTTGTTGTCATGAAACTGTCACCACTGCCCGGTTATTACCCCGCTCATGGTGAAAGGGCAGATTAGACATTAACAATAATATAGAGACGATTTGTATTATTGAGCCTTGGGTGATATCAAGTGTTTGTATTTAAACGGATGCATGCAAATTTAACATTGAAACATTTACTTGATTTATTTCAGTATATTGGTAAAACATTAAGGTATTCCATTTGACAATTAAGAGAAATACCATGTCGGCAGTTAAAGTTACTACAGAACAAACCTTGTTTTTCTTGTTGATGATTCTTCCATTCATAATGTTACCGTCTTTATTTCCATGGTAGAACTTGTAGCCTCCATTAGTCTCACTGTCGGAATAGTCGTTTCTTCCGCGGTGATTTTTTTTCCCCACGGGACTACGCGTTTTATCACGATCGGAATGTCTCCCTACTCCGCGGTAATATTCAACATCCATCATTTTTCAATTTTCACTGCAAGTATGACGAGCAGTAGAAACACAAACAATCCCCTTGTTTCTTCTCGAATAAGTCCTTGATATTCTTACATCAATTCTACTGGCTTTCAAACCACTAATCAGAAGTATTCATTTTTCTAATACAGGTGTATTCTTACAATCTTAGCTGGTATGCATGTTAAATTGCTTTTATGTCGCCAGTCCTTCGATGGGGTTGATATCAGTTCCTCATGAAAGCACAGCAGTCGATCAAATTGGACTGGATCGATTCGGCAATAGATGTCAATGAATTACAGTTGTAGCAACTGAAAGGAAAATTCAAATATATATATAATCAGTTATGATCTTTTTATTTATATAATTTATTCAAATGTGATCCATAGAGCATGTCTGGTTAATCAAACTTCTTGAGTTGCTTTCAAAAGAAAAAAATATATGATGTACTCGTGAAGACGAATATCGGTAGTTCATATCAAATAGGGTACAGTTATTTCCCGAAACCTAAGTGCAGGTACCTACAGTAGTGTGGGGGAAATGATTGCACAAGTCAAGTCAAGTAAATTTGATTTATAAAGTCGTAGAACATAACTAGAAACGTAAGCTCTGTGGAGATATTGACACCGCACAAGTGATGATTAAAGTGTATCCAGTAATAACAAATACTTGTATAGTTACTCACAAACTTTACAAAAATAACTGATATCCTTAACAGTGTAAATAGTACAGTGCTTTTTGTACGCGCTCATTCCAGCGGCTACTCATGTCGGATTTCACGCGCTTTTTTCAGCCACGATCTCTTCCGGCATGAATCGCCTACTATTAAATCTATGTGACAAAATGCGGACTTCACAACCCGCAAGCAATGTAATAGGTGCACTATACATATATGTATGTATTATAGACATTTCCATTTTCAAATTATCCCAAGAAAACAAAAATACTGTGTGAGTTATGTTTCTGTACTAACTGTGATACAATTATAGAATAAGATTATTTTCAACTTACCAAAAATGATATATTTGTGTTTGATGATAAAGACTATTTATTTTTTCCGGATATTTAACATTTATGTGTTTGCGGTGTATTTTCAGATTTCATGTGTAAGTTTGTTTCGTAGTTATTTTACAAAAAGGTCATGATTCTATGGTAATTTGATTTTAAAGAATTCCTCGGGTCAAATGAGACCATTTTCAAGATAAAAAATCGTAAATATCTAAGATTATTTTGAATAGTAATTACTTCTCTTTAATCATTGACTATAAATTCTTAATTTTAGGATGCACATGATAACAGTTTAAAATATTCCTGTTATAATTTAACCAACTGGACTACGGAGACATGTGTGAATATATAATACATGTACATGTATATGAATACATATACTTCTTTGATCTGATCCGTTCAGTTTCTATTGTTGTTCAAACCAGACAGAAATCCTGACTTATGATATAAGCGATAGGCTGAGATCAAACCAGGAAACATAAGGGGTTATATCCACCGTAACAAACAGTGAAAGGAAGGGTTTGTCCAGATGGGGTTTTGTTTGGCTCTCAGAAACCATACAAACAATAAGTGATAACATCGTTCATTCTCTAATCCTCACTCATTCGGATAAATAACGATTATGATTACAAATTTCTAGTCAATAATGAAGCTGGGACCATCTTTTATATAATTGTTTTATATACAATGTGTATATTTTGTATATATGTATATGAGTCTCAGACTGAAGTCACACTCAGACAGAACAGAATATTTAATTAATAATTAATTAAGTTTTAGGGCATAACAAAGTTACCTTGTATAACAGATGTCGTTTTCAAGTATTTTCCCTTGGTAATATTTATTTAATCGAGTCGATGCAGACATTATTTGAGTTATATGTTCAAGTTACTAAGAAGCACGGAGATGAGGTTGGAAACTGATTTCTAAAAGTAGAAAATTGAGGATTTCTCAAAAATATCACGACTGGTAATTATTGACAATTTGTTTAACTAAACATCATTTGCTTTTGTTCACCATATCACATTTAGTAACTAATCGATATTGGTTTAATGGTCTCATTAGTAATCGACAGGTTTGTGCAAAAAATGCATGAATAACTTGAACTCATGCACCATGACCGGGTAACGTTAAGTTACAATGTGACTGTCCTATCAAACTACCACGTTCCACTGATCGATCAAGGGTTTTATACACATTAAGGCTAAATATATGGATGTACGTTAATTTATTGAAATGCAACACTGTAATGGTAAAAATCCACGTATCAATATATGTTAAATTTATTCATGTTCTGTCAGTCATTTACGAGTAATGATAATACAAGTTCGTCCTCGAAATATTAATGTATAATTTAATAACATAGCTATAATTATTATCATTACTATTATTATCGTGATTATGATTAGTATTGTTTAACGCTGCACATGTTCGAGTAAATAAATAATCTATACTGTTCAATAAATCCTGTTACGAAATATGAGAAGACGAACTTTGCGATTACAATGTTATGTTATTGTGTATAAAATGTATATATACGTCATGATATGATAAAACCAGTGATTTGAATTAGTTATACTTGAAGTACAACCTTCTTGTCGTGTCTTTGGTGAATAAATAGATATGAACGTTACAGATATAAATCAAAAATTGAAATAATTATAAGTAAAAATCCGTGCGCATGTAGCTTGATTTTCATATTGGTGCGAATAACGTTCGTAACGCGACGTAGGAGTATAAGTAAGTAAATGTATATGTAGCGTAATTAAAAAAACATTACGTTGATCGACAAACGAATAAGTACAAGATCCCAAACAAAAGTTTTGTAAACTGCTCTAAATATACGTTTATTGTGATGCCTATGATGAAAACATTGAATATTAAAAATAACAAACCGTTTCTTTAGGCAGATCCACATCCTTCGAAAATTTGAAAACACAATAAACTCAATTTATCTAAATAAAATAGCAGATATATGATCCATTTTATCACTGATCGTCACGGTACATGTAGTGCATTGTAACGTGAACATATACGTTGGATATGTTCACTATGCAGTTTAGTTACGAATTAGAGTATATATCATTGTTAGATCGTCTCCATCCACTCGTTCCAAATTCTTTACTGAAAGCAACTTGTATACATCTAAACGTATATCACTTTATAATCATCTTTCGATTCAGCATAAACGCGTTTGTTGTTCATTACACACAACTATAGTATAAGTATTTATAATCCGATAAGTTAGAATATGTATATTAATTTGGAATGTACCGATTAGAGACAAAATATTTATCGATTAGCGATTTATCTTTCATTTATAAGTATATGAAATGATACACTCGGGGTACTAGCCCTCAATAGAATGTCAAAGTAAAAGTTTCCCACGTCGGTAATATTTTATGTATTCAGACATACAGACATACAATATATTTAAGAATGGACTCCTGGCTACTTCGTGATCGAACAATTAGTAAGACCAATTTAATGGACTATATGTGCGTATTTACTAAGTGTCGACTATTCTGAACACATCGTTAACAAGATTTCGATAACTGAATGATAAAATTGTATTCAATGTTTTGATTTTTTAATGTAGTCGTAACATTCATTCAATCGTTGATTGCTAAATATATTTATGAAACACAAATAACTAAACAATTCTAAAGGTAAAAAGAAATATAATTATGTTACTGTTTATCAGCAAACAGAGTCTGGTGTTTGTTCAAAGGTGACCTGAAAATTACCGACAAACATCCATCACGGGTAATTTAGTGTGTTTCAGTGTAGCAGTTAAATGTTCGAATGGTAAATATAAGATAATTAAGTGTTGTATTTTCTCAAGTCCGTATATAAAGGACCGATACAGTATGTTTGAATTCGTAAATTAAAGGTCTCTGATTTCATTCAAAGACTTCAATTTCCTGAATGATAGATGGTTCAGAGAATGTCAATACTGTTCGTAAAACCAACATAAATAAGTAGATCTTTTATTATAGTGACTTGTGTATAAACATCTAAACACAAACATAAATACAAAAAGTATACAAACAATCGGCCCAATCGACCTATAAGTCACCTTATAAATATAACATATTTAAACCGATCATTTATATTAATAGCTGTATAAATAAACAAACAAATGTTATATAGTAAATATATAAATACATGTTGTTGTTATTAGGTACTGAGAGACTTAGTAGACAAGAGAATAATAGGTGGATTAAAAGATAATATAATCGACTGATAGTGTCATAAATATGACCAGTCCGTTAGTGTGTTATATGGATGTTCGCGTTACTTTTCATATGGATTAATTTATATCCGTTTATTACGGAATGCTCAATGCGTTACGTAAGTGATGTTCTTGACTGCTATACACATCTTGTTGGTAAAGACCTATACAGCCATTAATATGAAAGATATATATCCAACAAGATGGATTTTATAAATACAAATGCTCGGCAAGGGTGTCTTGTGATTATTAAAGATTTGGGGGGGGGGTAAGTACAAAAGTTTTATCCAATTCCTGCGAAAGCTGGTTTTAACATAATCATTAAACTTAAAAGAACTGTTCATTGTCTCATTAAAATGTGTTAATAAGTTTTGCCTGACTGTATACAAACCAACTGATCATATCAGTGCTTTGAGTAAATAAGTTTTCAATTTAAAATAGCACACAGTAACAGTAACCGGCCTTTTGGGCGGTTGGTGATTTTCTGCGCAGAATCGGTAAATTCAGAGAGTTTATAACGGTCTGCTTGGTACATGTGTATGGGAACGATGTATCCAGTACAGAGGAACACGCTTATAACGAATTCCTGGTGCCCTGGAGATATATGCTTCGTTATATCCATACTTTGTTATAGAACTACCCATACAGCGAAATTTCGTTATAACATCCATTACTGATGACTTGTGTCTTGTTTACACCTGAACTAGATGTGTGTGTAATGATACAGAACGTACATTGTATTTGCGAATTCCGTTATAACCGAGTACCTTTGCGTTAAAATATGCCTTTTGAGACACACGAACTACTACGTTATATCCAAAATTACGCTTTATCCAAATTCGTGTAGTTATACAATAAAACACAGAAGAGTTTGATCGGGGAATAGAAATGACTACGTACAATCCGATTATTCGTTATAACCGCGTACATTATACGTGTGTTTCACTGTACGTATATGTAAACTATACTTGGGATATGGGTCTACTGTACTTAGTATTTGGATCGTTTCATTCATATATATTATCATCATTGAACCCAGTAAATAGAACGATGTACATACCGAGTACAATACAAATGGTTTCCTTGACTATGGTACATGTATTTCGCTTAATATCTTAAACATACATTCCCGTAACCTGACCTATGTTGGGTACAGCTAGCGAGTTATGTGCGACTCCTATCAGAGTGCTGAACTAGGCACATAGGTCGTTAGCTGTACCCAACATAGGTTGGAGCGCTTTGTTTTGTCAGGTTACGGGGATGTATGTTTAAGATATAAAGCGAATATATATCTATTTTATTTATTTAAGTCTCATTAATATACATTGTATAAATATAACGTAAAAATGTGTTACTAAACAAATTGAATTGTAAGAGACTATACAATAAAAATACACACCTTATTTAAATATTGTAATAATGACGTAACGTAACGTAATTAACGTAATGACGTTATTTCATACAATATTGTAGTACGTACTCTTTATCTACACAAAGAAAAAAGTTAAGCACCCCCAAGTTGTTTTGAAATGACAAATGATACGATTAGTGTCATGAGATTACGGACCAAATAATCGAAAAAATAAAAATGTGGCCTGTTAGGACATTACATTAACTTTAAGAAAACACAACACATATCAACAGAAATGATAATTTAATGAATATTAATTATCACAAAATCACAAGCCCAGTTATTACACTAAAACATGTCCATTTTAAGTATTGACCTTCTGAGTTCATAATGCCCAATAAGAGTGTCATTTCACTTGGAAAACATCAATTTTAAGTCACTTAACGACATCCATGGTTCAAAGTTTAATATCGAGTGAAACCACCACGTGCTTGGATGCCGACCTCAACCCTGCGTCTCATCCCTCCAGTCAGTCGTCGGATTTCCTGCTGTGGTAGCTGTCGCCATTCCCGGTGCAATGCCGCTTCCAACTGGTTTTTACATTCAGTTTCTACAGCATTCATATATAGTTTATTTCAAGATTGTAGGCCTTTAGCCCATGAATCACATGTATAATACAGAGAATATAGTATAAAGTCACATGTATACACAGTACATATAGTATTCAGCATAAAGTGTACAATAGTAATTATAATTATTGATCTATTCCGGTGAATGACAGTTACAGACTAGAATAACATTTATAAATCTAGTAAGATAACATGTCGTAATAACATAATAATTCATAGAACATTTGTTACTAATCTTAAGTTTCTGGGCACATTTCTGTAACGACATTCTTCTATATTTAAACGGTGTGCTGAACATCTAAATCTGGCTAAAGCTAATCTGTGTTTATCATTTCCAATGCAAGTTAAGTATAATTCCTTCAAAAAATCATGTTTAAAAGTTTTGTATGTTTCAAATCTGGGCAAATTGATAACATCAGAGAACCATTGTTGAAAAAAATGATCATATAAACATCTAATAACACTTTGTATTTCTAGATTAGAAACATATTGAATAATAGAGTGGCTTGACCATAGAGGAATTTCTCACAAAAAAATAAGTACTTAAAATAACATATTAAAAATCTTAATCCAAAATTTGTAAAATGTAAGTAAAACAATTTTGGAACAAAATATGGGGCATTATAATTGTATAAACTTAGAAAATCACCGAAGGAAACTGAAAAACAGCGCGATGAATATGCCTAAATATTCATTTTTCGTCGGAATTATGCTTCGAATGATACATTATTTGTATTTGATATAATGGCAAAAATGTCAGATCACAGCTATGATACATATATCTACCGACATTTTGCAATATGCCAAGAAATTGCTTCAAATGTACAAGGTGGTGTTTCGTAATGACTGTATCATTTATTGCACTGATGCTGTATCACTTATAGTGATTACACATATGCATTCTGCATAAATTATTGCGATTTGTTTATACTGATTTCACAAAATTTGTATCATTTATTGTTACATAGTAACTTGCTTGCAGGATTCGAACAAACTTGTTAACATAACATAACATAAGTTTTATTCAGCATTAAATGTTACAACATTTATAGCCATAAAAAATATACATTGTATACATTGTAAAGAGCAAAAACATGGTTAGCAGAGAAGTTTAACATCAGTTCTTACATAATTATAAAATGATGGAATAAGTGTTGTCTTATTATGATCTTGATCTTAGCAGAAAAGCATGATATATATATTTACTAACATTTTTTTTTTTTTTTTTACTGTTCGATGACATTAATGTAATAAACTTTTGTTTCGTAGGCCAATGGCAAAAATAAGATTTGAAATACCTTTGTCGTAATGCATTATATTTGGGACAGATCAAGAGGAAATGGTATCCATTTTCAACAATATTCATGTTAATATACGTACAAATTCTATCGGTTCTTGGTATGTTGTGGTGTCTTCCTGTTTCAATCAATAAGTCATGTGAAGAAACTCGAAATTTTGTGAGTGCTATTCTAAATTTATTTGTTTGTATTGCATCGAGACTTGTTACAGGCAAATGATCTCAGATTAAAAGCTTAATAGAAATTATGATGTACAAGAAACTGTATTGTATAGAAGGTGTTAAATACTTACATTGTAAATGATAATCTTTTAGGATAATACAGGAGATTCATTTTAAAACGTTTAAGATCCCGAAGCCGGCAACACCAGGATGTCCATCGAACTTTTGATAGAATCAGTGAAATGACGATAAAAGATGAATCTGATCGTGACTTGAATGCTTACTTTGGAGACATGTTACTGTTGGAAACATCAACTGCAGTGGAAACAGAACCATGTCTCGTGGTGAAGATGGATGCCATTGACGAACGTGACATTGAAACAATTGAGCATGAAATCGAGAAAATGCCGGCTGTGTTAGATTATCTTAAATCAGAAAATCAAGTTGAAATGTATGTCAAGTTTACAACCCTACTATCCGAACAGAAATTACCATTGTCAAACATCGCATTTTTACTGCTCGTTGATGTGGTTGAATGGTTTTCCTTAGACAGCACTCGTGATATGCGCTCTTCTGTGGATGTTAAGCAGTTTTGGCGGATAGGACTTTTTAAGGGGAAATTTCTCAGTATTATGTCTGGTTGGAAAAATCAAGGCCAGTACAAACATGGTGCATTCAAACCTCAGGTCTCCGTAGTAAATTTTGCTGTACCGTCGAGGTATTGAAGAGTCGTATATTGGCAATCTCTGCTAAATGGTCGTATCATTTGAAAGGAAAACGTCGAGAATACAGTATACATACGCTTTACGGTAATACATATGTAACTATATGCTCTGTATCATCCGTTTGAAACCAGTCTAAAACTTTAATACTATGCCGTGACTTCCACGTACGTATTCTTACCTATAAAAATAATCAAAAAGATGTGTCCTTTCCTCGTTTATTGTAACTAACGAAACTATACACATGTAAAGTCAATATAAAGAATGACTTTACCGAGGAAAAAAAACTAAGCGCCAAAAAGGGACTTGACCAATGAAATTCTCTGTTACGAAATATTATCATACAGCTGTGATAATGAAGGCTGTCATTATTACATTTTAAATAGGGGAAATAAATTAATAGGTTCTAAGAGAGATAGTAGGTGCATGGAATTATGAGTTATATTGTCAATTTGTTTAAAGATAAAATTGAACTTGTAAAACCAAGTGAAGATTGCATGTTATGGATAAAACTGAATGGTGAATTATGTAACAACGTACTCTGCATATAATATACCATCCGGAAGTAGTAAAGAGATGTTTATGCAGCAAAGTGCGTATTTATAATATAATTGTATCTGTTTAAAAATGATTTAATGATATTTGATCTGTTACCTGATGATTATGTACATGATGATTTATTACCTAGAAAATCGCAGGATAAAACTGTTATTTAAGATAGAAAATTATTTCTTGATTTTTGTAAAGCATCAGTGTTACGGATAGTAAATGGAAGGTTGGGACTTGATTGTAACGTAGGAAAGTTTACATGTGTATCTAGTAGAGGTAATGCCATAGGTGACGAATTTCATTATTTACTGGTTATTTATAGCTTGTGACTATCGTGTGTCTTTACTATGATGGTTGTTATATTGGAGTATTTAAACACGAATCATTTTGTCTATATATACGCAATGTTGGCAAGAGTAACATAACAGAACTAAGCCTGGTCCCCGGCGCTGAAGGAACTGGGAGTGCAGGACGTTCAGGTACTGTAGCTGATGCTGTTTTACACTTCAACACACGAGACATCAATGTTGTAAACATGTGTAGGAAGAAACGAAAGAGTATTGTACTGACTATAACATGTGTAGGCGCATTCCAATAAACAATCTTTTTGGTGTTGACACTGCAGTGATATTTGCAATAAAGAAACTGGAGACTGAATGGGATTTCAGTGCACTCACATTCAAGTAATATACACAGCTGCTTCATTGATGTTTCCTAGCAACTATGCTTGAATGCTTCAGATGTGTGATCATACCCATTTAACTCAAACAATGCATTTTTAGCTCATCTGAGCACGTAGTGCTTATGGTGAGCTTGTAGGTCCGTCTGTCCACAATTATTTGGTTAACATTCTAGAAGTCACATTTCCATGGCATTCTTAATCATAATTGCAAAAAATGTTTATTTGCCACAGGCTTTCGATCAAGTTCGATGTTGAATCAAAGTGTCACGATGCTGCATCCGGCTTTATCACTTTAATTTGATGCCTGCAATGCTCACATTGAATCTAAAAAGAGCGTTCCAAACTGCTCACAGTATCTACCTGTATTGAAAAGAGTTCAAATTGAACAGCATTTTTGCAAATTTCCTTTTTATCCTGCGGCGCGAAAAAGGTGATATTTAAATGTTTGGAAACAGTGAGCCAGTTGCTCGTAGTGACCGGAGACCGGGACCGGCATAATAGTATGACGTTAATGTTTTATGAGGTGGGCGGAGTTTGCTGTAGGCATGAAGACGCTAAATCAATATGTATGAACCTTTACCACTCAACGTATAGTATCACAAGTATTTATTTCTACCAAGTGAGGTTCAATAAGCGCTAGCATTTATTTCCAACGAGTGAGGTTCTGTTCAGTGGGTACAACTATTTTCCAACGAGTAAGGTACTGTACAATGATATAAAGTACTTATTTGCAACGAATAAGAGCCTGATCAATGTTTAACATACGGTGAATATTCAACTTATCTATCATTAGTTCGGTGGTGGATGCAATATAGGAAAATCAAATGTCACAACTGGTTTATTTTGGTCACGTGACTTTCTTCCCACACACGTTTACCACCGCGCAATTTACTACCAAGACTACTGGATTGCAAAGGTCATGCTATATACATGTATGTACACTACTGGATTGCATAGGTCATGCTATATACATGTATGTACATTACTGGATTGCATAGGTCATTCCATACAAATTTATATACACTACTGGATTACATACGTCATTCTATATACATGTATGTACACTACTGGATTGCATACGTCATTCTGTATACATGTATGTACACTACTGGATTGCATAGTTCATGCTATATACATGTCTATACACTGCTTAGTTACATATGTCATTCTATATACATGTATGTAAACTGCTTAGTTACATAGGTCATTCTATATACATGTATATACACTGCTTAGTTACATATGTTATTCTATATACATGTATGTACACTGCTTAGTTGCATAGGTCATTTTAAATACATGTATGAACATTACTGAATTGCATCGGTCTTGCTATATACATGTATGTACACTGCTTGATCAAATAGGTCATTCTATATACATGTATATACACTATAGGAGTACATATGTCATTCTATTTACATGTATATACGCTATTGGAGTGCATAGGTCATTCTATATACATGTGTATACACTGCTAAGTTACATAGGTCATTATATATGCATATTTATACACTGCTAAGATACATAGGTCATTCTATATACATGTATATACACTGTTAAGTTACATAGGTCATTCTATATACACGTATATACACTGCTAAGTTGCATAGGTCATTATATATGCATATATGTACTAGCAGTGTACATAGGTCATTATATATGCATATATGTACACTGCTGGATTGATTTGGTCATTCTGTCAATGTACAACATTGCATTTGAGTTTGATACTAGGTCATGTTGGTTCAACAATAAAAGGTCGATCATAGAAATCATTCATAGATTTGTCACATTTATAACTAATATGTAACGACCGTATACATTATAATTGTTCTTCATTAATCTAGTTCAAGTTATAAACTAGATCATATGGGTCAGAAATTAGGTCACTTTGAATAAGGTGAAACAGTTTGGCAGACACTGATAGACGAGTAGGATGCCATTCCACAATACACGATTCAGCGTCTCATCCGCAGTACGAGGCATAGATGCCAGTCTGTAGTTGTCGCAAGCGGCTTGACTTGTTCATATCTATATAGGCATTAATATTCAGCTCAAATGCATTAAAATCCATTTGTTATTTTACGATACATTTGTTGTAAGTCCCTGAACATTATTTTATTTCAGTTTTGACATCCAAAAAGTAGAGCAATCTAAACATATGATAGGTATATTTCATGGTGCGTTTTCGTTGGCCACAAGTATAGCTTTAGAATTATTAGCCAATCTTCCGTCACACACCATGGACCAAGTAATCAGTCATTGAGGTATCTTAACCGTAGACCTGTGTTGCATGTGCGTAAATTGCAAGTGTGTCGATTCTACGGAAGCGCTGGATGGACAGTTTTTACTAAATAGTTTTTACTTACGACTCAAGATTTATGACTTACGACTTATGACATATGAATAAACACTTAGACCTCAACTACGTTCTTATTCTGTTCCCTCCAAACACATAACAAAATGGATGATAGTAGATAACAGCATTCTCAACAAATTTCAACATTTAGGTCTATATGTCTGTGTATGAACTTCGGCTGAATATTAACTGGAAAGTTGTAACATGAGTTATATCCTGCAACATGGACATGATGTAACTCGTCCCGGATTCTTACAACTCCTTATATTCAGGTTTACAGAGTGAAGTTTTAACAGGCTAGCCTGTCGTGCTCAGTCATTAAGATTTAATCTATCATGTTCTACCCTAACTTATAGTATTACGTTTTTTCATCGAGAGTGTTTTCGTATAATACTTTACATTAGTATAATCAACGAAATACGAAGTGCTAAACATGTTTGGTCACCTTTTGGTATAATTTAGATTTGTCATAGGTTCGTATCATATCCGGATTGTCAACAAAAACTTGAGCTTATCAACATCAGATAATGTCATAAACGCATTATTACAAACTACTGCTGGTATAAATAATGACTCTCGTGTATCACATTAAGCTGGACAATCATATAATACATGGTATTAAGTTTCAATAATATTACACATTGGACATAACCGTTCCTCCTCTGACAATCATTCATATCGAACAGTTTCAATTCTAATGGGGGCTACCCAAAAACGAAATTTACTAAAATCTGACCTATGTCTAGGTGGGAGAATTAGGTTACAATATTGCTCCGGAACAAACTCGGACTTAACTAGTTTATACAAACGGGACCAAAAGAGGGGCCAATATTACTGTTAATCCTATTAAACCACTTGGTAACATAGTTGTGCACAATGCCATTATTAACTGCGCTGACGAAAGAAGCAGACAAAGGTTGTTCAATATCATTAAACATGTGTAAACTATCATCATTCAGAAATTTCGTTACCTTAAAAAACCACTTCCTTCATAAACGAGAACATTTTGTCGCAACCAAGAGTGCTATACGTTTATTACGTTTATTGACCCTCTCTATTTTAATAGAAAACAAATGTGGCCAATATAGTAACACAGATTTCCACTGCCTTTCACATGGGGGATTTCAACCCATATCTCCTGATACCGTAACCCCATCATTAGGTGTGTATTTTCCGACACCTAGATAAAACCATTGAGCTCTGTTGTGTACTGCATAAATGCAAGAACACGAACGGGAACCCCATAAAGGTGCACTTTAACTTATAGCAGGCCAGGCAACGGAATCATACAATTGATAAAATACATCATATGGTACACCACCAAAGCTTTTACATTTAGCGAATAATAAACACAAGGCACGACTAGCACTCTGAGCAACAGCATTAACAGTTACATTATAATCAAGATATTCATGTAAGACTACACCCTAATAGGTATTACGGTCAACAATGGGTAGTACAGTTTCACCACATCTAAAAACAACATCAGTGCGTATGACTCGCATTTGGACGACAATGAATGATTTTACTTTAGAACGGTTCACGGTCATATCATTAAGAGAGCACCAGTCATTTAGAGTATTTATCAGCCTTTGTGGTTCATCCACGTACTCGGCTAAAATAACAATATCAACAGCGTGAAGCATAATGCAAATGTTCCAATTTCCAATGTTAATTCCCAAATCAAAGGTTTTAAGATGTAATGCCAAGTCGTTGATAAACAAATTGAAAAGTATAGGTGATAAAAAACATCCCTTACGTAAACCACACTTACACTTGACAAAACAGTCACATACAGGGATTGAACTGCAGATAACATCTTGCCACTGGCACCAATATCATACGATTGTTTCCAAAGCATACTAGTATTTCTTATCAGTTTTCTTAATATCGATAAATGCACAGTAAGTGGATAATCCAGTTTTCTTTCTAGTATCAATAACATTATGTAAAGACAAAATATGAACTGTAGCACCACGACCTTTCATGAAGCCATTTCGTTCACTAAGGCGATTGTTCAAAATATAACAATATAATGTGTACATTGCTGGAGCAAGAGATATGCCTCGATAAGACAATAGATCTCGTTTGTCTAAAGTAGATGATTCAGGTATAGGATTCATAATAGATTTATTCCACGAAGTTGGTATAATACCATTATCAAAACATGTATTGAACAGTACATGTAAAAATGACAACGCGGAATCATTTTTAAGAACATCAACAGGAATGTTAATAATACAACAAGCTTTACCTTTTTTAGCATAAGTTATTGTTTTATGTAATTCCATGAAATATGTTACAATATACACATATGGGGAGCACATATAAAACATATTTTAGATTCAACTGGAAATTCGCAAGAATGGATAAACCAAACTATTGTTATGCAAGACTGATCAACAAAACTTGATACTTCTAAAGACAGAATTGTTTTTGAAGATTGTCTCAATCTTTTCCCTGCCTCTAAACGCTTTCTATAAATCCAATTTCGTACAGGGAACCATAGATTTTCAATAGAAACTGGCCGCTGGAGACAATCATTTATACCCTAAGAAGACCGTTAATGCTCATTATGCTGTACAAATGCCATGGCGACGGGTTTCATTATTTACTGGTATGTCTGACTCAGTGTGCACATTTGTTGCAATCTGAAGGTTAAAATTTGTTGTACAACATAAAAAATGCCAAAATGTTACGACTGACGGTCATTCAATTACGATATACTACAGACACCCCGAGACCTGTAAGGGGAGATCACTGCGTAGGAGACTGGATAAAATAACGTTCGCGACTGGTACATAAAACTATAAATAATTCCAATACCGGACAATTCCCCTTGGGGATGACTAACAACACTACTTACTGTATAAATCTTGAAATACACTATACGATCTACTTCAGACGCAGTTTGTTAAAGCAAACAATATTATGTTCATCTGGTTTTTCGTACAAAAGTGTCTTGTTTACAATAATAAGAATAACGCCTCTATCGTGATCAAGATTTTTTTTGGCAAACATAGCACCATTTACGCAATAATTGTGTTTATTACTTTGCTTCGGAAAAAAAATACATAACAATAAACAAGTTAATATTTTTAGGTTTGGTAAACAAATACATTGTATAGGACTTAACGAAATGTTATCCAATCTGCGTCAAGGTTATAATCATTGTTCGGTTAAAGAGGAATTGCCTTGGTGGTTAGCGTAAGATTTGATTGGTTTACGATTGGCTGAGCCGAACAAACAAAAAAGAAATGATACGTTCTATGCTGTGCATGTCAGAGTAAATGTACAGCAATAAATCCACTGACTTATATTTATTTCATCTCGCGAATACCTGCCAAAAGTTGCAAAATTCTGAAGTTGAGTTTTTAATGGAGTTCAGTAAAGTTTTATGTTTTGTTTAAAGCAACACTTGCTTATGTTTTTATAATGGTATAGCTTTAACATAAGACATTTTACCAAATACACGCGACTGTGCTATACATGTATATCAATGCAATCCGAATCGTCCGAAAGAAACCACTGAATGGAAAAGTACATATTCGACCAAATTCAAATGACCTTGTTCTCTTCCTTGTATAGTTAGATACAATCTACACCGGAACGGTTGTGTTGATCAAATTGACGATAATCCATTTGACAGCGATACCATGTTCCTACTCTTATAGGTTTATTATTGTAAACAAGTGATGGAATAGCCCAAATGATTCACTCGTGATAGCTAAGCAAAGAAAAAATGCTTCACTTATGAAAACGTATATATTTTCCGTGGACTAGATGGGATTCCATTAATAAATGTACAGCCTCACCTCAAGTGCTGAGCACTTGTATTTTTCCGAATGATGCAATATCATGTAATAGTAGTGGGATATGGTGCAACGCATTAAATTGTGCAAATCTGTATTTTACATTTTCAAATAATTAACGTCGTAGAACGTGACGTATATTCCCCATCAACTTGAAAAAATAATTACAGAGAGACAAGTGCGCAGATGAAGCTCTATTCTATAAATTATTTCGAAACAAGGTGGCTATAAATAGAGATTTGGAATCCCTGATTTAAAAAAACACAATACGTAACATGGAGATGCTCATGTTATGTCGTAGAGTTTGCAGTAGATCATACAGATTCATAACGAAAACGAGATGTCGCATGTGAGCCATTTACATTTTTGGGAGACGGCTTCGAAGAAAAGCTTTGGACATGTGTCGCTACAAATAGAAGGAGTGTGTTACATAAGCTTTTGGCCTGGTGTTGAACAGAGCAGTATTTATCAGGCAATCACTGGATGCCAAGGCAAGTGGTTTGATTCCTTTGATGAAGAGGCCAAAGAGAAAGGTTACCCGAGTACCACGCTTCATCTGACGGACTTAAATACTGAAAAAATTGAAGAATGGTGGAGGCAGTTTACAAGCACGAACCCTTTTTGGTCGCTTTTGTGTCAAAGTTGTTCCAACATTGTTTACAGGGCATTGTGTGAAGGATCTGACGAATTCAAAGGCTGCGTTGAATGGAATGTCACCACTCCTAATGCTGTGGCTCAGTTGGTTAGTTACCATCTGAAAAAACAAAAAGCCAAGATCATATTTAGTGCTTGTAAACCATGTAAGTGATGACAGACGATAGTTATATTTCCTCTCAAATGGAATAAAATTAAGTTTAGATGGATCTAGTTTAACTACAATCCAGCGCGTATTTGAGCTGCAATATTCGCGCTTGTGGGTAGTTAGTGTAGCGGATCGATTCGAAATCTAACATTGCTAATACATGCCAAATGCCAACAGTCGTCTCACTGCTCCAGTCAAGTGGAAGGGTTGTTTCAAAAAGTCCTCAGAATTTGACTAATCATAAACGAATTAGTGAGACTTGGACACTGATACTGTATCATTCATTGAGTATGAACAGGGTTCAATTGATGACGTGTTTAAGTAGAATGACAAGTCGGTGTTATGACGGAGTTTATGCACGAAAGCAATGAGATTTTCAAGGGTTGACAAAAAGACGGCGGGAAAATTGGCGGCGGGAAATACTGGTAATTCCGAGGAAAATACGGGGACATACTGTTGATACCATTAGTTTAACCTCTAGGCTCGGTCATACCCTCGCAAACATTGTACTTTGTGTGTTTCATGTACAATCGAAGGATTGTGATTTGAACAAGGCCCAAGATGTTGTACTTGAGCTGAACCCAAACATTCTACCAGAGCTGTTGAACTTCGTGACCCAAAAGTTCAGTGATACCATAAGATCTACTCCATGAAGCCACTATCAACTACATTAAGCCAGCAGTGTGATGGCTTGCTGTGGAACGGTCAGGCTGTATGCTAGGAACTTTGTGAACTAGCAAGAAGATTTCTGGTTATGCCAGCTAGTTCTGGAGGCATTGAGGGAGTATTTTCTAATTTTGCTCATATTCAGACAAAACTGAAACAATAGACTTGGTGTGGAGAAAGCCGCAAAACTAGTGTTCTGCTTCCTGATGCTAAAGGCCAAACAGGAATGGACTGGTGACTAATGAATTTGCGTGGTCATCAGGGTGAACGATAACTAAAATGTGTACATTGTTGCATAATTATGTCATAGGTGTGCATGTAAATATTATTTATTGTCACTTATTTCGTGTGTGTTTTTGGTCATAATAAACAACATTTTGCTGAGTACGGGAAATACCGGAATTACCATAGGTATAAAAACCGCACCGGTTAATACCATGCCGACCCTGGATTTTAATGGCATAGGTATGACCATCCTCGGTACCCAGGCTAACATAACATACATTATGATATACGATATACATAATGTTATGAATAGCCTGGGTACCGAGGATGAGGTATAGTGACACTGATGCCTGAGTATGCTCTGTACATAGAATAGCCTGGGTATCGAGGATGAGGTATGACACTGATGCCTGAGTATGCTCTGTATATAGAATAGCCTGGGTATCGAGGATGAGGTATGACACTGATGCCTGAGTATGCTCTGTACATAGAATAGCCTGGGTACCGAGGATGAGGTATGACACTGATGCCTGAGTATGCTCTGTACATAGAATAGCCTGGGTACCGAGGATGAGGTATGACACTGATGCCTGAGTATGCTCTGTACATAGAATAGCCTGGGTACCGAGGATGAGGTATGACACTGATGCCTGAGTATGCTCTGTACATAGAATAGCCTGGGTACCGAGGATGAGGTATGACACTGATGCCTGAGTATGCTCTGTACATATGTAAGATCACCAATACATACTCATTAGGATGTGGACTTGTAGCCGTTTATTTTCGCAATACAAATATCGCGTGTTTTAATCGCCTGTCATGTGTCGCGTGACACTATAAATAGAATCGAGACAAATTTTCCGATTTCACGCGTTAGTGTAAATAATGTGCTGGCTAGTTTTTGGAATTCCCTGTTCTAAAAATACATACAGATCAATCACGAACGCTAAAAGGATTGCGAAATATTTTTGCGACTTGCACTTAATACGATTATAATATGATCGTAAATAGAAAGTTTACTTCTCTATTCATTTTTCATTTTATTACAAACTTTTAAACATTAGTTGATAAACACTTCCATAAACAAAATGTCTGTTTTGTGTTTTAAATGAGTTAAATTCAGACAAAAACTGTAGTTAGTAGTTAGTGGGTCACAATTATAGATACTTCACACCGGGGATACTTCACACCGGGGAACATGTACCAATCACTGATTCGATACTAGTACAATAGATCTACTCATTTAATATCCTCTAAGTATGAAATATTTGATATCAATAAAAAATATATATGCCCCAGGCTATACATGGCAAAGTACGTAAAATGGTAGATGTACTTACTTTAGCATTCTAAACGTCCATCTAAATGTGAAACAAAGACGATATTAATGCTACAGTATGAGAATATAACAAATGTAATATTAATAACACATGTGCAGTCCCACACTGATACACATAGAGACAATTAACAGTGCATTTTCTAAAGATGTCGTTAAATACGAGTTAAATACTCCAGACATCTTGTACACAAGGTCATACATGTACGTACATGTCTAGTGATGTAGTGTGGGGACACTTGAGAACTAAATGTTTACAACATTCCACTCACTATGTAAGCATGTCAAAGAGAGATGGGTGAAAGTTAATATAAAATATGTTCACATATAAACCATATATAACAACAGGTGTCTTTAGGAAGGTTTATTTCAAAACATCAAAAATCATGAAAACATCGCACGGAATATCGGCCTCGCAACAATGGAACATATATGATAGCAAAGGGAGGTAACTGTAATTTGCAATAAATAATATTAACTTTTAACATATTTCATTCAACCAACGCCGAAAATATATCCATTAGCTTATATATTCTCCGGCAAATTTCAAATATGATGTCTGCCTGATTGCTTTGTTCAACTGTACGTTTACCAGGTTACATAAGAACTACGCATTTACATGTACATGTATATAAATTGTATGTTTTGCTTTTTCACGGACATTGGTTTATATGTCCGTGTTTTTTTTGTGAGTTGAATAAAGTTTAGTTTCTCTCTCTCTTTCTTTATTTTTAAGTCAATGTTTCAACAATATTCAAAATATTTTTATGCTGATCATTTGACCTAGCCAGTTCCTAACGTCTTGCAAGTAACAACTTCCCAACATGAAGCAAAGGTGACAGAGAAATGCCCAAGGAAGCAGTCAGTTAGTTTGTTAACCTCCAGACAAGCAGTGATGTGATATACAGACAGAATAAACCAGCTGTACTATACCAATCGGATAGTCTTCTATAAATAACATAAATATGACTAATTTACTACCGTAAGAAATATATTCAAAACATCATAGCAATACATACAGAACAATTAACTTTACTGGTCATTTACATGTCATTTTAGAATGGAATGTTTATTGAAAATTGTATCACAGTTCATATTTGAGTATCAGTGTAAATCGCAGCACCAAATTTCATTACAATGATTTTTCTTAAATATCAACTAAGTGAGGTTCTTGCAATACAGATTGACACATATATTGACAGATGTTTAACACCATCAAACTATACCCATACACTTCATTTCTCATCTCCAATGGTCAACTGTTGGTTTATAGCTTTTAAGCTAGCATTTTGTGTGACATCTGATGCAAAATAACAATATTGTGCCATGCATCTGGTATTATTTCAAAACAGTATATGATTCCCTCATAAAAGAGACATTCATTTCACATAAACTGACAAAATAGTACACATATTTCATTGTGTCAGTCAGACTACATAGCATAACATATACAGGAGATTATCACAAGTTCTTTCCCTTTATCCCATCTATGCATATTCTATAGAAGAGGCAAATGGAGAGAACTCTAGAGGGTATTAATGGAAAGAACTCATGACAATCTCTCGTGGCTTGTACGGCACTATAGATTACCATTCCATAATGCCTTAGTACTGAACAGGAAAGCAATTTGTTGAATTTATTGATAGATATATATTTTGAAGAAACATTGCACACCCTATGCTTTGTAGTGACCCATTCAAAATCTTATTGTAGTCATGCTTGTAAATAACACATTATCAATGAGGAATAGTACATTGCCATAACTGAAAACGTAAATGAAGCAATTAAATATAAGATAATAGACTGGCATCTCAACAAAGTCAGCAGAATTATTTTTAACTGTGATGTCTGAACATAATCTTTCATTAAATACTATCTAAGAAAAAAATACTCAAATCAACTTTACTAATATCTCAAAAATGTACTGACAGTTCAATATTCAACTAATTTACTGTTCGTTCTTTGTTTACATAGGCATGAAATATTCAGATTGTTTACATCTAAATTTATGTGTAAAAGCTTCATGCACCAGTAATAGATATGATTCACAGAAAGACAACCTCTGTTATTATTATTGTTGTCTTATTTGTTTACAAATATTAAAGAACCTGTCAGAGCCAATTACTCCATCCATTGATATTTCTTTCATGAATGGTATTTTAAATATGTTAATTTTCAACTTCAGTGCTCATGTTTATTCAACTTTGACCTCAAATATACAGGTTTTTATTCAGTTTAAGTATTGTCTATGCATCACATACACCTCTCATAATAATGACAGTTTTAATAGAAACAAAACTTACCAAACACGGACTGATGTCTGGCAACAAGAAACAATCTAGACCAGTGCAAACTATTGCTTGAAGTACTGAAATTCTAACATTAAAAAAGACAAGTTTTTAACAAAAGACCCAAACACATCTTCAAATTACATATCTATGTTGGCGTATTTCTGCCACCAGTTAACTACTTAATTAACTAGATAAGTATGTGGTTATCGCGTTAAAGTAACTAGATAACTACTAAATTAACTAAATAATTATGTGGTTAACTAGATAAATATCGTGATAAATTTTGATACCAGATAAATATGTTAACACAAAAAATTGTCTGATAGTGCCCACAATTCCATCACAATTCTGAATACATATTCACTCAGTATAATAAGAAACTAGCAAGTTTTTGAAACATGCCATTGTATTGCAATTTGACATGAATATTTTGCGAATACCCGTTGATCTCAATGATATTTAGCATACTGATACATGTTGCGAAAATAGTAAGTGATATGTAAAAATCTTCTCTTGTATTCCTATGTAAGTCCAGAGAATGTATGTATGGTGGTTTTTTAAATGTGCTGAGAGGACATAGTTGTATCCTAACATGAATGTAAAAAATAAGCACTATTATAATATAATTCAGCACCATAAAAAATAAAATAGTAACAAAAAAGAGAATAAGCTGCTACAGAAACGCCACATATATAAGACAATTCTTCCTTACGCAGACCTCCGGCAAAACAACAGTCCACAAAATATCAGGCATTTGAGGAGGTGTAAGGGTAAATACGCAAGGGAACAGGGGTGCAAAGAATGGCCTGGCCGACCATAAAGGACAACTAAGGAGAATTAATGAGGACAAACATGGGGGGAATTTAATGGATGGAATACATCACAGGACAAGTCAAGACAGCTGGCAACAATAGGCCGAAAGGGGGGGGAGAAAATAACATGAGCACTATATCAAGTTAAAGAATTGCACAGAGGAAAGGGAAATTTTACATACATCTAAAACACAAATAGAAATAATAACCATACAGCGATTTACAGCATTAGAATTGTCAGTAATAATACTGGGGGTATAAATCGATCAAACAGCTAGCTAACCTCACACTTAATAGCTATGAATCACAGTGATATGATCGTGCAAAATTCAAGAGTATAGAAACTCAAAATAGAAAACATAAGGAGACTTATCTTCCAACAGATGGTATTAAAGAAATGAACCTCTATACTGGAAGAAATTGTTCTATAATTGTTTTGGTCAAACACACTGAGCACATGTTTTGGCACTAAGTTAAAGCAAATTATTATGAGTTGTTCAGAATATAACATCTGTATTTCAATAGCTACCATAGTAGCACTGTACAATACCTTAATAGTCAGTTTATAATAATATTGCACAATCTCCTAAATGGCACATTTTAACCTAAAAAGTAAAAGTCATAATGCAATAACATACACACAGAGAATCAATTGTTCATACACTGCGTCAGTGTTTTAAATTAATGTCCATACAATGTAGTATCTACACTCATGACAATGTTTCAGTTTCAATGTGATAATGATTTCATATAAATTATTATTTCAGTTTGAATTATTATAGAACTAGCATCAATCAAACATGGCAAGATGAGGAAAAAATATATAATTTCACAGAATGTACACATATGGGACAACGTTAACTGAATTAACTTTCCTTTATAATCTGAAAAACTTAAATATAAGACGGTAAGAGTGACTTCCCTTTAAAATCAGGGGAGGTCACTCTAAAAAACTTAAATATAAGTCAGTAAGAGTGACTCCCCTTTACAATCAGGGGAGGTCACTCTGAAAAACTTATTTTTTAGTCAGTAAGAGTGACTCCCCTTTACAATCAGGGGAGGTCACTCTGAAGAACTTAAATATTAGTCGTTAAGAGTGACTTCCCTTTAAAATCAGGGGAGGTCACTCTAAAAAAGTTAAATATAAGTCAGTAAGAGTGACTGCCCTTTAAAATCAGGGGAGGTCACTCTAAAAAACTTTAAATATTAGTCGGTAAGTGTGACCTCCCTTTATAATCAGGGGAGGTCACTCTGAAAATCAGGGGAGGTCACTCTGAAAAACTTAATTTTTAGTCAGTATGAGTGACTCCCCTTTACAATCAGGGGAGGTCACTCTGAAAAACTCAAATATTAGTCGGTAAGAGTGACCTCCCTTTATAATCAGGGGAGGTCACTCTGAAAAAATTAAATATATGTCAGTAAGAGTGACTTCCCTTTAAAATCAGGGGAGGTTACTCTGAAAAACTCAAATATTAGTCGGTAAGATTGACCTCCCTTTATAATCAGGGGAGGTCACTCTGAAAAACTTAAATATAAGTCGGTAAGAGTGATTTCCCTTTAAAATCAGGGGTGAACACTCTGAAAATCAGGGGAGGTCACTCTGAAAACTTAAATATAAGTCAGTAAGAGTGACTCCCCTTTACAATCAGGGGAGGTCATTCTGAAAAACTTAAATATTAGTCGGTAAGAGTGACTTCCCTTTAAAATCAGGGGAGGTCACTCTAAAAAACTTAAATACAAATCGGTTAGAGTGACTCCCCTTTACAATCAGGGGAGGTCACTCTGAAAAACAAAATTTTTAGTCAGTAAGAGTGACTCCCCTTTAAAATCAGGAGAGGTCACTCTGAAAAACTCAAATATTAGTCGGTAAGAGTGACTTCCCTTTATAATCAGGGGAGGTCACTCTGAAAAAATTAAATATAAGTCAGCAAGAGTGACTTCCCTTTAAAATCAGGGGAGGTCACTCTAAAAAACTCAAATACAAATCGGTAAGAGTGACCTCCCTTTATAATCAGGGGAGGACACTCTGAAAAAATTAAATATAAGTCAGTAAGAGTGACTTCCCTTTAAAATCAGGGGAGGTCACTCTAAAAAACTTAAATACAAATCGGTAAGAGTGACCTCCCTTTATAATCAGGGGAGGTCACTCTGAAAAAATTAAATATAAGTCAGTAAGAGTGACTTCCCTTTAAAATCAAGGGAGGTCACTCTGAAAAACTCAAATATTAGTCGGTAAGAGTGACCTCCCTTTATAATCAGGGGAGGTCACTCTGAAAAAATTAAATATAAGTCAGTAAGAGTGACTTCCCTTTAAAATCAGGGGAGGTCACTCTAAAAAACTTAAATACAAATCGGTAAGAGTGACCTCCCTTTATAATCAGGGGAGGTCACTCTGAAAAAATTAAATATAAGTCAGTAAGAGTGACTTCCCTTTAAAATCAGGGGAGGTCACTCTAAAAAACTTAAATACAAATCTGTAGGAGTGACCTCCCTTTATAATCAGGGGAGGTCACTCTGAAAAAAATAAATATAAGTCAGTAAGAGTGACTTCCCTTTAAAATCAGGGGAGGTCACTCTGAAAAACTCAAATATTAGTCGGTAAGAGTGACCTCCCTTTATAATCAAGGGAGGTCACTCTGAAAAAATTAAATATAAGTCAGTAAGAGTGACTTCCCTTTAAAATCAGGGGAGGTCAATCTGAAAAACTCAAATATTAGTCGGTAAGAGTGACCTCCCTTTATAATCAGGGGAGGTCACTCTGAAAAAAATAAATATAAGTCAGTAAGAGTGACTTCCCTTTAAAATCAGGGGAGGTCACTCTGAAAAACTCAAATATTAGTCGGTAAGAGTGACCTCCCTTTATAATCAGGGGAGGTCACTCTGAAAAAAATAAATATAAGTCAGTAAGAGTGACTTCCCTTTAAAATCAGGGGAGGTCACTCTGAAAAACTCAAATATTAGTCGGTAAGAGTGACCTCCCTTTATAATCAGGGGAGGTCACTCTGAAAAAAATAAATATAAGTCAGTAAGAGTGACTTCCCTTTAAAATCAGGGGAGGTCACTCTAAAAAACTTAAATACAAATCGGTAAGAGTGACCTCCCTTTATAATCAGGGGAGGTCACTCTGAAAAAATTAAATATAAGTCAGTAAGAGTGACTTCCCTTTAAAATCAGGGGAGGTCACTCTAAAAAACTTAAATACAAATCGGTAAGAGTGACCTCCCTTATAATCAGGGGAGGTCACTCTGAAAAAAAAAAATATAAGTCAGTAAGAGTGACTTCCCTTTAAAATCAGGGGAGGTCACTCTAAAAAACTTAAATACAAATCGGTAAGAGTGACCTCCCTTTATAATCAGGGGAGGTCACTCTGAAAAAATTAAATATAAGTCAGTAAGAGTGACTTCCCTTTAAAATCAGGGGAGGTCACTCTAAAAAACTTAAATACAAATCGGTAAGAGTGACCTCCCTTTATAATCAGGGGAGGTCACTCTGAAAAAATTAAATATAAGTCAGTAAGAGTGACTTCCCTTTAAAATCAGGGGAGGTCACTCTGAAAAACTCAAATATTAGTCGGTAAGAGTGACTTCCCTTTATAATCAGGGGAGGTCACTCTGAAAAACTCAAATATTAGTCGGTAAGAGTGACCTCCCTTTATAATCAGGGGAGGTCACTCTGAAAAACTCAAATATTAGTCGGTAAGAGTGACCTCCCTTTATAATCAGGGGAGGTCACTCTGAAAAAAATAAATATAAGTCAGTAAGAGTGACTTCCCTTTAAAATCAGGGGAGGTCACTCTGAAAAACTCAAATATTAGTCGGTAAGAGTGACCTCCCTTTATAATCAGGGGAGGTCACTCTGAAAAAAATAAATATAAGTCAGTAAGAGTGACTTCCCTTTAAAATCAGGGGAGGTCACTCTGAAAAACTCAAATATTAGTCGGTAAGAGTGACCTCCCTTTATAATCAGGGGAGGTCACTCTGAAAAAATTAAATATAAGTCAGTAAGAGTGACTTCCCTTTAAAATCAGGGGAGGTCACTCTCAAAAACTTAAATACAAATCGGTAAGAGTGACCTCCCTTTATAATCAGGGGAGGTCACTCTGAAAAACTTATTTTTTAGTCAGTAAGAGTAACACTCTGAAAAACATAAATATTAGTCGGTAAGAGTGACTTCCCTTTAAAATCAGGGGAGGTCACTCTGAAAAACTTAAATATAAGTCAGTAAGCGTGACTTCCTTTTGTAATCAGGGGAGGTCACTCTGAAAAACTTAAATATAAGTCGGTAAGAGTGACTTCCCTTTAAAATCAGGGGAGGTCACTCTAAAAACTTAAAGTGTAAGTCGGTAAGAGTGACTACGCTTTATAATCATGAGCAATACGCTTGATTGATACGTGAACAAATAACCAAACCACATTTATACGATTGCTTAATTACTTTAAAACGGCTTTCACAGAAATAGATCTTTACGTGTATTTCTTTGTCCAATAAATTCAAATAAGCATTAAATGCAATAGCGTTTCTGAAAAAAAGCTGTCGTTGGAATTAAAGAACTAGGTTTTTGATATTGCGTTAAAATCGACAGCTTAATGAAAAGAATATTGGCAAAAGTATAATATCTAAGTTCAGGATTTTACGTCTCTGCATATAATATGTGTGCCCCAGGGGCAAAAGCTTACTCTCACCTATAAAAATACACGTAAAACAAACGTAATTGAATTATACTATAGATCTACTTTCAGACGCAGTTGTTAAGGAAAACAATATGCGTTCATCTGGTTTTTATACAACGTACTGTGTCATGTTTACAATAATTAGAATAAACGTCTCTATCGTGATCAAAATGTTTTCGAGGCAAAGATAATAACCATTGCAATATTTGTGTTTTTACTTTCCTTCGGAAGAAAAAATACATAACAATAAACAAGTTATTGTTTTTAGGTTCGCTAAACAAATATTTTGGCTTTAACAAAAATTTAACCAATCCGCGTCATGTCACAAGCTTTGTTCCGTTGGACAAAACTATGTAGTGTTTAACGTAAGGCTTGATTGGTTTACACAACGCTGACATGCAAATAGCAAAGCCATTTTAGTACGGATGTGCCGAAAAACAAGCCTCTACTAGCTAGACTTAATGCATAACATATAAAAACACCATATGCTTGTTATAACTAATGGAACATTATCCAAATTAATATGGTATTACCTTAATATATTAAAAGAATCATTAAAACTTACCTCATCTAAATACCCAGCTGTACATACCATACATCCACATTTTTACAATCATCAACTATACCGAACAACGTATTGTGAATAAAAACTTTTCTACTTCGCTACATTATTGATAGAAAATGTGTTCCACGTGCATTGGTCTAGTTTTAAAATATTTGTAAAATCACTAGGTCATAAATATTGTGTACTAGTATGTAAGGATAATCCTATGCCGTGGATCCACGTGCTATATACTTTTCTATGACATGTCATTTCTTTTCCCTCTTTTTTAAATTGTAATATTTTGGTACATTTTGTTGTATGAACTGTTTGTATGTACGTTTAATATGTTATGTTGTTTGAAGCACAAACTGTATATATGTTCCATTATACATGTAGGTACCTGCATACTGATTTTTCATACATAAAAAACAATTATTATTGTAATATTTGATATGATTTTTACACGTATATACTAGTATATGATGTAGGTTATTGACCAGATGTCAAAAATTATTGAAAAGGAATACTATTTATTAAATTTTGGTATTCTCTTAATATCCCGTAATGCATTTTTGACCGTTAATTACGGTTGAATCGCAATCCCCACCAACGGTAAAAAACGGAAACAAAAATATTTAGTCAGCATCCTTTAAACAAAATGGTAACGTCATTACCCATACCAGGGCCGTAAATTGCCTCCCCTGGAAGCGGAGCGAGACGAAAAAAAATTTGGACCCTTTTTAGACAAAAAATGATTTTTTTTTCAGCCCGCAATAGGAGGCAACTGCCTACATGCCTCCATGTAATTTACGGCCCTGCATACCATTATGTAATTTTATGTTCACATGTTATTACATTTGCTTGTCATCTGTGAATTGTCAAATAAAGGTTCTGTTCTGTTCTGTTCTGTTCTGTTCTGTTCTGTTCTGTTCTGTTCTGTTCTGTTCTGTTCTGTTCTGTTCTGTTCTGTTCTGTTCTGTTCTGTTCTGTTCTGTTCTGTTCTGTTCTGTTCTGTTCTGTTCTGAAGTGAAATACAAGTTGGACGATGACAAAAATATTTATTTTATAATATGTGGATGCTATAGATATTTTTTCTGAAACAGGGCTACATTGGGGTCCATAAAATACGTAAACAATTAATATACAAAACAGTATTACAGAAAAAAAACAATTTACCAGAATTTGTTGAACTATTAATCTCAGACAATAAGACTTTTGTTAAAAATCTGAAATAGTTTATTCATAAAGCTTTTAACTAATGAAGTAAGTTGTATTATAAATAAATATGCTAAGTTACATTTTCTACTGACTATTTGATTATGTTCCATAATGTTTCAATGAAAATGGTATGTGTACCTGATTATGAGTTATATTATGTTAATTAACAATACTATTGGAGACGTCCAAATGATACTATTCCATTGACCAATGTATAACATTTCGTTATTTATGTATATCAATATACGTATATGAGCGCTGCTATGGAATTTACAACCTCTTCTATAAGTGACGTCATTTCAAGAAAACGCATCATGTGATGTCACTTTTGCAAGTAGGAAACAATATTAAGTCAATATGGTTACTTCGTTTTCATATTGCCATATGGGGGCAAAACAATGCTACACTGTCAATACATGGTGACGTCACCAGTGACGTTTTCTGGAAATGACGTCACTTAAAGAAGAGGTTGGAAATCGTACAGCATCGCTCATATGTGTATTGTTTGTTTATGTGAACTCATGGGCAGTATGCCCATTATACTGCATTATGATAGATGAACATAGAAGTACTGCCTTGAAACACACACTGGCAATAACACCCACTGAAGGTTTAAACCTGGTTGAATGGTGCATCCATCCTCACACTTATCCTACTACATGTATCACCAAAATGAAACGAAGAATGTATATAACCGGAGGATACCGGACCGGTATCGGCGTTTAATATACACCTGACTACGTTTCGTTCGGAAACATTTCAGTTATCAGTTACCAAGCTCTCCATTCAGTGAAGGTTTGAAACGTTGAAAATGATGGCGATTATCCCAGCAACTTGGGACATGTATGATATGCTTCAAGCTGTCATACAGGTTCGTAGATCTTGTTATTTGTCCTATTTTTACGCGAACTGTTCATTTAAGTAATGTTTACGTTTGTTTATACCAAGATTTCACGAACTATCGGGTTTCATGACAGTGTTTTTGACACCTGTCAAGTGAGTATCGCGTGATTATGAAACGATCTCTGGAATTCGACTGTCAGACGTTCAGTTCAATAAAAGTTTCGTTTAATGAGTGAGAAAATGTATTAGACATTAAGTTTTGTGCACTGGCCCCTGCACTTTTTGTCCAAGTAATACTAAGGGCATGCAGGACCTAATGAGTAATGTTAACATTTGGATGTGTTGTGTAATTTTTAAATCTATTTGCGTATTTCTGTTTTGAAAACTAACATCTATATTAAGATCTGTTCATTGAAATAACAGAAATGTTTGTGTTCTCGGTGAAATACAATTTCAAGAAATATGCCTTGTAAAAGTATGCCTAACTCAAATCTGAGAAAGAATTTTCTACAACAACACTATGTGTTCTCACACATTCCTATGGCTTGAAAGTGGAAAAGTAATGTCTTTAAAGGATAATATCAATTCTCAATCTTTCATGAAATATGAAATTCTGTGTGTCATTTCAATAGTTTCTTTACAGGGCTTTTTCAGGTATTTGTCTCAGGGTGCATATATCAGTCATGGCGAATGACTTCCAAGACTTGTCAGACATTCGGTCTGACAACCTTGGAAAACTTGTCAGACCAAATGCAAACTTGTCAGACCGAAATCATGTTGTTAAAAATTACATACTTTGCTGATACGTTTGTTAAGTAAAGTAAAAATACAGTAACCTATCACATTTTCCATACATAAAATGTGACTTGGGAAGCAAAGGGGTCTGTAACAATATCAAAATAAATAATTATTTTTAATTCTGTATCATTCATAATCTACATATTGTAAATTCAACAGGATTAACACGCAAAATTGCGGAATTGGGTGTTGTCTGACTTGTCAATATAATTCCATTGACAACTCTTAAACTATTAAGATATTGAGTTGAATTGTACTGCATTGAACTTGAAAAAGAATTATTTGCTCCAATTTGTTGCATAAAATAAATTCTAAAACAGAGAACAATCCATTGAAAACTAATGTTCATGATTTATTACAAACGATAATACATCAAACAGTAAGTATATGTATTTGTAAAAATTAGCAACGTTTATTTTTGTATTGTTATAATTAAGTTATATGTTTAATTGATTTTTTCAAGCGGTTGTTTATTTGCCAGTTTACTCTTTCAATATACAACTACAAGTAACATGTATTGTATATCACACATTAGCTAGAATCACATTATCACGGCTAATTCGCATCTTCATAATTATAAACACTTTGATGTATGAATAACAATATAAGACACAGTAGTACATGTAATGGAGAGAAAATAGGGTTTGAAGTGACATGCTGAAAAATCAGAAAATAGAGGTCGAGTTTGTTAGGGGTCGAGTTGATCAGGGTATAAAGTAGGGGTCGAGTTGTCCCAATACCAATACATAGTGGCCCCAAATTCTAAAACGAAATGAAAGTCCGGACACCATCAAGACCATTATTATCCTATATTATCTGTATAATTTTTATGCGCAAGTACTAAGTATGCTAATACCTCAACCACTATCTGGGACCAATATGTACATATATATTGGTCCCAGCACTATATTAAAGGCATATTTTGCTGAGCAAGTTCAGGTCTGTATAACAGCCACTGCTTATTTGGAAATTGAAAAATATACTGAAATCATTCTTATCATCTTGATTATTTTCTTGCAGTCTATTTTTCAGGCTCCTGCATATCACTTGATATTTGAAGCACTGTTAATAATAGGGATTGTAAAACTGATGTTTTCAAAGGCTTATGCACCAAACAAGACCATTCTCACAGAAAAGGTAAGACATTTTTTGTGTCTAAAACTCTTTGGTGTAATGTAAAATTGCAATCAATTTGTTAACAAGTTCATCAACTGATTGTCATTTTTATTTAACAAATAATGCTTCTACATCTTCCAAATTTTGTTTTAGTGCCTAAATATTCACCTTCAAATGCAGACTAAGGAAACATATTTTGTGTCTGTATAAACCAGTGTTTTTTTTGGGGCCGAAATTCGGACCCATTCCCCTCACTCAAAAGTATTTTTTTTTCCCCTCTCCTCCGTTAAAATTCCCCTCCTACAGCTTTTTTTTTTAAATTGGAGATGTTGCCAGTATAGTTGATATTTTTAGTCAGAAAGATAGAAACATTGACCTGTAATGAAACTAACTGATCTGTTAGCATATTTACATGTTTACATCACTGCAACAAAGAAGTGTAGTGAATACAGACATAGAAATGTATACTTTTTTATGCACATTATTTTCCCCCTATTTTCCCCTCACAACGCTATTTTCCCCTATCTAAGGGCCCCGCCACCATTCCCCTAGAAGTGAAAAGAAACACTGGTATAAACTGACCAACATTTATGATCAAAACATTGTTTAGCACACATTGTTCTGTTTTATAGGAAAAGGAAGATTTAATTAACGAATGGCAGCCAGAGCCTCTAGTACCTGATGTACCAGATGATCATCCTGTATTGCAAGCGATGAATAATAACATCATATCAGGGTATGTACAATTCCATAGACTCAATTCAAACCATATTATAGGGCTTTTAAATGCTTCAAAAATGTTGCTTCATATTTATTTGCATGTTTTGTTATATTCTTTTTTTTTTTAATTTCTTTATTCATTTAAGTTTATACAGTGCACATGCAATGATGTTGACAATCACAGAAAGTGTACACAATAAATAAAGCAGTATAACATGGATGTTAATGACATAATATAAGAAAATTTCTTTCTTTTTTGTTGTCATTGTTTTCTTCTAAACCTACTTACCTAGTGATATTATTCTATAGCTAAGTATATGTACTTCGATATTTTTGGTTTTGGAATTTTTTGTAAATTAAGCCAAAATTGTTAAACTATTTGACATTCCCAAAGAAGATGTTTCTTTGTTTCCGGTAACATGGAACAAATATCACACGACCTACAACTTGAAAGTTTACATTTATACAGATAATCATTATTTGGAATTAGTTTCATCAAATATTTATATTGAAAATTCTCTTAGTTTGGTATCTATTGTGCAGCTTATTGGAATTGTTAATACATATTTCCATGTGATATGTTCCCCCAGGAATTTTGAGTCCCATTTCTCAAGAGGTTTATTGTTGGTGATTTTTAATTTAATTTGTCTTTCTTATTACAATTTGTTCATTTTATTAGTTTGTTTCACTTGATCTACAAGATATTCCGTTCCTAGAAATTAGGTAAATTCCTCTTCTGTCAGAGCTTTTCCCCCATTTTTTATCGATTGCTTTAATTAATGATAAATATTTAAGTAAGTCACCATTTTCAATGGCATATTTATTTTGCATTTGTTCAAAAGTTAAGAAATCTTTATTTTTGAAGTCAAAAATATGTCCGATGTATAAGATATCTCTTTCCAACCAATTTTTAGATAGAAACAAATTTCCATTTGTCTGTTTTATGTTTGAAGTATTACATATAATGTCTTTAGGAAGGTTGCTTATTGAATGTTTATAATTGATTGAGCACCAGGATGCAGTAATCTCTTTGAGAAATGTAAAACTAAATTTCAGTTAATCTGCATCTGTATATTTAAAAATGAGTTTAATGTTATAAATGATATTCCATTTAGCATCACTTCCGGTAATCATTCCTTTGACCCAACTGGCCTTGTCTTGTTATATTAACGTCCAACATGTTTTGGTTTCAGAACTAGTGTCATAGAGAAAGTAAGAGAAATATTAGAATTAAGGAAGTATACCTTTTACTGAATTGAAGGTGACATTCGATTCACTCTAAATTCCAATCCTTTGTTTTATTGTAATGATTTAAATGTTTCAAGGTAGATACCTATTTCAATTTGTCTGTTTCAGGCGTCCTGACAAAGTGATGACCATCAATGGAAAATCAGTTGTTAATATGGCATCCCTCAACTTCCTTGGTCTCCTTGGTGATGAATCTATCGAGGTTTGTAGCTTTACTGGGTTTGTTGTGGTATGATTATTAACAGAAGGGAAATAATTCGTTTGGATTGCATGGATGCTAACAACTGAATATGTACATTTAAGTGTCTTATTCGATGTACTTTTAAGTCCCTGTCTCCCTGTCCTTCAAAGAATGACAATGGGGCATAAATTGTTACCCAAGTCCATCTGTGCGAAAAGTTGGTTTCCTATCAGTAACTCTTGAAAGGATGGATGGATTCAATTTGTATTGGGCACCCAAGTGTAAGATAATAAAATATAGGTCAATTTCGATTTTACAAGGGTTGCAATCAAACTATTTGCTCAGGAATTATGGTCCTTTTTACGACTGAAAAAATGGTATCCAATCATTAACGCTTGAAAAGTCTGTAGTGGGGACATACATGTCCTACAGACACATCTAGTGTTCATTTCAATCATATGTAGTTTTGTTAAAAGGTTTATTTCTTAGCTGGAAATTAATCTATGTTTTTGGAGAATAACTTCTACGTAAATAATTGTTTTTGTTTTATAATACAGGCTGCTGCACAGAAAGCATTGAGCAAGTATGGCGTAGGTTCTTGTGGGCCCAGAGGATTTTATGGAACAATGGGTAAGAACTAGTTATTTTCAACAGCTAATGCGATTATTTACAACTTTCTAAGTTTGTCGAGATCCACACCAATTGAAAATTTAGGAGCATAAAAAGGTTGTATGTATTTAAATTAAAATATATTACAATTGAATAAGAGCCTCTGTATCAGATTTACAGATAGATTTTATATCTGGCCATTTCAACCAATAGTCTATATTGAATATGTGTTCAGCTTGCATGTATATAACTGTTTTTGGTTGTTTCAGATGTTCACTTAGAACTCGAGGACAGATTGGCCAAGTTCATGAACTGTGAAGAATCTATTTTGTACTCGTATGGTTTTGCCACTATTGCTAGTGCTATACCAGCTTACTCTAAGAGAGGTGATGTGATATTTGTGTGAGTACCTTTATAATCTGTCTGTTGTCAATATTTGTGTGCCCCTTCCAAGTGTGGAGCACTTGAATTGACCTTTGTTCTTCTGACTGAGTCTGTTGCTCATAGTGCTTGACCTAGAGTGTCCAAACTTGTTACAAATATTAGTCATCAAATGAAATATTGCACATAGGTTTTTTCAAAAATATTTATTTAGTAAAAGCAAAGATATGCCCCTTGATTGTGTAAAGTGGGGGCACCTGTGTCCTATAAACACATCTGTAGACTTAGGTTTAAGTTTATTTGTACATAATAATTATGGAAGAAAGACAAATGTCTTCTCAGGGTGGCTACATGTAGTCGATACAACACAATGTTTTTCTGTTTCAGTGATGAAGGCGTATGTTTTGCTATTCAGAAAGGTTTGATAGCTTCACGTAGTGTCATCAAATATTTCAAACACAACGACATGGAAGATCTAGAAAGACTTTGCATTGAGCAACAGAAGGAAGACAAGAGGGTATGAAGTTCTATATGCGTATTATATAAATGTATGATCCTTTAGTTTCATTTGAAGATCAATTGGTTTTAGAAAGCAACCATTACAGATAAAACAAATGAAAACCATGAAAGAATTAAATAATCACGCAAATGTTAATCAAGCAGTTCAAATTCTGCTTAATTATCAGCACAAAATGTGTCACTTGAGGTGTGATTATAACTTGTTGACTGATAATTATTACATATTGATACCGTTATAACTGATAACTATCTGTAATGAGTATTAATGCATGTCGTGCACTTTGAGTCACTTGTTAGTTTCTTAGGTAATTATTGAAATGCCTCAAATTATGTTATCTGATATGTTTGAGTGATAATTTGACAAATGTATATGTTCCAGGTTCCGAAGAAGGCCAAAGTAACAAGGAGATTTCTAGTGGTTGAAGGGTTGTATGCCAAACATGGAGATATATGTCCATTACCAAAACTGGTAAGGCATTCATCATTTTATATTGATGTATAAGATTTGTTACACAGACTCCTTGTAATCAGTATTTAATTGGAACCTTGATTTCCTGTACTATATACGCAGACATTGCATTGAAAATGTCCCAATATTACTGGCTTTAAAAATCAATCCATTTTTGTTAAATTAATTACTTTATTACACCATTTATACAATCACTTCTAAAGTTATAAGAAAGGTATGAACTACAATTTGTACTCATATTTTGATATTTTTTTTAAATGCAAGTATTTATTCTGTACAATAAGTCATACTTGTCTCTGTGGTTGAATGTTTTCACCCTACTGTTATTTGTAAAATAAACACATGTTTCCATAAATAAAACACTTTGTGCTTAACCAAATTTTAGCTCTTCTAATTATGCACATATAAAGCCTTAAATTTTTCTATAATTTTGTGTATTAATTTAACCCAAAATTGTAAAATTGTTTTTCCTTTCTATTCAATGGAGCAAATATAGATAGACCCCAGTTTCTGTTATATAAGTTCTTGTTATCTAAATCCCCATTGAAACAGAGGGCTTACAAACTCTGTCTATAGACAATCAAACCAGCCAATATGTCTTATTAAACAAGATTTATAAGTATTTACAATAAATCTTATTCCATTCAACAAATACACCCAGTACATAATACATTTAAAAATACACAGTGCAGTTTTTTTCCTCAGATATCAGTGATTAAGTGGAGATGCAAAAAAGAAACTTTACATGATATAATATTCTGTTTACATCCCCTGCATGCTTAATATGAAAATAATCTGGGGGTTTCTATGAAAAATGGGTTTCAAAATGGAACAAATCATAAAAATGAAGCTTCACAAAAATGCCACTGGTAAAAAAATGTTATTTTTACTGCACTGTACGTGCCGTTTAGGTAAGATACCTGGGATACTACAACCACCTACTGATAATCAAATTTGGTAATACATGTATACTACTACATGTACATAGTATTGGTTGTTTTGTTGTCATTTAGTAATCTATAAGCGTAATCATATAAATGTTAAATAGTAATATTATTAAATTTCAGGTTGAAATGAAATGGAAGTACAAGTTACGTATATTTGTTGAGGAAAGTTTTTCATTCGGTGTATTGGGTGACACGGGCCGTGGAGTTACTGAACACTATGGTATCAGTGTAAGTTTACAAATTACTTCGTTATTATACATTCTGTTATGAAGATAATAATCTTATAATGTATATGCGGTGCAATATCTCCAGAGCAGCCTCCTTTTGGAGATGTGGCTGGGGAAAATTGTCACTGTTTTTTACAAGAGGTAAAAGAGGTAACACCCTGGATGTATTATTGTACATTATTATGTGGCTTCATTTGTAGACCCGGGTTCAAGTCCCGGTAGCGCCATTGACCGATTTTTCGTGTTCTTCAGAATATGACTTTATTTCATTATTGTTCTACATATGAATTATAGACCTCAATGGAGCAACAGTGTTCTGTCATAGTGTATTATCCACTCTGTGTAAGTTTATCAGTACAGAATGTTATCTAAGTAAATCGCTGTACTTTGTTGTAGATTGACGAGATTGATTTAATGGCAGCTTGTTTAGAGAATGCTATCGGAGGAGCTGGAGGTTTTTGTTGTGGCAAGAAATACATCGTCGACCATCAGGTAACTTATGCCTTGGTGTTACTTTTCTATTTTAACAATTTATAATAGCATAAGTGTTGACGTGGTTGCAACATAGTAAGTTTGTTGAAAGAGAAGAACCGCTTTGATGATTGGAATAGTAAAAGTGGGACATGTGCTTCAGACTTTCTAGCCGCTTTATTCACTACTTCCAACCAATTTTACTCGTCTGTTTTGAAAAACATAGGTCAGTTTATGAAAAGCATAAGTTAATGTGATAAGACAACCCACAGACAAATGTTAGCATCCACACAACTTGGAGAGTCTGGTTTTCAGAGACTTTTATACATTGAATAAATTAGAGGAAAATATAGGACTTTGAAAATCATCAGATTTTCCGAGGATTCCTATTTTCAGAAAGTTCAGTTTTCATAGAGTTACTGTATTTGCATTACTGTAGTCACCTTTCATTACTTTTTCCTCCAATAATAATTTGTGTCAAGAAGATGTGTGACTCATTTTAGAAGCTTACACTGTTCCGTTACTTGTATAAAATTGTCCTGATATAGTGTTTTAATGATATGTTGATAAATGGCTATATTATATCAAGACCTTATTGCATATTACAGAGGCTGTCTGGTCTTGGTTATTGTTTCTCTGCTTCACTTCCTCCTATGCTGGCTGCTGGTGCTATACAATCATTGAACATTATAACAGATGATCCAGGTAATGTATTGATATCAAAACTATAAATGAGATTGAGAATCTTTCCTACTTTTGGAATATTTTCACTTTTCTGGCTACAAATTATTAACCAAAAGCTTTGGGATTTGAAAAGATATTTGCAAAATTATTGTTCATTGCTTTATCCATTTTCTTTTTTTATTTCATTGTGAATTCTGAACCCTGTTTGAGGTGTTTGTCTTTTTGTTTCTGTTACCATCATATGTGCAATTTTAAGACAGAATAAATAATCAATTTTGAAATGTATCATTGGAGATCTTAGTTTAGATTTCATTAATGTTTAGTCCTTCTCATTTTTAAGGATACATTAAACTGAATATACATGTGTTTTACCCAAAATAATATTCATAACAGACTGTATTCCTAATGTATATACATAATTTTATATTTGATTGCCAATGAGTTGTCTTTATATGTACACTTTTAACTTTTATGGAGACCAACAGGCATTAGAATTCTCCATGGCCATTTCACGCCCCCCACACACACACATGATCTCCACCGGAGGGCCTATGACACTGTATGTGAACTATAATGTATGAATTCATATTGTTGACCTCACACTGCACATTCAGTGATTTTGTGTATTGTTTGTGAAATGTGTTATGTATATGTGGTGGTTGTATTATATAAAAAAACATCCAATGTGTTGTAATAAAACGTGTTTGATTGTAATACATAATGTAATCTGTACTTGTACCATTTCAGGAATGTTCAGCAAGTTACGAAATAACTGTTTGCTTATTCACGAAAAACTTTCCAAGTAAGCACTAAATAATTGTCTTCAAATAATGTAATACATGTTAATCTTTTAGTTAGAGGTAGAAAAAATGCGATATTGTCTTAGAAAATGATACTTTGTTTGTTCATTGACTGTTAATACTAAAACATATAAGTTAAGGATAATGTAGATGAGCAGTAGTGTCTTGTTTTATTCTCTCTGTTGTTTTGCATAGTAATGCTTTTATCCGGACACTTTTTTCTTATTTTATTTGATCTAGTGCTAATTGCTTTTGTGTTTGATATTTTGCAGAATCGAAGGTATGAGAGTATTAGGGGACCCAGTTGCTCCAATCAAACAGTTCAGTTTGTCTGAACCAAGTGACGACAGAGACTTTGATAACAGAACATTGGAGAAAATTACTCAAGAAGTAAGTTCTTAATATGTTTATCATTTAATATATATATTGTTCACAGAGATCAAATACTGTATACAGAACACTGCTGTTATGACAACTTTTTTGGCTAACATAATTCATGGTTTTTTCCTGATCACATTCATGATGGCTGACGTGCAGTCATCTTGTATTTTCTCCAAGATTGGTGGAGCGAACTACTGCAGTTTTTGGAGGATTTTCATGAAACTGAACACATAATAATCTACATGATAAGTTGTAGTATGTGATATATTTTGTTCCCAATCACAGCCATTTTGGATTTTCTCTAAGATTTGTGGAGCAAACTACTTCTACAGTTTAGGGAGGTTTTTCGTGAAACTTCACATACATAATTAACATCATGAGTATAAGTATGTGAAGTAATATTTTTTTAATCAGATTTAAGATGGCTGGCTGTCAGCCATATTGGATTTTGTCCAAATCTTGCAGCGCAAAGTTCATTTACAGTTTTCATCAGAATGTCTGGAAACTTCAACAAATAATCCACAGAATTTGTTACAGTGTTTGACTTACTATTTTATTCTGTTTGGGTTCAAGATCTTTGACTTCCATCTGTATTGCATTTTGTGCAAAATATGTCTGACTAAGTGGTTTTATGGCAGAATTAATCACCTTCAGTGATAGCTTTAGTTTGTTTTAATTTTTGCATTTTAAATTTTAATGTCTTGAAGGATATGTTGTGATCTTCGTATGGACTTTCAACATTTTGCTTCTATGTCTATCAACTACATTGAGGATGTGATATTTTTCTAACAGCTCTTTGGTAGTATCTGGCTTATTGTGGGAGGTGCTACACTATACTTACCTGTTTAATGTCTGTATTGTTCAATTACTTTCCCCTTATTTGTACTTACATATTGAATGCTTTCTACAGGCTATGCAACAAGGTTTGGCAGTTACTCCAGCGAGGTATCTGGAACATGAGGAACATAATCTCCCTCTTCCAAGGTATGTGACTTACAGTTGTTATAAATGACTTCAGTCTACTTACAATAAATTGTTTGTGTCATTTTGGGTTGGTTTAGTGTCCTGAATATTAAGTTACTGTTCATCTATGATAAGTTCCAAACTATTCACATTTTCTAGGCTGTT
This sequence comes from Mactromeris polynyma, assembly GCA_032209605.1. Classification (NCBI taxonomy): domain Eukaryota; kingdom Metazoa; phylum Mollusca; class Bivalvia; order Venerida; family Mactridae; genus Mactromeris; species Mactromeris polynyma. The sequence goes on from JASFXZ010000001.1 coordinate 7,041,105, forward strand.
TTTTGCACATCTTGTCTAGAAGGCTATGTCTGTTCTTGCTGACATGTAGTGTTTGTGCTGTTGTCTATGTCATCATTTTTAAATTGCCACTTTTATGTGGTTTGGTTCCACTCTACTATTCAATATCGAGGGTTCAGTGCAAGACTATACTATCTCCTTTATAAATACTTAGGAGTTAGTATAGTCTTGCGCTGAACCCTCGATATGCTCAACACATTCAATGCTTGATTGGTTAATTTTAATTAAGAAGACATGTTAAGCATTCACAATGCCATTATACTCCTACCATCACAAATATTACCCCATTCACCAGGTAAGCATTCAAAGGCTCTTAGGAGAATTGAGTCTCAATTATCCGGAATCTTATCTTAAACAACACTATTTCCTGAAGATGTGTGTAAATCTTTATTATAATCATTTGATAAAAAATGTGTATTGCTCAGTTGATTTAATATGTACATGTGATTGTTTTCATCATTTCAGTATTCGAGTTGCTGTGAATGTGAAATTGACCGAAGAAGAGATTGATAAATGTATTTCCATCTTGGCTGACTCTTGTCATGCTGTACTGTCAGAAAGGTAAGGTTTGTGTAATGGAGGAAGCCATTTGTGGGATGAAAAAATGTCCGCTTCTAAGAGTATCACATGAAAAAAGTATCGAGAATGACTGAGATGTCTATTTTGAATTTGTCCTTGACTGTATTTCTTTATACACATTTACAAGATGCTTTTTGTTGCATTTCTCAGTTTTATTGATATTAAGTAATTAAGTTTTGCGAACTTGCCACTGTATTAGGAGCCTTATATCTCTCCATTTGACTATGAACTTTTTATCCTGGGTTATTGTTCATGGTCTCTAAATTATCTGTTTGTATTTCCCCCGTCATCTCTTGTATCTGTAATGATAAATCATGTGTATCTTTTCCAGTTCTTGATTTTCTGACTGATGCTGCCTACAACATCAAAGAAAACCGAATATCTGCTTGTGATTGTAACCAACCTTACCATATGTGTCTTACTATGACACCACCGTTCTACATGACATTTAAAGAAGACCATTGTGTCTGTATACTCAGTGTAGCAAGTACTGTAAACTGCTGTCCACTGAGAGTTAAACAGCAGGAACTTATCTCTTGATTTCGTATTGATTCTTATTTAAAAATATTTGATTTGTTTCATTTTCTTGAACTTTGTGAGCAAACTGTGAATACTACTAATATTGCCATTTCTCTAAATTCAAAGCTAATGTTACTGTTTAAGTATTCTTGAACAAGTATTTTTTATACAAATTTCTTACTCAATTGTTACCAAAATTAACTTTGTATTTATTGCTATATGAGCTTTCTGACCTGGTGATCAAATTATGTAATCTCTAAGTTTGAACGTTTTTTAATTTTGTGTGATTTTGAAGGTGGTTCTGGCACTTTGATTTATTTCATTATGCTAGGATCTGCCTGTGATTGTTGGATGTACACATTCAATTGTAATCATTACAAAATATATAACATGATAAAAAATGCTACTAAAATTCAAAAAGTTTTAATCCCATTCCGTATAAGATAAGTATTAAATGACTAAAGAAAAGTATAATACATAGTTCCCACATCTACAATACTTACCTCCCTTGTTCTGCATTGTCGGCCATTTTGATAGGCAAATTTCCTTAAAGCTTATGGGGAATATAATGTAAACGATGATATACTAATGTATAAAAAAATACTTATTCATTATGCTCGTGTGGGCAATTGGCACAGTAAGTTGAAAAAAAAGTGGTTGTCGCATGCAAATTCTCTTGGTATTTTCTCAATTATCACATATTTGGAAATTACTCCTATAAGGGCTTATCAGTTTTGCCTATCAAAATGGCCGACAGATAAGAACAAGAGAGGTAAATATTGTAGATGAGGGAACGATGTATTAAATCATTCTGTTAGATTCGTCAGTTGTTGTTGTTGTGCGTTATTCAGAGTTTCAGTTTTTTAATCAATCAAGGACATAAAAATATAATTATTGACAAGTACATTCCCTTGCTAAACGTATGTCTCCCATCAGTTGATTAGTATGTTACATTTCATTGTTTTCTGTGTTTGACTGTAAGTGAATCACTGATACTTCACAATACAGCTTTCTGCCTTAGTTTTACCAAGCATATGTCCTTGATAATGTGAACAATGTACTAATGATCAAATGTATTATATGTTTTAGCAACATCTTTATGAAGTTTACATGTATTTGATTATTCATCATAAACACTATGCACATGTTACCATCAAAATAATATGTTGTATTTTGTTCAAAAGCTGTTATGGTTTCAATGCCCATTGGTTATGACCAGACTGTGATAATACGAGTATGTAAGTATGATAGATGTGCCGTAGTCCGATCATCCAGCCACCTGTTGTCACAAAATTTGAATTGTGAATTAACCCTATATTTGAACATTTATCGTGACTTGCATTTTCTTGATTTATTTCTTTATGTTTAATTTCGTTATGGTTGTCACAAATTCTAATTTATGACCATATGCCTATTACCAGAATATTTTGAGTACTAGAGTTACATGATAGACCCATTAACAGAAGCATACTGGGATGGTATTTAGTGCAAGAAAAACAAAATAATTTAGGGTATTGATAATTATATGCAAAATTGTTTGAAAGTAGCCTTTTACATTTGTATCTATTTATTTATTGTTATATTATAATCTATTGTAGGAAATGTATCATTACTGTTAATTTATGAAGATATATTGTACTTTCTATGAACATATTGTTCAGTTTGTATGTATGTGTTTATATTTAACTACTGTATATACATGTATGTTTGCTTGTTTTGTGTGGAAAAAAATGCGGCGATAAAAATTGTATTCTTATGTTCTTTACTTTTTAGGGTACTATAAACTAGGTTTGTTTGTACAATTATGATCAATGTGAGCATATACTAGCATGTGGATGTTTGTGTTTGTTTGGAGTGATTTTAAAGCAGTCATCAGAATGATTTATAATAATTTCAATATCCAATGTTAGTCGCTCTTGTTCAAATCTAGTTTGAAGGGTTACAGAACTTATATTCTATAAGTTGTTATTTTGTAACCAAAGACATTTTTTGGTGTGGATGTCGGAGAATTTCAATGGATGTATGATGAAAGGTGTTTATGTATGTGTGAATAATGCTGTCTTCATTTCTGCCATATATGGGCAACCTTCTTGTTTTTGTTACCTTTATTCATGTTTGTGTAGTTCTTGTGTCAGGAGTTTTTATTATTTGTGTTTTGCTGTATTTTGATCTCAAGGCAAGACATTAGCTAGTCTGATATAAGGAGTGATCATAGATGGACATTTATTGCATTCACCGGTTGTATGTTTTCTGTCGTTGAGGGATCTACTGGTATAGTTGTGCTGTATGACTCTCCTAATGCATACAAAACAATTCATGTGATTTATCTCACAATAAATTGAATGCCATCACTTCTATATGAGTAAGACGCGAACACAATCCCATAACATATATAATTTCTTTGTATTTTATTTTTCTATTATATCTTTGATTATAACTTTTCTTCTGTAGTGATAACCATTTGAAACCATTTGAAACAAGATTTGAATGGGCTTTTGTTCATCTGTTGTTTGTGTATCAGCCAGTATGTTGTGATGCTATAATGTTCATCATCTGGAGTATTTATTTTAAGATAAAAATTACAAAATGTAGAGAAATTGAACATTGTAAGTCTTGCATGCTGCATTGCAGCCAGACGACGAAGAATATTTGGCTATATACATGTATGTCAGTTCGTTAAATAGTTGATGAGTACATGGCTCTAGAAGTCCACTAGCCCGACGTCCTTGACTAGTCTAATGCTGAATCAGGCTACCAACAGTTGAGTTGAAGTTAGACCCAGACAAGTCTGTTTTTAAAGCTAACCAACATCAGCAATTGTTCAGTTGTAAGTCAAACCTTAGAATCCAACAAACACATACATGTGATTATTAATTTTAGATTGTGGAGCTGTCATTGTGTATGTTTACTAGTTACTAAATTGACCAATATTCTCGGACAACTAGCTTCCTATGTCGGACAATTTTACATTTCCATTAGTCTGGGGCAAGTGTCTACAACCCTTGAGTTATTTGACGTCACTAATCTATTCTTAAAACACACAACAGACTTCAAGTACAAAGATTTCAATATTTGTTGGGTTTTTTATTCCACTAGACCATGGTTATCCTGAAAGTTTCATGCTGGTCTTTTAAACTGGCGTTATAATGTGTCATTATGTCTGTAATGTTTTAAGAGTGGGTGTGCATATTTTGGTTTGTACTTCAATATCTTGTCAACATTGTAGTACTTTGTTGCAAAATATCACTCTCTTTTAATCACATTAAGATATTATTTGATGGATCTTGATGCAGACATTGTCCTATAATCACAGTTACTGAAGAGCGCAGACTTATGAATGACTCTCGAATGACTCTCATGTTCTGAATGAGTCTCAGTAAAATAATAAATTTCACATTTCACTAAATGCCAATGTTTGATTGAAGTGCTTTATACTAGTGAAGTTGATTCCTGGGGTCGTATTCACAAACGTTTTAAGACTAAATCTCAGACTTAGACTTTAAAATGGTAAATTTTTATTTTGTTCCTACGTTATTGTTACACAATATATTTTGATAAAACATGGCAAAATTGTAGAGTGAGTAACAAGAAATATTCAGACAAAAATGTATCCGTTTAAATATTATGAAAACGAAATGCTTGTAAATTAATTTTTTGCAATTTTAAAGTCTAAGTCTGAGATTCAGTCTTAATACGTTTGTGAATAGGTGCCCAGGTCATTGATGGGGTGAGTGGGTAAGATGTGGTGTGACTGGATTGTACAGTGAAACCTTGGTTATAAGACCCATCATTTGTGCTGAAGAAAGTTGGTCTTATTTATAAGATGGTCTGGTGTTTGAGTTAAAATGCGGAAGAAAAATTGAATTATAGTCCTTGAAAATGAAGTTGTTTTTAATGAGGTGGTTTTGATATTGAGATGGTCTTTTAGTGAGGTTTTACTGTATATTGTGAGCCTATTTGAATGTCAATAACACACATAGTCCTTGATTACTATATAACATGCACGTACATATTTATTTTTTTGCTGTCACATTTGCATGCATATATGCTTTAATGCATATTTTTCTTGATTATATGCTTTAATCACTTTTGTAATTGATAATTTTATTAAGATTTTGTATTTAAAATAAATCATGAGAAATCTGACGATTTTGGCTTCAAATACTTTCAGTAGGGGACGTAAATCTTCTTGGCATACATGCTTTTTGGAGTTGTTTCCCTTGATATACCGTTTACAAAGAGATGTGCAAAATACTTCTTGTGGTACACCAAGTTTAAGTGCACAAGAACATGACCATACTTGATATACCAAAGTATATTTCCTTTCATAAGTATCATCCTGGTATCGTATGTTGTCTGTTCCGACATCACTTCTAGTGTGTCCTGTATGTACTTATTTGTATTGCACAAATGTACCGAGTAAGTACCTATTGTTCTACGCACAAAATATCACGGATGTTCACCATAGTGATCAGTAAAATATAAATTCCCATTACACACACACTGACAAAGAATTTTTGATGAATAATTCACACTTTGGATGCAGGTTTGTATTTAAATTACATGTTTACAATGACAATAGGAACTGTGAGTATTTATATGAGTTTAAACAAACTGTACATGCCAGCCATCAGTTTCTTTGTACGGTCACAGATATCAGCTAGTGATTGTCCCCTGAAGTACAGGCCAACGAACTCAATATTCATAGCAATAACATTTTAGTTTGATCTTCAATTCAACTTCAATACTGATAAATATCACCAATACTAGGAGTCTACTCGGCCAATTCACCGTTCAGTCATTTATGAACGTGTAAACGTCCTCAGCTGACCCTTTCACTGTCAGCAGCTATTGGTGATTTTATCGTTAAAATTTTATTAGCAATAATGCAAATTGTTTACTCCTAAAATATTTGATTTATTATTGAAATCATATTAAGCATATATTTGTGTGAACGCAGTTATTCAGTGTTCTGCATAAAGAGATGAAAAAGTATCATAAATATTAATATCAAAAAGTTTCTGTCAATGTCACTTCCTCCACCGCTGATTCATAAGAGGAAGTTGTCAGTTGCTTACGGAGAATATGTTTGCAGTGGTTGGTAACCAAGGAACACTGGTTAGGTCACCTGACCATCGTGCATATCAAAAACATTATTTAAAAAACAGTGTATAACTCAACACAACATAAGGTTCTGTAGGAAAATTGAAATAAAAATGTCCAGTCTTTTATAAACTGTGTATGCACCCCTTCGAAGAAGAGAGGGCATATTGGTTTGCACATGTCGGTCGGTATGTCCGTCCGTCCGTCGGTCCGTAACCTCTTCGTTTCCGATCAATAACTCAAGAACCCCTTGACCTATCATCCTCAAACCTGGTCCACACATTCACCTTGGGTAGCAGAGACCATATTGATTTTGGGGTCACTGGGTCAAAGGTCAAGGTCACAGGGGATGCATAATGTTTTACAAACATCTCTTGTCATGGTGTATATGGTATTTTTTAAACAATATGTCATTAAAAATATTCATGTACTTACGTGTATATTGTTTCAGATATTTTTTTTACTTTCAATATTATTTCATTCTACATTATACTAATTGTGCTTTGAGCCGATTGGATTTCTGATTGAGTCACCCTTTCAGTGTTTGAAGCCATAAATTAACTTGAAATTAATATTGTCACATCTATCAATTACATGAATGAATGGGATTGTAACTGCAACAGAGACAAACATAATGAAATCATGCAGAAGTTTTCGCATGTTCAGCTTGATTTTAAAACAATGACACGGCGGAAGCTGGTTTGGTAAGATTACGTTAACAAAGTGATTTCAAAGGAACATACATTTTTATTTTGTACTGAATGCTTTGAAATCTAATACACCTGATGCAATGTAAACCTCCTTGATTTTTCTGCTTGATAAGTACAGTGATACAACCTTTAATTGTCGTATCCTATTTAAGTAAGGTCAGAAATACAAGCCGAACCTGTGTATTGTATCATCCTGTGTTTACCAACCAACTTGTGTATTGTATCAACCTGTGTTTACCAACCGACCTGTGTATTGTATCAACCTGTGTTTACCAACCAACTTGTGTATTGTATCAACCTGTGTTTACCAACCGACCTGTGTATTGTATCAACCTGTGTTTACCAACCGACCTGTGTATTGTATCAACCTGTGTTTACCAACCAACTTGTGTATTGTATCAACCTGTGTTTACCAACCAACTTGTGTATTGTATCAACCTGTGTTTACCAACCAACTTGTGTATTTATCAACCTGTGTTAACCAACCAACGTGTGTATTGTATCAACCTGTGTTAACCAACCAACGTGTGTATTGTATCAACCTGTGTTAACCAACCAACTTGTGTATTGTATCAACCTGTGTTTACCAACCAACCTGTGTATTGTATCAACCTGTGTTTACCAACCAACTTGTGTATTGTATCAACCTGTGTTTACCAACCGACCTGTGTATTGTATCAACCTGTGTTTACCAACCAACCTGTGTATTGTATCATCCTGTGTTTACCAACCAACTTGTGTATTTATCAACCTGTGTTAACCAACCAACGTGTGTATTGTATCAACCTGTGTTTACCAACCAACTTGTGTATTGTATCAACCTGTGTTAACCAACCAACGTGTGTTTTGTATCAACCTGTGTTTACCAACCAACTTGTGTATTGTATCAACTTGTGTTTACCAACCAACTTGTGTATTGTATCAACCTGTGTTTACCAACCAACTTGTGTATTGTATCATTCTGTGTTTACCAACCGACCTGTGTATTGTATGAACCTGTGTTTACCAACCAACTTGTGTATTGTATGAACCTGTGTTTACCAACCAACTTGTGTATTGTATCATTCTGTGTTTACCAACCAACTTGTGTATTGTATCAACATGTGTTAACCAACCAACGTGTGTATTGTATCAACCTGTGTTTACCAACCAACTGGTGTTTTGTATCAACCTGTGTTTACCAACCAACTGGTGTTTTGTATCAACCTGTGTTTACCAACCAACTTGTGTATTGTATCAACCTGTGTTTACCAACCAATCTGTGTCAACCGGTGATCGTTTGTCTAATCTCTTCATTTATGTGTTCACCATGACATGTTTTTGTTGTTATTCCATGAAGGCCATTTGATAGCTGCGTAAAAGTTATGTCATAAGAAAATGAGAAATTGTAGAAAAGCTGGTTTTCTGATTTTACGCTACTGCTATGTAACCTTAGTGGCAAATTTCATCAGCGTTTTAAATAAGTTGATAGCCTATTCGTTCATCAAGTGTCAAACAAAAAGCCTGGAGCAAACATGTCATTAAAGTATAGGGGTGATGTGAGTTCTATTTATATCATGAAAATGGACAATTGGTATAGGATAAAAATGAACAAAAGTTGACATTGAAACGCAAAATATAAATCTATGCTTGAAAGAATATTAATTTTCGTTGACCCCCGTGACCTCTGACATGACGTCACTGTAAACTGCGGACACGTCATGAATTTCATTGCAGGAAATAAGGGGAAAAAACGTAAATAAATAATTACCCTGAAGGAAGTTTATATCTGGTGTCAATATGAATCTTTTTAGCTAGACATGCCGTTAGTCGTATGCTTGTGGTAAGCTTTGTGTAGGAGTAAAAAAAGTTGTAATTTACTGTTTGTAAATAAAATGTTCATGCATATTGTGTGACATATAGGCCCATTATATATTTTTACATAGATAAGAAATGCGTCAAGAAACATTCTTCCTGAACAAAATGCATGACATTATTCAATTACAAATATACCAACTTTAACTAAATGCTTCAAAACTGTTACGAATTGATGTACAATGGTTAGCTGTTGCCATAGCAGCCAAATGCCTTATTAATTTTAAAATTATTTGAATTGTATTTGTGCAGATGTATTACTTTTTCAATTATTTTAGTATTTAGAATACATGTATCAACAGTATTAGTGCAAATCTGAGGGTTGATTCTTAACTGTCAGGAATTTAGTTAATATATGTATTAATTTATGTATGACTTAACTAAACGTTTTGGTCAGTCCTCGTACAGCAGGTTTTGTAACATTAAATAATACAAGCTCATAAACCAGTAGGATTAAGATGAATTGTTGTGATATTACAGCTGCCGAGTCAAGTACAGGGTTGAGTTAAAATACCACTTCAGCTTGTTGAGAGAACTTCCAATTTGCTAGATACTTAGTTAGACACATACTTGTAATGTTCTTTCACATCTTAACATCTTTGAACCGACCCTCAAAATAAGAGAATATTATGGTAAATTACACAAGGCATGTGAGTGTGTTAAACAAATCAAAGAGCCACAGTGTTTCAGGACTGTGATAATAAATACAGACAATTACAATACAATGTGAATATCTGTCTGGTTGGTTTAGTTTGATTCCATTGAGGCTTTGTCTGTCTCTGATAATCGTAGTGAAGCTCCACGTGTCTTTTGCTGAACTTGGAGACCACAGTCTCAAAACTGGTTGGTTTAGCTTGATTCCATTGGGGCTTTGTCTGTCTCTGATAATCGTAGTGAAGCTCCACGTGTCTTTTGCTGAACTTGGAGACCACAGTCTCAAAACTGGTTGGTTTAGTTTGATTCCATTGAGGCTTTGTCTGTCTCTGATAATTGTAGTGAAGCTCCACGTGTCTTTTGCTGAACTTGGAGACCACAGTCTCAAAACTGGTTGGTTTAGTTTGATTCCATTGAGGCATGTGGCTTTGTCTGTCTCTGATAATCGTAGTGAAGCTCCACGTGCCTTTTGCTGAACTTGGAGACCATAGTCTCAAAACTGGTTGGTTTAGCTTGATTCCATTGTGGCTTTGTCTGTCTCTGATAATCGTAGTGAAGCTCCACGTGCCTTTTGCTGAACTTGGAGACCATAGTCTCAAAACTGGTTGGTTTAGCTTGATTCCATTGGGGCTTTGTCTGTCTCTGATAATCGTAGTGAAGCTCCACGTGTCTTTTGCTGAACTTGGAGACCACAGTCTCAAAACTGGTTGGTTTAGTTTGATTCCATTGAGGCTTTGTCTGTCTCTGAGAATCGTAGTGAAGCTCCACGTGTCTTTTGCTGAACTTGGAGACCACAGTCTCAAAACTGGTTGGTTTAGTTTGATTCCATTGAGGCTTTGTCTGTCTCTGATAATTGTAGTGAAGCTCCACGTGTCTTTTGCTGAACTTGGAGACCACAGTCTCAAAACTGGTTGGTTTAGTTTGATTCCATTGAGGCATGTGGCTTTGTCTGTCTCTGATAATCGTAGTGAAGCTCCACGTGCCTTTTGCTGAACTTGGAGACCATAGTCTCAAAACTGGTTGGTTTAGCTTGATTCCATTGGGGCTTTGTCTGTCTCTGATAATCGTAGTGAAGCTCCACGTGTCTTTTGCTGAACTTGGAGACCATAGTCTCAAAACTGGTTGGTTTAGCTTGATTCCATTGAGGCATGTGGCTTTGTCTGTCTCTGATAATCGTAGTGAAGCTCCACGTGTCTTTTGCTGAACTTGGAGACCATAGTCTCAAAACTGGTTGGTTTAGCTTGATTCCATTGGGGCTTTGTCTGTCTCTGATAATCGTAGTGAAGCTCCACGTGTCTTTTGCTGAACTTGGAGACCATAGTCTCAAAACTGGTTGGTTTAGCTTGATTCCATTGAGGCATGTGGCTTTGTCTGTCTCTGATAATCGTAGTGATTCTTCACATGTCTTTTGCTCAATGTTATACAACTGAACTTGGAGACCAGTCACAAAACGCAAACATCTGATTGGTTAGTTCTGAGTGCAGTTTGAACATTGTCCAATGGCAAGACAGTATTCTAAGACTGGTATTCAAACGTGTGCCTTGTATGTATTCCTATGAATGAGAGATCGGAACCTTCCTTGTATTTAAAGCTTACGGATGCAGGTTTTTTTTCAATATGCAAAGTAAAAATCTTGTTCAAACCGAATATTCCCCTTGGTTGTTTAATCTAACTTCACAAAAATATATAAATCATTTTGTCTTTAAAAGACACCAGCAAACTCTCAGCATAGCGCTATGTTATTCAGTAAGGAATTAATTTAAGGAGTTGTGATCAATATAACAGCCACAATCTCTAAGTATGTTATCACAATATTGTCTCAGTACTTGAAATGTCAGTGATCATTGTACACGTATTCTAGTTACGTGATGAAGACATTATACTGTAAAATGTGTCCCTTTCACTGAAGCAGCAATAATGGTGTTCGTGTCAAACAGATAGATGTACTCTCATTTTCTACATTCTCAGATTTCTAAATAATTTCCGTTCTATGAAAATGTGATACATGTCTACTTCAACCCGGGGTTATACTCATCTGTGGGAAATTTACCTCAAACAAAACACAGTCTTGTTTCGGAGATGAAATACAGTACTCCAAGCTCTGTGAACAGATGGTGCAGTGCTTTGTTGCTACAATTACATAAATGTGCGATTTATGACGAATTTTACGGATGTTATGTACAATCAAATGTTATGTCTAGACAAAAAATGTTTTGTTCTAGTCCTTAGAACCGCAAAACATGCTGAGGTGTTATGTAGCAGAAAAATGTGTGTCGGTTCACATTCCGCAGTGCTCTCGTCTATGCCTTGGTAATTCGGTAATTTAAGGGGTCAATATTTAACTGTGGTTAGTATATTATATATCAATCTTGTGTAATATGAGTCCCCTTTTATTTGTCAAAATATTTTATTTTTTTCATTCCAGTAATTCGGAATTTTGAAAATAATCACACAATGCAATCGAGTAAATTCATCTTTGTTTACTATCAGAAAGATGTCGGAATGCCAACTGATAAGTTATTTATATATAACCAGGGAAGTAATCAATTTTTCACAGTGAAATAAAAAACCAGACAGCATTTCGAGCACCTCTCACCAAAAAAAGTTGCAAAAATTTGACTTCCGACTGTTATACACAATCTCGTCTGATTATTTGCAGTCATGAATCTTGTCTCCGTCAGCAAAACCTGGTCATAGTGTTCTGTGTATTTTCATTTAAAGACAAAAATTGTAAGTACACCATGCTGTGTCCCAGAACCACGACTACTAAATTATACATGTACAAATTCGACTAGAAGTGAACAATGTGTGTGTATTTTTTGTTTGCTGAATCCTGTCTGGTTTGTCTCAGAATGGATGTTATGTAAGGTTGAAACAGTGAAAGTGGCACCGGTGTGGTTGAGGGGGCTCTCAATTGGAAACTGAAATATCCAATAGTTCTTTTAAACGAATAGTACAATTTGTAATCGAAAATGACCTCCGTATAAAACGTACTTATATGTCCGTATAAAATTGCTAAACGATCGGTGCAAGGTATATCCCTGGTAGAAACTCATCACAAAAGTAATTACTGGTCTAGATATCAAAACTTGACTTACCATAACTAAACCACGTCATGACTGTTCAAGACAAAATCGAAGAATAATCTGATTTAGGTATCTTTGTACCACCATGCACGTCTGATTGGAATACCTAGCAGCGGCAGTTGCACCAGATTTTTATTGGTTCCATCAGCTTAGATTATGGTTTAATAACATTTTAGTTTATACATTTCAATGAAACTTAAAAAAGAATTCCCCTCATCCTATTACCCTGGAACTTAATGAGAAATGATTTAATCTGTAAAGTGGCTTACATGCTGCGATTTGTACCTAGTACACAAGTGTACAATGTATTTGACTTTGAAACCACTATAAATACTTTTGCTGATAAGTCCCTGGGGGCTTTTCCATCGTCATTTTTTTCCATTATAAAATATCTAACAGATATATATATAGGTGAACTATCACCTGCCAAACTTGATAGTAAATGATAATATATGTTCAAAGTTTTATATAACAGCTGCTGAGTGATACGTTTGGTAACATAAAACCTGATAACTACAAAATTTATCGCGTTTGTTTTACACATATAAGCTCGTCTTGGGTTTCCAAAATCAGTTATTCCCATCTCTTGGATAAAATCATATTGAAAACCTGAACTTCTCATAATGGGAGTCCAGACCCTTTATTTAAAGGTATGACGCAATGACGAAATATTCCCAGATGACTTAAAAATGCATTTCCCATGCTAAAAATATTTCAAGAGAAGAGATTACATCTGTGGAGTCGCTTATGCATTCTTTGAGTCTACTCAGTATGTAATATTGACGCAAAAACTATCAATGTGTGTCTATCAACAATTAAAAAAAACAGTAGATTGTTGTTATTTAGGTTTTTTGTTTTTATTTTTACGTTAATGCAAGCTTAAATGTGCTATTTAGCAATCAGTCGTTCTACTAAGACGATTTCAATCATCATCGTTTCTATAGGAATAACATGAATGTACCTTTTAACAGACATACCAGGTGTTTTAAGCTCATTTAATAATTCAAACGTATCCAATCAAGTTTGATTTAATTAAGAAATCAGTTTACGTTGCAATAGTTCCTTTGATTAAACCTGTGTCCGGAATTATAACAAGTTCTCACCACTTACTACTCAGCTGTCAACATTTACTCTGCCGATACTGAGTTTATAGATTTGAGACTCCAACGTGAAAATCAATACCAACTGAGTGATGCGTATTATTGTGTCTACTCTCTTTGCGATTTGAGTGAGAATTTGAGATCTGAGTGAGAATCTGAGATATGAGTGTGAATCTGAGATTTGAGTGTGATTCTGAGATTTGAGTGTGATTCTTAGATTTGAGTGTGATTCTTAGATTTGAGTGTGAATCAGAGATTTGAGTGTGATTCTGAGATTTGAGTGTGAATCTGAGATTTGAGTGTGATTCTGATATTTGAGTGTGAATCTGGGATTTGATTTGAGTGTGATTCTGATATTTGAGTGTGAATCTGAGATTTGATTTGAGTGTGATTCTGAGATTTGAGTGTGAATCTGAGATTTGAGTGTGATTCCGAGATTTGAGTGTGAATCTGAGATTTGAGTGTGAATCTGAGATTTGATTTGAGTGTGATTCTGAGATTTGATTTGAGTGTGATTCTGAGATTTGAGTGTGAATCTGATATTTGAGTGTGATTCTGAGATTTGAGTGTGATTCTTAGATTTGAGTGTGATTCTTAGATTTGAGTGTGAATCAGAGATTTGAGTGTGATTCTGAGATTTGAGTGTGAATCTGAGATTTGAGTGTGATTCTGAGATTTGAGTGTGAATCTGAGATTTGAGTGTGAATCTGAGATTTGATTTGAGTGTGATTCTGAGATTTGAGAGTGAATCTGAGATTTGAGCGTAATTCTGAGATTTGAGTGTGAATCTGAGATTTGAGTTGTAACTATTATAATCAGCACTACTAACTTACACTTCATGTAAGTCTCTACAAATTATAATACAAATACTCTCATCCCTCAGTTAACATTTAATCCATTTCACTTACTCAGGCTCAACTGAATAAGTTATGACTGAGTGCAGGAAGGTGAGTAATGGTTATAATTCCGGACTCTGGAAAGATGGCAACATCTCGATAATTGATAAATTACCTGCAAATGTTCATGAAATATTCAGGACCATGATAAAACCGACCTATGGCCTCTCGTTGTGTATGGCATACATGTTTCATATTTTGGTTTTCAACACAAATCTACATGACTGTAATCCACCAAGCCAGAGGTTCAGTGAAGATAACGATGAAATAAAATTGAGTCGAGTACTTCTTAATCTAAAAGTTAGTTTACTTATTAAAACCTCCGAGCGTTCAATCAATGCCCGGAAATTACTACTTAACGTGGATTTAAAGGATTTTAATCCTTTCCTGTCCCCTTACAGCAAATTTGCGTAGCAACGTTGCACATGCGCAATAGCAAACAAAACCACAATCAACGTGTCATCGCCCTGAACAATTGTTTCCGTTATCGCCATTGTAAATGTGCAAGATAGGGCGCGAGATAAATGTATCTCGACACACCTACCGTTATTTCACCCAAATTCAATGCGTATTTATTGATAAAACACCAATGTGATAATTATATGTTGAATTAATTCTTGCCCATACAATTTTCTAATAAATCATGACACATATTTTAGGTGGAATGTCTCGCCTAATAATTAGGTATATATACAATTACTGCATAATTTCAATTATTGCGTATTGTTATCATTAAATCAAAAAATAATTGAATAATTATGTGTGAAGAAGGTGCATTATTAACGAAAATAAAGTCGTGTCACAGTAAGTTGAAATGCTTATCCAATAACCATCTCACTAGCAAAGGGTTCTGTTGTTGTTGTTCTGTTGTCAGCTTCTCAGTCGGTCGATTACTTTTCATAGCTAATGTTATATAATGTTTGAACCAATGCCGACCTAAAATGTATCTCCCCTGGTGCGGAAGGTCGCGGGTTCCATCCCCGGCCGCGACATACTAGTGCCGTAATGGACAAGTGTAGTACACGGACTATTTGGCACGGTGTCAGATTAAAGTGACTGATTGTTATATTATTTCATTTTACGACGTAAAGTATCACTATGTCTGCTTCAGGTAGGCACCGTCTCAAATATAAATGAAATTTTGATTGATCTATGTAAAACCCAACACCTCGAATGTCTTCTGCACGAAAGTACCAAGCATGTTCGCTGTATCATTATACAATAAAAACATTCATTTGGCAGCCATGTCTTATCATCTCATCTACCAAAATAACATAATAATTATGTACTTTGCATTTAACAATCGTATGGCTTCAAAGTCCAGCAATGTCCCTGTACAATGGTTTGGACATGAACACAACGGGTTCGTGACCGGAGCTAAAGTTTACTGGGTCCCAGCCAAGAAGGTCTAAGCAGCACTCTTGCCACTCTCGGATCGAGACACATTTTGACGGCGGCAAACGTCTCTGTTTGTCTCAGAGTAAAGTTCTATGGGACGTTATTCACAAACACGTGGTAAACTCAAACTTAGACTTTAAATTTATTTGCAAAAGATATATTGACCAGTCTCACAGTGAGCCAATGGATTTCATTAGTTTAAACATATTTCATTTTCATACTATGAACATCATAATAATACAATACAATATTCAACATTTTACATTAAACAAGTTTGTTCAGTTATTTCATTAAATCTAAACTAAATGAACTTTTGTCTGAATATTTGTCACCCAGTCTACGTGTTGTCACTTTTTTTATTAAGATATACATTGTTATAACAATGTAGGAGCAAAAATAACATTCAAATTAATATTTTAAAGCCCAAGCATAAGTTTCAGTCTTATGATGATTATGCATACTGTCTTTAACTCTATTTAAGAGTATTCCAAGCTTATGATGTATGTGTTGGTCCCTGGCGTGTTTGTCTTTAATGAAAACATAAGGTTACAGCTTATTTCTTGATTTATCTGTTGTATGTACGACTGAAACATTAAACACACATACAAATTTATCTGTCTTATTTCCTGAATCGTACGTTCGTTCTTATATTTCCCGAAGTATCGTTATTACATATGTGTGTTATAAAAACTTTATCAAAATAAACATCTGACAACTGTAACATGGTCTGGCAGCCGTGAGGGTTTAACAATATCAACAGAAACACTGAGTCGAGAAACCCGTTTTTCTTTGTGTATAAAACGTCACCCAATCTCAATGGGTCGAAACGAGCCACGGACGAATGCGCAGGGAATTTCCGTGGTCTCGCGATGACATCACGCTTAGTGTATCTATTTTCAGTTCACAGCTGATTGTCAGGCAGTACGCATGTACATTACCTGTACGTATACAGGTGTGACATTTAGCATTAAGTCGACTATTATTATTCTTTTAAGAAGGTGTTTAAATATTTTAACTACGAATTATTAAAAGGATTAAGTATGATTAATCTACACTTTACTGTTTCTTAAACCATGTACTGTTGCAATAAATAGCTTTAACATATTATATGCATCGAGAGATCCGAGATAAGTGGTCGGTCTACATTCAACGTTTAACTATCGTGGGAAAAAGACGTTATTACAAGGAATATTTCTTCAATATTAATAGGAGATATTTCATTAAACAAGCTGGAGTGAATAGAGTTTTATTATAATTCGCCAGGGGAGTTAATGAACTGTAGCATACGTGTGAATGTTGATTAATTGGACGTTGAATATTGGTGTAAATGACTCAGTTTTATTATTGTAAACATAAAAGAAACTTTTTTTCGGAAATATCGTTAAATTGATTTTATATGAATGTCTGACATTACTGAACATGTCAGTTGATGTATTACCAGCTAAAGTGACCACTGGTCCTTCGTTTAACTATCCACATATAGCCATGAAAGAGGCGAGGTTATCCGCAGTGTCCCCTTTAAGAAGAAGGGATTCAAAAGGGGTCAACATTTCAAATTTCGATCCTAACTGTATTATATATGACTGTAATACGGACACTACATATCTACGAGGCAAATTATTGGGCAAGGTAAGATTGTTTTCCTTTTTTGTCACAATGTACATTTTCTCACAAATATCTTATAACTCTTAATGAATTATTCATAATTCCTTCGCAATTATATTTATTTATGTAGTCCTGTTGTTGATCGAAAGTGTCAAGCAACAAAAACGTATATGTGTATGATACATACATATACTTAACATTTGATGCTTTAAGGTATCTATTACACTATGACATATGTTTCGTTCTCTCCGGACAAGTTGTATAATGTGTCTGCTCTTATTACGTTACGATAAATGAGATGTCGTCTGCGACTCGATTTAGATACCATAGATGTAATTATTCTAACAAGCCAGAGCTAATATTTCTCCTTAATGTCTCTCAAAGAAATAAAATAAAAAGTAGAAACATATTAATGTATATTTATTTTCGCGACCTCCATTGCTTAAACTTCTTGAGCAGACGACAATTCACATTTTTTAAATGTTTCTTTAAGTGATAATGAGGATTTGGTTTAATTAAATCGCTGGACGTTCGCATGAAATGAAACGTCCCTCAAATTCCTCCCCAGTATCTTTGTAATGAACGTGTGTGTGATGATTGGGTTTCATGAACCCCGTTTAGGGACTTGAAGCTCGTGAAAACAGCGGAAGCCCCGCGTGTTCGTATTTCTCTGAAAGTTGTTAATTTCGAAAATGTTCTCATTAATCGCTTTGTCGTTTATTTTCATCGTTTTCCAAACAAAGAAAAAAATGTTGATAAAGTCTGGAAGGAAAGTTCGTTCAAATGGAAATTTATTTCGTCCCTTATCTTCCTGAATTGTAGACTGATTTCTTTTTTTAATTATAAGTTAATTAACGAAACGTCATAAGGTGTATGACATGTAATGTGAACTTCCGAGGACTAACATTGCTGAAACGCATATTTCTCTCAATCAAAATTGGTTTGCCATAATAAACCATTTAAGCGTTTCAACTTCAATGGAAAAATATCGATTTGTTGTACAGTAATTATTGTTTCAAGTTTAAAGCGGGTCTTAAGAACGCCTGTATTTGTTATTGATATTTTATAAATCCCAGACGAACGAATTAGTGACATCAATATTTTCCTGTTAAACAGTTTTAAAGTATTCTGATATCATATTTATACATAGTGAAATTTGTCTATTAAATTTATTGCCAAACTTATTAGAATTTATTGAAGTAATTCTTTGGTACACATTTTCATGCCCTGTCGCTTTCTATCACGAGTTAAAGGTTTAATAAATTTTGACCATTATAATTCAAGTAGGTTAGATTTGTACCGACACAATGAAAAACAGGGTGCGTACCCTAGATTTATAAAGGGTCTTGTTTATTTTTCTTTCGATATCTGGTTTAAGGTGGACCTCAAATCTGAATAAATCTTCGCTAGATAAATAGCTGAAGGCCCCGAAATCACCTCAGTTATGTCAGATTACGCTCTAAATGAAGACAGTGGCGTAATCTTATGCCCATAGTTTTAAATCGTGAATATACGAACATCTGTGACAATCGATATACCTTACCCGGGGTATTATTCAATTTATACACGTGCTTGAGGGTACGAGTTTGACACTTGCTCTGTATCATGTCACTTGTACTTTCACGTTGGTTCATAGGTACATAGGCATACGTATTTTAGTCTACAATACCATACTAAAGACAGAATACTTATACCCTATATCGTATGAAGCAGAGTTCTTAGTTCTTACTTACAGCACAACATCTTCAAAATAGCCATCTCTTGAGCTACAACATTTTTTCATTTTTACTGGAATAAGTATTGACGGTAAATTTAACTCTCCGAAGCAACAACATCTCAACAACAACCAACATGCGCGTCTCCCAAATGGTGTCGCTCTAGAGAGGTGGCCCTATAGTTGTTGTGTGTCCTCGTGACCATGTGACAGATGTTGCTCTGGGAATATGTCCTCTAAATATCTTGCATATTGCAACATTCCGTACCCTGTCTGGTGAAATCTTCTTGATATACGTAAGCAATGTTCTAAATAATGTACTTTTAATGCAGCATCGTGTACCATTGCGCAGTATCGTGTACCATTGCGCAGTATCGTGTACCATTGCGCAGTATCGTGTACCATTGCGCAGTATGATGGATTTACGGCATCGTTAAGTACAGAGACATATGCTAGTGAGAATGATCACTTACACGACGACTACGTTTGTCTGTTAGATTAATCTAACTTGAGTTCTCATTATCGTATATGTTCCCCTGAGCTGACGCTAATTTCGTCAAATAATTGCATTTATTTCGATCGAATGTAATCGTCATAATATCTTTTTTGTAACGGTCATGGTAAAACACCGGGAGTATCTCGCTGGTATCAAGGTTGATAACAAATATTTCACTATTATTCTATAATGTAAATAACAGGTTAAATATATATTTCACTTTAAACATCGATCATGACTACCACTAGTGCCAGTCGGTTTAATTCTTGTATGTGAAGCGAGTTGACGGCGTAGAAGACAAATATTCAGTACGACTCAATTGTTAGTATAAGGTTTAGACACAAAACACACATACACAAGTTTTATGCCAGACTTGACTGACACACTGTAATCTATTATTTATTGTGATTCGATCTGCGCTGATCGATATGTGTACGCCGTATATCTGTCAATCTGCAATACTTGTACATGTTTTATAGACTGAACATATGTTAAAGCAGTCCGTATATGTCTGTTTTGCGAATGTTACGGGGTCACAGTCTATTGCTAGGCAACTGCTAGTTTCTTGTGGTGCTTATCACAGTGGCTGTGGGAAACAGGGGATTTGCAGACCTATATTATTGCATAAACTTCATTTGTTTACCTCTAGATAATATGTGTTCATTTTTATTGCTGAGCAACATACGTCGTGCAGAACAAATATTCCGAGTACAGTCTTATGATTATGTTTTGTCAATACTTTATTTAACCTCTGCATTATTTAATTCCCATTACTTGAGTCAGTGGTACCCATAATATAAGTGTGCTTACTTCTATCATGTCGTATATTGAAATATACTTAAAATCCTGTTTCTACGGAAGTATAACTTAGATGAAAACATGTCATCACAATTATCCAGACTGCCGCTTTGTTGCGTCTTTTCAAAAACACTTAACCAGAGAAAACGTTGCGGAAATCACGTCAGTTAGTTTACAAGTGTTCATCAATTGCTATGCAGTCATGACAATAAATAATGCGGATTGCTTTGTTCCTTTTGAGTCATCGCTACGAAAATAATACATTTCTGCTCACCATGTATCAGCTATAATTATGTGAACTTTAATTTTACCTAAAACATATGTTGGAATGATCATGCAGAGCCTTCCCCTTCCTGCAGAGCCTTCCCCTTCCTGCAGAGCCTTCCCCTTCCTGCAGATATACTTCTTGAGATTTTATGTTATCTTCTGCTTCGTCTTATAAGTGTCAATTTAGATACGCTACATCATCACGAGTGACCATTATTCACGGTAAATTAGTGCTGTTATTGGACCCAACAGCAGACGGCAGCTCCCAACTTAGTTTGATCGGTCACTTGTGGCTGGATAATTGAAAACTCAATTAGAGGATGCTACACGCATCGAGCGCTCGAGCACAACGTGATCATGTGACTTACATGTTTGTGAACTGTATATTACCTTCTTTGTATGGCGAATTACAACTGCACGTGTATAACATCATGTTGCCGTTAGTGCTACATGCGCTTGGACAATTAACAAGACGTTGACATTTTATAAAATGTTTGATTTTTGATGTCTGAGTAAACGATTCAGTTTACTTGAATGTCAAGTCAATTAATTAATACTTTATGTATGCAGTATCTGCCTCATTCATCGCCGTAACAAAATGAAAAAAAGCGTCTGTTATTTTATATCTGAGTAAACAGTTGTATTCCATTAAATCCGTTTGATGTAAGACCACTGACTTGGTTGGCATATCCGATTGAGATGTCAAAATTAGAAAAGAAATGAGCCACATAATTAAGAATAAGGAGAATTAACTAGAAAATGTCATTTAACCCATAGCTCTTGTCTTAGAAACTATGAAGCATCTTTATAAATGAGAACAAATTAAATATATATTCAACACATCACCAGATAACTGACATATACATGTGTTTTAGATGTCGGATAGGTACACGTCATTCACACATGAATTATGTATGTTATCTGCACATGTATGTTGTCATTAGAATTCAAGATACACCATGTAGACATAATGTGATAATTGTGTCCGAATTTTTAAGTTTTATCTTCATGTTCAACTACTGACTGAATAAATTCTTATCTATAGTGAAAGTTCATTTGTGATAAAAGGCTTTGTTTATATACACACAATGTCACTTACTATATACATACTTGCTGTAATGTTCATCAGTTGATCGTGTATAGGTCATGTATGAAAATGTTTATACGTATGATACCGGGTACACGACCGAACCGTTTGGCACGTGCAACTTGTGATAATAAGGGTGTGGTCGAAGATGCCTTGTGTAAGAAGCTCGTGATTTCCGCGCAAATTTGTTGTGTGTGTATTTAAGCGAGCGTTTACGTGCTAGAAATGAAAGTTTTCCAGCGATGCAACATTTAACTCTCTAAAACACGATTGCAAACATCCACAGAAACCATATTTCATTACATTTTTTGTCTTTCAAAACGACGTTTTAGGATTCTATAATTTACAAAATGAGCCCATATTTTACTTAAAATGACGCATGTCTTTTACTGAAAGCACGCAATATTACCATGCATCTTCTGCTTCTGATAATTGCATACCTTGAAAATGGGAAATCTTGTAATTACAGCGTCTCCTATATAGACTTGCATGTAGAGTGTCCCGGTAGGGATTTGTACGCAAATAATTCAGTGATTGTGATTTAAGAACCTCGTTTTGCTTGCGGTTGACTGGAAATTTAAGATTTAATTACAGCTTTGGACTAGGCACTTTGTTGTATCCTTTCATCAGTGTTCTGACTAGTGATGTTCATTATTGTCCTGTTTTCACAATTTTGACTGTAGTTGCAACCTATAGTCACTACACAAGGAAATAAAAAAAAAAAGATATTTGTGTGAGGAAGTCCAACATGAACATTCATTCGTTTATATCCTTCATTTATCTGCTGTATGATATGTATAACATTGTATTGATATACTTTGCTGTTTTCACATTTTGCCACTATGTTGTGTATTGATATGTTTCGATCTCACGGGCCTCCGGCCTACAGATATATTGAAAATAAAACGTACATTTAAAAGCTGGGAAATGATTTATGTCGTAATAAATTGTTGTCAAACACGTTTCTTAAAACGTTCCGTTGCTTCCTCAGTATTATTCACAAATCAATCAATTAACAAAGTCTGCGTTTCGTATCTGTTACGTTTTTTACCCCCTCATGATGTCAGAAAAGATCACTTGTATCCCTGGAAATGTCTCGCCTTGTATTGTTGGCTGTGAAGACCTTCACTTAACATTGACGAGAAGACAGACTGAAAAACATTCGTTGAGCAAAATCTGTAAAGCCAGGAGATCAATACCGTATTTGATCTTGTCAACGGAAATAATTAATTTCGATCGTACATCATCTGTTCACTTATCCAAGAATGTCATTTGTATTTTCTTATTAAGTACTGGATGGACAGATGGTAAGCTAATCTAAGTTTCATCGACGATTGTTCTATCTAATGGTGTACAGAACCCATCATTACGTCCGTGGCCACTTCAATTACATCCCCGCAATTCTAGAGATGATACATTGCTCTGTTCTGAATTCAGGTCTTAAAAGTATTTGTTCCCCATGTCATACTGAACATTAATTGATGGTGTTTACTGTAATTAGATATTGTTTTCTGTTGATAATGTATTTTATAGGCTAATATTAAATGCTCACTTCAGAGCCTTGAACATTTTATTTTTCACATGGGAACTGATAATTCGTTTATCTGGGTTGTAGTTGGTGGCTCGTAAAGTTCTCCATCTTTCAGGATCTAACGCTTTATATATTGTGTTTACTGATAACTAATGGTGTTCGATTTCCTTGCTATATTCGTCATGATTAATATCTATTACTCCGGAAGTATCTCCCACTATTAGTGATACACTGTCATGTGCGTACACGATCTGAACGCATTTCGTACTCAATATGATACGTTCCTTGCCAAATGTGGGCGAAAATCAAAGGATAGCTTTTTCTTGAAACTTTGTTTATATACATGCTTTTGATGTACGCATGGACCAACGTAGTGTGAGATATTTACCAGTGAGAAACTGCCAAACAGAAAATATATTCACTCGACTTCATAAATATTTTGATATGGTGTCATTCAGAGCATTTTGATTATAGAAATATTGGCATTTGTCCTGCGTGTTGAAATAGAACGGATTCTAACTTTAATCCCATTGAACAGTTTAAATATTCTGTTATTTCATTGATATTTTGTCGATCTTTTCAAACAGAAACAATCCGATTATGTATAAGCCCATTATAAAGTTACGAACTGATTAAAAAATGTCAGTAAAAATGTTTTTTGTTTGGTCATAAATATAAAAGACCCAAATAAAGTGCAAACTCATTCTTGATAAGACTGACTCATGAAACACAAAACAAAAAAGGTCATCGTCGAGAAGAGAACATGCCCAATTAAACCATAGACACAAATTCAACACCATAATTAACGCAATAACATAATAATCGCTTCTGTTCGCGTAAATTAAGTTAAATTGACAATGCTATCAATACGTTAGGCACACGTAGCTGATTGTTAAACAGTTACACCAGATACTAGCGTTCCTGTACTTCCATGATACGGGAGGTATTAATTAGACAAAAATGCAAAACTATACGAATTGCTTAATGAGAACAATTCAGTAATACCATAGTGAAATGTGATTTCGTGGTGAAGCAAATCGAATAAACTTGTTTATTTCCTAATTTTCGTCTTTGAAAGTGTCAGATTTTTATGTCTCTGTGGTGAAAATCGAAAGCTATTAAAGTTATACGTATCAATTATATTTATTTCAACATTTCAAGAATTTTCAATTATTATACTTGTGTTATATCCTGTGTTTACATTGATGAATCTAATGTTATAACCACAACCAGGTTTTGTCAATAATTTTCCGCAGTAAGATTGTTAGGACCACGGCTAATTTCTTTGTTTGATTCAACGGAACGTCGGTTGTCAAACCCCGTGTGTGATTTAGTGAGAATTGATAATAACATATATGCAAAGAAAGAAGATTAAAGCTTGTGATTACTTGTTGTAGAGAACTTCAAAGCCAACGAGTGCGTATTTAAAACCTTATTTGTGTGGTGTTCAATAAACCTGTATACAGACTTCCGATTTAACGCAGTAGTTGATCCAGTCTTAGAATTCATTACCTTGGTGCTATTATAACCGATCTTGCGATAAGACCACATAATTTGAATAATATTTGTGATAATCACTCTGGTTATTACATTACTATGCAGAGCGGAAACTTAGTAATACACGTGTTGTACGTAGGATCAGGGCGAGGTACACTGAGTAATGTACTATTTCATGATTACTGATGTGGAGTGAAGCAACTCGAAACACCCATCTTACTCAGGGTAAAGCTTTTCTGTATGAGATAACATGTAATTACCCTATACTCTTAAAAACCAATAAAAAATCATAATTTGTGACATTTCAAACCGGTTCATAGAGATGAATAATAATACTTAATATGTGAGTAATGACATCGAAGTATTTACCCGCCCACTGAACAACCACTTTAATCATATTGACAAAATGATGATAAACAGATTTATTGAACTGTGTTAGTCGCGACTGATTCAAACCCTGTACCCAAATACACCGACGCCATGTTTAATGGGTGCTTATTAACTAAAATCAGTTTAATGTTAATGTTTTGACTTTCGATTATATTACGTACTGGATGCTCTAGACGTGATATACTGTACATGTTAGCGTAAAACACGTGGTGTCGAAACTGCGTCTTTCAGAAATACAACAATGAGCGACGCCGCAAATAAAATACATCTGATATTTAAAGCTTTTGTTCGTTATTTCAATGCCGAGATTAGTCTGTTTACGTCGAGTACATTTCTTTTCAAATTGCGTATAAGAGTATTAGATTTCTAAGACTGAGAGCCTAATAGAGCTACTGACATGACCAATTGTTTCACTGACAAAGTGTCAGATAATTGTCGAATGATCTTTATCCGTGCAGACCACCAATATCACTCAACAACAATGACTGTGGCTTACTCTTTAATTGCCTAAAACAATTAACAGTCACTACTTCGATGTTTTATTTCTAAGATTTCTATCTTTTAAAGTTAATTATGGCTTTGAAGAGATTGGTCGAATTTGTGAACTATTGTGTTCCGACTACGTCTTTGTTAACTTAAAGAACATGACCTATTGTATGTATGTCTAATGCTTTGCCTTTGTAGATCTCACTAAGCGTGATTCATTTGCGAATTGCGTCTTCCATTTTAGCATTTTAAATGTTTTTGTTGAACTGATTTGTACAGCACTATTTTCGCTGTTGTATGGCAGTCCTGACTTGATTTGTCTTGCATGTTTGAGTTCGACATTTGGCTATTCTGTTACGTCTTCAAAACCATCATTTACGATGTCTGGTTCGTAACAGTCTGTCACCATTTCGCATTCAAAAATGGTTCCCTCTGTCTACTAATAGTTGTTAAATAACGCATTTCAAAGGAGTGCGACAATCTCACACAAATCCCATATCTAGATATGTTCCTTTATCTACTTGATTTGTTACGTAATTGTCTATTTACGAACATATAGCTTTTCTTGTTGACTGCTTTGTAGAGCTGATAGTTTGTTTGTGTTGCTAAAGACGTCTAGCCGGACCGGGTCGTAAAAAGGACGGCATTATACCATCTTCGAACACATTTTTACACCTTGTTAATTTTAATTTATTGACCTTCGCCGATGAAAGACATAACGTTGCGCAACACTGACAATATTGATACCTATCGAAATAGCCTTAGGATGTTTTATTAACGAGGACTGGACAATGTTTTATTGAGGACACAGTTATTTGAACGATGATAATCTTAACGATATATGTCATTTAAAAACGGTGTTGTTTTGGCCTAAAGGAGGCCTTGGGTAACTATGTCGCCTGGTTGACCATGGTAGATAGATTGATGTCATACTTATTTCAAGTTATTGACAACACTCTCCTCTATGTTTGTCTAACAATGTGCCGGCGTATAATTGATTACACAAGTTTGTGCAATTCTTTATCATTTAAAATATTGTATGTTCTATTTCACGATTGCCGTCCAATTGTCTCGGCCTACGTAGCCTCGTAATGGCGAATTTATTTCGTTTTAAACACCCAATTGTAAAGTGTGCTTTCCAAAGTGTACATAGAACAATTTTTCGTGAGCAATATTGTCGTGGTGAATTTTCTACTTTTTGCGCGTAAGCCCCCTCAACGGTCCCTGGTGAATATTTTATCTATCACATATGTTCTTCTCTGTATGAATTATTTCTGCAGACGTCAGTTCATTCACTCGAGATAGTTTTATCACTCGTAATCTTTATGCGATATTTTTATGAAAGTGTAGCATTTTGTTATGACGATTTACCGGAGTAAGAAGCTTTCATATTGTAAACAAAAACTAGGTCACTGGGTCAGGAAATGATCGATGAGTCAGACGGGGTTTGGGGAGTAATTTTGTTGAATAGAATACATACTGCGTTCGGGCGTGAATACACTCAAAACACCGGATATATGATTCTTCTTTGTCGTCATGTTTTCTTACTCGTTGTATAAAACAGCAACTCAATATAAAGCCAATAATGTTTTCCACTTCACTCGCTGTCGTCAAGACACGGAATTAAACACGATAATACAATTAATGGTATGACATCTTTTTGTGGTAATTAAATTATTTATTTGCATGTTGTTTGGCTCAATATTTAGATATATTGCCAACCGTTAGTAATTGATATTTCACACAGCGAGGTAATGTAATTCCATTGATCTGAGTACAGTAGTTCAGCTTGTTCGTTGTCTCTGTACAAAGATATACACCTATAAGTACTGTGTGAGTGAGCAGTGAAGTAAGACTGGACCAGAGTTCGAGCTCCAGTACTTGTCTAACCAACCACAAGTGACACGACCCTCTCAACAAATACACGGGGGGTTCGTTTATCTATAAATTGAAATTTTGGTCTTGTAGCAAAATACCTGGAATACGATTTGTATGAGTTCGAGTCTGTATGCAGTGGTTTAGGGTTTGAAATAGGTCTGAATTCTTATTGTTTGGCCGTCAACTAGAAGCCAGCTGTACAAAACACTGTTCAGTTCTCCCAGATGTTTTGGAAATATACATACACGACTCTATCCAGATTTTAAGATTAATTACCATTTCAAATGTGCATTTAGTAATTCACATGATAACAAAACAGAATGTGTTATCACGTGCCACGTGGACGTATGCCATGTTTCCATACAGTAGACACAGGGACAATTATAAACACTTCGTGAATGACAGATTCAACAAAATGAAATTACGATCATGTATGCAATATTTATGAACCAGGAAGCGTCATCTTATACGAGACTAGACCGATGTTTCAAGTTCATGAAAGTCAGATTAATAAAGATACTTTAGTTAAAACATTGACCATGTTTTCTCTTTAAAAATAGAATTATGTCACCAGCTTTTATTTAAGTGTTAACTTCAATGTCATAGTACGAATGTGTACCCCTGGTTACCTCACTCTATACTGTCAATCTGAGCATAGGTTCGAATCCCAGGTGGGGCGTATCCAATCCGTGATAATTTGACTGAAGATACTATACACGTGTATGTGCATCCTAAGTCGTATGTCCTCCACCCCTGATTCATGCGGGGAGGTAGTCAGTTTCTTGTTGAAGGACAGGGTAGTAACCCAGGAACACTGATTACATCAACTGACAGCGGTACAGAACTAATATACGGTTAAAAAGAGAGAATAAGTTGCTACAGGGAACTCCACATATATAAGAAAGTGCCTCCCCACACAGACTTCCAGAAAAAACAACAATCCATTAAACAGAAGGCACTTGAGGAGGCTCAATGGTACATACGTAAGGGAACAGAGTCGCAAGGAATGGCTTGGCCGACCATAAGGAATAACTATGAGCATCAAAGAGGACACACAGTGGGGGGGTGGGGGGTAATGAATGGAAAAGTCAAGGCAGCTGGCAACAATAGGCCGAAACTGGGCAGACAATAACATCAACACATCATAAAGTGAAAGAAATTATACTCGTATCTACAGCGAATGACAGCCTTGGAACTGTCAGTAAAACAAGTAATTCCCAACTCTACAAAACACAACATAGACTGTAATGCTGCAACTGCAACGACTCTGTATCACATAACAGACTATACAACGAACTCCAATATCCTTTCATATTATATCTGAGCTTTGTTGACATCGTAAACTTATTGATTAAATTGTTCGTTCGGAAGAAGATATCTAAAGAGAGGATTATTGGAAACTGCTATATGTGTTCCATTAAATAAGCAATCAACTGTTAGTTTGTTTAGTGCTATACGATCAGGGATCAATTGTTAATTAATGTTTGTTTTTCATGTAACAATTAATCGGGATGATAGCCTCGAAACTGATCATAATTATCGATTGTAGGGAAAAGTGGCAGTCACTGCATAAGACCGTTTCTCCCTCAACATCAGGCATTTAATAATTTTGACGTTATGTTGATATTAATTTATTAAAAGTGATATTCTCCCGGAAAACTGCGTGACAACCTGTTTAGTCATTATTTGTAAAACCTTCATAATTTGCTCGTATGATACAACTGTGGTTGCGAGCGTCTACCCTGTGGGAATTTGTTCTCCATTTCTCACGGAAGCTTGCTATTACAATATTATACTTGATAGCCATTTAATATCGCACACATACAGGGCATTAAGTAATCTGGTGGGAAAATTCCTGATATCGTTGAATACGGCTTCCCTATATTGTTATACACTAGGAACGTAATATGGTGTGGTTTCGATCGACTTCTGTCGTGTCTAGTCACAATTCGGCGGTGAATTAACCAGACGAACATTAGACATCAAATAGAGTAGTAAATAATGGTGAATAATTGTGACACCCGAGTAACGCGTCCCCGGAAGTTTGCAAGATTCCTGGGTAAAAGCCATGTTGCCTCTTAAAGTCGTTCATTAACAATTCTGGACAATTCTCATGTCCGGATGTTTACATGGTATAAAGAACATCATTTCTTCCTTTGTTACACAAACCCATTGTAACTTGTAGACGAAACGACGAGAGAATGGCAATTAAGTATTATATCTATTCAAGTGTCGCTTTGTTTTCTCGTTTTAGACGGTTGTATTTCGATAGTAAAACTGGTGTAGAAAATTTACATCGTTTGTTTTAAATTACTATTTACTTTGTCAATGAAAATAGTCAAAGCACATTGATCGTAATCGGGACAATGCCGGCAGATTTACTCACTAGTATTGTTCGCCACACAGCAAGGTAGTAAACGTACAACAATATGTCAGTGTCACTGGCGAGATAAAGCAGTCCTTGCACATTTTGAGTGACTTCGAAGATTTTTGTTGATAAAGTTATTAAAGAAAACTATGTTAAAATTGCCAAGTTGTGTTTTATCACAAATATCTAACATATTATTGTCTGATGGCCACCACACGGATATATTGTGGTGTAGCATTGACTTGCGTGTCGACCTTCCATTGTGATGTCGGGCAAAATGTCGGTTTGTTTTTGTTAAAACTATTTTATCTACATTATTTCAATTATATCTCTGTAAACAGTGCATGTTATTGGCACGCCAAATATTTGAATAACGAGCAAAAAACATCAATAACGATACATAACTACAGCTATTTTATGAGTTCATAAATAGTTATTTACCGTCCGCGTACGGCTCAATTAGGGGTTCGAAGTTTTAAACATTACCTGTAAGTCAATACTATGCATCAACTCCAGACGAATGTTTTAAAATTCAGCATTCCATGTTCCCATATGTTCGTACGGTTGGTTAATCTGTTGACGACCACCCAACTGCAGTCAACTGAATTTGTATATCTCACTAAACATTTATAGACGTGATGCAAGATTTTACCAACGTCTTTATTCTCTTGCCTCGATCAAGTTTCAAAACCTTCCACTGTGACTAACTCATTCCATACCACGTCTCAAATGTAAGGAAAGAATTAGTTTAAAAATCTTCAACACGAATATAACATCTGGCTCGTGAAGAATAAATATCTTTCCGATCAGGCATACATTGTTAATATCAAGTGATAAATTTATAACAGGTAGTGACCTGCAGTTGGCAACTAACCCATTCCTTCACGTTCCTGATAGCTATCAAAATGATTCATACTAAATGATTACAAAGCAAAAAAAACCCGTACCTTTGATAAATGAATACATGTATTAGCAAACATATTGTCAACTACGCTTCGGCATAACAGACACAAGCGATCTATTTCGAAGATGACGATGATGCTGTTGTTGGACGGATCGATGTTAAAATGTCACATTCGTGTTTCAAAATTGGAATAGAACATACGTTACCTAACATACATGCATGCATGCATAACATCGTCACAACGCACGTACTACATGAAACGGCTGTTTTGAAAGGCAATTAATGTGACATTTAAATTTTTGATCATTTCAACCATTGAGCCACTCATAGTGGCTATAGATTTTGTGAGGTTTCGCGTGATTACGTCTATATTCAATTCATTAATTACATTTTATTGATATAAAAGTTCGGAAGTGGATGTGACTAATGTTACAGGGGTGAAGAAAACTATATTTATTTGGAAGCAATGATACACGGACAAACATTGATTTGCTATATCGGCAAACATTTACTCATACACATGCTGTGTCGTCTAACATATGTTACTGGGTCTCATCCAAAACATTCTCGAATCCTGAGATATAACCTTCGTAGATCAAGATGTTACTGCGGATCAATGTGTGCTTGTTTGTACCGCAATATTGTATTGAATTGCTGTATTGTACTGTTAGAATCATTGCTGATCAGCTGATATGTGCCTAAAGTGTTGATCTGATTCCAAATACAACAACAGTTATATCAAGCCATTGGGTTATATTTTTTTAAATATCACAAACTCGCCATGTACTCCATAGGTCATTGGATTACTATATTGTGTATATTTGAATGTCCATGCCTTATATTAAATTACAGCATAATACGATATGATAGCCTCTCATGACGGTAATATATACCAAAACTATTCAGTAATACTACTATACACCCAAGTAGTATCTGTAAGCTGACAATGACAGAGAAAGTCTTCACATGCATTGAACATCCCTCGTCAATCATACTTCTAATTACACAACATTTAGCTGAGCTAACTGTGTGTCTATTTATTAAATCTATAATAATCACAAATTGTTCGATGTTTTTGTTCATTTTCGGAGAGTCAAGTTAAACGGAACACTGAAATAATGAAGTCTGTTTTGAGGAGTAATCTGCAGCCTCCATGAACCTATTCGACAAGCCACCTTCATAGTAGCAACAAGATATGCACTAGTCTCGCAATTGGGTCTCTACTAGATGGTCGATGTTAATTCAAGTCATGCTTTAATACTGGATGCAAATGTAACATAATTATAGGTTAAGAGTACGTCAGCATAAATTAACACAGTGTACAGCCTTCACAAACAAATGCATTCAATTGTACCTGGTATCGTTTTGACAAGTGTGCTTACAGCATACAGTAAATGTCGTTAAGTTACACAAGATTACACGTGACAGTGAGATTGAATGATTTGAAGATGTCAGACTTTACTGAATAGAATTAATTTATCTGACGGAATTCTATCTGTTAGCATTTCATTTATCGTCTGCAATTTTCGAAGTGAGCTTTAAAACCCAAACCGAGGTCCGCTGAGGTTTTGATATACACTTTAATTCCGGAGGCTAGAGAATTAGCAACACAAATGTCTGCATGAACGCCAAGTTATTTAGTCAATTTCCGAAAATTAGGTTGTTAACTTTGTTATCGCAACACAATCTCCTGAAGTTCTTACAAAAAGTCTGTATAACTTTAAGTTGGCACTTCATTTGAGCTCACGTGGTTCACTATCAATGAAGTTTTAAAGTCTGATAAGCGAAATGTTTTATCGCTTATGTTTATGGTTTATAGTCAGAATTAGTAATTACATGACGAATGTGTGTCGGTAGATGCAATAGAGTTATTTAAACACTCCTTAATAGACTTTCGTGGTACTTTTTTATCTCAGCTCTGACAGCATGAAACAAGATTTCAGAGATATTTACTTTGGAACATTTTCTAGATTTTTTTCCTGGAATTTAATGTGTTTAATGAAGACTATGGCATCACTGTAGCCGAATAAAAAATGTAACCGTTGTCCGCAGATTACTTAGGTATATCAAGACCCTTTGTTCCTCTATCGCCTTTAATCTAGTGTCAATTGTTGCCAATTCCAGGTCTGCGTTGCAATCAAACTTTAGTAAGATTAACGATACACTGAGGAAATAAATTTCAATCTTTGAAAAGCCTACAAGATAAACAAACGTTTGAATAGTTTAAATTTGATTTTGCGAACCTGAAATGAGTCATCCTGTGCGAATTTCGATCGGGTAGAAATGTTTGTGGTTTTATGATAGCAACCCACTCAATAAATACACCAAAGTTTGCTTGAAAAACGATCAATGATGACAGATTTCTGTTCAACAAAACAGTCATAACTCGCTTTCAAAATGGCGCTTGGTATTTGTGTAGAATTGTTTTAAACAATATATGACGTAAATATTTGTATATACGTCTGTTGTGGAAGCTGTAAACCAGGGCCAGAACATCCCAGAGACTAAACTTATTTCATTCTTTGTTTTAATACAATAGAACATTTGCCAGGAAGTAAGACATTGCACATATAATTCACATGTCTCCAATTAAGTGAACAAACATATGTGTACACGTTTGTTAAAATTTTGATAATTCACTCAAGATGATTGAAACGATTGCTCTGATGCAATTTAGCAGTTCTCTATAAAACAGTATACCATGAATTGGAAATTTGGGTGACTGCTAATGGTTATCAAATTAACATATCGAGTACCTGTCTTTTAAAATATATCTTGATGATAAATATTTGAAGTATTTGTGTTTGGAATGTAACAATGAATTGTCTGAAGAATGTGCACTTGGTTTACATTGCTTATCTTCCTCATACAAAGATTGGATTTCCAAAATTACATTGTAAAGTTTGAACACTACAGAAGCAATATATTAAGTTCTGTAAAAGACATAGCACTTAAGAATGACGAGAGATACGAACATTTTATTCACATCATTGCGTTTGTTAATCTTTGTGAGGAAATGGTCCGTTATGGTGGTAGCCTTGACTGAGTCACCATTGCGTGCAATAAACACATTACCTTGCCGAATGAGTCGACATTTTCTCCTTGAAGAGAAAACATATACTCTGTCCAAAGGCTTACTCACCAAAGGGGGTTTCATACGCTAACCTCAGTGGCTTTTGTTGATGAGTTATTTCCTTTTGAATCAGCTGTTTTCGAAGCCTAATTATCAATGTTCCATTGTTTTGAATTTTATTCACGGTACCTATTGAACCAAGGCATCTGTTTGAAACGAATAGATATTTCAGTGATGATAACAACTATCACATTTGTTGGTTGATGTTTTATAACAATTTGATGTAAGAACATATTATCGGAACCAATCCATCAAAAACATTACGCCAAACACTTTGATAAAGTTGCAGGCTTATCACCACGATCGTTTGGCAATGACTTCTTGTGTTTATTCACTCATAGTAAATGATTTGCAATTTGTCTATCTTTTGTGTTTGCTGCTCCCCGATTAACAATACCTTAATAGTCGTCTTTAACTTGGTGATGCGGTATATGTTCACATACTTTGTGTTGAATTTGTCTATAAAATGTGCATTCGTGCATTCACCAATTCAGTTTGTCATCTTTGTACTTTTATAGCATACTACAATGTATATGCATTGCGTCGGTGAAATGTTTGACTCGTTGTATTTGCTGTCAAAACAATGTACATGTATTTACGTTTCTATTTAAACAATGTCATATTTATATTTATATGTGATATCTGAATTTCACCATATGAAATGAAAATTGGCATGCTACAACGTGTCAGTGTGTTCCCATTACAAAATGTGTATTTGTATTGTGTAATTCTTTGTATACACGTATTGTCATGACACACGGAAACGTTCTGTTGTTTACATCATGTTTGGGATAAGTCATTGCATGAAATAACAATGGACACTTTACCCATGAATATAAAGATGTGCTATCAAAAATTTATATTCATTAGTAAACATTGGATTTAAGACATTTCGATAGTAAATCTACTTCTCACGGAGATCCTTGATATCCTTACTGACTCAGCCTTATGCATAATGCAGATAAGTTTTCCATTTGTTTGCGTTCATGGCGACATTCTTCTGTTAGAGTGTTCCTGCTTTACTGGAGGTACATAACAAACCCCTAACCATTGCAACGGTCGTATTGACATAACGGTGCGTCTTGCTTGTCTTACAATCTTTGTTTGTTTGCTCTTTGTAATACTTGGTGTCGGTTCAGTCTCATTTGAACAGCAATATTGACATAATGTTGTAGCCGCCAATGAAGATAAATACAGACACATACACTTGAAGAAAATGTACGCCAAGAACGGATTACGTAGTCCACCATGGCCGTTATTCATTTTATCAATCCTTTGCTGATTCAGACATTACCAATGCTCTTGTCGTTGATTGAAAGGGTTAAACTTTAAATACTTATAGATTTTGTATAGGTTTTAATTGGTGACAAGTGTCCGATTCTATTCATATTCTATGCTCAAGCTAATGTAAATATCGCCCACTTTATGAAACCCACTACATTCCACTACTCTTACAAGAGATTAATATCTGAACGAAACTACGAAGCGAACTGAATAATCCCTCCGCCTAAAATCACAGTACTGACTAATGACAAACAACTTAATGGTATTATTAGTGATCTAATAGTAGTTATTTTTTCTGACCAAGGACACGTTTTGAAAGGATCGAACACTTGATCTGATCTATAGTGTCAAATTCATTATGTAAAGAAGCTCTGTCGACAATTTGTAAATCTTTTATCATTTCAATGTATTGACGAAGATAATAATCCTAATTATTCTAGAAGTAGAATGCTTTATAAGGTCACAGTTCTCAGTCATTTGTACTTTTTCAAGCCTTGTCACACCCTTCAGACGAACTTCAGGGCCATGTAATTAATTCGCCTAATTTGTAACATAATCATTACTTGCCTTCAGTAAGGTATTATGAAACTCATAGATATGATTCGCGAGATTTTCCTTCGGCATATTCGAGAATGCCAATGTCTTTCGTATTTCAGATCATGTCTGATTGCTTCAGCTGTAAGCTAGACATCAGGTTGGGAAATCGTTGAATACATTAAGAGCATAATGCCACTGTGTCTGAAACAGCTTCTAATTTTAATACTTCAGTGACACTATACATGTGTACAATGTACAGAGCGGAGACCTATTCTTTTTTGATCTTCGGTCATTAACAAAAGTATGAAGTCAGACCATGTCAGTCCATGAGATGTTCAATTGACAAGCTTTGATGGATTGCTCCCTTCAATCACTATATGCAGTTTGTGTCATGTGAATACACAATTTACATCGGTTACCTACTCATGTATGATAATTGCTATGACATTTGTTATATAATCACATTTTATGGTTGGCTATCTCATTATCGCCTTGCCACATTTCTAAGCTATAAAGTCTTTGATGTTTCTAATGCTTGTCCTTACATGAAGAGTTATATTTATTGTACATTTATAGCTCTTGTTTCATCATGTCTCACTATAAACATCAGTATGACTGTTTTGGTTGGTTAAAAGCAATGATTTATATGAGCCAATATATTACTTGTTTACGATTGGTTGTCATTGACATTACATGTTCTTCCTATAAACCTTTAAATTTTAAAGATCTAAACTCCATTGAAATGCATTTCCTGCAATATCGATTAACCATTTTATAATTTCAACATGGGTATATGAAATCGTTCGTTATAAATTGACAGCAGATGTCTTGACATTTATCTGGAATCAGATAGCTACCACAATGTGTGTATCTCTGCTCCTTCCTCATTCATCTTCTTCAAACTTGATTGTGTCAGAGTTGGATGAACTTTCACCAATCAGTTTGAGTTAATATTCTGTAGATACACCAGGTCAGTGAAATGTTAACCTGGTCTCGTGGGCTTTGTATGAAATCGCCATTACATATGTCTGGTTTCAGTTTGTATATTTAGAAGTAAAGTTCCTCTTTGTTACTGTTGACGTAAACCTTTGATAGACTGGTGTGATTAATTATTTTTGCTATATAAATAACTCAAAAAATGTTTATCTACACATTTTATGATAAGAATCTGTTCATACTATTTATCTCTGGACCACAAGCTACCACTCTTGAGATCTCATTTGTTGGATAAGACATAACTGTAAGCAGACCCTTACCAATGATCTAGAAATTGAATACAGTTGTATATATCCTGGAGAAATTACCGATAATTTTGTGGAAACTTATTTTCCCTGGTCAACTTTCTGTTGAACTGACTACATTATAAAGGTTTGGAGAGCCAATACTCTACCATTGTGTTACACACATTGTGTATTTCACTGCAAAAAATGAAGTTTGCATTCACTGGCATACTTGTTGGGTAATAGCTACACTGCTATTATCGAAGATCCTTTGAGTCTTTGTCCAGTTATGATCAAGTTTATTCATATACAGATGTTGCTATGTTTTGTAGTCAATCAAGCTTCGGTTATAAATGCCAACTTAATAATGTATATGTTGGGATTTTTTTGTTTACTTTCACTTTCTGTTTGACCATGTCAATATTTCATTTGTGCCAAGATTTCCACTTGCACGTTTATAGAATATAGGCCTGGATATGTTGTGGTTAATGTGTATTTATTCATCACAAACTGAATTAACTTTCGAAGGAATGTTATGTTTCTTTAGTACACAGTGTATCCAGTACCAATGTAAGGCACTCGGTGTACACATTACTTTATAATTAATTCTGTGTTGAAACATGAAAGTGTTCTAGCTATCTTTTATCACTTGAAAGTCAATATTTACATATTTCCACTTTGTTTACATGTGTAATTTATGGGTGTGTCTTCAAGAGCGAGGAAGTTTTATTTCATCACCTAGTATTTGTTTATCTCTACTTCTTAGTTTTTCTCATCTATTTAAGAACTTTTCAAATATTTCTTGTTCATTTCCACTTTACCTCTAAGTGTGGTTATAATTATGTAACAATCAAGACCACATCTAGGTACATTACCAAGGGCTTTTGTTCAAACAATTTTTAGCAGAAAATTATGGAATTCTGACAACTCTTTAGTCTAGGAAGAAAGGTTTGGCACATATGTCAGCTGCTCTTCAAGCTGCATGGAGACTTGGAAGTACATAATGTGACCACCTACTTCAATTAATAGCTAACAAGAAGTGTGTATAAGTATATATTAGCATGTGAATTATGTAATGTGTTAAAATAATAATGACCCTTCCCAATTGGTAAAGCCACAAGTAGGACAAATTCAATTCCTTGTGGTGGTAATATTGCTGTATGATGTATGCCACAGCTTTAATACTTGTACATGCAAATCACTTGCAGAGTGCTACTAGTAAGGGTAATAAATATAAATATATGATGACTCTCTTGACCATCTTTCCCACGAATATAAAGTTTCATATTCCACCGTTATTGCAACCTTTTGAATTATGTCTCATTTATTATAATTGGTGTATATTATCATAATGCCCCCTTTAGTCTGGGCAGGGAATTTGAAATGGGCAAACTACCAAATATGATGTATGGATATATTGGTGAAAATGAATGGTGGGGAACTTTTATGACAATAACT
Organism: Mactromeris polynyma; assembly: GCA_032209605.1. Classification (NCBI taxonomy): domain Eukaryota; kingdom Metazoa; phylum Mollusca; class Bivalvia; order Venerida; family Mactridae; genus Mactromeris; species Mactromeris polynyma. Next base: position 7,079,675 of record JASFXZ010000001.1, read on the forward strand.
TTAGACTTTCTTTTGTGTTTTTACATTGCAATTTCTACAGTTGTAGTAAAACAGTTTTTTATCTGATGAACTTTGGTTTACAAATCTCAGTTTTCACTGTTTATGTCCATTCTGTATTTTGAATGTTTGCAAACAAGATAGGTCTGACTTCCACATAAAGTCTGGTTGTTTGTCTGTTTTATGACTTTGACTGTTTTCTTCCCACAATAAAATGTATGTCTGTCAAAATGTAATGTTAGGAAGTGAGTTAAGAGTCAAAAGGACCAGTTCCAACATTTCAACATTGTATGGTGCCAACTTTAAGTTTTTATCATTCAATAACTTTAATTGGGTTTAGTTTTACAAGGGATATGATCATGCTCCACTTACCCAACAACTTGCGATTTTGTCGCACATTACACTTCTGTTGCATTTATTATTTTTCTGTTGTTTCAATATAGTCATTCTTTTTCTGTTATATTTTCAGGGTGGATTTGCACGATGTTACGAGATGCTGGATCTAAACTCCAACAAAGTGTATGCTGGGAAAATTATATCAAAACACAGAATATCCAGACCTCATCAACGACAAAAGGTTCGTAAAATTAGATTCATTCTATGATGAAAACCTTTTGAAACAATTCAAAAAATTTCTCCTGATATAAAAAAATGAAGTGCTTATTTATGATAGTGTCACTCCTACTTAAAGAGCCAGCCATTTCAGACTGAGACACCTACTATCTGAGCACATTTACTTCCCGATTTCTATCCTTTAATGCCAGGCACCAGACAGGTAGGCACATGGTAACCATTATTTAACTAGCTGGCTACTCGTCAACCAGCCATATCAGAATTAACCCCTACCAGGATTCGAACCTTCAACCTCACTCTTACCAGATGGATGTCTTAATCAGTCGGCCAAGGGAGATGGTTATAAGTATTAAAATTAGGGTAACTATGATTACACATATGGTATGTCTTCATCTCTCCAATTCAAATGAAATAGATGCTTTAACAAACACTCTATAGTGTTATTTACAAAAAATATTTAATGCTTATGCATAACCTCCTTTAGTGCCCTTAAGTGCCTGTTTATTTAAACCACAAATACATGACAGAATATTAAAAATTTGTATTGAAGGGATTATATTGTATAACTAAATTGAAATATTTACAAAGACTTTGGTCCACAATCGAATGTCAGGCAAAAGTTGGCTACATCCAAATTTGAATCAGTTTTTTCTCTCTCAAGAATGTCAGTTTTATCTGTATTGAATAATACACATTTTGTGCCATCAATTTGATATAATGCAATCTTTAATGTACATTCAATTACGCCTAAATGCTTGTATGGACAACTTACAATCCTTAATGGTATTTGAAGGAATGGAAAGTTTTAAAAGGTTAAATATAAATAATATAAATGTTAAATGACTTTTTAAATTTCACAGTAGAAATGAGATAAGTGATTTGATTCACAAAATTTTGAAGTCATTATGAAAGAATCTTGATTTATAAATATGTCCTGGCTATATATGCTACCTCGTCTTTAAGTAGCTGAGAAACAGTAGACAGTGGTTTTCCAAACATCTTTTCAAAATTTATAAGTATTTTTTTTAAATGTATATCAATTTTTTTTAAATTGTCTGGCAGATAGATATTGAAGTTTGTCTACAAAAAAGGAGATCTGCATAAAACATATTGTCAATAATCTTTTAAGTCTGGTTTGATTTGAAAATTGGTTGAAAGCCTTTAATGTGATGTCTTTGTTCTTACATTTAATTACCAAGTGCTTTGTTTGAAGTGAAATATGATGGAAACTCGTCATTTGCCAGGTGAAATTTATGTTAAAGCCATATAAAGCGGCACATGTGTCCTAAACCTAATTATTTGTTATCACTTACTGTGTTTAGATGATACAGCAAAAAGCAATTTAGAACAAAGTCTGTGTTAGATTAAATCTTCGCCATAATGACTTTCCCATTTTCGACAAATGAACGTCTATAAAATACAAATAAGATGAGATAAAGATAACTTGGGTTGAAGAGATCAATTTGTGTATAGATTTTACTCGCTTTTATATCAGTGTCATTGAACTCCAGACAATAAAACCTCGAATGAATGACCAAATTTAGGTGAACTTTACCTATTTTGTCTCAATTTTATGTTGCTTCGGGTGACTTTTGACAAGTATATCGCTGATTATTATATCGGGTCATTCAGAGAGAAACCTGAAACCTCTTTACAAAGGATGATTCATTGCCACCCGGGCTTTAGGGTAGAGAATATACCCTGAAATCTTGTGTGAAAACTAATTACAAGTTTGGTGAATGGATACAAGTTGAGTCACTCAGCATGTCATCTCTGCTTGTTTCACTTATACCATTATTGTTGTGTTGTGTTTCCAAACAATATAATACATTATATGATACTGTTGATAGTTTATACTTGTACATCACGAACACAAGGAAGAGTGAAAAGTAATTAATACATATGAAACTAGATTTGTTTATTTTGTATTTTTATGTTTATGAAATAGCATTGAATAGACATTAACTTCCTATTTTGTATTTTGTTTAGATATTGCTAACCCTATGTAACCTGTGCTGATAAATAGCAAGTTAAAAGTGTTTTGTTTTTTTCATATAATGTACGAAAATTTATATCTTGACTGTAACAATGTGAGGTACCAGTCAGGAATGATGTAAGCTGTAATGATAGACACTGATTGATGTTGGGTCTATGTCAAAGTTTCAAACAGATCTTGTATATCATAATGTAAGAATGTTTGTTTTCTTGTTTATTATTTAAGTATCAATAACAAATACGCCCAGACTTAAGAAGTATTAATCAGTACGGCTTCCACTTAAAGTTCAGGATGTATGTCAATGAGCACACGCAACAGAGGTCTATCTGTCTCTATATATCCACAACCACTTACACTCTTTTCACTGGTACTCCAATACAGTATTCCGGCAATTGTTTATCATACATTGTACATAAACGGCATAGAAATTCCCTCTCATCTTTAATACTTAACCATTGTACTTTGTATTCATATAGTAACAAAACCATGCACTAGGGCACTTAGTACGTAGTACTATAATGTCTTAAAATATCCTACACTTGAACTGCATTCCCTAGAAAGGCTTTGTTTGTGTTACAGAATAGAGTCAGGCTTGCACGGCCCAGAATCCTCATTGAAACCATCAGGGTGCTCCTTTCCAACCATTGAGGTCTTACAATTTGTCCAAGTCTTAATATCCACTCATGTTCGTTACCATGTAATTGATTTATGTCAACCAGAAAAGGGGATTTAACAAGGTAAATGTTTGTGGGGTATTGAATTCAGGTATTCTAGTTATAGAGACCCCCTAGAATGCAAATATCATGCAGACTGTCTGTTGTAAATGGTCATTATTGGTCCCCTAAGAAACCCTACACCTTTAATTGGCAACAGCCAGCAAATTAGGTGGTAGCTTTCACAGTAGAGCAGATATCACGCCAAGGGGAACATGGAGCAATTGAAGGCGAAAGTGGGAATTCAGTATTAAGATGTTTGAATAGAAAATAAGGGAACAGTGTTAAATTGTCACTAAAATTTGTTAAATTGAAATCAAAAAGTGTTCAATTGAACAATTTAATGAAAATTTTCTGCCTCAGAGATTGCTTTGAATGTTTACCTTTAATTCAATACAAAGCAACAAAGATGAACCCAAAGGTCACTTATTTTGAGGCACCTGAAGGAATGTGTTACATCAGCTGAACAAGTTCTAGAATCCTGCCTACTTCATGAAGATGGAAATGTAAGATAACCAGTTCCTTCTAGATAACTACAAACATAACTCATGATGATTAAGATCCAAGAGGTTGAGCTGAACTGAGATTATGTCAGCATTTTTATGGTATAAATTACCCTCAAGTTTTACATGATGTTTTAAATATATTTTCCGCAAACTAAGAATGCTAAGCAAAACCACAATGCACACATCCTCCTTATTCATTCTTTAACCATATGTTTCCTGTTGTAAATATCAATAAATTCAGATCTTCGTTATCACAACTTACCCTTTTCCATGTACTATGGTAAGACTTGTTCTGTCATTGAAGTTATGATCTAGAGTATAGTTTAAAATACTGGTATTGATGATAAATAAATCCTATCCCAGTCAGTATGTTATAATCACCACTGTGTACACAGTCTGCAGAATGGTACACCCTTTCTTGAATTTACAACTGACTTATCATCTGCCTTCAGTAAATAAGCAATAAATGGTATGACTGTATTATACTTTGGTCCAGACTGCGAAATGATGCAGAAAAAACTGTAGTCACATCTTTATTCAAACTTATTCAAACTTCAGTCTAATGTCACTTGGTAGTGATGTTTCGTTTGAGTGATATCTGTTTGTACGCGAATCAGTGTTCCTGATATCCTAGCAAGCCAGGCTCTGAACGTTGAAGGTGTATGTGCATCCAGTGTTCCTGATATCCTAGCAAGCCAGGATCTGAACGTGGAAGCTGTATGCGCTATCAGTGTTCCTGATATCCTAGCAAGCCAGGATCTGAAGGTGGAAGCTGTATGTGCTGCAAGGGTTCCTGATTTCCTAGCAAGCCAGGATCTGAACGTGGAAGGTGTATGTGTATCCAGTGTTCCTGATATCGTAGCAAGCCAGGATCTGAACGTTGAAGGTGTATGTGCATCCAGTGTTCCTGATATCCTAGCAAGCCAGGCTCTGAACGTTGACAGTGTATGTGCATCCAGTGTTCCTCATATCCTAGCAAGCCACGATCTGAAAGTGGAAGCTGTATGCGCTATCAGTGTTCCTGATATCCTAGCAAGCCAGGATCTGAAGGTGGAAGCTGTATGTGCTGCAAGGGTTCCTGATTTCCTAGCAAGCCAGGATTTGAACGAGGAAGCTGTATGTACTACCAGTGTTCCTGATTTCCTAGCAAGCCAGGATTTGAACGAGGAAGCTGTATTTGCTACCAGTGTTCCTGATTTCCTAGCAAGCCAGGGTCTGAACGTGGAAGCTGTATGTCACCATTCTGTTCTGAAATTCATGCACCCTAATTACCACATTTGTCAGGTACCATATTTGAGGTTACAAAAAGAAGTAAAAATTCATCAACACAAACACAAGTTTTAAGCTCACACACACTATACCACAATATTCTGATGGAGATTTATTCAGGTTTGTTTACCATATTGTCTAGATGAGCAACACTTACATGACAATCCACTTTATCTGCTCATGATAAAAGTCTCAACTCTACAAGTTTTAGCCTGAGTTCCTATTAGTCTGCCTTTTATGGTCAATACAAGCCATTTACACTGATACACATCTAGATAATAGCTCTGATTGGCTGATATGAACAAATAAAATGACATTGATAAGTTGATCTCTCAGTTATCTTAATTAGCTTGACTAAATAGTAAATTGAGTTATCGATGCTGAAATCTTTGACACAGGAAACTCAAACCTTTTTTTCATGAGTTCAGATTTTTATCTTTTTATTCTGTAGATCTGTAAATCATTTTGGGCATTTGTTTATTAACTAATGTGTGAATACTCTGCTGAGGTGGGAAAATGAAATAAAGTGTTTGAATGCTTGACTAGAATAGTAAATGGTGGACATTTATGAAAAGACATATTGATAACTCTGAATGAATTAAGATCTACAGTAGTCTGTTCAATTTCCTATAAACTCTTGTGTGAAATGTTTTATATTCTTTAAACTTACTTTATTTGCAGAATTATACAAAAGTAACATTTATGTAAACTTTATACAAATGGAACCCTTTGATATTGACTTCATTGAAGCAGGCAAAAACTCAGACACACAGGAACAATTGCCCTTTATGAACTGGAATGTTAAGTTCCTCACAAAATGCTTTACAGAAATTTTAACAGCTTGTAGGAATGTATGAAAGTCTCCTTCTCAACAGGACATTTGGCAACTATAGACCTTCTCATGCTATGCCAAAAGCCTGTTTAGCCTATCAGTAATGGCTATTCCACATGTATGATAAAGTTTATTTTATCTTAATTAATGGTAATTGACCCATCATCATGGTTAACTACCAGAAAATGCATGTTTTTCACAGTCAGTCCGAGGCTGTGGATATATAGTCTGGCTCTATGTCTATAAATAATGAGATTGCATCTAGTTGATGTACTTATCTGATTAATTTAGTGTGTGCAGTGTGATAACCACTTCCATGAAAAATATTAACTGTTTAACTGTCAAAGATAGAAAGATGAATTATATTTTTGGACTAAGTTCCATCATTTTTAACACAGTTCCTTGTACGAATTCATCATTGCTAGTATTGGCCATGTATATAGTAGGACCGGTACATGAATTATGTACGTTTTTTAATACCTAATAAAATTCAGTAAATGCTGAAATATGTTTTTTTTTGGAATTTCTTGGTCGTTTGAAATGTGTTTTAAAGCAGAAATGTAACCGTTTGGCAGTGTATACTGCAGTAAGTTCTATTAAAATGGTGTTCTTTAAAATAATGAGTTTATAGGTATGATAATAATTATTAAAGTGTGGATGTCCTGTGAAGAGATGATACTTTTTTCCCTCATAATATCGTTATGTTTACAAAGTCATTGTCCTATTTCAAACACTTAACTCGGATAGTACTCGAAAGTTGAGGCCAATGTGAAAAATCATACATTGTTTATTGTACAAGCTAACTGCACTGAACTTTGTTGATGTTTAGCAAATTGGGCAGGTCTAAATGTCGTGTGGTATCTACTCTTCCTGGTTTCTGTACAATTTCAGCCATGAAAACTTTCATCAAGATATACAGTAGCCATCAACCAGTCTGTTTGATAAAATGAGAATTTATGTCTCAGACAACCTGTGAAGTATCAGAAACCTACTTTTCTGTTTCATCACACTAATGTTAACTGTACTCACTGACAAATGTACAGAATACTGGAAAACTTGGTCAAATCATCTGATTTTTTTTCTAAATCAAGCTGGAAATAGAGGAGTCAAATATTTTTTTATGCTACAATACTTAAATCTCGGTTTGTATGAGGATTTTCCTTTCTGTCTTAAAATAACTTTAATAAGCTTTCATTAATTTAATTATGATTCAAATTAATTAACACATCTTTCATTTTTGATGTTCAATTCCCTTGAATTAGGAACAATCATGATTTAAATATTTGTATAACACGGTAACTACCCTGAGTAACCTAAAAATTGTAGCGCGACTCTCATTTTTGTGATTGTTAAGTACCTAGTGCCTGGTTTTGTTATGTCGGGGTTCCCGGGTTATGTGTGAATCAATGTGGAAATTGAAATCCCAAGTTTGTTATAATATAACTGTCAACCATTTCCTTTCTCTTTATCAAAGTTCGCACTAATGTCAATATTCGGATGTATTCAAAGGGTCCTGTGGTGTTGAATAGCAAAATATCACTTTATTCATTAATATTATTTGCTTGCCGTTTGATGGGCGAATATAATATTGTGCTCTATCTGAATGAGGTCAGGCGCTTTATTCACAAACAAATTTAACATTTTAAGATTATATAATATTATACTTGCCCTCTGTTTTCATTAGAGCCAAATGAATGAAAGTTTTCAGAATAATGGTTGTTACCCACTGTACATGTTAGCCAATTTTTATTAAAATCTATGCTATACCAACATAGGAGAAATATAAAGTCAGAGTCTCAGTCTTAAATTGTTTGTGAATAATGCCGCTGGTGAATTCCTCTGAAGTGGTGATGGGTTTATTATAAAGTTTTTGGATTGCAGTGAGACAAATATTCAGGTTGACTGTGTTTGACTTTGAGTTGTTAAATTGACATGAAGAGCATTTCAATGTTACTCGTGTGAACATGCTGTTTCGCATTGCTGCGACATTGAGGAATCCGTCATCTAATTCTGTCAAGATATCTGCACTAACATCACTAAATACTTTACAATTCAATAGTATAAACAAGAACATGAAATTAGTGTTCATCCTGGATTAAATAAAATCAGTTTTCAAATTTTTTAAAAAGGAAATAAATCAGAATAAGATTAGTATTCTGTCTGATAGAGAAAATAAGTCAAACATACATAATATTATATCTCAGGTTTATTTTTGTTCATTTCAACATCATAATGATGTAAAACATAGTGAAGCTATGACCAGTTTAAGTGCAATCATGTAAATCTAATTGTTATAAAACATGTAACAATTATGAACTTGTCTGTTGGCAGTTTTTTCTAACCACATTTTATAACATGCTTGTTTTGCATATTTTATTGCATCCATACTGCAGTATAAGTATATGTTTATTGCAGGAGTGAAATGAATATTATTATAGCATGTTTAGATTGTGGAAATGAAGAAATGCAAAACGATTTATGAAGTTTTTTTCAAACAGATATAGAAGCCGAGGAACAGATCATACTCGGATAGCCTGCTACAGTCACATAATGTAGTGACAACGTACATGATACTGCCTTGTATAAATCTACTCTATTTTGACAGATTATGTAAATTAGCATATCAAATCTTTGTTTCAATGCATGTGGCATAACATGTATGGGAAGAACAAAACATTGCTGTTGAGACCAATTTCCATCATTCTTGAATTTTACCAGCAGATTTACTGATTTAAATAAATGAATGATTGATTATATGTTTTGAATAATTCTGTTCTTAATATGCACATGATTGAAAGGAATAACATCATAAGGTGTTAATGACATATTTTATTGTTTTTCACAAGTATTTGTGCTGGCCTTGAATAAATTATCAATTCAGTATCAATACATTTACGTACAACTGGTGAAAACCAAAGTTCAGTCACACACTCAGACTTGTGTCACACTTTCGTGTCACACACTCACACTTTGTGTCACACTTTCGTGTCACACACTCAGACTTGTATCACACTTTCGTGTCACACACTCAGACTTGTGTCACACTTTTGTGTCACAAACTTTGACTTGAGTCACAATTTGTGTCACACACTCAGACTTGTGTCACACTTTTGTGTCACACACTCAGACTTAAGTCACACTTTGTGTCACACACTCAGACTTGCGTCACACTTTTGTGTCACACACTCAGACTTGAGTCACACTTTTGTGTCACACACTCAGACTTAAGTCACACTTTGTGTCACACACTCAGACTTGTGTCACACTTTTGTGTCACACACTCAGACTTGAGTCACACTTTGTGTCACACACTCGAGACTTGAGTCACACTCGGTGTCGCACACTTGTACAGCAGACTCAGTACAGTCTTATTTGAACCCACGAAGAGTGCTGATCAATCTGAGATAATCTTGTGCTTGATGTCAAAGTTTTATTCCCATTTTCTCCAGATTTTGTTATCGTAAAAGTTAAACATTATGGCTCCCATTTTTTGCTGTGTCATTTGACTGAGTATTCCCAGAAAGCTGTGAGTTGCAGTTTTCTATTGCCACATGAAAAATATACCAAGAGCTCTTCATGGATAATTACATGATATGTGATCCATTTTGGTATGATTTATTTGAATTTTAAGTAAACTTGCTAATTACTAGCATACAATTTGTTGTTAAGTAATTGCTGTCATCATCTCTCTGTAAGAGTAAAGTATACAATAATTGACAATTATGATTACATAAACCAACCGACAACTTTTTTAGAAAAAAATAATTCAATGCATTTCATACACCTGTATTTTATGGATCTCAAATTTCAGATATATAATTATTTTATACGTCTGATGGGGATTTATGTGTCTAGGGGTGGGGGGCAAATATATTTATATTCTGAAAGTACTGTATCATGTTGAAGCGTAATTATACTATAAATGACAAGATCAACTCCACACATTGAAACACAATAGGTATTCTTTGCTCTTTTCATGTAACATGCCACCGTTGTTATGAGACTGCATAAAATTGTTTATGATTTGGAAATATCTGTATCTATTTCTCACTACAACAAAACTTATCTTTTTGATTTCTATTTCCAGATTATGAGAGAAGTGGAACTACAAAGACATTTGAAACATACCAACGTTGTAGAATTCCATAGTTTCTTTGAAGATGACGAAAATGTGTATATAGTCTTAGAAAATTGCAGTAGAAAAGTAAGAATTTATACCATTACTATTATTCTTGGAATCCGTGATTGGATATATTTCTTGAACTTGGTGTGGAGTGTCACTGGACTAATGGAGTAATACGGTGTGCGAGCATTAAAGTAGGCTGCCTGGTTAGATCAGTTGATATGGGGTCATGCTTGTGTTCAGGGGATCATCTTGGGTTCGAGCCCTTTCATAGACTGCACACTGTCCTCCTGAGTTAGTAACTGAACGGTGTTCATCATTTTCATTACATTTTGACCGGATGCATTTTAACATAGCCTTTAAATCATAAGAAAATTATGTTAGTGGGTGAAATGTTTAAACAAAAACTTGAAGCTGTCAGACTTGTTTTAGCCAGTAAATGACATTATTGTAGAACAAGAAGACAAGTGGGAAGTTATTGTCTAGTAAACGAGTCCCACATAAAACACTATAAAATGTTTGTGAGCTTAGCTGAAAGTTTCTTACTATAAAAAAACAAAGTTCAGGGTAAATGTATCTGGTTTACGTACAAATTTCACGCAAGTTTTAAAACATGAAACCATTCTCTCACATGAAACATTTCTCTGTAAATGAGACCAGTCATTCAACTTAGTAATAAGTTGTAATTACATCATTATAATTATCTTGGGTATATTGCTGTTTATTGTGTTTTGATGATAGTAGTTCTACAAATTATTAAGAAATTGACTTGTATGCTATATATAGTCAGATACCATATGCCGCAGTTGTACTTATATATTGTTGGAAACAATCCTCGACTTGTGAAAAACCCACATTGCCACCCAGTGGGTCCTGAATTATTAATGACAAATCAATATAAGCTATACCCCAGTTTTGACAAGATGACATGAATGAAATGGCTTTTATAGTGTACAAATAATATACATTCAATTGGATGCAAATGATATCTAAAGAGAATACAAATATTTATCGGGTCAAAATATGAACTGGATAATATTTAATTAATATTGTGTACTAATACATTCTTACTTGTCCAAGTTCTACCCTGGTCACCTGGTATTACCGCTGTTGGACCTCACTAGGGTTGGGATTGATACTAGAACAATGGCTGGTTTTATTGACTTACAAAGCTTGAGGTTTAGGAATTATTGATAAATCTGTCAGAATTCTTTAAATCTTGTCTCTATAAATAGTGCTGATATAACAAATATGTCAAAGTTACTTCAATATATGTCTGTACCTGTTTATAGATTTCAATACGAAGTACAAAGAGTCTCTAAACTTAATGATTTATGTCTCATTTTATTTGGAATCGTAAAAAGTGCTCAAAATAGATTATGACATTTGAAGGAACTCGGCAACACAAGCGTTCTGTTCTACAGTTCCTGTTTTGTATTCAAACACTTTCAAAACTCACAAATGTTACATATTTGTCTTATCTGAAAGCCACTATTGTTGGACGAATGCAGCAAGCTTACGTTGAAATATTTAACTGTTTGTAGATAAACTTAACAGTTTCGTCATGATATTTAGCTGACAACATGTCTAAGGCATGATACAACTGTAAATATCTATTCGTAAAATAAATATTTATCAATATTGAGTTTTTTTCCTGCTATGAGACAATTATTTAATAAATTTCAAGTATGAACTGAATGGATTCCTGCGTCTATTTTGTTTGTACTTAGTAAAAGTTTTTTGCTCAATAATCTGTTATTACATGTCAAATTATTGTCTTGTAAAAATGTCTGGAGGGTAGATTAGAATTTTTGAGGGGATTTATAGTAATAATATATGAAAAAAATTTGTTACGCAAATAGTAGGTGAATGGATAACAGTTCTGTTGACAAAAGGTTTTAAGATTATTTATTTTTCATCTTTTCCATTTAAATCAACATCTAAAGTAGTATAGAAGCTTATTATACATTATTCAGATTATAAAATATGACACGCCCAAGTATTTCTCAATTTGGATCAGAATGTCTGAAAAGCATACTTTCACATTAAACCCAATTATTAGGTAGGCAAAACATATCAATCATTTATATCTATTAATAACTTGATTATATCTCTGTGGCTATTAATTCAGTTGGCTTTTATTCTTTTCTGTAAATAATTGGCTTGACCATTGTATTGTTGTTTTCTTTACATTGAAGCCTCAGAAGAAATTATATATACTCAACTTTTAATCAATTCTCCTCCAACATTGCAGATAAACCTAGGGTCTAATTTTATAAAAAAATGAGATGAGAAATGATTGAGTTCAAGACTTTTTTATCAATAATCAATGCGCTTGTGTGTAAATTGCTCAAATATCTGCGTTTGAAGTTTGATTCATTCTGCTATAATTATGGTTTACCCACTACAACCAAAAAATTATATAAAATTACTGCACATTAATTTACCCCTGTCGTTCATCATGCATGATAATCATCCACCAACACTGTTCATCCAATTAGCGTAATAAGAGCACCTGTTATTAGTAATTAATACTGATTGACAGGTGCTCTGGATGTATTACATGCAAATTATGATATGGCAGCATGTGCTTATCTATAACTGCTGAGTGTGCATATTTTCTTAATTTCCATTTATCAGTTCTCCGTCTTCTATCAATGCAGAATAACTTCTGATTAAGTAAATGGGATAAAATCATGATACAACAAAGATAAAGTTGTGTTTCCTGTATTTACACAAGAAGTAAGCTTTTCAGAAATGGATGTTACAGAACAGACATATTTATGTTGTTGGAACTATGAATACCAGTCAGCCTTGAATGATATCTACATTAAATAAATGTGCGGAATCCTTTTTCATTATTTTGAGGCAAAAATTAATGCTTTATTTACAGTAAATTTGTAAAAGAACAGTTTTGTGTACACCAATGACTGAGCATATTGGTAACAACTGTATTTAAGTACATGTAAATTATTTGAATCTTTAAATCCAATGATACCGGATACCACAAAATTCTCCAGGACTGAAATTGGGATTTCACTAATTTTTCTTTACATATTTATACTGTAATTTTCTATTTTCAAGATAATTTAACTGAAATGTTAGCCCTTAATTGTGTAATTATGGTCTAATATGGAAATAATGTTTGGGAAAGTAATAACACAAAGTATTCTGACCCTAATTTTCATAAAAATTGAGTGTTAAAATTGAAAATAAAGCTGACTAAATTAACTAATTAGTTTCCTATTGAATGCAATAAAATGTGTCTACGTTTCACCTGTAAAGGTGTTAAACAGTCTAGTTTTGACAATAAAGTGTAAACTATTAAATAACTGTTAGTGCCCTCAGGGATAAATTTTATATTTCACTTCATGATCAATTTCAAGTTTGATGTGTCATACATACATGTTAAGTCAATAAGATAAAATTAAATACATTAGAATGTATTATCTTGCTGTTAATGTCCTATTGTGATTTACTTTGATTAGAATTAGATATATGTCTATTGTAATACATGTATTATAATTATCTAATGTCAGAAAGTGCAGAATAAATAGCGGTATAACAAAGTTACCACACATATAAAGTTATATATGTTTTATGCTGAAAACCATGACTTGCTTAAATTTTACAAAAATGATTATGACAATGGATAGGTTAAAGGAGTGCAGACTTGTTGTTATATTTTTTATGTACTTATATTAGAGTTCTGAAATAACAAAACAAAGTTTGGAGTACATTTTCAAAGCCATCCTGGGATACACAGGTCTCCATGTTTACACTCCATATATGCTGGATGTTTGGGATGTAATCAACATGGGTATCTTAGCGAAGATTTAATAGTAGTCACAGGGATACCATAATCATAATGTTCATCGACCACCGGGTTCCCCCGAACGCTGGGCGCCTTGATGGCTGAGAGTCCTGGACCACCGCTCTGTCCCTTGACCACTGGATATTATGATATTATTTAGTTGAAGCTCTCATTATCATCCTGGATGATGCAAGGCTGAATATTTCTGACATTGAATATTATAATATTCTATATATAGATAGGGGGTTTGATGAGATCCCTATCTTCCCATTGCCCATCTTGACCCTAGTTGAAGTTGCTATGATGACACTTGAGGACAAGGCCTCTTAGAACAATGATAGTTTATGAGTCTTGAAATTAATGTTTAAATACGGACATTTATATCTGGGTGCAAAATATATTGAGATAATTTACTTTGTGCGGGTTATCTTCGAACAAAGAGAGTTCAAATATTATTTATAGATAATAATTCATGTATCAATATACACAGAGAGTCCTTGAAAGATTTAAGTTTGAAACAAAGACGGTCAAATTTGATGTCAAGCTTTGAGTGAACTGTCTTCAAAAATAATCTATGATATCTATTTTATATAATTACCACAGAAAATTGTCTGAGTTACGTCACTGATTATGTTATCTATCCAATGTTATTGTCAGAAAATTGTCTGAGTTACCTCAGTGATTATGTTATCTATCCAATGTTATTGTCAGAAAATTGTCTGAGTTACCTCAGTGATTATGTTATCTATCCAATGTTATTGTCAGATATTTAAGTATACCGGTACATGTACAAATGTATACATAATCAAAATACATGTATATTGAGAGTAGTAAGGTATTTTTGTCTGAACTTAATTATTCACCCTATTATTATTTTTAGGTTACTAATATTGTATATTACACTACATGAATGGCTTGTTCATATGTCAAGGGTGTATTTAACACATATATAAGTTATCTGTTAATCAATTGGCTATTTCAACACCCCACCTGTATTGTAAGGGCTTATTTAAGTCAATGATGGTAAGATGTATATTACTGTAGCGGATCTGTAGTCCAGTGGTAACGCGCTGAACTAGTAATCCAGGGATCGCAGGTTCGATTCCCTGCTCCATCACCGTACTAACAGTCTTTCGAATGAGACTTTAAAAACCGAGGTCCCGTGAATGATGCTTTACATTGTGCACGTAAAAGAACCAGGGGTGCTTCTGGAACTGGGGCATCTCCTGTATCATGCACTTATAATCCTCCAAAAATCTAAAATGACTAACATTCTTCTGGAGGCGTCGCCCATGTGGGAAACCGGTGGCGATGATAAATAAACGCAAATACAAACAAAATGTATATTACTTAGTAACAAACAAATAAACTATTCTGTATTCTTTATGTAGGATCCATTAAGAATCCAAAATGTTTTTTCGGAAGCTTAGGAAATGATGGGAAAGTTTGGACCCTGGAACCTCTGATCTTGTATAGGCCATTTTATGGGTTTTTTATTTATTGCAAGCTCTTGTCACTGTGCAACTCTAGAAATAAATTGTGAACATTTTCTCACGATTATGAACTTGATAAAGCCCTATTGGTGGATTTATAGTTCAGATTGGATTGGTTTGATCAACTTTCCCCGAATATAATAATCACCTCCAGTCTGCTTCTTGTCTGTAAAAAACATCATTTATTTGTCCCGGTCTCCCTAGCTGAAGAGTATTGAACTGAATAGATTTTCAGAGTAACAGCTTGCTCAAGTTGTGCAATATTAACAAGATATGGAAATCTGAATGTTTGAACTAATTCAGTAGGTTCTAAAAGGCAGGCTTGCAAATTGATTTGATATGGAGCACAGGTGGGGGATAAATTATAGATCAAATGCTTGAGAGACCATGCAGTCTATGGTAAAGCTTAATCGTGCATTCCAAGCCTTTCATTGATTCTGATTAGAAATCTGTGCATGTAAAATGCAAGATAATTCGTGTTAATATTGGAAATAAATGCAAAGTAACTCTGCTTTGATATAAAATGTATAGATTAACTGTTTGTCATGTTAATTTAGTGGTTTATTTCAATAAATATGTACTGTCAACCCCTGTCTATATGACCACCCTTGAGCAAATTGTAACCCTGATCTGTCTGGCCATTGTATCTTGTTTTACTATAAGGTAGTCAATTTACGCGCACTCAGATTTGATAGGTGTATTTCATTTTTCACCACTCTTGACAAACTTTTTTTAGTACAAATAACTTTTCTTTTGATAGTGAATTAAAGTTTGTTTCACCCTGTATCTCACAGTTCACTGTATTAGCAATAAAAATAATTCATTTCCGATTTCCTGAGTTGTCTAAATGGCTCAGTCATTGGTATCACCTTGAATTCATCCATCATATATCACATTGAATACTGACGCTCAGTAGGACATTAAAAGTGCAAAGAATAACAACATTTAGATTTTACGCACACCTAGTTTTTCCGAATGATAATCAAATGGAGTGAATTAAAGGTGGGACGAAATTACTATTTTATGCGAAGTGTTGTTACTCATTACTATATGATACAAAGTACTGGTATTTCACACTGTTTTATGTTCGTGACCATTATAGTAATATCAAGGTATCATTAATGTAACCATTACCAATCATAAAATATTGTCATATATCCATACACTTGAATTACCTCAGCTTGATATTATACAAGACCTTAAGTTACGCATGCAGAAAGGAAAATAAAGTTATTCATTTTATACCCATATTGTTTGTACATTGATATTCAAGGCATGATTTGAGATTTAGATTTTATTTAGAAATGATCTACAGCTGCTGTACACGCAAATTATTAGCCAAAATGTCAGCCTGTTGAGTTTAGAATCAGCATTCAGTTTATTTAAACCTAAAATCTTTAAGAAAAGTGTTTCATTTTGATTGGAAACTGATGTAAGTTGACATACTTTCACTCTCCAGACACATTGCCAAGTTGAAGAAGTGTAACAGGTAGACATGAGGAACAATACATTGTCATTGTGATGGAAGATACTAAGTTTGCCAATTAAATATTTACATACCTTGTCCAATTAATACAAAAAAACACTTGTGTAAAAATATATTGCATGTTTTAAAGTCCTGACAATTATTTATTATGTTCACATGAAATGGATCAAATGATCTGGTAGTATATTTGTACAGCTCAGAAGTGCCTTCAAAAGTTTCTATACATTCTTTGATAGAGAACATCAAGATGTTTGGAGTTAGTGCTTAAGTGTGTACCTTGTTTTCTTGACGAACTTGATCATTATTCTGTACAAGATTTGAATAATCTGGATGTGTGCTGTTAAAGTTGTTGACAAACCCGGACCCAGTCTTGATGATATGTGTTTAAAGTTTTTCATTATAACTTCACATGAATTTTATGTTGGATTATTTAAGAAAATCACAGTGATTTATAGTGTTTCACTTGAATCAAAACTTCTGTCATGAATATACTTGAAAATTGATATCAATTTTCATTTTCAAGAGAAACAAAGTACAGTTAAATAAAATTGTCCTCTGAACACAAGTAGTCTAGCTGTTGTAATAAGACTGTCCTCTGAACACAAGTAGTCTAGCTGTTGTAATAAGACTGTCCACTGAACACAAGTAGTCTAGCTGTTGTAATAAGACTGTCCTCTGAACACAATTAAGTTGTCTAGCTGTTGTAATAAGACTGTCCACTGAACACAAATAGTCTAGCTGTTGTAATAAGACTGTCCTCTGAACACAAGTAGTCTAGCTGTTGTAATAAGACTGTCCTCTGAACACAAGTAGTCTAGCTGTTGTAATAAGACTGTCCTCTGAACACAAGTAGTCTAGCTGTTGTAATAAGACTGTCCTCTGAACACAAGTAGTCTAGCTGCTGTAATAAGACTATCCTCTGAACACAAGTAGTCTAGCTGCTGTAATAAGACTGTCCTCTGAACACAAGTAGTCTAGCTGTTGTAATAAGACTGTCCTCTGAACACAAGTAGTCTAGCTGTTGTAATAAGACTGTCCACTGAACACAAGTAGTCTAGCTGTTGTAATAAGACTGTCCACTAAACACAATTAAGTAGTCTAGCTGTTGTAATAAGACTGTCCTCTGAACACAAGTAGTCTAGCTGTTGAAATAAGACTGTCCTCTGAACACAAGTAATCTAGCTGTTGTAATAAGACTGTCCTCTGAACACAAGTAGTCTAGCTGTTGAAATAAGACTGTCCTCTGAACACAAGTAATCTAGCTGTTGTAATAAGACTGTCCTCTGAACACAAGTAGTCTAGCTGCTGTAATACAACCTTCTTCTCAGAAAGCAATTATAAAAACAAGAAGTTTGTTTGGTAAATATGGTCTGATGCGTGAGTTTGTCTGTAAATTATTTTAGCTCCTGCCAAGATTTATTTCAATGATAAACATATTTTAATTTTTCAGAGAATCTCATTTGCATTTATATGTGTAGTGTTTTAACTGTGTCTTTTTATTTGCTATTATTGTAATAGTGGCTGATCTCCCTCGCTCTCAGTCTTTCCTTGCAAAGATTTTTAATAGTTCCACCTCGCTACAGTTAAAAGAACAAAGTTATGGAAGGGACATATGATTATCATTATATCCGTTAAGGACTTAATTGGTCTCATTAACTTATTTTGACACTCATTAGTTACACACATTGGCTTCAAATTCTCAAAGCTCAGTCTGCTGCTGCCACGCTAAATTATTACTATGATACAACTGTTAATCAGGAAAAACTTCCCTTAAACTATGTATGAAATGTATACTAATGTGTAAAAACTGGCATGAATAAGTGATAAAAGCAAGCATTATATGTATGCGACATGTTTTATTTTTCAATGTGTTTGTTAGTGAACACATGCCACAGAAGCGTTAACTGAGATGCTTGTCAAATACATTTCATGAATCAGTAACTACCATTAAGTATGTATAAAGACGCTTTGGTTGTGTTTCGTGGGAAAGTAAAAAATATCATTCATAAAAATAATATTGCGGTTATTTAATTTACTTGATATTCAGCTGAGCCTCGTATATATGTGTGCACTCCTTGAATACTTGAAGCTGTGTGACGGATGGTTTTAAACTTAAACATATGGAAATAATCTTGTAGTTATGTTTGAGAGTTGATAGAAAGATTAATTAACTGGTGAATTTCATTGACTTTAATTTGGTGTCTATTATTTATTGCAGTTGTTTGTACATAAGCCGTCTGCTTTGGTTTTTTAACTGCTTTATACATGTATTCATCTTTTGAAGACTGATATGAATTTTTATTCAGTGACAAATATTTCAGTATTATTACCCATTTCACCAATGATTTAATCCAAGAATTCAGCCTGTTCGAGTTTTGATTTCTTTGCTTAGCTCAGGGATGTAAGTGTGCTATGTCATCCAGCCTTGGGGTTTAAGTTGATCATCGTAGGTTGAGATCCTTGGTACTAATGGTGTGTTAGTGATTATACTGTGACATTAAGTTGAAAACACCCCCTGACAATGTTTGAAATAAAATTTTATCTGACTTCGAATAAAACAAGCAGGGGATCATGACAACAATCAGTACTAGGGTCGGTCTTGCACCGCTATACCCATAAAACATGCACTGTAGAAGCTTGATCAGAGGGCATTATGGGAAATAATGATTTAGTAGCAGACGTACATGACATTTATACTGGGAAAAGCAGAGCAGACATCGGCTATCTTGATAATTCACATAAAAACATGTACATACCTCCCTCCTAGTTTTGAGCGAGTGTTTACCTCGATGAGAAATAAAAACTAAATCAGTTTTTATTCTGAATTATATGTCAGCTAAATGATGTATTTATCAAAAGATTTTTATGTTTCGTATGGGTCACTGATGCTTAAGATATTACAACCGTAAATGAATCATAAAATTTCATGATAGCTATCAAAAATACTTTTCTTTTGAAATAAGTTCACAATTTAGCCAAGTTTGATTGCAAGCTTGTATAGGAGTGTTATTGCAAATAGAGATTATTGATTTATGTAAGTTTTTGGAGACCTTAAACTGATGATATGTGCTCATAAAATGTTAATTGTTTTACTTTTCATTGGTTTCACTTAGTTTGTGGTAATTCTGTGTCATAATACTGCCTATGTTCTACATTGCATGAACAATATAATTACTCCCACAGGATGATAAAATGTGCTCTTGTAAATTTATCATACTGATAACTATGTTGAGTTGGTAGAGTCCCTCAATTATGATACATGTGGTATAAGATCTGAATTCTATTTTAAAGCTCCATATAAAATACATGAAACATTTATATACCGAGGGTTCACAGTGCAAGACTATACTTACTCCTATATAAATACATAGCAGTTAGCGGATAGTCTAATGCGCTGAACCCTCGAATTACAGTACCACCTCTCTACACTGGCTCTCTCTTGCTTAGCAACAACCTTCCTACAACAACATTATCAGATTTACTGCAGTATCAATTTACGCCCAGTTTAACCTCTCTAGAGTAGCAACCTCCTCACTAAACAACAGCCAATATTTGCATCTGCCAAATGGTGCTGCTCTAGACAGGTTGTCCATGGAATGTGGGTATCTGCTTTGCATCATGGTCGAGTGTAAAATCTGCTTATCACATGATGAAGATGTTACAATGTCTAATTTCAGTGTTGTAGATAATGCAAACTAGTTCAGACTTCCCCTGTGTCTATTAACTTGTATTTGTTCAATAGCAGCCAGTTATCAATCACTGCCAATTCTTGATTAGAGCAATTATCTGAACCTATTGCTATCAATTTACTCCACATAATTGACAATTCTGTCTGGTTGCCCACTGACAGACAGAGTGTCAATGTTAAAACAGAAAGTTTCTTATGCATCTTTTTTCCTGTTCTTTTTCAGTCGTTGGTTTACATGCTCAAACATAGGAAGACTCTCACAGAACCGGAAGTACGATACTATATGGCTCAACTTGTTGAAGGTGTTAAATATATACATCATCATGACATCATTCATCGTGATCTCAAGCTGGGCAATTTGTTACTCAATGAAAACATGGATGTCAAAATCGCTGATTTTGGTCTTGCTACACGAGTGGAGTTCGAAGGAGAAAAGAAAATGTGAGTTCAAAATTGAGTACTGTTATTACTAGTATAGAAAAAGAAGAGGACCCCACTTTCGTATTGAAGCCCATTGATTTGTAAACTCTGTCATGATTAATTACATATGGACAAGCAATATTAAGTAATAATAATTGTATCAAAAGCATTACCAAACAGGATGATAGTTGACTTCATATGTTGGTATTAAGTTTATTGTAATATACAATTGCTGTTGTCAGTCTTTTACATGTTATATCAATCTTTGAGAGGGAATGTTTCTTAATGCACTCAAATTAAAGTCTGAATGAAGTCGAACATTCAGTTGAAATTATCATAAAGTTTGATAACCAATGCATGGAATTGCCCCAATACATACATATGTTCCTACTATGATGCTCTCCCTCCCACGTAACTGTAATGTCAAATTTAGTGACTTGTAGACTTTGATAAAGTAATAGCTTGCCCCCAGTTGAACGCACCAATCCATCAAAAGGTTTGTTTTATAATACAACTTACATTATGTTAGTATCTTATTCTGATTTATCTATATACATGTATATACTTCAGGACTGTATGTGGAACCCCAAATTACATTGCTCCCGAGGTGCTTCAGAAAAGGGGCCACAGCTTTCCAGCAGATATCTGGGCTCTTGGCTGCGTTATGTAAGTATATGATGAATAGAACTCTGTCTGTTGTAAACTTCTGTACTGTAACTAAATCAAGTGTATGACGTTGTTTGCTTCATTACAACATAGACATTACATTGTTATATTATATTAGACCATTCTTAAAAAATGTTTGTTTGACATAACGCTGTTCAGCAAAATTTAGTTGCGTAGATTTAAGGACAAGCTTAGAATCAAAATTCTTGTCATTTTCACAATTTAGTATGACATGAATGTTGCAGAAGATTGAATTAACATTGCAGCCATTCTATAATTTTCCATTGTCTGTCTATTCATGCTCTCTTACATTTCATTTTACTTGACATTGAATATATATCATTGTTTGTTCTGTCTAGGTATGCTTTACTGGTAGGACATCCACCGTTTGAGACAGCCACACTCAAGGAGACTTATATTCGTATAACAGAAAACCGTTATTCTATTCCAAACTGGATCTCACCGCAAGCTAGAAATTTAATGACAAAGTGTTTGACAAATGAACCAGAACTCAGACCAACATTGGACGAAATTCTAAGTGATGAATTTTTCTCCAGTGGACATTATCCAAACCGTTTATCCACCAGTTGTTGTACCAGTCCACCGCGTTTCGAGTCAAACTCTGCCGGATCATACATACGAGTGAATAGGTAAAGAAGCCTGTCTAAATTCTCATCACTTAAATAGTGCTTGCATTTAAATCTCACTAAGCATTCTAGAGCGGCAATTAGATAATGTTTATTTTCCCTCCTACACGCAGTCTACATCTGCCCCCTAAAAGTGGCTTCCCTTAATGGGATTTACGGTATTTGAATTAGTATTTGATAATTTTTCACTTTGTAAGATGACATTCATGTAACATTCATTCGAATGGCAAATCATTTTTTATTGTTGGTGAACTGTAGGTACTGGGTAATGATATTGTTAGTGAAAAGGGGGAATTTCTTTATATAGTTGTGTGTTTATTTTTTAGTAATTCTTTTCTAAAATCATACAACAAACATACTATTCAAAAACTGTTTTTTCTCCCTAACCTATTTCTTAGATCATGATTATACAAACATTATTTCTAAATATTGTTCCATTTTGCTGAAGTTATTGATTACAAATACCTATTTATCTTCTCTTACATAACGCTCATTGAATTAATTTCATAAAAATATCTTTCATTGAAAGTCAGTAAACTTTCTGTTCGACACAAAGAAATTCTTTGTCAAAGCACGAGGTTGTGTTTTTAATTTCACTTTTACTGGGATCATTGGCAGATGTGCCCTTATTTGCTCTTGAAAATATTTAAGCATTCGGTTTGTGTTTGAATAATTTGAACGTTGTGCATTATGTCGCCACATTGTTCCAAAACAAAGAGAATTTAAAATGCTTGAAATGTCTCTGGATGATTTCGTAATAGTTCTGATTACTAACACAGATTTCAAAGAAATTCTTGAAGGACTTTATGTATTTGTTAGCAAAATCTGTCACAATTTAAGACCACTTAAATGAACTTAAGCCAAATTTAATGGCTTAAACAATCAGCAAAATAACTAAAAGTTAATGAAATGGTATTTTGTTTAAAAGTTAAAGAGACAAAAGGTTTGTGCATAACAAAGAGATTTTGTCTTTTGTTCGATATGAATGACACCGATCAGGTTTTGCTCCGGGGAATTGATGTAATTGTTCCGTGAAACATAGTCCGTAGATGTTGTAGTACTCAAAGCATTGTGAAATATGTTTCAATCAATTCGAGCTAATTGATCATTTGAATGCACTTCATAACACATGTAAATATTTTACGAGTTTTTTTATTGTTTTTGTCATGCTTCATTTGTTTTGAAAGTAGGTCATTCGTAATTGTCTGGTTATGTTTTAATGCTTATGTCCGCTTATGCGTGTATGTTAAATTCAGTAAAAAAGTCTAACTGCTAAATCGGATAGTGAAATAAGAGGTTTACTATAATACAATATAATGTTAAAAGACCATACATATATTAAGCTGTTATTGTTCTGAACTTGCAAGCACTGATCTGTATGAAGAAGACACACATACTTGTATATGTATTTAATGCTGGATACTTCATATTGTTTATACTTTGGTCCCACAGAAATTCTATAAGTAATTATCAAGTATGTGCCATGTTGTAATGCTTTTATAATCATAGTTAATGTATTAGTGATTGATTTGAGGTGTAAAAACGGTGTAACAAATTCCTGTAGTATCTTATTTCATGGTATCCTTCAACTTCTATTGTAAGATATTTTCATACATATTGTTAAATGTTAATGACTGGTGTTTAAAGTTACCTCATTAAAAAACTAAATATGTTAAATACACAGTATGATTTGCACATATACAGATACATGTTGCCATTTTAAGTTTGTAATGAACGCCGATACTTAAATGCGATTTCTTTGCCCTGCAATGTATAAAGAATCAAACATTATGAAATTCTATGTAGGTTAACTTTCTGATGTACATTGTACTCGGAGTTTTTTCTAGTTCATTTGAGATCGTTGTAGGTGCAAGATCAGCATAAAAACAGTCGGGAGTTAATGTAAATTTTATGTAAATTTGTCACATTCATTGTGTTAAAAGGTTACAAGGTTGTTTTCATCGCTAACGTCTGGATCCCCTGTGGACTGGTTCATTGATTTATCTCCTACAAATATGTGCACTGTATGCAGATAGAGATATTCTTTGCACATTGAATGAATTAATTTCAGATCATTTTACATTTAACTATTTCAAGCGCTGAGCAATAATTCTTGCTGTTGGATGTTAAAGTCTAGAAGTTAAACGAATATTGATGTTCTCTTAATTATTGTCATCTCAACTCTTGGTTTGTTTTGGTCATGAAAGATTCAGATCTATTTAATGAATAAATATTGGAAGTATCTATTTCACGCTATGAAATGATGCTGAAACACCAAGACTTTGCTTCTAAGATGTCATTAAACGGAACAATTCATTTACTATTTGCAGTAGGCCCAAATCTTTTACCGTCCCAGAAAACCGATCGGAATCCGGTGTGGACAGACTCAGCTCACCAATACGGGAATTAGAAATTACCAACAAACATGAACGAGCACAAAGAGGTCGTCTGGTGCAAGAATATAATATTCCAATGTCCCGTATCAGTGGTCGTACCTCAGGATCAGAGGCTACACGATCAGACAGATCTGACTCTCCTTCATTGAGAGGTAACGTTAGTCCCATATCACTCAATTTGTAATTTGCTTTGTCAGCGCATACATTTTATATTCTGTGAAGTTCATAAGATTATTCTTTAACAATAATGTTTACATATTTATTTTGAAAATATAATTCATCAGGTTTTCTTCGCTTAACCTGATGAATGTCTATACAGAATTATTGTAAACCGCTTCAATTTTTATCTTCAGTTAGGTCTGCCCTTTTTTTTACTTCATTATAGCTGAATCTCTTGATTGCAAATGAGACACCAGTCTTTATACAGACCAAAGATTTGTCAGTTTTAACATTATAATCTTAAACTAACATTGACAATGAATAAAATCTGTGGATCATCACAAATTGCCGTCATGGTATAGAGAAAGATCTACCCAGTACAGATATAATAATGCAACAGAAGTTTGATTACTCAGCATGATCGTGGTATAACTTCTTTTAATGATTTCTGATTAAGTTATTGATATTTGTTAAGTTATTGCTTTAAGCAGCAGATGATGTTTTTTACAGGACGAAAATGAGAAGTGTATTATATGCATTCTTAAATCAAACATCTATGCAGCTGAAATATGACACCTAAGCTTTGCAAGAGCTTTGCTATTTGATTGCTCGTGTCACGATAGTGAGCTGTAATCTGGGAATGGTGTTGTTATCAGTGCAGCACTGATATTTCATACTTATCATCATTACAAAAAATAAAATTTACATGCTGTAAATAACTTATCAGAATGCTGACAATAAATCTGTAACCGCTTGAAAATAGAATGTTTTAGTTAATACATATATAGTCAATTTGTAATGATACGATTGACTCATTTGTCAGAAAGGTGCAGCTATTTTACTGCAGTGTTAAGACAATTTCATTTATTTTGCAGAGTCATCCCCAAAACCACGCTCAGCAGCCAATCTTCTTGATGTACTCAGTACATGCTTGGAACACATGCCAAAGGGTAAGCACTAATCATTATGATCAAAGGGAATGTACTCTCAATAACTTAAAATTGAAGAGTTAGGCTCACTTGGATTCTTCATATCAGTTAATTCTAATCAAATTCAATTACTATATGGATAATAAAGTTGCTGTTTTCTTAAATGTTTGCAACGCCTAAAACCTCAATATTTTTTTATATTCCAGCAGCAAATATTCAGACAAGTATTCAGCCATGTGTTATTTGATATCTTTAAACAAAACCTTTTGTATAAATATTCACAAAGACTTGATAACATGCCTGTGTAAAGTATGTGTACTTATAGTCCCTTTTTCCTGTCTTTCAGACGTCATAAAAAATCCAGAACCAGTCGGTGACATGACAATTTTATGGGTCAGCAAATGGGTTGATTATTCCAATAAATATGGCTTCGGGTTTCAGCTTTCCAATGACTCTATTGGAGTATTGTTCAATGACACTTCCAAAATCATCTTGTCTCCAGATGGCAGGTAACATTGCTATGCTTATTATCTCCCTTTTTGATATTTTATTGTACTAATTATATTCCCAATTTGATTACAAATAAATAATGTTAAGAAAATTATCAACTATATAAAAATAATCAGCAACTTTATAATATCATGTCAGACCAGTAATGGAGGCATATAATACATATGCCAATACATACAAATTGTCAGCAACATTGACAAACTAAATGTCATATTAATGCTGACAAATAACTCTAGAAGACATTACCTCCTCACATCGAAATTTTCTTGGGGAGAACTTCCCAAAACCCTATCGCCCCTATACTGCTCAATGCTGGTTTACTGATCAAAATTGAGCAGGTACGCCCCTGTATGTCTAATACAAACTCAATGTTTTTATATTGTATACTTACAGATCTGTGCAGTATTATGACATGACTGGACACCTGAATGCATTCTCGGTAGATCAGCCACCTGATGACCTGGACAAGAAGACCACATTGCTCATGTACTTTGCCAAGTATATGGACGAACACTTGATACAGGTATTATAGGCTAAATTCAATTAATTGTGTACTTTAGTTGTTTATCATTTCCTTTATCAATTCAGTTAATAATATTGTGAACTGATAATGTGTATAATGGTGAATTTTAATCTGAGACAATGCAGTTTATCAATAAAGATATACATTATAGTGTTAAACTAGCTTTTGTACAAATATTGAAACACATGATAATTTATATTATGAAGAGTTTTCTTTTCTTGTAAAAGATGATGTGACAAGTATAGCTTTATTGTTGTATGCAATAAGTTTAGGTACATTCATATAATTTCATGTTGTAATATTTTGTTGTCCTCTAATCATATTTAACATCAAGTAACGCTATTGAATTTTATAATTAAAGGGAGGTAATATAGAGTGTTCAAAGGACTCGGATGACATCAGTGTAGGCTCCCTTTGTTTGAAGAAATGGTTCAGAACAGCTAAAGCTATTGTGCTTTACCTGAATGATGGAACTTTACAGGTATGTTTAAAATCAATGTATTTTTCTAACGCAACAGATGCAATGAGTAAAAATAAAAATGAAGTTTTAAATTTTTGTCTGGAACTCGACACATGACTACGGTAGGTTAGCATTTGAAAGTTTGCTGATAAAGTCTGAACCGGTATTATTTACACTGATTAGTAATTTTATATCAAATAAATAACAATAATATTGTTTATGTTACTTTTAGTATATACATTCTCAGTGACCAGGGAATACATGTGCAGTACAATCTATAAGTTACCTCTTATAGATTCACCATATGGATATCATCCAATAAACACATTAACCAACTTTGCTTCTCATGTTATTCTTTGTTATTCACCATGCTTATTGCAAAGACATATAACATACAAAATGGAAGACTCCACTGTACCTGGAAGACTCCACTGTACCTGGAAGACTCCACTGTACCAATCAGTGTTTGGTTTTCAGCACAGTGTAGTTAATTGTAAATCACTATTTTCAGGTGAATTTCTTTGACGATCACACCAAAATTATTCTGAGTTACATGAAGAATGATTATTTTGTTACGTACATTGATGAAGATAGAAGTGCCACCACATACAGTATGGTTCATTTGATTCAAGATGGCTGCCAACGTGACATCATGGACCGAATGACCTTTTCTAGGTCAATGCTGAAAAATTTGGTTGATATTGAAGGAGTAGATATTTGAAGACACAGATGATTTCAATGGAAATTTTTAGTGACTTTTCGCATAATAAACAAACAAATTGTCTTTCGATATTGGATGTGGAATTCGGACATGCATACAAAAGAAGTGATTTTCATTGAGAATGTTTATCAGTTTTATGAGATTCACCTCAGTGACTAGATGATACTTGTTGTAAAGAAATTCTTTCAATTGATACTTCTATGGAGATTGATTTCAATGTGTTTGTCAGGTTGAAAAAAAGATAGATTGAAGGTAACTGTTGATAGAGATCTTTCATATGTCCGTATTCTGCTACTTTTGGGCTTAACTGTGATGTTTGTACCTTGCTCACTATACCCTGGGGAGTCATGTTGCTATATTCACTATACATGTAGTAGACTACCAGAGAAGGCAGGGATGTAACGTTAGATGTGTCAAAACAATGTGTACATTGTATTGTATATGCATAAATGAGTCAAATGCAATAAGTACAATAAAAATGCATTTTTTGCCTTCTGAGGTATTACTCACTTGCCACTGATGCAGACAACGACCAAATGAAATCTGTGGAAGTGAGTGTGATATAGCAATAGTTGGAAATTAGTCCCATATCAACACAAAGTGTTCTTTATTATTTGCCAAGTCAAGGCAATATATGTTATATAGTTAGAGAGCAGTAATTGTCAAACATTGCGTCATTTTGTTGCTCAAAACTATCTATAATTTAGGGGTACCATGAATAGTCAAAACATAGGTATATGATACTTCATCTGACATGTTATCCCCGTGTTTCATAAATTATGCAATAGTGAATGCATTGTGTTGCATTTGTTAACTTTCGTGTCATTATTTCGGTGATGAAATATTGATGCCAGTGATGGCTGATGATGTACATATCCGTAGCAACAAAAGATCAGGGAAATCATTGTTTTCTCTGTTACCATGGTAATTTATGGTTTCCATAACATACTATGTGAATCTAGGTAACTTGTGTACAAAAATATATATTTCTAGTTGTATTGTGGAACCACTTTTCCTCTAGATTCATATTAATATAATCTAGTACTTCCAACAGTTAGTTAATTTGTTTGTTAATTATTGATTGCTGACCATTTTGTTCTTATAAAAAATCACTTTTGTTGTTAAACTATTCATTTGCTGAAGCTCAAAATTAGGTATTTCCTTTGTCCGACATTGCTGCTTAAAATTATTTTTTTTTGTATTTTTTTTTATTTCATTGTAACGAGTCGCATTGAAAATAAAATTATTAAATTCCGATTTTATTCATGGGGTGACATCGAACTGGAAAAAGTGGTTTCCCTAATTGTGACGATTTTATTCATGTTTAGATAAATGCAAACCTCTGTCACAGAAAACCATGAACCGACAATAGTTGTCAAGCAAATTGTGATAACATTGATACTCATTTAGTATTTTATGATGACAAATATGTTATTTAAATGTGTATGTATATTTCTGATTTTTGAAAGTGATGATGTGTATTTCCGCTATTATTGTATTTTTGCTGTAATGCAATGTCCATGTCATGCGATATGATTTCTTTGTATGACTACATTTGTATTTTGTTCTCAAACATTGATCATAGTGAACTTAATACTATATTGCAATAAATTAGCCAATCAGGAATGGCAATAAGTTAGCCAATAAGGCATGGCAATAAATCAGCCAATCAGAAATGGCAATACATTAGCCAATCAGGATGGCTATATTTTATACTATCATAATATGATGTGTCTGTATGTAATTATGCAAAGAATGTAATATTGCACAAAGTTCAGTGACTTTATGGCTGTTTTTAGCCAAACTGATACGATAATTGAACACTTAGTCTAACTCTCTGCTTGTGTAACATGACACAGGTCCTTGTGGTAAAGTAATGCTACTGATTAATACTGATCAGTGTGTGAAGCATGTCCCTATGTAATTGTGCAATGTGGTTTGGATGTTCCGGTAAGAGTGGACAAAGTGTCGTGTTATTTCACTTCATTGTTACTCATCTTCGCTAGACTGATTATTATTTATTATACTTATGATGTGAAGACAATGTTACTTCACAGAATAAATTATAAATGAATATATCTGTATTAGGTAGTACAGAGGCATATGTGTGGTTTATAATTATCTGTCTGGGTTGTATATGTTTAATAGATGATAAGATATTTAAAATGTCACCAAGGCAAGATGTGCTAGGTAGGAATAATTGTTTATTTTCTTTAGTTAATACTTTATTTTTGAATGTTTCTTCTTTTTGCTTGATTAAGTGTGATTCTGTATGAAAGTTGTTTTCTTATAATTATTTCTGAAACACTTTCTGTGGAAAGGAATATGCTTTGTTTGCTAGTACTCAATTCAGATTATTCTTCATTGAAGAAATCTTTAAAAACTGTCCTTGTCTCTAAAAACAAGATGAATGGTTTATAAATGCAATCAACCTCTGCATAATTTATTTATTTACTTGTGAAGGTTTTTGAAAGATTTGGTGAAAAAACACGACAACCGTGACTTTTACCTATGTGAAAACGGTGAATATATTTGGTCTCACTTTTTGAAGAGTCATGTCTGAAACTTTATTAGTGGTGCTGTACAATTTACTATGTACTTGAATTATATTTTGTCTCAAATATAACCAATAATTGATCTCTAAAACCTGTTATCTCACATTATAGTTCAAAAGAATATTTATATGCAATACTTATTCCTCGATACTGTCATCATTATATACTGTATTGTCTGAATGAAATGGTAATATCATTATAATCTATGTTCAACTTGCTATGAATATCAAGTATAATGTTAGGTTGAATTAGCTAGAAAAGTCATCAAAATGCTTAAGTGTTCAGTAAACATGGTTTTAGTGCGATTATATTTCAAATTTGTGAAAGTTGTTTGTGAAGGTCATACAGCTGTGTCAGCAGGCAGTAGGAAGTGCTTTAAATATGGAATCATTGACAAGTATGACTTATTACTCTCACTAACTCGGTTTTTATCTTGCATACAAAAAATCCAAGGATTATGAAATCCTTTAAGATGTATTTCTATGTTGAAAGTTAGAATAGTTTTATTCATTGTTCTAAATATGGTTCTTATTTTTTGTTTTTGTCCCAACACCTTCAAAAAGTGACGAATAATTATCAGTTATAATAATTTTGATGTTGTGATCCCCTTGTCTCCTTGCGTGAAGTTTAAGGTAAAATCTACCTCGTGGATGGTACGGACCATATTGTTGATGATTTTTAAGTTGTTAGTATTGTGTTGGAGACTTGCTTTCAGTTGTATCATTATGGGACCAAAATTGCCTGGATAATTTCAGAGATGAGAGCAAAAAATTCAGGGGAGATAATACATAATTTGTTAAAACATTTTATTGATGTTTACTGTGAATTTAATTATCCACCATGCAACTATGCGAGTAATAAGTGATGTTTGGATAAATAGTGAATGTTGTGTAAATGGAGTGTGTTGTTTATGTCTATTTATGTATATACATAAATTATGAATTAATAATTGTCATAACGACATTTATGAATTGACCAAATATGATTGTTATTAAAATGCATTATAGGTTATGTATGTAAAAAATTGTTACTGATAAATATGATTTTGTCTTTAGAGAAATTTTAATACGATTTATAAATGAAAAAGGGATTTTCACATTCTTGAAATAAATGTATGAATTGACCAAATACGATTGTTATTAGAATGTATTGTAGGTTATGTATGTAAAAATTGTTACTGATAAATATGATTTTGTCTTTTCAGAAATTTTAATATGATTTATAAAATGAAAAAGGGATTTTCACATTCTTGAAATAAACACATAAATAATGTTTGATGTTGTCAATAGATTTATACAAACCTGAATGGTCCATTAACATTCCAAGAGTGGTATGATGACGGATCAAGGAACCGAGATATCCAGTACGACAGAATACAATGATCTGTCATTGCCACCCGCCCGGGTCATGGTTTGTAGACTATGTGGACTTTCTGTGACAGGTGTTTGTCAATGTCTTCCATTACTTTATGAACCCAACAGACATATAAACATTGGTTGGTATAAACATTTTAGTTCTGAGGAAAGTACCTTAATATATTGCATGTAGCTTGGAGACAGCGATATTGAGTGATACCCGACATCCTGATAATGACTTTGAACAGCTAAGATAAAGGAATTCTGCAAGGAGTAGTTACCATTAGCTGTTTTTCACCAAGTTCATCTAGCATTTCTGTCAAGTTTTTCCATAGAAAATGCACTTGTCTACATTCACATGTAAGTCACAGCAGGGTGGTACATGTATACATCATTCATAACTATCATTCACAACTGCATTCACTGAGAGTATGATGTAAGTTAAGATGAAGTATGGATGAATACATTGATATCAAATGCTTTAAAAAACAAGAGCCGGTGTAGATGCAACCTAGATACCTTACAGAGGCATATAAAAACAAAATTTGTGTTTCCAAAATCATTTTATTCAAGTGCATTTACCAACATTTAATATTACAGAACTGAATGAACAAATCCAAGACCTCGAGTAGTTAATGATATAAATAACCTGTATTGTATATTGCCCACAAGAGCAATGAAAATACACATCAACATAAATTCAAATTTGTACATGAAGCTTACTCCATTATATATAAACAAAAGGAACTATATCGCTCACCAAACTAATACCAATATGATGTATTGTATTATAAGGAAACATTAACCCACCAATGGTGACTGTCTTAGTTGACTTTTGTGTAGTGTCCCTAAATGACTATTTCTAACAAATCAGTGAATCAGGCACAAGGATTCTACTTGGATTTTCTAGGGCCTTTTTGAGATCAAAGCAAATGTAAATTACAACATGAACACATCCCCCCTGGACCAACTCCGTGAAAAGTTCCATTCTCATGCCTATTACATATGATTTCCCATTTTCTTGTAAAGATTAGTAACAAAAAATAAACCCCTCCACAAGGTCCTAGTGCTTTTGTGAATCACTACAACTGAAATAATTTCGTAGGAACGTTCCAAAGGAGACACCATTCGTAGAAAATTTGAACAGATGGATAATGAGTGGTCACAACGGCTCAACAGCAACACTAAGTGCTGAGGTGAGACAACAAAAAGGTAATTGAAGTAGAGTTGATTCCCTGGCTTAATGTACTAATTTCATAAATATATCATATATAACATAGAAGAAATTCACCTTACAAATAATTTGAAGATAAAAATTACTCCAAATTATTTGCAATACAAAATGTATAAATATATTAAATACAACACTTATTTACAGTAGTCAATGTAAATTCAACAAGAAAAGTCATTATGTAACAATGTTTCAATTCAACATGTATACTGTAAAGATTTGAAACATAGGTAAAATTAATTTAACACATTATCCAAAATAGGTATGAATCCAATACATGTACTAGCATTGGTGCACCATCCGAACTGTGAATGTTATGAACTGAATTTCATATAATATAACATAATTTCAATATACATTTCACCAAAAATATCTAAATATTCAGAATATCCAACAGTACTGTAAGTAGAATGTAATGCAACCACCCACCCACATTTAAAACACAAGATCAAACAAAAGGGATTTAGAGCTACACTGACCAGAAACAATAAATAAAGAACAAAGTAAATATAAATGTTAATAAAAATTGCAATACAAGTGTATGTTATTACAGTATAAATTTACAAGGGATCAGACAAATAAGGATCACATGTTAGCAACGACAATCAATTAAAAATTCAAATCAAAAATAAATAGAAATTGGCAAATATGTAATAATTTAATCAAAATGAAACTGAACATACAACAACATTATAGAGAGTCACAAAACATTGACTAAACATATCTGTTAATTAAAGTCATCATTATACAGAAAATGGATACACATCAATCCAAAATAAATCCTGAGCAAAATCAACAGTTTTAATGTTATAAATACCACATGAACACTAGCATAAACTGAACACACTGAATGCTTATTTCTACAGTTTGTGTATAACGTGTTTATTCCATCTCGTATTATAAGCATGATACAAGTTTATTCTAAGCAACTAATTCAACTAATACAATTTCACAAAGTACTAAAGGCACTTCTAAGCAACTACATTCACATTGTCTGTGTAATACTAAATAGATTAAATAAATAAGTATTTTCAAATGTTTACATACAATATTACATGAGTTGATTTTAGAACAGAGATGCTGCAAAATTAATGTTCAAAAAATAAAATTTCTTTTTTATTCATATTGAGTGTTATAAAAGTTAATTCATCCTTACTTTTCTTATTCAACAATGTCAGTAATCAAAAATAGAGTACATATGTTTTGAATACATTCTGTTAGTATCATATATGTATCTAAAAGCATGATACCATAAAATGATATACTGATATCTGAAGCTTTCATAAATGTACAATTAGGGAAGACTGGCTCTAGTCTTTTCACATTTCATTCGTTCCCCAACACTTGTTGTATATTGTCTCAAACGTTTCTCCAAGTTCTGTAATAGAAATATCAAAGTGAGTAAACTATGAACTATGTTATCCAAGAAATTCTGTTTTAATGACTTGAATACAAGACAAACATGAAGCTAATTATTTTTCTGAATTCATAGCAACAAAAACATGCAAATTTTAAGTTTTTGTATGTCAAAAAATACAATATAAAAACAATGTGCCATCTTGATGAATGCTGAAGTCATGACAAATCTGGCAATCAAAAACTAAATAATTATCAGATTTAATTATAGTACGAAGAAGACATACTTCACAGAATAACAACAATGCTATGATAATACTGAATCTCTTTTGTTTATATAGAAAATATCTAATCCAAATTAAGATAACCAGTGAGAGTATAAACCTAATTCGATAAGGCCAAAAAAATAGGGTAGGTAGGCATTTTATTTTGGTTTTTGGTTATTTACGACTATAATTTAGTGTCGTTGTCGTCGCGCGCAACAGAGTATCATTTGGGACCCACTTTTATGATTTTTTTTTTTTTATATTGAATAAAAAAGTTAGGGTCGGCAGGAAAAAATAGTGTCGGTCGGGAAAGGGGAACCACACTTATTTTTTTTGTTTTGGCCTCGCTGTAAATATGTTGTAAACAACACCCCTATAATCGATATTAAGTAAACATGATAATGAAAGAAATAGCGAATTTGAGTTATTCCCAATACTGAACTTATGCAACATGTTTGATGTTATCCCCTAATCTTTTATAAATATTTTGACATAGCTGTCGCATTCATATCTATGAAAAATTTGAAGGACTTACTGCAATCATTTCTGTTTTATTATATTCCAACCTGTGTTCATATATACACTGGCCAAACAAACTATAGAGTTTTTCAAGTCTTGGTACAGCATAATCTTGTGTCAATAGTACAGCAGTGTCTAGCAGCTGTACAAGTCTCCCCATATCGACAATGAAAGGTTCTCGTTGTTCAGTTAATATCTCTAATGCTTTCTCCTGAGCTTTGTTTTGAACACGAGATCTTGTGAGATGGAAAACTGGAGAGTGTGCTGAAAATTAAATAACATTATACTCAAGTTTCATAGCAAAACATTTAACATGTGTTTAAACATTTTTTGATAAAATTAAATCCTTCCATTCACTTATAATTGCTTTATTTTAATATCACCCCTGTGAAAATTAATATTTTTTAGAAAAAGATACTCAACTTGAAATATTGAACATAATTTGGATCATTAGACATCATTAAAACAATAATTTTGATTTCAAGGAAATTCTCTTTAGAAAAATAAGGGAAAGACCCATATTATAGAGTTTCAGCTGTTTTGAAAGAACTATAAATCTTGTGGTGTTTCTTACATTCTTTTTGGGAAGCATCTTCAGACACACTGTTTTGTTCTTCCTGAGTATTTGCAGTTTCCTGAAACATAAATAGAAATACTGCTGCACATGGTACAAGTTAAATTGACTCAAAATAAGAACTATTATAGCAGACAATGCAAGAGAATTTCAATATCACACAAACAAACAGTCTTGAATAACATCACAAATAACTTTTCCATAAGCATTGGGTAAAAAGTACATAATCTTACATGTATGATATCCTGAGATGTCAGGTTTTGAAGCAAATAATCAAGTATTTTTCTCCTATACACTAACTAAAGTAACTATAGGACGAACAACTGTGTATGTTTTATAAGTATTCTTTACACACTGCTATTGAACTATGACATATTTGGCATATGAATCTATAAGTAAAATAAAAATATTAATTTGTCATTGAAAACTTGTTTCAAATTTCTGCAAATTTAGACAGGTTATTTATGCATGTATATATATGTATATACCGACTAATAATATAGTTAACACCAATCAAAGACCTTACCTGAACATTGGTCCCAGGTGTCAACACATTATTTTCCGATGAAATGGTTAACTTGCCAACACTGTCATTTGAATCTCCATTACTGTCAGAACTACCCACACCACTATCCACAAAACCTTCTACACTTATACCATCTGATTTACCTTCATTATTCTTTTCTGAAGAAGGCACAACTTTCAATACAGAACACTGATTAGAAGTTTCATCATGATTATTAACAGGTTTTGAATGTGGACCTTTTATCTGTTTTTCACTAGATTTTGGGGTAGTTCTTGCTTTTTGCTCTGTCTCATTGGAATTCTCTAAAGCTTTGGGTGATTTCATCCCAGATGAATGTCTAGTAGAGGTATGGAGAGAGTCAGAGCGTGGAGATCTTGAACGTTTTGGAGATTCAGTATGAGATCTGTTGGCCGCTTGCGGAGACTTTTGGGTTTCCGATCTAGGCGATCTTTGACTAGCAGGAGATCTAGCACCCTCTATGGGTGATTTCATATTTACATCAATACTCAAACATTCATTTAAAGAGTCTTTTCTACTGGATTTTCCATCCAACTTCTCCAAAGATTTATCTGGAGAATTTGTTCTTGGCGACTTCATTCCATCTTTTTCTACATTCCTTGGTGATTTAAGTACCACAGTTCCATCAATAGCAATTTCTTCTGTTTCCATATCTTCTTTCATATCATTACTTTCAATACTATCATTAAGACCATTCGCTGCATCGTTATCATCATCATCATGATCAATTTCATCCTGAACACCATCTAAGTAATCAGATTCAGAAACTGATCTCTTATGCCTAAACTTTCGCCGTTTTCGCGATCTATAACTTTTACTACCCCATATGTCCTTTTTTACTGGCTTTTTTGAAGTTGAGGATTTTGGATTTGAGCTTGATTTGTTCCCTGAATTTGAATCCTGAGATGACTTCAATCCTGAGCTGCTTTTTCCAGATGGATTATTTTTTTTCACTTGTCCCTGAGGTGTTGAATTATTTTGTTTCTCCTTTTCAGGAGACATATGTAATCTCTTCAATGCTCGAGCATTTCGTTCAACATCTTCCAAAGAGGGTTCTTGCTGAACATTGACTCCTTGAAGTCTTCGACTCACTCTAACAGATAAATCCTGATTTGTTGGTGTAACAGAGGTAGACTGTTTAGAAATGGCAAGAGGATGCATGGGTCCTGAATTAAGTGGTCTGGTATGATAAAATGATGGCGCCGTTTTTGTTCCTTCTTCA
The DNA here is from genome assembly GCA_032209605.1 of Mactromeris polynyma. Classification (NCBI taxonomy): domain Eukaryota; kingdom Metazoa; phylum Mollusca; class Bivalvia; order Venerida; family Mactridae; genus Mactromeris; species Mactromeris polynyma. The sequence continues at coordinate 7,117,218 of JASFXZ010000001.1, forward strand.
CCTGAGTGAATGAATAAATAAAATTTGACAACCAAACAAAATATGATTTATAGCAATAATTAGGTTGTAGTAAGTAGTTGAACTTAACATCATAATACTGAAATATCACAAAAATCCTATTAATACATGTACTAATTATAATGAGGGCTTTTTTTTACATATTTCCAAGTTGTTGCTGGCCAGTTTAAAGGGGAATATAATGTTGTGCATGGAAAATGTGGGGAAAATAGTTTACATGCCAAAGTATACATTTCTGTGTCCAAGTTAACTTTCAGTGCCACAAACATGTAAGTAACACAGCAGATAAATGAGATATTACAAGTCATTGTATCTGGCTTTCTATCTAATATCAACAACACATATAATGCAACATAGACATTCAACAAAAATGAGAGAAATATAAAATATAATGGTTCATACCTCGTCTTTTTCTTGACTCGATTATTGTTTCACACTGGTTTTCAAATTCTGAGTCCAGTTCTGTCTTGATGATAGCATTAGTTGTATCTTTCAGAGCACATGCTCGATGTCGAATCACTCGACCTGAATATAAGTCATGTAGTCAATCAGTCAAAGGCAAAAAATGATGTGGATGTCACTAAATTTAGCAAGTTCACTCAAAATTGCATAGCTTGCCATTTACGTATTTATATCAGCTATTGAGTGATCGAGTACAGGCTACAATCACCTCTAGTTTGGAAAAAGACCAAAGAAAGTTGATGACAAACATAAGCCTTGATAACTACACGATTGTTTATAGATAGGTAACAACCACAAACAGGTCATATGTATGAAAGACTTTCCATTTTTTTACTAAACTGCCTCAAACACAATGTTTCAGTTACTAAACCCTTCAGTATTGACAGAAATAACTAACTGGAGACAAATAATGTATCTAACTATTCCATACTTTGAGGATCTTTGTCTGGATTGTATTCTAAAGCATTTAGACAGATCTGACTAATATCTGCCAGGAATTCTTTCACTGATTGATAATGATGGAGATCTATCTTGGACATCATGGTTGACAAATCCATAGGCTTCTTGATTATTTCGTAATAATCAGGTACCTAAAACACACAAAAAATAGAAATAAAGAATTTAGTCCAAATATTGTCTCCAATATAAATACTTGAAGAAACTGGAGTAATATGGTAGTACTTAATCAAACTTAATCAATAACATAATAGTTTATCTTATGTTGTTCTTTAGCCAAAGGCAAATTTTAATGGTTTTGCTAAGTTGTCAGTTAATGCATCATGTAATGCAATACTAAAGTTTCCTTTACAAAGGACTTGCAGAATATTCATACACTAACATAACATATTAAGCACAAGGTAATATATGACAACCTCAAAGTATGACGAAATTCTTGACTTACGATCTTACAAATGTTGTGTTTATAGATTGTATGTAATAACAAGCTTAACCCTATCTAGAAACTGAGTATACTTTGTGAGAAAGGCATGGGCATTTAATATGATGCAGTGTATAACATTTCAAAAAAATATTTGTAATTACTTACATCTTCTATATCAACAGGCTTTGTAAATATGAAAAACTTTCTATCTCTCCCTAGTTTGTTGAGAACATCACGCAAAAACAATCTAAGTTCAGTGAGTGTGGCTTCTTCATGTTCATGCAATTTCTGGATTTCCTGGTCAGTTAATTTTCTAGGCTCTGGTGGAGGGGCCTTAGGTAACACTTCTAGAGTTCTTTCAGCTGTAAGACAAGTAAATCATTTTGCTTGATTGACCAATATACATTATTATATATCACATTATTTTCTACCAATATGAATTCATTGGTTTTATTTTGTAGCCAACAAATTGGTCACAAGAATGCATAATTACAGACATTCCTGGGTTAAAGATGCATTGGTAATGATAATTAATAAAATGTATAGCCAAGTTTGCTTAAGTTCTATGGCCACATTTTTTCAGCCGACCTGTATCTGATATTTTTACACAAACCATGAATACACACAAAATTTACAAATTTCCAGGAAAATGAAAAAATGTGATAATTTACCAGCAAGCCTTCTAGTTGCAGGAGGTTTTGTTGCCTGACCCAGCAATATATCTTTGAAGTACTCCCTTCTCTCTTCCTTGTTAGGGTTTCTCATAGTAACAACTTCATCACAGAATTCATCAAACAAATCTTGTATCTAAATACAACAAACAATAACAGATTAAATATTCAAATCATTTATAATAAATGTTACTTTGGAATCTTGGGCAGTCAACAATGTTCAGTTTTAACTATTTAGAAGAGAACAGAAAAAATATTTCAGACAAGATTATAGGCGTAGTTTTCTGCATGTTCCATAATTTACTGTTATCTTTAAAAGGACAAACCAGGACATCATGGGCCCCGATTAATGCTGTGTCATAAATAAGAAATTTGTAAATAACTTACTGAGCAGTCTAAATATGTGTAACTCTCCTCACTTGTTGCTAATAGCAACACAGGACTACTGGGGTCAAGGTCGTGTATCAAGGTCAACAGTGTTGATCTTACAGTATCTCCGATAACTGACCACCACTGATTGATATGTGGAAGATATATAATACTTGGAGCAGTGCGTCTTGCTTCACGGAATATCTGAAATATATATACAGTTGTATTTATAGAGTAATAATAGGGATTACAGCTTATTGCAGTAATCACATTTATTTGCACACAAGACGTATTATTTTAGGTCCCCCAGGTACGAACAATGTTGAGTACGAAAAGGGGGTGAATGTTTTGGGTACGAAATGCTCGAGGACGAATGCCTCTCTTCATTTCCGGTTGTTAAAGCTGTCGGCAGCTATTGAATTTACTGATTTTTTTAAAATAAAACGGTATAACCTAGCATGGACTTTATCGCAATCACTAAATCCTTATGATAATTCCAATATGTTGTTCATTCATTTATTTGCATATTTGTTCGTCAGTTTTGTAGAATCGTTACGCTAGTATTAAAGCGGAGCTAGTCTTATTCTGTGTTAGTCTTGTGTTGTTTGATAAAGCAAGATTAGATACAGATTTCGTTTTTTTTGGACTTATAATGTCAGAAGTTTCGGCTTATATATACACACACCATATATTAATTCAAACAAGCATTAAATGTCAATGACACAATGTCATTAAAAACTACTTGCAGATGGTTATTTACTATGCAATGTGTCTTCTGTAATGTGATCATAGATCTCATTTTATGACTATAACCATTAGACCAACAGCCAAAAATTGCATTCTATGTGACTTCCCATACTATATTTCAGCTGTTACTTGAAAATCCTTCCACAGGGTAAAATTTCATTAAACACATATTTTGGAGATCCAAATATTCCTAACATTACGTGTACTAGAAAGATATTGATAAACAACACATAAGACCATAAATAATCTTCGTAAAAGTTCGAACTCCATAATGTAACTTACAAGATATAAGATATAACTTACATGAGCACATGATTCTTCAGGAGTTCTTGCACTACAAGCAAACAATGCAGATATATCTAATGTATGCACAGGTAACTGTTCTAAATGGTGAATCACAGCTGGTGCAAGATGGGATGTCTGACCTTGATCTTTGTTCCCTGATAGTAATAATCGTGGTCTATGTGTGCTGGGATGACGACAGGCATAGCTGCAATATAACAAAATATATTGTTAGTTCAAAGGAAATAAAAACAAACTTTTCAGGTTCTTTTTCTTTTCAATCTACACCTTTCTAACAACAATACAATCACCAAAAAAGAGAGGGAATTATTACATACTTATTCTGCTCACTAGGAAAATGACTAACCAATTATCTAGCGGTCATTGTATCAGAACATAAACATATACCTTCTGAAATTCATGAAAGACTCGGGTGTTTCTGGAATGTTAGATTTTCTTCTCTTATCAATCTTTTGTTCATATATGCTCATGTCCTTATCTTCATCATCACTGAAAGCCTCAGCGCCTTCAACTTGAGCATCAGCAGATACTGCAGTCTTCTCGGACACTGAAATAATACACAAATCATCATTCCAAATATAAACCATGAAACACATTGGTTTATTTGGATAATGGCTAATTACAAACTTACCCAGAGATCATGACAAAAATGAGGCGAATTTTACACATGCACTTACAAAATTTATCTTAATTACTGTTTATATCAGAATGTGCATTGACTTATTTGTTGAAAAAATCTGTGTGTGACAGACATATTATTCTAATATATAACTGTTATAACTAAACTAACTGTTGACTACAACCGACAACTGACTGACCACCATACCTAAACTTTTAACTCAGGCTGAATTTAAATTAGAAATCTGACACGAGTGTATCATATCAAGTAATTAATACTGAATTCCACTTGTTTTAAAGCATTATGGCAAAACTGTATAAAGCTAGGACATTTGAAGAATTCATGAATCACCAATAAGCTTGGCATCAGCCATAAAATTAGAATTTGACGTCAATATTAGTAACACTAATATGTTACCTGGTGCATCAAGGTTTGACAACTGCATCAATACAGATGGGAAAATTCCATTCAGTGTTCCAATTATCCCTACAAACATATTCTGTAGCAAAGGAAAAACTTTGCAGTCCAGGGATCTAGCTGGTGAAGTAACTGAACGCTGAGAAGCTGGCACGATGGATTGCATAGCACCATAAAAATCCTTGGCATTAATATTTATTGAAGTCACATCAATTTGCAATTTTTCAGACGAGGTATAGATCTGAGGATATCTGCGTCTAAGAGCAAGTAAAGCTACTTCTGTACACAGAGCCTTCATATCAGCACCGCAATAACCTAAAATACAAAATTTGTAATACTAACTCTTCATATAATAACACTTACTTACACAAAAACATTGAGATCATTAACAAAATTATGTCAGTGTAAATAACTGGAGATATTGAGAAAAGTGCAGTAACAAATCTTTTCACAGACCAAGCATTCTACCAAAATGTTTTCTTATAGATCTGATGAATATTTAGTAAATCATTGCTCTGTGATGGTAGATCATACAACAGAAACTTAACATTATAGATAAGCATGACAGAAATATCAAACTATTACATATCACAGATGAATTAAGCACAGAAAATAAAATATTAAGTGAAATTTATAGATAAGCCAATATACCTACCATTACATTTCTCAGCAACTTCAGACACAAACTTGTCACAGAGTCTAGGATTCCATTCCTTAGTGTGAATCTTGAGTATCTGACTTCTTGCCTAAAATATTTGAAAAATACTTAGTAATAATAACACACTTAAATTGGATATACTGAGTGGCAAATATATACATACAATGCATTTAAGTTTTGATTGAAAGAAATTACTGAACATCAAACATTTCATTCTAGCGCAATACACTGACTTAAAAAAAGAGCCAGGCAACCAACAGACAGGAGCAAAAGCGATGCACAGATTCAGGACAAATTTAACTCTTCAAATATAATGTTTAAATCAGTACATCATTCATACCTGCACTGAAGGTAGAGGAAACAAAAACTCTCTGTCAAATCTACCAGGTCGCCTCAAAGCTGGATCTATAGAATCTAATCTATTTGTTGCACCGATAACAACAATCTCTCCACGACTGTCCAAACCGTCCATCAATGCAAGCAATGTTGAAACAATAGAACTGTGGATTTGATCTTGTCGACTAGAACGTACTGGAGCCAAACCATCAATCTCATCAAAGAATATAATAGAAGGTCGGGTTTGGTATGCCTGAAATTAAATAAATTCATACAGTGAGTTAGCATAGTACTAGTGTCTTCAGCTCTTTTTTTCAAAATTCACAGCAACAATTGATCCAGTTATATATGCTATAGATACAGCTGTATGAAATATGGAGCATTGGCGCTGCAAAAACTATGACAACAATCTACTATTTCCCAATTTGAGTGCTATTCCCCTACAATATGTAGCATATGAATGAGACTGAACTCAAAGTGAAAAAAGACACTTATTTGGAGGTTTTAAATGACTAAGCATTACAGACGCCTTTGGTTGGATGTGGTGACAGTGTTCTAGATATAAAATATAGAGGAGTTTGAAATAATGACATCCATTCAAAACAAAAATTTACTTTGACTATCAAAACTATGACAAAAAGCACTTACCTGATCAAAAAGCAATCTTAGTTGTCTCTCTGACTCTCCTACCCATTTGCTGAGACAATCTGCACCTTTTCGCATGTAAAATGCAACACGTTTATCATCAGTGCTACATTCGTTTGCTAAAGCTCGTGCCATAAGTGTTTTACCAGTGCCTGAAAATTAAAACATTTTTTATGAGCCAACAGAATTCATACAACAGTCCAGTTAACTCTTTTAGTTCTGTTATATACAAATATATTGATAAAGACTATGCGTCCACAGATGCCCATACTGACTTTTCACGAGAATGCAAATATTTGTTTGTAAAGGCTATAATTTTGAAGCAAGATGAATTGAATCCATCCAATGTTTCAAGAGTAACTGATTGGAAAAAAAAATTTACAGTTCAAAAAGGGCCATAACTCCTGCAACAAATGGCTTTAGCAAGTAGAATAATGATTAATACAAACAATTTTGTATGCTTTTAATGTCAGTCTTGCTTTGATAATTCAGAATATCGGCCGATATCTTAAGTACAACGAAAACTGGGTGGACCACGATAACTGATATAAAAGCTGACTTTTATTGTCATATGCTTATGTGCTAAATATGAAAAGAATCTATCCTTCCTTTCAAGAGTTGTTGCTCGGATACAATTTTTAAGTCAACAAAGGGCTGTAAATCTCTCAAAAGTTGGTGGATTTTAACTAAAATTGAACTTGACCTATTATGAACACCTTATACGTATGTGCCCAATATGAATTGAATCCATCTGACCTTTCAAGGGTTATTGATTGGAAACCAACTTTTAAAGTTGAAAAAGGGCCATGACTTCTCCACAAATAGCATTGTAACCGAAATCAAACTAGACCTGTATTTTATTATTTATGCTTATTTGCCCAATATGAATTGAATACATTAATCCTTTCAAAAGTTATTGATCAGAAACCAATTTTTGCTCGGACAGAAGCACGGACAACACTTTATGCTTCTTCACAATTCTTCAAATTGCAAGGGCATAAAAATTCATCCCCTTTGGTCTTATAATAAATCATTTCTTAGGGAGAAAAGAAGTAATGTCAAGCAACATAAATCATGTCCCTGACCAGTTGGGGGACAATTACTAAGAAAATAGAATTTTCATTTATGTGAAGATATAATAAATTTCTTGCATGTTTATAAGATTTACATAATAAACAACTTTGCTTTGGGATAATTGACCACTCTTACAGACAGACACTATGGTACACATATGAACCGTTTGACCTTAAACATAGCGTGCTGATTCTCAATTGACTCTTGTAAATGTGAATGTTGTGTCCGTCACAAACCTAATATTCAACAAAGAAGTGTTAATTTCATCAGTGTGAAAAATATATTACCAGGTGGTCCATAAAACAACACTCCTCTAGGTGGGGAAATTTTGAAACGTTCAAATATTTCTGGATACATCAGGGGAAAAACAACCATTTCCTTTAATGCTCTTACATGTTTACCCAATCCTCCAACACACTCAAATCTTATCTGGAAAAAATAGAAAAATAAGATGAGAGAGATCATAGGGAAAAAGGTCTGGAAACTCTTAGACCTTATTTCATAAGGTAAATCACACATTAATATTTACCGAACCATAGAACATTACAGTAAGTAGAAAAATATTGTGAATCATTGGACACTAAAGCAATACCTATAACACTTCTACCAAACACAAAGACCGACTAATATTAAACACTTACAGATTTGTCAATATTCATGGGATCAACATCAGCCAGACTTGAACCAATCTTCTGTCTATCTCGCAACACACTTGATCTTGACATGTCATCAGGGTCAAAGTTCATAGGTAAACATCTGTATACAAAGACAAGTATGGGGTTATTATTGAATGTAAATGAATAATGCTCCAACAGATTTCCAAAAATGCACTGGAATGCCACAGAAAAGCAGTAATATTGAGCAGACATAGCATGGAAAACAACTTGCTTCAATTAACTAAATGATGTTACTGATATGTATAATTAGCTTACTTGAATGAATGTAAATCAGGTATGGAAGCAAAATGTATAAATAATGTCCTTCTTGTAATCTGCAAAAAGGTCACATTCCGTATTTGTTCAGTAATTACAAAGGTAGTGATTACAAATGACTTAAATTATCATGTTAACCTTTGTCTAGCTTTCACCATACTCTTAGCTTTTCGTCTCTGGAATCTTTCCTCATCACTACTGCCGGAATCACTGGTCGACGACGACGTAGAGCTTGAACCATGGAATGCACGTCTTCTTCTAAAAATAAATGGTTTAATCATTTCTATGCCGAAACTCATTAACCACACATTACAACAGATCGAGGGTTCAGTGCAAGACTGTGGAAACTCTTATATAAATACATAGGAGTTAAGATAGTCTTGCTTTGAACCCTCAAGATACTCAGCAGAGATAACTTTAATATAGGATGACTGATACCAACAATATGCTCTCAAGTTCTATTTCTGCAAGACAGGTAAAACACCTGCTAGGATGCAAAATGCAATTTTGCTCAATTGCAAAATGCAAATAGCAATTCCAGCTAGGATCTCAAAAACGTAGGATTGAACAGCCCAGTAAGGTGAGCTCTATGGTAATATCTGAATGTTTATACATGCATGTAATACCAAAAGTAAAATTTCGAAAAATATTTATACATACTGAATTTATTGTTCACCTATTTCTCAAAGAAATGATCATGCTACATGTGTGAGTGTCAATCAGTATAATTACAAAGAATTTTGTCATTAATCTCTTTTACAATGACAAGACAATAAAACACCAATTTAGCCAGTGAAAAAAATGCTTCTTGCTAAAAATAAAAGTGGGAATATTACATTCGACCCCAAGCCACCGTACATTCAATACTGTGTTATACGAGGTGTGTCCAAAAAGTTTTGGACAACTTTGATTAAAAAAAAATAACGTGGATAACAAAAAGATAAATATATCTCTTTAATCACAAACCATTTGTTATATGTTATTCATAAAAATGCGCAGTTACATAAAACAGTAACAAAATAATGAAAGATTCGCAATGGCCACTGTAGGATATGTGACGCATGTCGCATCGTCACAATTCACTTATAACTTTTTATAATAGATGCCTCCGTGTTAAATATTTTGAGAAATTTAGGGACCCAGCGAGTGCACCCTTTGTTCATCCCAAGACAGGATTTAAGTACATGTATATTAAGCACTGTCCAGTGACTAAGTTCAAGGCGTTCACTAATATCGCGGACACGCACACGACGGTCTTCCATAACAATTTTCCCAACCAACGCAATGACTTTGGCGTTAACTGTCTTCGGCCTTCCCGACCTGGCATCATCCTTCTTTGATAAATACCCGCTTGAAAAATGGTATGACGCTTATATACAAGCGATCAGGAAACTGAGGAATATACTGTGCCTCTCTTTAATGTTTTCATCAAGTCATGTGGGTGTTTTAGCCAATGAAACGCACCATTTAGTAATAGTTCCCTCTTCTGCAACGTCAAAAGACGCCGTTTTTAAATCAAAAACAGACGAGGTGCAAAATTTGTGTGACTACAACACATTTTACAACTGATGCAGTTAACAATTGCAGGAAATGACGCACATGTCAAAATCATAACTTCGGTGCTCCTTTTCGCGTTATCAGAGCTGTTAAGAAAACAACAATTACTTAAATATCTGCACCGGTCAGTCATACATATATAGGTATGAAAATGTGTATATTTCGCTTATTTCTTAATGTTTTTTAATTAAATTGGGCCAATTCAGTGGGATTAAGTCAATAAAGATGTTAAGCTATATTACCATGATATATTGACGTAGCAATTATAAACATCGAAGGTGTCCACAAACTTTTTGGACACACCTCGTACAAGAACATAGGAAAGAACCTCTGACACACACTGCAAGGAGTAAAGGAACAACAACGATACCCATTACTGACACAAAATGTTTAAGTATGATTGATGTTAAATGTTTTCCATTGATTTTACATGAGCAGCCATTATCAATTTCTCAACAGAACAGAAATAATTGTACTGATGCAAAATGCTTTAAAAGAAGGGTTAATTAACCTCACTAAATTTGAACAGTAGTGTTCCAATTTGTTTTAAACACAAGCTGCCAAAGCTTGTTACAACAGAATTGGAAATTCTGTGCCGAAGAAAATCAATACGAAAGGGCACATGGGAAATAAAACTTGCAGAGCTGCTGAATTTTATCCTGGAATTAATGGCAACTAAAATGCATTGGCATGGGAGATGTATCTGTCGAATTCAATGTCCGTGGATACAATGTCATGTTCTCGGCATATCTAAGCAGGGAATTTCCCTCACAGGAACATGAATTATTGGTTTTCCAAAAAGATTAGGAACTTAAAATACATTGGTTCAAATTAAATGCTGCAAAGGAGTGTAATTGATTTATTTTAGAATCTGCATTGCAAAAAAGACATCTGGCACATTTTGTCAATAAATTATATATTCTATGTGTATGGGTATTCTACTAGGTACTGAATCTCGACAGTCATTTCGATATTTTTTTACCAGATTTTAGCCAAAATACCTATAATTTAGAAAAAATTACCCCTTCAGCCAGAATCATAAGGTTCAAAACTTTCGCAACTTCAATGGGTCAAAGGATCAACTCCAGGGTCAAATGGAGCCCCTGGTGTATATCGTGAAAATGTCTAAAAATGGCAAGACAGCAAACAAAACATAGAAGCGAGTGCCCCTACTCTACTATCTCAGCTCATCCTTCAGTGTGGACACAGTAAAGGCAGATTGTTTGACAATGGATATCAAATCATTATCCAAGAAAAGTATTCTACATTACTACATACATATTCATTGTAACTAGAATATCTAAGAAAAGTCTCAGCTTTTTTTTCAACTTCTGGCAATTGGGATGATGATCCAGAAAAATATTAACTATTAATGTTAGGTCTTCAAATTATGATTAGTGTGAGGGATTGAGAGTCTAGCTTATATGTGTTTTTAAATTATTAAATTGTTATAAGCAAATTGTGTTACAGTAACATAATAATAATTATAGTAACATCACTCTATCATATAGCCTGATTGACTGAATCAAAGTCAAACTGACTATGCAAGGATCATAGACTGACATAATATACACCTAGTTTTTTTGCCCCAGTTCAAAGACTGAATACACAAAATATATGGACCAATGTTCAGTGTTCCAACACAACATTTTGACAAAAGCAAAAATCAGCATTGCTCCTACAGATTAAATCCAAATTCAAAACCACAGGCCAATAACTAATGTGGTGAAAAAATATGAATTGTTTTTACAAAATATGAATTGTTTTATCACATCCTATAACAGAAATGCGAGACACAATTTTCAGAGCTCCAGCAGGCAATTTTTACTGAGACAAGGGCCGTAACCCCCGACACAAAACTTAAAAGCACCATTGTATTCCTGCAACATTGTCTTACCAGAGGCTAAATATTTTCAACATACGCATGGCATACTTCTCAACATTTCAAGAGATCATTTTGTTAAGTACTACCTCTAGAGGAAATGCGAGACACATACTTGTATGGGACAGAATGACATAAGTAAAACTAAATTCCGCACCATTTTGTAGCACCACAAAGTTACATGTACTATATATATTCATTGACAAAATAATGCTTTTGTTAAATACTTAGATAGTATATATAGTTACTTATTAATTGTACTCCTGTGTTTCCTAGCTGGAGACATGTAAGGCAATTTTTGGGGTCTACGACGTCTTGCAGGGGAATGAGGAGACGATACTTCATCTTGAAAGAAACGACTGTGTATTCTTTGCTTTTTCTCTACAATGATAAAGTTTTCCACAAATTATACTAAGAGAAATTCCTGAAATTCAAATTAATTTTAAGGAAGACAATAGAAAAAGTGGATACTCGCAAATCATTTATTATTGAAGTTTTATTAGAACTGTTTAGCGTATATATCAATTCTAAATAATAGCAACATTTTCTGTATTTTACTATACAAAATGTTCTCATTGTTTACCTTGAACTGGTGCAATATAATGCTGAGTTCTTGGTTTATTTTCCCTTAAGTTGTATGATCTATTAGTTCTGTTCTCATCAGATTTGTTTCCATCATCATCATCGTCATTATCTTCATTGATATCTCCTTCTTCCTCTTCGTTGTTGTCTTCATCACCATCATTGACATCACTATCATCTAGAGCAAATATGAGAACAGTTTAATTTTTCTCTAATCAAAATCATTTCCCAAAGTCAAGTTACATTTCATATGCTCAAACATAAACCCAAACTGGATATATACCAAGTGTACTTGCCATATCCAAGTATTCCCAAAATAAATAATCTTTACCTTGGACACAGGCAGGCACCTAGGTAGACCAAATTGACCTAGTTCTATACCTCTGGTGGGGTTTGAACCCGAATAAACTTCAAATCAGCGACCATAACCACTTGACCACGGAGGCTCTTCTTTCAAGTGTTACTGAACTGTTTAAAAGAGCCAAGATACTCATACCTTACTTTAAGACCATCTGATGCATTATATCAAACTAACTACTTTCTTCATATGTAGTTCTTAACATACTCATGTGCTAAATGCAATACACAGCTTCACTCATTTAGGTAAGTAAATTGTAGATTCACCGCTTTACTCATCAGAGAGACTTGCACTAAGAATAATGAATCACTAAATTCTTCATATGGATATACATTCTGTGTAGCATTTATACCAAACACGGACATTTTGAACAAATACTAACTGCCTCTATCATCTTCCTCCTCATCATGATCATCATTATCTGTCTCTATTGGCATCCCATACATATCCCTCTTTATCACTTTTCTTTGTCTCTTCACTCGACTGTATATATCTGTATATTCCTATAATGACATACAAGAAAAAAATCATATTCCTGTATTGACAGGTAAAATTCATATAAACATTTTCAAGAAGTGATAATAAGTCAGATTTGAAACATTGTCCTTAAAACAGATATACAGTTATCTCCCTATAAAGAACAATGAATGATTCCTAAAAACTCAGAAGAATCAAGCACTTCTAGAACGTATTAAGTATTTATGTGGCACATATATGAATGCTTTTTCATGAAGAAACATTGTTCATGAAACAGCACCAGTCATTGCCAGGTGAAATAATATTTCTTGACATGTTTATTGAAAAATGTCAAAGCAACTGATAGATCAACATACCTCTTTGTCTGGTGTGACATCAGACTGCACTTCCGTTCGCTGTCTCTTCCTATGGGGTTGGTCTTCTTCAAAGTTGTTTTCTAACACTTTTTTATTGTAGGTGTCATATGACATAGTCCTGTTTCGTGAACTACGTCTCACACCACTTTCCTCAATGTCAGCTAATTGTTCCATCTGAATGCAGAATACAATTTGTTGAAAAATACCTATTTGCTTCAGTAACCTTTCATTTGCAAGAAATTTCACCAAAAAACATCTACTGTGAAGAACATATCAAACTTAACACAAGACAACAACTATAAGGCAAGTATGCTACTACAAACAAGAGGGTTTATCTATATCGCTCACATGAGTACACTGCCATTCTCACTGAATTAGACTAACGTGCCAATAACTAGGTATAGGTTCAAGAAAAACTTTCACTTTTGAAATCTTTTGTTAGCTCCAGTGACCTACATATGTAACAGACTGGAACCATTTATACAACTTTGAAAGAAGACCCCCCAGGATCATTTCAACAAAATTTGGTCAAAATATATTCAGTGGTTTAGGAGGACATGCTGTTTATAGTTTCCACTTTATACATATACTATAGGGAACACGGCCACTGGCAGCCATGTTTTTTGACAGAACTTAATAATTTAGGCAATCTTGTAACTGTAAGAGGACCACTAGACAATGCTACACACCAAATATCAAGCTCTAAACCTTACGGTTTTTGCACAAGAAGATTTATGTGACCTACTTATTCAACAGACCGAAACCATTTATGTAACTTTGAATGAGGACCACTCATCATTCCTGTGAAGTTTGGTCAAAATCTATGAGCTGGTTTACGAGGAGATGTCGTTTATAGTTTCCACTATATACATATATGGAACAAGGCCATGTTTTTTGACAGAACTGAATAATTTATGCAATGTTTTGACAGAACTGAACTATTTATACAATCTTGTAAGAGGACCACTAGACGTTGCTACACACCAAATATCAAAGCTGTAGGCCATATTGTTTGGACACGAAGATTTTCACTTTTACACAAGTTTCAAAAACTATTTTTTAGCTCCTGTGACCTACTTATAAAACAGACCAGAACAATCCATGCAACTTTGAAAGAGGTCCAACCAATGATCATTCCTGTGAAGTTTGGACAAAATCCATTCAGTGGTATAGGAGGAGATGTTGTTTAAAGAAAATGTTGATGTTGATGGAGGATGCACGACATCCAACGATCCTAAATGCTCACTATGAGCACTTCGTGTTCAGGTGAGCAAAAAAAAATAATTATGTCGAACGACTGAACTTCTAATAATCATAATGTTCATATTCAATAACAAAAGCTGATAAACAACACAATCTATGCAAGTACCTTAACTTGTTTAGAATTTGAATGATCAGCTGTCCTGCGATGTCTACGAGGGGACTTGATCTCAACATGACTTTGCCTTCCGCCACGCCCACGAGAAGACGATTTGTCATCATCACTACTTTCATGTGCTGCAGTATTTACTTTGTCAGCTTTCCCATCATCATTAAGCAATCTAGGAGCAGGCCGACGACGACGACTTTGATGCAAAGGCTCTGTTTCGCTTTCACTCACTGAAATAACAAAAAATCATGATATTACAATATCTGTTGAAAATTTGATCACCTTTACAAATAAAATTATCATATATCATGATGGGATAATTAAGGGAAACTAACTGATATTTTTTAATGTTTAGCAATTATCCAATTATGGGTAAATACAACACTTACCTTCATCTACATAATCCTCCACATATGTTACCCTGTAATTAAATAAGGATGAACAGTGAGTATAAAGTGAGTGACATAAATATTTTAAGCAGGAGTTCAAAGTTGTCAAAATTTTAATAAATATATGTATCTTGCAGTATATTACAATGGAAACTTGTATGAATGATTTTTTGTGCTTAATTGAAACAAACTCTTATTATCCCCTTCTAAGGACAATGGGGTTGTTTTAAAACAAGCCTGACATTTAAAAAAGAAATGGAATGGATTTGTTCCAACAACTTCAAAACTGCATCTCCAGAAAATATTTTGTGAGATTTGATTAAAATGTTGAGACTTTAGAAGCAAAATATTGATGACTGATCATAGAGGAAGACAGACACTGGGCAATCACAACAGCTTTATTACATCACCTTATGGTAAGGTGAACTTACAATACCAGGGCTCAACACTAACGGTTGTCCGATGGATTTTGACCAGTAATTTGAAGGTCCGGGCAACCAATTTCCAAAACTACTTGCCCGATGTGACCAGTAACTTTCAATGGAAGAAATTGTGTCCAAGTTACCTGATGGGCTTAAATCAATTCAACGAAACCAAAAGATCAATCCACAGTTAACAAAAATTGGCTCAAGAAAAATCAATGTGAGACTATAATTGGAATTACAATTTGTGAATTAGCGAGAATATGTACCTCTTAACACTTGAACGAGCAGAACGCTTCGGTACAAGGCAATCATCTAAAACTTCATTTCCACTTTGTCGAAAGTTAACAACACCACTGTCATCACTGTCTTCATGTTGCTGAAACAGGATGGATGAACAAATAAAATTTCAGAATAACCATGGTCCACCCAGTTTTCATGGTACCAACAATGTCAGCCAATATGCTGAATTATCAAGACAAGATTCACAAAAAAATCATACAAAATTGCCTGTAATAACCATTATTCTTCACGCTATCTTAAATCAATAGCAAGTTTCGATGTGAAATTCTTTGTTTTGAACTTTATGGGGTCGCATGTTTAAAAATAGGTCACAAGTGTGTCTGTAAACAGTTACAAACAAGTTTATGTGGGGTTGTTTCAGCATTATCAAAATGCAGTCTGAAGGACATTTTGTGTTGATATTTCACTGCATGAAATCATAAATGGAAATTATCCAATAAAGTAAATTTAGCGTATTATCTGAATTAATTTTGTTAAATTTTAGAAGAAATTTGAAAAATTAGTGAATTTTAACCTGTTTAGCGAATATTTCTTCAAATATATCATGCTCATGTGCAAATGAAGCTTATAAGTTATAACTTATAATACAAACCATGAGTTCTTCATATACCACGAAAACCCATTTTGGTGACCCATTAAAGGTTTAGAACTTGCAAAAAAAACAATCTGAGACAACATCTATCATTCTTCATTAGTCTTAGAAATTGGTATGTTTCAAATATAGTTGTCAACACAATTTTGTGCGAAAAAACGCCGTTCGATTGATATTGAGAACGAATCTAAATATTCATACTAGGATACTCATCTCAGCATACAAGACATTAACCAGGAGGTGAAACAATCAAATGCAATTAGAACTTGTGATCCTACAACGAACAAATATCCATAATCGTTATCTAACCATTGATCGCTAAAAAAATTACATTATACCCCACCCAGTCATGAACAAAGACATGTCGATTACATTATTGATTAAATGAAATGTAACATACATTAGCATTGGACCCCCTAGTTCTAGTCATTCTTCTGTCTTCAAGTGACGGAAACGTTCCATCCGATTCCTCATCTGCTTCTTGATTATGCCTAGTTTTAACCATCTCTCAAAAACAAATCCAACGTCAAACCGGGACCATTTTTCTTCCAAGGCCAACGAACACTCGTAAAAAATAGTCCTACAGTTCAGAGTAAAATGACAATTATGTTGCAATTGTATCAATTAGTTTCCAACAAATAATGAAATAATAGACATATTTAACACATAATAAAGAAATATTAAAAGTAGTGTTATCTCATGCCTAAATTCTAATAAAGTAGTCCTCATCAGACTCGCGAAAGATTATTTGGGAAAATGTAAACAAAATGGCGGGAAGCTTTTCTGTCTGTCTTCAAAAAAACAACAACAATCGGTCTTACTCTCAATTTCATAAAATCAATATATTAGAGCGCACGAACTTTATTGTATTGTTAACGTAAGGGAAAATGTGTAATGTGTTCGTACTAAATACGTGTTTTTTAGCGTGTAATTTTTTATCTTAAACGGTTACAGATGTTATGAGCCAAATTGAGTGCGAATGAACATTTGCGGGAGACAACTCTTCAAACAAAAGCAATGTAGAGTCTAGAGATGTTGACATCTAAAGAAGCTGTATTGTTTGTGATAATTTGTCAATTTATTTTCTATGGTGCTTACTATGTTGTCTCAAGTTTGGCTTTTGCCATTAGTAGGTAAGAGTCATAACCTGTCATTAATACCCGAAAGCGGAGTCGGGCAGTATTACTAGATAGAGTCATCAAAGACCATCTTTGGAGTCGTAGACTCTAGAGTGCCTTTGCTATTTCAGACGACAGACTATGTCTACAATTATTCCCAAAATATTATTAATCTGGTATAATTAATAGTCTTAATCCAAATCTTAAGTTGTTTATTACTTGCCACTTCACCTTTTATATTTATCATCTCACATCTGTTATTTCGTATTTTTTCATTGATATTGTCAAGTGTAAAGGATAAGGTCACTTTGCCAGAAAATAACAAAAACGTAAAAAACAAAGTGATCAATGTCATATTTTTAAAATTAAAATAAAAGACACATATTTATAGACAAGGATCTGTAAAACATACTTTTAAAAAGCATTAATTATTTTACTTTGTAAGGACAAAACATGCAGAACAAGATGAAGTTTGTGATTTATGTAAAGTGAACTTCTGGGAAAGTCGATCTACATCCAATTTAGGGCTTGAACCCTGTTCGACCTTACCCTTACTCAGCTTATTAATATCACATATATTGATCGGTCATTGCCACACTTCACAGAACAGATAAAAATTAAATGTTTTCTAAACAGCTCATAATTGAGTACTGCGCTCAATAAGACTGAACAGTCTGTGTGGCCAGAGGACTTGGCAACCTAACCCTACATCGAGTGCACGACAAAGCGTACCATTGCCTAAGGGTACCATTTAACGACGAAGCGTACCATCTATATATATTGTACTGGGATCATCTATAAAAGGCACGGCATAGTCTGTGTAATAAAAACTAATATGTGACAATTAAGTGTTAATAACACAGTTAATTCATTTAAATATGAGCATTGTTAGAGTCAATTATATTGCAAACTGATGATAAATTGTTTAGAAACTGAAATAATCAATTATATTTGCATACGTACAATAAACGTCTATAATATATTGAGGTATGATTTTTTCCCTTTTTATCATAAACATTCATTTATGATCTAATAATAATCAATAAATAATCATAGCATGTACTGAAACACATTAATAATACTATTTTATTTGCTCTTTCTTACAATTCATGAAAATTATTCATATTCTCTATATAATATATAGGTGGTAGTCTCTTCGTCGTACAAACTGGTACGCTTGTGCAATGGTACGCTTCGTCACTCATTCCCCTACATCACTAGTGTAGTGATTCATTGAGGCTCAACAATTGTTAACAGTTAAACACAACCACCATTGTAGTATTTGCTGAAAAAATTATTGTATCAACATAAAGTTTGATAAAGATACAGTGCAATCTCTCCAGAGCAACTCCCTTTATGAGATGTAAATTTCGTTGAGAGGTTTTTTCTCTAGAGAGGTTAAATTCATAGTAAATTCTTACTACTGTATAATTTATACTGTTGTTAAAGAGAGGTTGCTGCTCAAGAGAGGGCTGCAGTGCTGAGGTTGCACTTGATTGTATTAAATTTAGGAATTTGCTAAAACAGCCTTAAATGAGGGATGTTGCAAAATTAAGCCCATCACACCTGGCATCAATAATGCTTTAGATTTTTATGGATTTTTATTACATTTTCCAGTCTTGACAGTTTCGATGGGACAAATCCATTTAATTTCAAATCATGGATTGATTTTGAAGCATGTTGCAGTTACACGGGAGAACAGATAGGTTTGTATACTATGCTTATTAATTTCACAATGTACTGTTTAAAATACTAATATTAATACACATTTGGAGGTCAGTTGCATTCAGTGCATCAATGAGATTCGACTGCAGTCAGACCTGATATTTGAAATTGATCCTCTGTGTCAGTGTGTTGAACTGCATAGATAACTGAAATAATATTTAGATGAGCTGATACATGTACAAAGTTTCTGAATTAAAATAGAGAATGTCATTAAAAGTAGCCATGGTTACCACAATGTTTTGTTTTTCAAGAGTGTTCGTGTTTCATAAATGGGCATTTTATTACAATGTATATTTTTGTGCCCCCCAAAGCTGTGTAGGGAGACACCTAGACAAAACTTCACAGGAATATTAGTCATCACATGAAATAGTGCACTGTTAGGGGTATTTTCAACTGATTTTTTATTTAGTAGGGGCGGAGCTGCGCCCCTTGATTGAGTCAAGTGGGGACACCCTGTGAACACATTTCTAGGAATCATTATATAAAACTCAGTTCTAGATCATTTCAATCGCATTAAAAACATTAATTACTTATATTTTCAGTGAATACTGTATCCATGTTGATCACATATCCACTGGTTGGTGCTATATTTGGTACATTCATACCTACATGGGTTTGGGACTTTTCAGTGACCACTACACTACTCCATATTGCCGTTTCTTGTTTAGGTAAGTTTTTAGTCTTATGTCTGTATGAGGAAGTGAGGAGTACAGATGCACTATTGAATATCTATACATTTAATCCAAGGAATGTTCATTTAAACCATGTTTTGGGGGTTTCCTTTAGCCTACATTTATGCAGCTGTTGTAATTCATGTTATTACATCAATCTAACTGAAAAGCACTAAGGGCTTAATCAGGAAAATCCTGCTGGGGGTAGGAATGACAGTCAAAACAAGGGGACCACCTTCAAAATTATTTTGTCTTTTTACCCCCCCCCTTTGGACCCCCACCAAGGTAATTTTAACTGGTTGTCGTCATACCCCACAGGAAGAATTTTTCTGGAATAGCCCTAAATTTCAAAATTACATGGTGCTAATTATTTCCAGGATTACAGTATAATTGACTTCTAAACATTGAATGCTCTGAGTATTTATGCTTACACTTATTTATATGCTGATTGTTAAGAAGAATTTTATATAAATAATGTTAAAATATGTGATTCTTTTATTGAATTGGTGGATGAGCTGGAATCAAGTTTTAGTAAATAGAATATTTAAATATGACCTTTTCAGTGATGTTAGACTTTCCAACTGGCTGGACATGGTGGATATGTTTGGGTATGTTTTTCCACTCTCACTTTGATTTGCTAAAATATGGTACATGGGAATGCTTCGGGACTTCTGTGGTTCCAGTGTTCCAAGTGCTGAGTTAGCTTTATAATGGGCACCACCCAAACTCACTTCAATGTGTCTTATAGGTGTTTAATATTGCATTGTGTAAAATTGTGTATTAAATAATAAAAGTCCTTGTTGGACAGTGAACTTATTATTTGCTTTAATTTATGTTAAAATGACACACAAAATTTAGTAAATTTTGAAGTAAATACTCTTTGATTTACTAACGGGGGGGGGAGTATCCTGCCAACATTGTAAACTATTCTGACCATTAACTTCATTGTTTTGTATGTATTCATTGCAGGGACCAGTCTGTTGTTGATGATAGGATGTGGGGAAGGCATGTCTGCCTTGAAAAGGTTGCGCAATAAATCCAGACTGGTCGTCCCAGAAACACAGACAGAGCCC
Organism: Mactromeris polynyma; assembly: GCA_032209605.1. NCBI lineage: Eukaryota > Metazoa > Mollusca > Bivalvia > Venerida > Mactridae > Mactromeris > Mactromeris polynyma. The sequence continues at coordinate 7,138,223 of JASFXZ010000001.1, forward strand.
AAATCATATGTGTGTAAATAGTAAAGAACTGACAGCTGACCTAACTGATTGAATCTTCCATTGTGATATAAACTGATTTTCAGAAGACTATGTACAAAATGTGTTTAGTTACGAAATAATTTACAAATTTCATGCAATTTTCTTTTGATTGAAATTTTTGTTAAGACAAGAACAGAGTTATGTTGAACATTCTGTTAATCCTGATAGCCCCTTCCAGTACAGGGGTTCAAGTACTTTGACTGCGTTTCAGGAATTAAAGTTGGCTATCCACTTAATTAAGACAATGTGTTCTGAAACTTTGAACACAATCAGTTAGTATTGACTGGCATGTTCCAATCTATTGTTTTCACCATTCATTTATTACTGCAATATATCATGGGGAGGTTCTGTTGCCATTGATGATCTGTTAAATACTTCTGTATTAGCTGCTTCCAGTTCACACTGACAACACATGTTGATATGCTTACGTGCCTTTACATGTCTTACTCAACTCATAAGCCTGTGAGGTTTCATAATCTGTTCAATTTCATAATCAATGAAGCCTGTCTGGCTAGCCCAGTAGAGCGCTTGATGGCCACTTGCAGATCCTGGTCGATTACTGGGTTGGGCAGGTTATGCTCTTCCAAGACAATGGCTATGGTCATGTCCTCCACATACGGAGAGGTTGTCAGTTACTTGCGGATGAGCAGGTTAGTTGAATGATAATAATTGCAGGAAAACTATTTAGGTCAACCGACGGCAGTATATTATTGAAATATTGATAGAACAGCATAAAACCCGATGAAAACAAATCATAATCAATGAGCTGTCATAATCAGACCGCCACTTTGGTGGATCATCAATTTCATAATAAACACTTCGTACAAGTATGAAAGTATGTTGACTTGAATCTATTGAACAATACCTCGTCAGAATGGCCGACAGTATTGTTCATGTAGTAATTACTGTGTAACATGTATGGATCATTTAAATTGAAATACTTAAAATCAGAAAGTTAGCTTCATCATTTACATAGTCAAGCGCCATGTTGGCTCCATGCTAAATCCAGTATAGTGGCAGGGGCAATAAACGATCAGCTGGCAATTATACTCAATTGTCATTATATTCCGAGTACCTTGTGCATTTATTTGCGTTGTGTATTTACTATGCATTGTGTCTTTTGTTTGTGTCATTTTGTAATTGTCTGTGATAAGTACATTGTAGTATATTTCTCTTTCACAAAATGGCACATGATCTTGTCATAATGAAAGTTTATTGCATTTAGAAAACTAACTGATCTGTTGCGGACAAAAATACATCTAGTGGGAAAGGTTGTAGGATTGTTGACGGCATCAATTGATACTGTTTATTATTTTTTATTTATTTTTTATTGTTGGTCAGTTTTGTCATTCATTTTTAGTCGATACATAACTTTTTATATATATATTTTTTATTTTTTTGATAGCATTGCACATTCTTGCCATTGCATTTTTTTATAAGCAATTTAAATCAAATGCTATTTTTGATATCAGATGTCAGTCAATAGCTATACATAGCTACTGTAACTTTATCAGTACAAATCAAACTTTTAAATAACTTTTGTATTTTATTTATCCGAGTTCCTACAATAGGAGAAATCATTGTGTTATGCAAGTTTTTGTTTGCCATGTGGTTGGTCAATATTTTCTGTTGATTTTATTTCTGTATATTTCACATTTGTCATTAAACACTATTATTGTACCACTTTCTAACAAGTGGACAAAAATACCTTTTTGAAGCGAAGGACCTTTGTTCTTGATATTCTTATTTTTGTGTATAGTATGACCAAATAAATGGACTTGTTTACATACAGATTGTATTCAATCTGTCTTATTATTGAAATTTACGTATTGAGTACCTTCATTAAAATACTAAGTATTTTTTATAGCTGCTCATTTTATCACGATCGTTTCAAGTTACGTCATACTGCGTGGAGCAAAACTTCCATGTTTCTTGGATTAGCTCGAATGCATTCATATAGATAGGTTATCTGTACAGATGTATTTGTCAGGTATCATAATCTCAGTTGTCAGCTACAACCTAGTCAGCTGCGTTTTTATTGTGCTATACATTGTTGTTTTACTGTTCATGGTTTTTGAAAAAAATAAAACAATATGAATTTAAAGCTGTTGTTTCACTGAATTTTCACTATCATTCCACAAGAACAAGAAATGTGTGTAAAACATTATGCCCCCCTTGACCTTTAACCCCAAAATCAATAGGGTTCCTCTGCTACTGAAGGTGAATGTGTGGACCAAGTTTGAGGGTTGATAGGCTCGAGTTATTGATCGGAAACAAAAAGGTTACGGATCAACCGACGGACGGACATACCGACCAACATGTGCAAACCAATATGCCCTCTCTTCTTCAAAGGGGGGCATAATAAAGTATAACATTTAACACTGTTGCAATATGTTTTGTTTTATTGAAAAAGAATCATTTCATGTCTCTTGTTGAAAGGATACATACATCTTTGTACAGAGATAAATAAACTATAACGAAACATTTCAAACACAAAAGTAAATCATATACATGTACATCAATTAACACAAGACATTCAAGATTTGACATATGTATATTACTTGGTAGTGTTTCAAAGAATGATGAACAAATTAATATAAGGTGAACAAATCTTTTCTGCACCAATAGCCAGAAAATGTATATACATCTATCAATGCACCAATTTGGATGATCACTTGTTGGTTATATTTTATCTGTAAAGTATCTGTACTAAATACACCATATGACATCAAGCTCTTGTTTAAATATGGTAATGAACGGAGATTTACTTGTTTTTGGTCCAATGGACTTATTTCTATTTAATAGGACTGATAACACAGGAGTCTTGAAATTACACACTCAAGTTACTCTTCAATGCACCAGTTCCATATAATTTTCAATATTAAATTACTCTTCTGTATTGTAATAATTCATCACATAATTCTCCATGTATAATAAATTCTAATAGTATCGTAGAGAGTTACAATACATTATTTGTTCCACAATGGTCACAGTACTCAATCACAGGCATTTTGTAAAGTTTACATGTCTTTATCCATATCTTTCAACAACCATACCATGTCCCTGAAACATAGACATATTTATGCAGACTTCTGAATCAATAAATTAACAAAAACAAATTACTCGGAAATGGCCCAAACTGAATGTGAATTACATCTGAGTGAGATGAAACTTTTGTCTAGTATAATATTATGAGCTTATTTAATTTTTCTGGTATACAAACAAAAATTATTTCTTTATGTACAGGATTAAGAAAGAAAGGACTCGAATTGTGCAAGGTATGAGTTGAACTTGATACCAAAACCTTCAAAAATATTTTCAGATGATTTTATGGTATCAAAATTAAAAATTACTAGCAAATACAGAAAAAAACTATCTTCGTACATTTAGAATACAAAACTACTTACAATGCCTCCTGCAGCACAAGCAGCCACAAGAGCATACTGTCCATCTTCTTTAGCCAATCTATTAGCAGCAGTGGTCACCAATCGAACACCTGTGGCCCCGAAAGGATGTCCGAGAGAAAGGGATCCACCCCAAAGGTTGAATTTGTCCATGCTTGGGCATCCAACCTAAATAGTTGAAACATATCATACACATTGTATATTTTGCTATTTTTCATAAGCATCCAGACACGAACAGTTCAATTACAACAATTAATCATTCTACAGAATTCTGAGTAAATGCTACCATATGTATGAATTGATTTCCAATATGCAAGCATGAGGTATTGTATTTATCTGCGGACTAAATTTCTATTTATGATATGCACAAAGTAAACACAAGTTTTTACCACACATTTGGTTGTGAATCATGAGAACATTCTGTGTGCTAACATTTTACACCTATGTGCAGCTTATGTACTAGTCTACTTCAAAGTCATTGTATAATACACAATCAGGATCACTACCTGAACAGAGCCAATAAATCAATTCCAATACATTATCAGTGACTTCCTGGGTTTGAAATCAACATTATTGGAAGAAGACAAAGAATGTAAATGTATTAAAACAAAAACATTAAAAAGGATTAATTTTACTTACTTTTGTTGACTTGCCAAGGAAATTCTTTGCAAAAACGTCCGAGTCCAGAGCTGCCAAATTGGCTAAAATTTGACCCTGAAAAAGTGAAAATTCATATAAAACGGCTCGATACTTATCAACATCAACTTTATAATGCTCATTTTGTATTATATGCATGTTGCAAGTGGCTAAACAAATTTAAGGTTTGTCTTTGATTACAATAAAAAAACAGCTGTGTTGAAATCCAGATCAGTTTTAAAGCAAGTACTCAGACAATGATACTTACAGCAAACGCTTCATGGTATTCAAAAACATCAATGTCAGACAACTTCAATCCAGCTCTATCCAACACTTTTGGAGTTGCATATGCTGGTCTGTAAAATACATAATATAATACAACATCATAAGTATAAGAACAATGAAACTAAATAAGCACAATCAGTTGGATTAAAAATATCATCTTGTTTTTGAACATACAAGGACTATAACTCAGTAATTTATTTTTTCATCTTGTTTTTTAACATACAAGGACTATAACTCAGTAATTTATTTTTTCATCTTGTTTTTGAACATACAAAGACTATAACTCAGTTATTCTTTTTGTACATTTAATTCCACTTATAATATAAATATTATTATTTACACATGATGGCATGATACAAAGCAAATCATCATTACAAGTAATCTCATGATATTTGGTATTTTAAGAATAACATGACAATACACTTCTTTAAGAGTTTATACATGCAGGTAAGTTCCCGGACAAACAGAAATAATAAATACACAGCCGAGTGTTCCTTACCCCAGAAGAAGTTGGTCTTTAGGGTCTTGAGAGACGTACACGTAATCACGCAGATAAGCCTTTGGTTTCAGTCCCATTGATAAAGCTTTCTCTTCAGACATCAAGAGACAAGCTGAGGCACCGTCAGTCTGAAGAAAAATGACGAGTAGAAATGTAACAACACTTTGTTTCATGACCAAAACTACGAATAATGTAGGATTTAATACATCAAAATATTTCAGATCAACAATGTATCATCTTCATGTTTGTTTCTTGAATAATAGAGAAATTGAAAGACACAGATCAAGCCATGCACAGTACGAACTTAACACATGGATTTGGTAACAATGTGATGTAACACAATAATGTGAATATCTAGTACAACACCTACCAAGAAAGAAGCGTTAGCAGCAGTGATTGTCCCATATGGTTTAACGAAGGCAGCTTTAAGTTTAGTCATTTGTTCCATTGATGATGGTCTGATACCATTGTCCTTGGTAATATAGTCAGCCACTTCTGTAGAACAGTAATATACATATGTGAAATGATGTTAAAAAGGAATCACAAAGAAACAATCAATTAATTGATAAAAACAAACGGAAAATGCATTTTATGTTATTATGGAAAAAACATACCTAAAGCATAAAGTTACCAAAATATTAATATTTGCCTGCAGTCACATACATTTGGGTCACACACAATTAAAATCGTTTGGTCAAGATACTATCAAAAATGACCATTACACTTACTGGGTACTTTGTAAGGAAGAATGTCTGTCAAGTAGCCTTTGTCAGTGGCATCCTTAGCCATTGTGTGAGATCTGATAGCAAACTCATCCTGAATACAAATAACAATAATTATGAAATAAACTACAACAATCACAAATAGCATGGTACAAGTTACGTAACGCCGCACATAAATGTAATATCACATTTCAACATGGGCTTCCATCAACTGATTTACCTGCCTTAAAGGTATACTATGCTCATTTTGTGTGCATTTGTTTAATTAACCAAACATGAAAAATATATTTCCTATGGTTAAAACATCACCAATCATGCATTTATAAAGAATGAACTCATAATGTATTAATCCATATTTGTTGAAGAAAGACGTTTGTACATAATAAAACTTAAAAAAACTTCCAGTTTTTTTAACAATCAGGCTATTTTACCGGTTTAGACTGTCAGTAATTTGATAAAAAAAAGATTTTTCAATTGGTTTTACTTTGCAATGGTTCTTATTAGAGATGTTTTAGCCATTGTAACAACAATACTGGATGAAGCCAATTCAAACATTTTTTGTTCAGATGAGCCAGATACATCTTTAAGGACGTTAAGGTTGCTTTGCAAAATAGCCTACGAAAATACTCAATACTTATCCATGTGAAGATTACAACATGCAATGTTCATAAAACTTGAAAAGATACCCACCTGTGCTTGACGTGTAATTCCAAAAGCTGTACAAAGTCTGTCAGCTGAGTGACCCATTGATTCACCAGATGAAAATTCTGATACAGCTGGTAACTAAAAAATCATATCACAGTTCAGACATAGGAATGTAATTGAAGAGACCATTAAATGACATTATTTTATGACTTGCATAATATAGTCATTAACAAAGAAAACAAACTGAAGAAAAAAGACTGATGGAATAAAATAACCAACTGTGAACAATCATAAAACACACTCAAAACAGTACATATATCATTTAATTGCTACCTTAAAAACACATTTTGTATTATAAATAAAATTGTATTCCTGACAATTGTTTGCAAACAACACATTTTGTCATAAATGTTAACATGTAAGTTGATGATCCTAACTTAGGAATATGTCCCTAGAGGTGACCCTGAATACCATAGGGAAGACCACAGCAACACAACAGGACCACACAACACAGATCCCAATAGTGTAAATTAAGTGTAGTATTGGGCTGGCATAGGTGAAATGAATCTAAAAATAACCCAAGGAATAAAATGTCCACAGGATGGTATTACTATCTATAAGTGGATATATCTTGTACAATTGATAATAGGTTACTCATACATCTACAAACTTTTCAATACATATGTGTGACACAACAGGCCAATTTTACTAAGGTATGTGCCATAATTCTATGCTGATGGAACATACTGAAGACTGAAACCCGAGACTCAAAATACACATCATCCAATATCCCAGAGAAGTATTATTACTCTAGGTGCTAATTGATCAGTACCAACCTCCGGCATCCAAGCAGCAGCATTTAATGTTTTCTTAAACAAACTCCATTTCTTGCTGCCAGTTTTAGCTTTGTTCATTTCCAACATAATTTTCCTCATCTTTCTACTGTGTCGTATTGGTACATCAGACATAAACTCCACACCGCCAGCAATCACAGTATCACACTGACCAGATGTAATCAGACCAATTCCTGAAGGTATTATCACATTTATTACACCTACCCCAGCATATGATTTTATAGTAACCGCTTATCATCTTAATACAAAAAAGTAATAAAGTTCTGGGGAACTTTGGTGTCCACAAATAAATGAGATGTGAATTCTGAGAAAACTGTTTCAACTGTCATACTGTAAAAGATGGGTTTCATACCCATCTGGTCAAATATGTTAATTAGATATCTTTTATCGATATTTATATAACGAGAAAATTTAGATCGTAGATATCGTTCTGTTGGTTATCCAAGTGATGCTACACCATGTTTTAACAAACCAAAAATATGCAACAGTAATGACTAAAACACACATTAATGAGTACTGCAAAGAGAGTCAATCATGACAGATGGCATCTTAATTGGGCATAAACTTCAAAAACTAAGCCTCTGTAAACAAATGACATTTCCAATTGTATCAATTTCAAAATACTTATCAATGTCAGATTGACTGGTTTGTATCGATATGATTTCTTTCAATGACACCCCTACTAATGATACATGTTACGATAACAGACAATATAAATTACAAGCAACACTAAATCTGTTAACAATGTACCTGTTGTAATAGCTTGGTTAGAAGAAATACATGCTTGAGTAACAGTGTGCGCAGGTGTCCTGTCTGAAAATCCTGCACTTAACATAGCCTGAAATACAATCAATCAATAACTCATTTGAGGTACACAGTATACCATCTTGCTGAATTTTACATGCCATTTGATGACATCGTTTTTTTCAATCATACACTTTGTTCATAATTCACTTTTAAAGTCTTACGTTTTTTTGTAATGGGCGTTAGTCACAAAAATAGCCAGGGTCATGTCATGACTTTCTACTTATTCGGGTAGAAAAACCTGCAGGCGGATTCCTGGGTAGAACCACTGACCATCTGTAAGCCAGCTAGATGGTTTCCTTTACATCCTGTGTGGAATTCAGACCTGCAGCTGTGGGGGGGTTGTGATTTGAAGTCAGTGACCATAACAGCTTGACCACAGCGACCCCTTTCATGTCTGCATGTTTTCCAATAATTAATGTAGACACATACACTAGATTCGGCCTTGTAACAACTAATTACCATATGGTAGCTTCCTAGGTGAAATAAGTAAATTTCTTTATTCTAAAAATATTTAAGTAGCTGAGATGATAGCAATAAATGCAAAGTTTTGGAACAAATTTAAGAGCCAAAAAAAAATTAATTCTACTCAAGGAACATATATACCGGTATGTATCAGTTAACTAAATACTCATCACCTAAATTATGCATAAACAATTGTTATCTATTACCATGTTATCAAACATGCACATTTGATCTGTCAATGATAAAATTTTATATACATGGTACAGATATAGTACTAGAGTCAAAATGACACAGAAATTTAGTGATGTTCTAGTAAATGATAAAGTAATGATTAAAAACAAAATGTATGTTTTTAAAGAAAGCATTAGAGAAAAGGTACATGCATTTTTTCAACAACAAAAGTATATTCTACATAGGTTTGTTATGAAGTAAACTGACCTCACGAGCAATATTGCTAGTTTTAACCTCCTGAATGACTGTTCCATACACAACATAATCAATCACATCTGAAAGAAAAATACAATGACTATTTGTTGGATCAAGAGTAAATCTTTTTGAAACATAATTCAATAAATGAATATCACAAACCTAGTATTTTGGCTCATAAACGGAATTACATGATAGCAATGTTTAGCCAAGAGCATATTCTATCTCAGAAATGTATTCTGTTAACACAGGAAATAAATCTGTCAAAATTACTGCCAATTATCAACATGCATATTACTTGAAATATACTGATACTTAAAAAACAACATACCTTGGCTTACTCCTGTCCTCTTCAAAAGACCCCTACAAGTAGAAATAAACTTTTGGTACATTTGTATTAAGTATTTTTAAACAATAATTTTAAATCAAGAAACAGTTATGTAGAGTAACAACCAATAATCACACAGGCATACAGAATGTGAGTTATTCACAATGTGTAATATATTTCATACAAAAGCAATTACCGGTAAAACAATATTACAATAAAATAAAATCTTCAAATTATGTGGGAATACAAATGTATATAACCATTTAAATCTTATTTAACTATTATTTTATTTCGAACTGTTTTAATGAAATATGTACCAAAATAGTGTAATAGCTATCAGAAACATATATCTTACGCCAGGGATTTTGTAGCCAAGTTGTGTGGCATCAGATCTTTGTATTCAGTGCCAGATTGTAAGAATGGTGTTCTTACTCCATCCACTAAAACTACATTACGTACATTTGGTTTTGCGAGGGACTTTTTGGCTGAAAATGTAAATACATGAATTTCATTTATTAATTAAGTCGGTCATTACATATTTCACATCATATTCAATCAAGTAAGGCATACACAATATAAATAACACATTTATTATCTGAAAGGTAGATACATGTATATTCAAAACTGTTCAAATTAGATCAGGAAGAAACGTTTCAAAAACTAAAAAATTAAGACCAAGAAGTGATTTTGAAATAATATTTTTTTTCTTCTGTGGAATACACAAACATGTTTATGTTTTTTTGTTGTATTTTATACAAATAAATTATACATGATTACAATAAAAAAAGCTTCATAGTAAACTCACATTTTGCAGCTGGTGAACTGGCAGCATTACAAGAACTGCTTGTGGAAAGGCATCTTAGAAATACTGAAAGTTTTGCAACTTTATTAATTAAAATCTCAAAATACACAAGAAAATTAAGCTAAAAGGCAACTGATTATCTATTTCAACCATGAAAAATAGGGAAGTTGTTTTCAAGATATCTGGAATTAATACATTTGAAATTGCAATATCGAGACACTTCAACTAAATAAGGCAGTGGCTAGCCGTTCACTATCTCTGGCATTTGGCTACATATCTAGTAACAAAATGCATTAATGTGTATATGTCCTGGTACATTGAATCTTCTTAATTAATGATAGAAACTAAGTGATTCATTAAAATAACAAAAAATTATAGCTTTTGACAAATGTATAGCTTGAAGATAACAGAAATATATATTTTACGATGTAATTAACTAATTAGGGCAATTAGATGCATCTAACTTATGTAATTAGTACTAACAGCCTGGTACTTAAATCATCAACAGAGAGTGTTTTGATGAGTTGAGTAAAATACAAGTTTATAAACCATTCCTGAATTATTTGATGTGTTTCTCTGGAATACCTCCATTAATATCCTCATTGAAGCAGTAATCAAATAATTATTTATGTGTTTCGTTTCATTGCTATGTTCTGAACAATACAACATTTTCAGTACAAAGGTATTGTCCCAATCAATTTATAAGCTTTAATATTTAAACAAATTATGACTTGCGGTCTTTTGGAAGCATAAGTTTGACAATGATTAAAGAAACATACAACAAAAATGCATAATGGAATGGAAATACAATGTGGTCTACAATTGAAAATAAATTTACAAATGTATGTAATTAGGGTTGAGTTAGATATTTTAATTTTAATATTATAAGCATCTAGACTTTGACTAGGGATGCTATATACCAGTATACCAGTTTATCGACATCACTTTATGGTGATATGATGCATCAGTATCAATTTCAATATGATAATCATAACATCCGTAAATTGTGCAAACATCATCCCATAAGTGAGTGTTTTTAACTTCCCCATAATGTATCTGACCTTACGATCTAAGTCGTAAGAGTTTCTGTTTTTTATGCTCAACCGTATTTCAGTTATATATGGAGTTCAGTTGATGTAACCAGTCCTCCTGGGTTACCAACCAGTACTTAACTTTTCCTCCACAAGCAACTGACAACTTCTCTACATAGATCAGAGTTCAGAGGTGGAGGACAAATGACTTTGGATGCATTAATAATTAATCTTCGGCCAAATTTTCATGGAAACATTATGACTTTCCAACCCTTGACCTTTAGATTAGCGCTCTACCAACTGAGCTCACGGGCGGTTTAAATCTCTGGAGTAAAAGTCTTATTGGTCAAAGACAGAGGAGGAATAGGGTGTTACAATAAAAATATTCATCTCTTCATAGTTTTCTTATTCATCATTGAACAACAAACTTATCAAAATTTTGTTGTGCATAAGTTTTTTTCATTTCTGGAAGTATCAGTTTAATGTCTTTGAGCTACAGAATTATCACGGACATTTATAAATGGTTTATATGTCCGTGGAATTATGCACCAGTGTCATTGTTTTCCTTCTTTGGTGTATTAGTTCATTTTTCTAGATGTTAGTTGATATAAATCACATACATAAATAACTTATTGTTTCGTTTTTTGTTAACTTTCATGTACACACCAGAATCTGCAAATCATTTCCATTAGAAATGTGAATCTACATTTTGACATTTATAATTGATAATTGAAAATGTTCAAAATCTTGATTGCAATATATATTTTTTATGTATCAAATTCTTATGTTGTTGCATCCCATTAAGTCCTCGATGGCTAGATTACAATGCAAATTGAAACATCAGAAGAACTCAGCATTCAATGCGTAAGTATTTATGGAGGCTCTCTTTTACGTTTTAGTTAACTGGTCGTGAAATTATAATGACCTCAAGTAGTCAAGACAAGTGGGCTCCACAGATAACCACTGCCTCACATTCAAGGTTCCTTAAATCAAGTTTCACTTTATAATAAATGATAAAAGTTTAGTAAAGTACAAAACAAATGACAGAATGCCAATAGGCAGAATTATAAAACGGTACCGTTATATATTCTGACCTTTATCAAACTATGAGAAATGTGTTATCATTCAGTGTCATTAAATATAACGTTAAATTATGAACAAACTGCACATTACTTCAGCAAAAATTGGAAATATAATAAATGAGTATAACTCATTTTCACAAGAAAAGAAAGAGAAAATCATTAATTTAAAGAAACTTACCAGATTTTGACTGAAAACTAAGAGCAGCTCTCGACATGTTTGACATCGACGCCATGATGGAATTTCTGCACGAATTTTGATCACGTGACCCATAATTCGGAGGCGGAATCTGCTTAATACCAGCGGTTTTACGCAATAAATTCGACCCCAATTTATATCTTTTCAATTCATTAACCCAATGCAATATGCATTACTAAGTGACATGGTCGAATAAATGATTTTTTGTATAGTTATTTCTCCGAGATTTTGACAGTTGTGCGTGACTTCACGTGAATACAAAGTTTACCGGCGAGATGGCTGGTCGTATCGTAGGCGTATTTCGGCGAATGTCCAGTTTGAATCACCAATTTAGGACAGGTAAATGTTGTTTAAGTTATTGTTTTGATATTTAAAAGCGCATGGTATGAAATATATTTGGCATATCTGCCTATCTTTAAATCGAGCCGAACGTTTTCAGCAGTCGCGAAATTGTGTGACAATCATAGAGGACATCACACGGTACGATACGTTACTATATACAACTACATGTCAATACGATACAGTTACTTTAATTCAAATAAAAAAACAAGAGAAAGGCGAATATTTATATTTTTAATAATTATTGAAATATTTTCTGACATTATTGTGATCAGAATTTTACAAGAATACGGTCTACGTGTTCGAAAAGGGAACATTTTAGGGTTATCAAATGCATCTTCATTCCTTTAACGATTTTAACAATCATATTTTATTTCTTGTTTAATAGCATGGGGTTAAGTGCACAAGAGAAAGCTGTATGGCACAACCAGTGCCTGACTCTTCAAAGAGAAAGAAATGTAGTGATGTGATCAAATATTAACAGCTTTGCTCACAAGCTACATTTTTAGCTAGATTTTCAGCGACTGATAGTAAATATAACCCACAAACCACAAACATAGTTTAGGGGGGTTTATAGGAGTCACTGTGACGGTTTTTCCTCTATCCAGTTCATCTCCCGAACTATTTTGACAAAACTTTACCTGAAGCATGTACATGATGTTCAGCTGTGCATATTCTTCTTTCAAGTAATATGCAGGGCTCACTCTGCATCGTCGCATATGAATTATGAATTAAGGTCGTTGTGAGGTGTGCAGTAAAGGGATAAAAGGCAAAAGTTAAAGACATTGTATATAACTAGAACTGGTGGCAGCCCGCCAGCCCGTCCTTGAAGGCTTCTAAGGTTGGGGATGTAGCTGGAAAGAATGAGTGGCGATGCACGTCTGTCCTGCAGAAAGGCAGCATGTATCACGTGGTGCGGCCACGTATGGAAAGTGTGACTGGATGAAGGAATCTGTCACCCTGGATGTCAATGAGGCCATGGGTGATCCTGTATATCATCACCAACCGGCTGTCTGACCGTCTCTGCAGTAGAGGGTCCCAGCCAAGATCAGATATCATTTGGCTGGTGCTGCTGATGGTCTTGTAGTCACCAATGTCAAACCTTGCTGCTCTACGCTGGACCGCTTCCATTTGTTTGATGTTATTACAGGTGTGAGGGTCCCAGACAGAGGAGCATACTCTATGATTGGCCTCACCAGGCTAGTATAGCACTGGGCTTTGGTGTCCCTGGAGCACCTGGCTAGGTTTCTTCGCAGGAAACTGAGTGATTTGTTTGCCTTCTTGGTTTTGTCATCCCCATGTGCGTTCCAGGAAATGTTGTCCAATAGGGTGACTCCAAGGTACTTGCCAGAATTTACTATGGCTAGGTCATGGCCATGGATGGTGTAGTTGGCCTTAATGGGGTTGCGCTTCTTGGTGAATCTGACAACTTCACACTTGGAGGGGTTGAATGACATCTGCCAATCATTCTCCCATTTCTGCAGACAGTCAAGGTCATCCTGTAGGGCGATTACATCCTGATGGGTACGGATCTTCCTGTAGAGGAGACTATCATCTGCAAAAAGGCGGGAGGTTGATGATACTTTCTCAGGGAGGTCGTTGATGTATAGGAGGAAAAGCAGAGGGCCGAGGACAGTGCCTTGAGGGACTCCGGAAGTAACAGGAAATGAAGAAGAATGGCCTTCTACAAGGACCTGTTGGCTGCGGTTGGTTAAATGAAGCTCTGGATCCACTGTAGTGTGTTCGCAGTAATGCCATAGTGGCATAGCTTCAGGAAGCGTCGCTGATGTGGCACCTTGTCGAGGGCTTTGGAGAAGTCCCAAGAGAATAGCATCTATTTGCTCTCCTTCGTCGAGTCCCGCTAAGAGGTCCTGTAGAGTGAGGATAAGTCAGCTGTCACATGAGCGTTTCTTCCGGAACCCATGTTTGAGAATCAGATAGGATGTTGTGGGTGTCAAGGTGCCTCATGACCTGGCTGTGGATGATGTGTTCCATTACCTTACAGCAGACAGATGTGAGAGAGATTGGTCGATAGTTGGCAGGAGAACTTTTGTTGCCTTTCTTGAATATGGGCGTGACTAGCGCTTGTTTCCAATCAACTGGGACTTCAACCTGGCGTAGGGAGGCCTGGAAGACTAGGGTGAGTACTGGGCATATCTCTTCTGCAAACTTTCTCAGGAAAAGCGATGGGATTCCATCTGGTCCTTGTGGGGGTTTAGGTCACGGAGCAGCTTCAGAACACCATTGCCATGAATGGTGAATGTCTTCATCTTTGGAGAAGGGGTGCCGGACATGATTGGCATGGAGGACAAATCCTCTCTTGTGAAGGCAGAGCTAAACTGGTTGTTTAGGATGGTAGACTTGGTTTGTGGGTCGCTGTATTAGACGCCATCGTTCTTCATGACGGATACTCCGCTGCTGTCACATCTTCTGCTGTTGATGAAGGAGTTGAGCCTCTTAGGGTTTTTGTCAGTGTCTGATGTGACCATGTCGTTCACATACCGGTTGTGGGCCAGTTTAGTCTCATACTGTATTTCTTTCTGGAGCTGCTTGTAGTTTTGGATGTCTTGTTCATCCCCGCTTCATTTGGCTTTACGGTAGGCCCATTTCTTCTTTCTAGAGAGCCGCTTGATCTTGCGGGTGATCCAAGGCTCGCTGTGACGAGATGACAACATCTTTGAGGGAACGTTGGAGTCAATGGCTTCTTTGCAGAAGGTGCTGAATGTGCTCCAGAGTATGTTTATGTCAGTGTCCGGGGTGTTTTCAAGTGTGAACTTGTCAGAGAATGTGTGCACAAGTGATTTAATGTTTTCGATATTACCCTGTTTCCACAGGTGTATCTTCCTTTGTGGTTACTTCTTTCTAGGTGCGAGTACCTTTGCCTCAACAAAAACAATGTCGTGATCGCTCAATCCGGGCATCAGCTTGCACTCTTATATCCGCTTCATCTCCCGAACTGCTCAAAACTATCAGAAACATCCAGATGATGTTGAGTTGCTCATATTGCTACAGTGTTCATGTTCAACAATTTTTGATAGAGTTGCAGCCCTTTGATTATTTTGGTGCTTCATCTCTCGAACCCCTCATTGAATTTTGATGAAACTTTAGAGGAAGCTATTTGTAAATTGTACTAGTTTTAGTAATTTATAGGCTATCAGTCGCTTATAGGTTCAATGGACTGGATGTCTTTTGATGTATTAATATTATGTTTTTGTAATTTATGTGTATGCATGTCACTGAAATAATCAATTTACTGACATGCTAACTTAAAATATTAATGTCTGTTTTACTATGACATGTATGATGATGATGATACAAAATTGTCTCCCTAATACTGACATAACCAATGTTGTGATAAGAACCCATGTGGGTGTATGAATCACATTTAGTGATGCCTCGAGTTGTCACTGCTTTAGTTGATGGTTTGGCGACAGAATTCTTGCTTATTGCTAGGATACTATGTAGAAGGTCAAAGGTTTGCTTCACACACATGTATTATTTGCAAACTAAGTGCCTGTTAGTATCACTTTTGAAAATACATTGATTGTATGATTTACACTTCTATGCAACATTTCAGATGTTGGGTTCAGGAACTTCTCCACTTCAAATATCATGAGCTATGGTGAGTTAAATCTTATTTACTGTTCACTATTAATGTATTTACTTATTTAATATACATGTGTCTGGTGAACTCCTTTACTATTGCGTTGATTTTATAAAACGTCTTCTATCATTTTCACATATTTTATTGTAATGATATAATACATAATTATATGTTTTTGTAAATTTCTCTAATATCATCAATTATAACTTCATGTATTTGACATCTTTAATGCAGGCAAATACCTTACATGTAATGTTCAAGATGGAATTGCCGTTGTCAAGTTTGATGAAAAAGATGCAAAGGTGCGTTTTATTTTATAAATCTCGGTAGTTGTTTTTATATATTGCTGATAGTATTAGTAACATATCAATATGCATATTCTGCAGAAGTTCTACATGGATTGGCAAACATCAAACCCATGGGTTATAACTTTATTTGATTTTACATAATTAATATTTGCAGAATCTGTTGCATACAAAATGTACATCAATCTATTACATGGAATAAAATGACTTATTGGGTAACCATGCTGTCAATTGAGAGAAAAAACCTTGAACAAAAGCTAAACTTTTAGTACAGCAGAATTGAAAAATGTTCAGGAAATCTTTGACCACATCTAGAATATCTCGTTTGTCAAATCTCTCTTGGAGATTATTTGTGTTGTGTGTTATGGTTGTATGCATTGTTCATATCAAAAACTAGTTATTTTCTCATTCATTGTTTGCATCTATATATTTTAGGTCAATACACTTAATAGAGGAACAATGGGCGAGTTTAGGGAGATCTATCAAGAAATCAGTGGCAATTCTGAAGTAAAAGGAGTTGTTGTTATTTCTGGAAAACCGGATTGTTTCATTGCTGGAGCTGATGTTAGGTAATGAGTTCTAAATTGTTGCTATAAACCAGGGATGTGAGCAACGATTCAAATATTTGTTCATACATCCAAATATTTGAATACTGAATCAGCATTCGGATATTCGATATAAAATATGAATGTTCAATATAAAAGCTGAATGCATGAGTTATAGATTTCAATGGTCTGGTCATCATCCTATTGAATGACATGTTACACCTGAAAATTATATCTACATATATGTTAATACATGTCATGTTGTATATTAGGGGACCAAGAAAGAAATAACAGTCTAGTGATGACACTGACCCCATTATTAATCAAGTAATCGCAGTTATTTTACATATACATATGATTTTGATGCTTTCGTATTATAAGACAGACATAGATATTTTGATTTTACTTTCATTCTCATACAGATTGCAATAAGCTACACAGATGTTAGCAGAGCTTTCCCCAAAGTCAAAGATAGACTATGCTATGTATATATGCAAGATGAAATGGTTATCATACACAAATGGTTGATGTTGTCTTTTACTCGATGAAAGTCAACTATTTGAATATTTTGTGTTGAATGACAATGTTGATATCTCTACTATAAATGCATTTCTTAATGTTACATTGTCTGAAATATCGATATACGATGAACCAATGAATGATATATTTCATGTTTTTTAAGGTACAAAATTTTCATGGTTGTTGGCATGTAGCATGGTTATGCATTTTCCAAAAGGTTAAATCTAGAAATTATAAAAATGTGTTCCTTCACAAAAATTGTTACCAATCGATGATTTACAGCGGTGTATTGTCCTGAAAATCTTTTCTCTAAAACACCTTAAGAATCTTGTAAGTGGGAGAGATGTGTAGTATAATCTCTTTTGCCAACTCAACTAATGTTTCAATTTTCAGTATGATTGCTGGATGTAAATCACAAGCTGAAGCTAGTGAGTTAGCCAGAAATGGTCAAACTATGTTTAAGGATCTAGAAGCTTTGAAGACACCTGTTGTTGCTGCTATTAGTGGGAGTTGTCTTGGTGGTGGACTAGAGGTATGTATATAGACATATCACTATGTGTTCAGCAAAAATAGGAAGAAACTTTGGTCCTGGATGCTGTCTTAATAAACCTGTCAGTTGATTTTGGTATCTTGAGCCTGCATAAAATATGACTTGATGGTAGCCAACTCTCTTGCCACTATTAACCAAAGCTTCTTGTGGAGTATTTGAAACAATAAGATAAATAAAACTAGTTTATTTAATAGGTAGTTAATATTTATTGAGTTCAGGTCTTTTACATCTATTTTTTTACCACATTTTAGAAAATATAAGTCAATATATTTCAGGGGTCCATTTTGTATCTTCTGTATAATAATTATAAACATACATAATGGTGCTCTAACTTCAGACTGCTCTGGCCTGTCACTATAGAATTGCTGTGAACAGTAAGAAGACATCACTTGGAGTACCAGAAGTAATGCTTGGATTGTTGCCAGGTGCAGGTGGTACTCAGAGACTGCTCAAACTTGTAAGTTTGTAAAATATCTCAGGATTTCAATTTATAGTGGTGTCAGTTCCGAGTTGCTTAAATTTCACTTTTAACGTACAGTTTTAGAAGGAAAGTGTTTGTGGTGGAAAACATTATGTAATTTGACATCTTTACCCTTTGCATTGATAGGATACATAAAATGCTTAACATACATTCTTTTTTCTGTTGTTATGCATGTTGCACAATAGTCAGTTTTAACTTACGTATGTAACATTAATGTGCAACAAAATTACACCAAGTTTTAAGTGCCGTTTGTTGTTATATAAAGTTTTCATTCCTGGGAGGGAATTATATGTTGAAATTGCTTGGAAGGAATTCAAATGTCATTCAAATGAGGAAGTTGCTGAATAGAGATGCTGTTGTGGGAAAGAATAATTTGTAACTTGAAATAATTTGTCCTGCTATGCTTGTTACAGTTGCCTTATCAAACTGCTATGCCTATGATGCTGACAGGAAAGACGTATGATGCCAAGAGAGCAAAAAAGATCGGACTTGTAGATGCGGTTATGGAACCAATTGGTAAGTTTGCTACACAAATTTTATTTCCTGAAAACAAGGTTTTTGTAGCTTTTAATTGTCTGATTTATGTCTTGTCCATCCGTACGTATGTCCTGAACATCTGTCAGTAAGTCTTGAACATCTTGTGGCATGCTGAGCTCCTTTATTACTTGACCTACAGTCACCAAACTCCACACAAATGTTTATTAAGATGAGAAGTTTTGCACCTGTCTTTTGATTTTGCGCAAGAGTTATGGCCCTTGAATTGTGAAAAAAGTGTGGGGCATCTGTTTTCTATGGACACAATTCTAGTTAGAATTATATTATATATACGAAATGCAGACTCGTAGTATGAGGGGCACAGTTTTTAGATTTTGTAACAGAAAAGAGTTTGCATATTATGCTTGTGTCATGGAAATTTCATAGGAACTGTTAGTGGCTGTTTACTTGAAGTTGCATCCCTTGCACATTATTATAAGTTGAGAACTATTCTCATTTATTGTATTATTTTTTTGTTAGGTGAAGGTTTAAAAAGTGCTTCTGACAACACAATGGCAGAACTAGAAAGGACAGCTATTCTTACTGCAAAGTATGTATACCCTTTGTGTTGTTGTATGTTTATTTATCAAGTATTTTTAAAAGATTTATTAACTTTACTGTGGGAAAAGCAGTGATTAAAGGTCACAGTTTAACTTTCAGGTTCATGTAAAAAGTTCATATTTGAATGCGTAAAAAAATCTGTTCTTTTATTGAGATAATTATAAAATTAACAAAAAGTCTATTATAATTATCTGCTTTATTTATAGAGGTCTGGCTGATGGATCTGTAAAAAAGCCTTCACGTGCAAAGAAAGGCATGAACAGTAAGTAATAGCATTCAAATAAATTTGCAAATACAATGAATCAATTATGACCTTATATTCCATGTACAGTAAAAACTCACTTAAAGACCCCCTCAATAATAAAACCACCTCAAAATAAAGAACACACTTTTCAAGTCCATTTTCCCTTATTTGCTCTTTATTCAACCTCGATATTAAGACCACCTCAATAATAAGACCAGTTTTCAAGGGTCCCAATGGTGGTCTTATTATTGAGGTTTTACTGTATATTGAAACCAAATTGTTGTTTCCCATACATTTTTGGGAGAGTTTTAACTGTAGATCATTGTCCTTAGAGGTATTTTACTACCTTTCATGCATGATTTTTATTATGCTGATGTCATAATCTACTCAATATCTAGATACATGTTAGCTCTGATTGTACTGGGCTTTTCGTCGATAAATTAGAAAAAAGTTTTGTAGTCATCGAAGCAATTTACCTGACCATGGAATGGTCTGTATTGCAGACATTTATTCTTCATGTTCTAATTACAGAATACATTGACATGTTTGCCAGCTCTGCTATAGGAAATTTGTTTTGGGAGAAAGGTGTCAAAGCTCCGGTTATGAAACAGACTAAAGGGAAATATCCAGCACCTTTAAAAATTGTAGAAGTAAGTTTTTATGTTGACCATTGCTATTAACAATTTAGGAGCATCATATGTGTAATACCTTGACACAGCAATTCAACTTAAGATAGTTTTGTTGTCTGTATTGCTGATTTTGCTTTCATGGACTTGTATTTGATGTGTTTGACCAAGGTCTCAAATGCTGATTTTGCTTTCATGGACTTGTATTTGATGTTTTTGAACAAGGTCTCAAATGCTGATTTTGCTTTCATGGACTTGTATTTGATGTGTTTGAACAAGATCTCAAATGCTGATTTTGCTTTCATGGACTTGTATTTGATGTGTTTGAACAAGGTCTCAAATGCTGATTTTGCTTTCATGGACTTGTATTTGATGTGTTTGAACAAGGTCTCAAATGCTGATTTTGCTTTCATTGATTTGTATTTGATGTGTTTGAACAAGGTCTCAAATGCTGATTTTGCTTTCATGGACTTGTATTTGATGTGTTTGAACAAGGTCTCAAATGCTGATTTTGCTTTCATGGATTTGTATTTGATGTGTTTGAACAAGGTCTCAAATGCTGATTTTGCTTTCATGGACTTGTATTTGATGTGTTTGAACAAGATCTCAAATGCTGATTTTGCTTTCATGGATTTGTATTTGATGTGTTTGAACAAGGTCTCAAATGCTGATTTTGCTTTCATGGACTTGTATTTGATGTGTTTGAACAAGATCTCAAATGCTGATTTTGCTTTCATGGATTTGTATTTGATGTGTTTGAACAAGGTCTCAAATGCTGGTTTTGCTTTCATGGACTTGTATTTGATGTGTTTGAACAAGGTCTCAAATGCTGATTTTGCTTTCATGGACTTGTATTTGATGTGTTTGAACAAGGTCTCAAATGCTGATTTTGCTTTCATGGACTTGTATTTGATGTGTTTGAACAAGGTCTCAAATGCTGATTTTGCTTTCATGGACTTGTATTTGATGTGTTTGAACAAGGTCTCAAATGCTGATTTTGCTTTCATGGACTTGTATTTGATGTGTTTGAACAAGGTCTCAAATGCTGGTTTTGCTTTCATGGACTTGTATTTGATGTGTTTGAACAAGGTCTCAAATGCTGGTTTTGCTTTCATGGACTTGTATTTGATGTGTTTGAACAAGGTCTCAAATGCTGATTTTGCTTTCATGGACTTGTATTTGATGTGTTTGAACAAGGTCTCAAATGCTGATTTTGCTTTCATGGACTTGTATTTGATGTGTTTGAACAAGGTCTCAAATGCTGATTTTGCTTTCATGGACTTGTATTTGATGTTTTTGAACAAGGTCTCAAATGCTGATTTTGCTTTTAGGTCGCAAAATTAGGAGCAAAAGAAGGAGCTGAAAAGGGGTATGAAGCAGAAGCAAAAGTAAGTACACATTTAAAGAATATGTTTGGTTGATAATGCAAGAACTTTGTAAAGTAACTCTATTACAAAATTCATGTTCTTATCTTTTTGCTGACATTTTCTTACCCTATTTGTATGATTATACAATTCATGTGAATACTTATTTTTCCTGTGTGTGCATGTCAATGAATGGTTTTAAGGTTTTGTACAGGTAAGCGATGCAAAAAACAAAGTCAAGAAAGGATTATGTTATAAATCTGCTGATCTTTTGGTTTTATGTTTGTAGGCTTTTGGAGAACTAGCTATGACCAAGGAAAGTCAAGCGTTGATAGGTTTATTCCATGGTCAAACTGCTTGTAAAAAAAATCGATTTGGTAAACCCGAAAAAGAAGTACAGTAAGTGAATTATACTGTTACGATCTTATTATACGCCAGTTTGAAGAACGGGCCGTATTATGGGAACACCCGTGGCAGGCGGGCGGCGTCCACATGTCCGCTCTCTAAGTCAAACAGTTTTCATCCGATCTTTACCAAACTTGGTGAAAATGTTTGTGGGCATAATATCTTGGCCAAGTTAGATAACCAGACACATCGCCCCCAGGCATTTCGGAATTAGGGCCCTTGAATTATCCAAAATTGGCCAAATAAGCCTTGTCCGCTCTCTAAGTCAAAGAGTTTTCATCGGATCTTTACTAAATTTGGTGAAAATGTGTGTGGGCAGAATACATCAGCCTAGTTTGATAACCAGCCATATCGCTCAAGTCACTTGGGAGTTATCACCCTTTAATTTTAGAAATTACCTAAAATTTGTCTTGTTTTAGCTCTGACTTATGACGGGCGTATTTTGTGACAGTTTGCCACTCTTGTATTGACTTTGGATTGATATAATCAATTGATAATACATGTACAAGAAATTTGTTACTTCTAGTTGTTATGAAGCAATTTAAACAACCACTTATTGCTCTTGCATCTTCTTTCAAGATGAATGAATCAGTTATTTGTAAGTTCAGTTTGAAGCTGTTCATCTTTTTAGCTACTTCAAACAGCTGCTTATACAATGTTACTTATTATGTACATTTTCTTTGTTGCGAAACAATGTAAACTGTTTTTTTATCTGGTCATGATGTAGGAAGTAGTTGTGTTTGTGAAGAATTTTGTTTGAATTTATTTATAGAACTCTTGGTATGTTGGGAGCTGGATTAATGGGAGCTGGTATAGCACAAGTATCAATAGATAAAGGTATGAATGTGATATTGAAGGATGTAACACAAGGAGGTCTGGCACGGGGAGAAGAACAAATAACTAAAGGTCTTGACACAAAAGTGAAGAGAAAGAAAATAACAAGGTAATACAATAATGATTCTAAGCTTTTAGTGGAAAATAAGATTACAACTGTTATTATTTCCTTAGCAAGTGATAAATGTTATTTAAAAAAACAATATGAATAATGTTATAAGTTACGAACTAATAAGCATAGCTTTATAATACAACGAAAACATACATTGTATTTGCATTTTTTGTAGTTAAATCTATAAGATCTAATAAAGTGGCTAACACTTCTGTGTCATATTATCACTTACTATCCTGATCTAATTTTAACTTAGTAGAATGATGTATAACCTGTTATAAAATAAAATAAAAAAGTACAAACATATATTAAGTTGTTGTCTATTTTTACTGAATGTTTCAGTTTTGAGAAGGATAAAATACTGACGCATTTAGACCCAACTACATCTTATGAACATTTCCAAAAATGTGACATCATTGTTGAAGCTGTATTTGAAGATATGAATATCAAACATAAAGTAGTGAAAGAAGTTGAGCAGGTAAAGTAATCTTGACTATGACCTTTTTGATTAGCTTTATATTAATGAGACCAGACTGATAGATTTATCACTGAATCAGTTTTGTAAGGTGCCATGTTTTTGGTTGCTAAAATTGATTTACTAGCTAGGTGTTGTAGCTGAATAATGTGTATTTAAGGGTATAACACTGACCAAAAACAGTACAAATGTAATTGAACTAGAGACCAATTTTTCTTGCTTCATTATTGCTTATGAGTAATAAATCATGTTTGCGAATTAAAGTAGAATTATTTCTTTATTATGTATCTAACCGATGCGCGTATTTTTTAGTTTAGATTTATCACTGAATCATTTTTGTAAGGTGCCATATAGTAAGTTGCTAAAATTGATTTACTAGCTAGGTGCTGTAGCTGAATAACATGTATTTATGGGTATAACTTAACACTTTTTTTCTCTATTTACAGAAAATTCCTCCCCATTGCATATTTGCCTCCAATACTTCAGCTTTACCCATCACACAGATCGCACAAGCTAGCATTAGACCTGACAAGGTATTGTATGATTTATTTTCCAATTTATTTAAAAGAATAAAAGTAATTGAAAATGCCAAGTTCAGTAATAATTTCCTTCCCAGACCTTCTTAATATGAATATAAAATGTACATATATATTTTAAAATATGTTGTGTAGCCTGTTAATGTATTTATCATATTTGTTTCATTTTCTATGGTCCAACATTGGTGAGCATGTATTTGTCACTTTTTCAATCACTTTCCTTGTCCAAACCATTATGTTACGTCTAGTCATTGTGCACTTTTCTCCCTTTAACTCTATTCATGAGTATAATCAAGGAAGCTACTTGTCTGCAGTAACTCTTCAAAAGTTTTGAAGGGATTTCAATGAAAATGTGAATCTCCAAAGACGGCAATAAAAGGAAGTGCAGAGCTTTCGCCCATCAGTCACACTTGACTATCTATGTTACCATTTGCTGCATGTGAAAACTTGACATGACACTATCTGGGAGCATCCATCAGTTCATTTCTTTACCTTATTTTATACCTTAGTACTGCTTGAAGGATTTAATAACTACATGTAGTCTATAAGTTTTCATCTGAATAAAAACGGACTTAGGCTGTTAATACAAATGTATATGCAATGTTATATTAATAGGGATGTAAGTATACACATATAGGAGTAGTTTATCTGTCCCATCTATGCAGTATTGTAGTAAATGGTTTTCATCATTTCCTATATTTCAGTTTATCGGTATGCATTATTTCTCTCCTGTTGACAAGATGCAATTGTTGGAGATTATTACAACAGATAAAACATCGAAAGACACTGCTGGTTAGTTTTTGTATGTTGCTGTAGTTTTCAGTGATAAGAAACAAATGCAATTGTGGTATATATAACAGCTATGTTTATAATATCAGGTGATTCAGAATCTTAAAATCTAGCTGTACTAGAGGTATTAAAAGTGTAATACTTATAAAGAACACCTTTATAAAAATGAATCTTGCCTTTTACTGAAAATCATTTTTATCCCAGAAAAAAAATGAATTTATAACAATTGAATATATATAAATTTTACAAACAATCCAGTTGTACGACATTATGTTTTTGTATCTGTAACAAGTAAAGTAATATTTAGACACGTTTATATATCAAATGAGTTTTTTAATTTGATTTTTAGTGATTTTAGATATGTTTAAAAAAAGGGGAGGTAATAACTTTAGACATCACAATTGCAGTATGTTGCAATAGTTGGTATGGATAGTTATTGCAGGCTGTCAAGCAGTCCTTATTTTTCCAACTTTTTCCTTATTTTTTATTTCTTCCTATTGTTTGGTCCAAAATTCCTGAAATTTCCTACTTTTTGGGTTCAAATTGTGTACTTCACGATCCTTATATTAATAGTTAGAAAATGGTAGTATATTTGTGGCATCTTTTCAATTGGGAGTGCATAGAAGACTTGAATCAGCTTGTGAGACTGTACAGACTGGGGGGTGCAGACTGTGGGCCTGTGGCTGCTTACTTAGTGATCACGCCAAGGTGAAAGATGTACAAGAGTCAAAAGACCTGTCTATGCAGTCTCGTCAAGATGTATTTTAGTTAGCAATTTATGTCTGTGAGCAATGCAAAGTTCTGCACAAACGTATGTAAAAACTCCCACTTTTTTAGTACAAATTCCTTATTTCTCCTACTTTTTTCCTACTTTTTGGTAAATTTTATTCCTACTTTTTGAAAGAAGTTCACTTGACAGCCTGTATTATTGTTCGTTTTTATCAGTTGAATATTTGCATTTTTAATGGCACTAATTAAATTGCTGGTTCTTTATATTGTAGCTGCGGCTGTGTCTGTTGGCCTGAAACAAGGCAAGGTTGTGATTGTTGTGAAAGATGGTCCAGGCTTCTATACTACCAGAATATTAGCACCAACACTATCTGAGGCTGTCAGATGTTTACAGGTTTGTAAGACTTGTTAAATTGAACATATACTTAATTCCAATCATATCAGTTTTCTTCTTGTATACCATTTTACATTGTAAGGAAACATTTTATCGAATTGGAAATTGTGTGATGAAATTTGTTAAATGAAAGTTCATAAGACTGATACCTTTTAGGGAATAAATATACAAATAAATATACAAATATTGGACACTTAAAGATGTATCTGGCTCATCTGAACATAAAATGTTTGAATTGGCTTCATCCAGTATTGTTGCTACATTAGCTGAAACATCTCTAATAAGAACCATTGCAATGAATAGCCAATTGAAAATATCTTTTTTTATCATACATGTATTACTAACAGACAAAACTTGTAAAAAAGCCTGATTGTTAAAAAACTGGATTTTTTTTTTAAATTTATTATGTACAAGCATCTTTCTTCAACAAATACGAATCAACATTACCGGTAGTTTATTGTTTGTTAATGCATATTAATTGATGTTTTAACTACAGGAATTAAATTTTTCATGTTTGTTAAGGTAAACAAATGAACAAAAAATGAGCATAATATTACTTTAACTTTATTGGATCATTATATTTCTAAGTACATTTAATTTTGGTTATTTGTTTGATGATGTTATCATATGTCCTTAGACTAAGCATTCTGTTATACGTTTTTGTATTGAAGGAAGGTGTTTCGCCTAAAAAGCTTGATACACTGACCCGAGAGTTTGGTTGGCCAGTTGGTGTTGCTACTCTAGCTGATGAAGTTGGTATTGATGTAGCATCCCATGTTGCTGAAGATCTTGGCAAGGCTTTTGGTGCAAGGTTTGCTGGTGGAAATGTTAATGTTCTCAAAGATATGGTTGATGCTGGATTTCTAGGTGAGTTTCAATGTGTTTAGTCCATTCACAGTTTGATCATAAACATCTTACTGACATCAGTGGTATTGTTATTATTAGTCATACCATTGAGATGTTAATATACATTCAATAAAATGTAACATTTATGGGTAAATAATTCATTTGCTGAATGTATTTATTACGGTTCCAAATAGTTCCCTTGGAGACCTATTGTTTGTCTGGATTTTCAAATCACTTGGTGCAAATGTTTGTCAATTATGAGACGATATGAAGCACAAAACTTTCAACCATGTTGGTTCAGGTCAAAGTTATTCAGTAAAAGAGAAATTTACAGTATTTTGTTACCACTCGGTTACATGTAAGTCCATGGAAGGATTTTCTTATGACATGGTGCAAAGGTTTATCATTATGAGACAATTGTGCTGAACTTAACTTTCTGCCTTGTTTGTTCAAGGTCAAGACTGTACAGTAAAGCATAATGACTGGATATGTCTTTGAATTTCTTGTTGGTTTAGTCTATCACTGATTATTTTCTTTTCTTTTTTCTCAGGCCGAAAAGCAGGAAAGGGTGTTTACTTGTATGATAAAGGTTCCAAAAAGAAGCCTGAAAATGATGAAGCCAAAGTTATTCTTGAAAAATACAAGTTGGAGCCAAAACCAGGGTTAGTTTAATAGATGAAGAAATAAGCTGTGATATCACATAACTTGCGCTCCAGGAGTGGCATAAAGCAGTGACATAAATATCATATGTAACTAGTTACATAAATAGCCAAATCACAGCACTATTTAAAGTCTATTTAAAGATTGAAAACAATCTATTTATGGTGTTATGTGATAAATAGAATCTTACATGAGTGCTTATTTGATATTGTTTTTATGAAACTCGTCGACTGAAACGAATATGACGCTTGGCAGTGCCTCGCGTCATATTCAGTCGACTCGTTTCATAAAAACAATATCAAATAAGCACTCATGTAAGATCCTCTATGTATATTCTGTTGTTTGTTTTTGCATTTCTTTGCATTCTGTTTAACATTAAACATACATTTTTCTTAAGTTAATTCAAATATAAAGGAGGAAGACATCTTTCAAAATATTGTTATCATTATGTCTCCCCCCATATACATTGTAATGGGGGAAGACATTGTCCATCGGTCTTGTTTGTTTGTCCGTCTGTCTTTCTGTCACACATCGTGTCTGCTCCATAACTTTTGAACTGTGTGAAGGATTTTGAAGTGACTTGCCACAAATGATGTGCAGAACGCACGTTTCTGCCGGCTCAGTTGAGGGTCATGGTCAGACTTAGAGGTCAAGGTCAAATGGTTATAGTTCTTGTCCGCTCCATATCTCTTGAAGTCCTTGAAGGATTTTGAAATAATTTAGCACAAATGTTCATGATATCAACGAAGTGTAGAGCACATGTTTCAACCAGCTTATTTCAAGGTCACACTGATCATAGGTCACAAGTTTGCTCCATGTAAAACTACATTATTTCAATTGACTTCCATACCCATATTAGTTCAACATCCTGTATCAGTAGTACCATTACTGACAAACTACCATGAGGATGACATGTTCTTGTTCCAAAAACAGTCATCTAGTTTCCTTGTTGTTCTAGATTTAAGCTTGTAATGAAGCATTTTATTTTGAATATTTGACATTGTAGAGTTCATTAAAATACAATATGACAAGATATTGAGTTAAAATCTAATGTACTGATTGTGATGATGTTATGTGTTTACAGTTGTACAGATGAAGATATTCAGTTCAGATTAGCTTCTAGATTCATTAATGAAGCTGTTCTGTGCTTACAGGAAGGCATTCTGGAAAATCCTGTAAGTCTAATTGGATAGTATTATTGTTCATTATTCCTTGACTATTATGACTAAGTATAATGATAACATAAATCATTCATTGCTTTAAAACTGAATTTTATTTTGAAACAAGTACTTAAAACATACTATTTGAATAGGAATAAGTATGAATCATTCATCTTTTCATGTATTAATTTCTTTGCATATACATGTATATTTCAAGTCCAATTAAAATCTTCGTATTCCAGACTTGATTCTTCAAATATTTGTGTTGTCAAAAATTGATCATCATTGTATGTTCTTATTTTTTTGCCCTAATTTGGAGAAGATGGGAATGTATTGTTTTGCTCCTGTTGTTAAGTCTGATTGTTGATCTGATCAGTAGCTGTAGAATGCTTTAACCTACAGCAGTTTAAAGAATGGATGTCCATTGTAAGAAGATGACCCATACTGATAAATTCCAGAGACTGAGGGACTGTTTCCTATCAATGAATGGAGAATTCTTGGGCCTATCACCATCAGTAGACCCCCTCGTATTTGTGGGAGAGGTTATTAATGTAAAGGTTAGGGTTGCAAGACTGAATAGTGGTTTTGATCAGTAACATTAGAACTCTAGGTTTGGGCTTGTGTTTTAGAAAAAGCACTTGTTAAAACTGAACCTGAATTAATTCATGGATTCAAGAATGATTATATTGCATTTACAGTTGGAAGGCGATATTGGTGCAGTCTTTGGTCTCGGATTTCCACCATTCCTTGGAGGTATTATATTTATGTTTAATGTACAAAATTCATGATAGCCGTTTACAGTACTAATCTGTAATTGTAATTAATCATTTCAAGTGATTAGGAGTAGGATGAATTAAGTATTAAGTTAAGCTTGCATTTGAATTCCCTATTGTAATGGGATATGTTTTTTGGTTGGCAAGATTTTAAGTTATTTAGTGGCATTTGATTATTTTCAAGACTATGATATTGTTTAAAGAAATGTGCAGGTTTCTCAAGTAATGCTTAAGAAGTACAGATACTAAAATTGGTGCCATTTTTCTGCATAACAAAGCTGTAAACTTAATTATATTGCTTCATTTTCAGGTCCATTCCGTTACATAGATTTACATGGTGCACAACAGCTTGTTGATAGAATGTTGAAATTCAAGAATTGGTATGGAGATGAGTTCACACCATGTCAATTGTTAATGGATCATGCTAAAGATCCAAGCAAAAAGTTCCATAGTTAAAAAACTGTCTAATAGACATTAAAGTATATATATGCAGAAATGTGACCAAATATGTACATGTTGAAGACAATTGGGAATATAGTACAGTCATAATATAATGAACCATGAACCTGTGATCAAATTGCTTAGATACATCCCTCTCACTGAAGGAAAGTGTGGATCTAGTTAATATTATACACCAAAAGTGTGGTTAATATAAAATATGTATTCTTATTTCTGACCTCTTTTCTTTGTGAAATTTATATGTTAGTTTTCTATATTTTTGGTTTGTCTCATGTTGTGTAATCAAGTACACCTTTATCTGAACTGTTTATCTGGATATTTTGGCTTACTAAATCAATGTTTGTAGATATGTGTTCATTAATTAGATATCACTGTTATGGCTGATTTGCTGGATATTTATTAATTTACATGTACTTTATTATTCATTTCAATATTCCACAACATTTTGCTATCAATGTTTCCCTTCAATGAAACATACTGTTGCCTTTTGTTTCAAGGTCTTTGGATATTGGGGCATACATTTCTATGTGTACCCTCACTGTTCATTTGCCAAGTTCATATCCATGTTCCATAGACATAAGGCATGTTGCATCTTTATCAGCTTTATTAATTGAATATACTGCCAGTCGGGTGTGAATGAATATGCTGGCTTATTTCGACTTGTTTGTTACTGGATTTATGACTTGTTTCTGTCTGTACATGATGAATCACAGATTCAATGTGCTGTTTCAATAAATGTCTGCATGTTTGTTTAACATCGTGCCATACACTGCTTTATGACAGTGTTTAACATGATTCTTTATCTCATGAAGGAAAGTATGTATATATTCTGTTCCTGTGATGTCTAAAAATAAATAATTTATAATTATTTGCTTGTTCTGTCTTGCCATATTCCCTGCAAGGTAGACATAATAATCTAGAGGACTAGAGCTGAATTTTTAATCTGGATTTTGTGGGTTCTAAATTTTGCCATGGGCAAGATTCTTCTTCAGTCCCCTTATGATCGGCAAGGCCATTCCTTGCTTCTCTGTTCCCTTAAGTGTGTACCCTTGAACCTCCTTGAGTGCCTTGTTTTATGGACTTGTTTTCCCAGAGGTCTGTGTGGGAAGGCGCTGTAGCAACTTATTCTCTCTCCTTCACTATCCCTGAATTAGATGCGAGTACTTGTTACTAACACAGAAATCAATCATGGAGCGTAACTAGAACTTGTGTCGACTTGATACAAGATAAATAAGTTTTAAACCTCTTTGTACTGATGGATGTTGATGTATCCTCGCAAATTGATGCAACATACAGGTTTGTGCTGAGTGTGTTTTTAAAACGACTAGCATACATGTATAGTTGGACATGAATGAAGACATGTTTCCTAACCAAAGATTCCTGTGTTAAATGAGCGATTCAGAAAGAAAAGTGTTATACGATGGAACTGTTTTTGTATATGTATACATGCTGATTAAAGAATTTGAACATTCAGAATAGCTTGAATATATTTCTGCTGATTTAGATGCATGATACAACTTGTATTTTATAAAAATAGTATATTTCATAAAGTTAATACCTTTGACCATTAGAGGAAGATATGGAAATTATTACACTAGTTAAACAAATGTGTGTAACTATGTTGTCATAATGTTCTGAGAGTAGGAGCATTTGTCTCTACACCACAAACTGAAATTGAAAAGTCCATTGTTGGACTTGTCATGTTTACTGCATATACTCGTATGTATCGAGTGAAAATCGGGGAGTTTTCTATGAATTATAAATGTGACTGCTTTGATTACCTGCCCATTGAGGAATGGAGGGATAGTGATCGAGGAGTAGAGCTCCTGATACAG
Organism: Mactromeris polynyma; assembly: GCA_032209605.1. Taxonomy (NCBI): domain Eukaryota; kingdom Metazoa; phylum Mollusca; class Bivalvia; order Venerida; family Mactridae; genus Mactromeris; species Mactromeris polynyma. The sequence goes on from JASFXZ010000001.1 coordinate 7,170,120, forward strand.
TTTTCACAAGTCTGAATCATGCTTTGGGCAAGGTTGGTCCATGAACTTCACAGTCCCTGAGTTTGGTACACGTACCGATTAGTATCACAGGAGGGTGATTGGTGTAAGTTTTGAACTGGTTTTGCAATTTATGTAAAATAAGTAAGTTTAAGCTTATCCACTGAGTCAGGGTCATTGCCTGGGAGAATATTGGTGGAACAGGTCCATTGTATCGTTCTACTTCCTCAGCAGTCAACTATGACCGGGAGGCACTTGTCATGACAACAAATGAAGTATACTATGTAACCTTCACTAGATATGTTGAGAAATAGTGATATAGTTAATTGTATACTCTAGTTGAAAACTGTATTCATTGTTTTTCTTGAAATAGTTAAACAATCAAATGTGAAATAATTGTTACTGATAAATTTATAGTTGTTTGATCTATGTCATGCTCAATAATTTAGTGGAGTTTAACCCCAAAATAAATAAAAACAGCTGAAGGAAAAATGCAGTTAGAAGAAGCAGTCGAGAGTTTCCAGACCCTTTTATCCAAGTTAGGACAAAATGATGTAGAACAATTCTTACTCTGGACGAAAGATACAGTAAATGGTGAGTATGCTTGCGCGTTTCTGGTGTGTAATGGGTTTTCGCGATGCAACACACGTGATAAAAATGTTCATGCGTATTCATAAGCGGTTCTCTTGACAAATGACTCTATTTACTATTCATTCCCACTTAATTGTTTTGTTCGAAATATTGAATTAAAAATCTAGGGGGGGAAGTGCGCCCGATGTGGGGCTCTTACCAGCCCTGCGTTCAGTTACGGCTATCAGTACTATCGTTTCATAACGTTTTGCAATTTGGTTCCCGTGTGCAGCCAATGTGCTATGGTGGGCAAGGGATAAAATACAAAACGTTCGCCACTGATAGCCGTAACTGAACGCAGGGCAGTATCTGCCAAAATCGGGACCGTTCGGCCCCTAAACATTTCGACGCCTAGTAAATCCGTTAGACAATTCGTACCCTGATTTGAAGACACTTCGACCCCTATATGGATAAGTGTATGATATTGAGGAGGAACTCTACCTATTCTTCTTTCTATTCATATTATTGTTATTACATACATCATTATCCTTTTATCACACACCTTTTGATAACTACAATCAAGTTGACAGCGTAAACAAAATTAATTCAGAAAAAAACCAGTTAATTTCACCACCTATTAAAATGCGTCCATTACCACAGAACACATGACATTTATCAGTTAGCAAGGATAGTAATGTGTTCACGGAAGTGGGCAACTATTCAACATAAGACTTAAAACTACAAAAAGACCAATAAAAGCAATAAACCTTATTTACATAATAAGAATATAAAAATACTTTATCACAAACAAAATGTCTATCATCCATAAAACATAACTGTATTATACATAAATCAGGGGTCAAAACATCAAATACAAATCAGGGGTCGCGATGTTTTAAGGGCTGAAGTGTCAGGGATCATAATGTCTTAGGGGTCGAAGTGTCTAGGAGCCCTCGAACCCACGACCCCCTAAGGACTGTATGGCGCTCTACCGACTGAGCTAAATGGACGACCTTCTAACTCTACATCAATTCACTCATCCGCCTTCAAACACTGCTGCCGAAATTGAATTAAATAATTGACCCCATGGCCCCCTAACCACTAGTACATGTATATGGCGCTATACTAACTGAGCAAACCTGGCAGCCGTACAACCCCCCCAACACTACAATGTTTTGTTTTGAAGTTGTTTTTGTACTTGTTTCATTTTGAGCTGAGGCATAGGCAATGTCGCTCCTGTAATGCTGCTAGTTTGCTACCCTGCTCAGGCTGTAGCTGCCTACCTTACTCTTTTTTCCAGGAAGTAATCAGGGGTTCGACTAGACTGAAATCTCGTGGGTCATTTTGATAATTTTTTACAGGATTTTACTATTTTAATGCCAAATTACCAATAATTTAGAGAAAAAATTACCCTTCAGCGAGAGTTCTTAGGGTCAAAATGTGGCTCTTGGAAATTCCAGGTGTCGAAGGGTCAACTCCTTGGTCAAGTAGAACCCCTTGTAATTCTGACTTATCTGCCTTGACAGCGCAATTGGTAGTTTTCGCTTTGAGTGCAGGAGGTTGTGTTTTCAATTCATTGCGGGTCTTACCAAAGCCGTGAAAATTGGTACTAGTAGCTTCCTTGCTATGCACTCGGTATATAAAGTGTAGTATCTGGAGATAAATAAGCCCAAGGCCAGTATCTGTTAGTGGATATCTTGCTGGTCGCACAAGAGCTAAGTTGTAGCTCATGTTACTTCAATGTTGATCGTATGCAACGTTAAGTAAAGCTTCTTTATCCATTGAGGAAAGAGATCAATTTGGTCAATAAAATGTTCACAACCTATTTGCTCATTAATATAGAACTAATTACTGTATGTCAGGTTTATTGGATGACATGAATCAAGATGACAATTCTGATGTTGTTCTAAATAGTATAAGAGAGGATGTACGTCAAAATTTGCCTGTGGAGGGAATGACTCAAACAGAGCATGTTGTAACACCTAAAACTGGTCCTGTAAGTATATATTTCTTGTTGTTTGTTGTTACATGGAATACTACATGTACAACAGAAAATTAAAATATGATGACATTTTTTAGCATTTATTTACACGACGACCATTCATTAAAATCCATGTCAAAATTTATTGTAAGATTTAAACAAATACATTCAATGTGTATGGCAGAGTGTTTGTATGAATATTTTCTTTGTCATGAGGAAAGGCATAGTGACTGGGTCCCTAGGATCTCGAGAGAATAATATTAATACATGTACCACTAAATTTATGGAAGTTACTTTTAATTTATTTGTATTTTTGTCATGCATGTATATTGTTTATATATTAATAGAATGCTGACTGTGACCCAGATACAACTGTACATGTTGATGCCTTTCTCTATGATGAAGATACGATTGATGACTTGGTTGATGAAGGGAAAATGTCGAGAAATTACTGTGCAAACTGTTTATCTAAGAAAGTGAAACCATTAAGTAAGTTTTCAGAATGTAAAGAGAAGAATATTTCTGACATTGATTATATTTTTCAATGAAGCTAATTTAAATGTGTTTTGGCAGTAGCTGTTCTAAGTGACAAAAGTCTGTTTGCTTCTTTGTAAGTAAGAAAATCCACTTGTGACATATTGCGCATTGAACATGAAAAATAGAAATTAAAATACAGTTATCTCTTTCTGTAAAAACATGCTGGACAGGTTAAAGGGGCAGATACAAGATGGGTAGGCTCCAAACTATTATCTAAAATTTGGGAAAATAGTATTTGGTGCCCTGTAACCCCAAATTCTAGTTCTGCTCATGCCATCAGGAGTGTAAGATGTTTTCATACTGTGTACACTTGACCCTATACTCCTTTTAATACTGATAAGAAAGATCTACACAGCTATTATTCCTCGACAACTGTGCTTGCAATGCCAACAGGTGCCAAATGTGAACAGATAGATTAGCTTGGTCTTACAAATTCTGTATATGTTTTCTGTATGTATTTCAGCATTTATAACTCATTCAGCCTCTGCAACACAGATCAAGTTTATGTTCCAGTGTCTGTTACAAGATCTTAGAAACAAGAGAGTACTTGATGTTGGTTCCCGTACAGGAGCTGTTCTCTATAGTGTAAGTAATAGGAGTGTATATCTTAGACCATACCAATACGGATTTGTGGTCATCGGGCGGGTAGGTTTTCAGCTGTCCGTTTGAAAATAAACCAAATTCCTAACAATGATATTGATATATAACAACAATGGTTCATTTAGCCAATAACAATGTGTCAGATAGCCAATTACCATGCTCAAAAGATAAAAAAATAATCATTACGTCTAGTCATTTACTTGATACAGTTCAGTATGAAATTGCATAGAATATGTTTATAGAGGTATTAAAAAACTGTAAGTTGGTATATTTTCTTTAGCATATGACGATCACACATAGTGATACTGGTATGTTAGGTTTGTTTTCATGAAGAAAAAATGGAAGTATTATGCTCAACTTATAAATAAGCTTTTGACAGCACTACAAATGAATGTTGATGCATTTCAGAACCATATTTACCCATAAATTATGTTGATAAACAGTAAGTAAAAAAAACCTAGATGTTTTTTGCAGAAAAAGTGGTTTTAAAGCAAGAAATGTGATTGAGTAAAAACCCAAAGTCACTTAGATGTAATCTGATGCATTTTTGTTCTACATACGTGTATTGAGAACTCATCAATGGCTTGAGTGTTGAATGGGCAAGCTATTATGCAACAACATTACTACTATGATTCCCATTCAAACTGGGAGCTTCCTCCGCCCATTGGGGATTAAAGATTCCGGATAACATGAAAACACTCAGTCATTGTTTCTCTAGCTTGAGTTACTACGTAAGTTTTTTCGTGAAACTGGGGCCAGAGTCATTCAGTCCATTATAAATGACCTTGTACACTAAGTCTTGTATATATATGTTCCTTTCCAGGCTTACTTATACAGTGAATCAAATACCATAATTGGTGTAGAACTTGATCCAACATTTTGTGAACTTCAAAACAAAATGATAGAGAAATACAATATGTCAGATAGGATAAAGGTAAACTTTTTATGAATTTTGTGGCATGCCATTGTTTATTAAAGGTGTAAATCTCAGAAGTTCATAGTAGACATTTGAGTAACTCTGTTTTATAAACATTGTTGTTGTGTGTATTAAGAATCAGTCTTCATTGTTTTATTAGTGTATAATCATGGATATGACTTAAGTTATGTATGGTTTGTATTGTGTGATGTGTCTATTTCAGATTATACAAGGTGATATCATGGGGCAAGCAGAACTTCTACAATCAAGTAAGTACTTAATTAAAGTTACCTTCTTTGTGACAGGAATGATTGTTTACTTTTACATAATGTCAGTTACAATATTGGAAATCATTTTAGACAGTTGCAAACTGAACATGTTTTATACGGCCTACGCCCTTCTCTTGAGACGGGACGTATTATGGGATCACCTTGGGCGGGAGGGTGACAGTGTCCGCTCTCTAACTCATACTATTTTGTTGGATCTTCACCAAACTTGGTCACAATTTTCATGGGCATAATATCTCAATCAAGTCTGATAACCAGCCAAATCACCTCTGACAGGTATTCTGGCGTTATGGCCATTGAATTATCAAAAATTCATCAAATGACCCTTGCCCGCTCTCTAACTCAAACAATATTTATTGGATCATCTCCAAACTTAATCACAATGGTCAAGGGCATGTTGTCTTGTTCAAGGTTGATAATCAGCCAAATCTCCTGGGGCACTCTGGAGTTAACCAGTCTGCTATAGTTGTTTCATTATCATTCATTTGCTAAAGCTTCATGGTATCATGATAATTATCATGCTGTTCTTAACTCAGACAGGGTATATTATATGCAACATTGAAGTTGTTTTTTCCTTTCGTTCATTTTACACATATAAGTTCAAAATCAATAATAAAACATCAAAATGTTCTCAGCTTAACATTAATTGATTATAGATTTTTAACCTCAATTTTGACAGGAATTTCTTGTGACAGTTTGGCACCCTTGTTCCTTTAAATGTGGATTTTGTCTTTCTTGTGTCACTTGATTATTTGAATGACGTCACTGTATTTGTTCGAGCTTATACTGTGAATCATAAAGTCAAATACTTCGTTTGTAGGATATTGTTATCAATTTATCTCCTTACTTTTAGGTGATGTAATTATCTTAAACAATGTGTTTGAGTTTTTCTTGGCTTTTGATCAGCAGCAGAAGTAAGTTTAAACAATTTGATTTTATTGAAATTGTTATTTTTGTGTTGGCAGATGATGAGAGCTCATCCAGTTTTAAGTTTTATTGCGCTCCAGTATCTCTGTGAATCATTACTTTAGAGCTTCAGAGAGATTAAACGTCAGAGAATATTTTATGTGAAAAGTTTTTGGCCTTGTGTTAAAACTTGGTCTTACGGCCGTTTGTTACGCAAACATTATGAGCTGTTTATTTAATGTGCTGTTTTATTAGCTGTTAATAATTCTCCATAGGACTATGATATGTAGGCTGTCGGCCTCAATTGATATTTTGTACATACAAGCAATGTAATTATATTACACAATAAAATGTAAATATATGTGTGCTTGCTACAGCAACTGTTTTGAAATAAATTCTGGTATTTCTTTCAAAAATCGATAGAGATCTTTCAAAATCTGTGTGATGATGTATATTATTATTTTGTTGTAATGAAATACAAAATATCTCTTTCAGGATATGGAAATTTTTAATGCAAAACATTAGAAAGAAAGATACACTTCTTGTAACTATTCCAAGCCTAGAAGAATCTTTGTCAAGCATACAGGTAATTCTAGAAGTCTGAAACAGTAATTTATTGTACTCTCTCAGCAACATTACCAGTTTGGTTCTCTAGCTAGTTCACTAAATATTGGTACATTTTATAACGACCTTTGTTCTTGTTTGTCTTGAAAAGTAAATAAATGAATAATAGATTTCTACTTTGCATTTACAAGAAATTTTGGTTTGAATCTTATGAATATTTAAATGAATTCTGTTGCATTATTTGTTTACTTTGTTCCATGTGGGACAGTATTTTTGTAATGGCATCATTCATTTCTGTATACACAATACCGACATTTGTTTGAAAATTTATTCTTTACTTTTACTCATTATGTATTTTCAGGCTCCTTTCAACATAGACACGTGGTTGAAAAAAGTAAATGTTACAGAGTTGAAAGATATGGCTGTATTAAAGTATTACAAAGATACTGGTGACTCTGATATCGATGACATACATTTGTACCAAGTTTTATGATGCATGTAATAAATTGAATACTTTAATTACGCCTTTTGTTGTTTTGCTACATTCTTTGGTGCAGTAATAATTTTGTATGGACTGCTCTTAAGATTTACCAATATGACAAGTTCTTTATGAACAATACTTTGTCTCCCCCTACCTACCTTTACATGAATCTGTACTGGATACTTCAAAATGTACAATTATGAAATGTACATAAGACAACAACAATGAAAGTTCTGATGCAGAAATAATTTATTTTTAAAATTGCAGTTGTTTGTATGGCAAAACTTGTTTGCATATTATCATGATTCTAATCTAAACATTCAATAAAAATGTAACGGTAAATAAACTCAACAAAATGAATACAGTGAGTTGTGCAATAGCATGCTCATAATACTGAATAAGAGAAATACTTCTTACATAAACAGATTGCAGTTCAACTGCATACATGTACATTAGTAGATTAAATATGTGTAAAGAATAATACTGCATATAAAATACTGCTTCCTTGATCAAATAAAAGGCTTTGAAAATATGTGTACATATATTGTTACAAATATGCTTCTATGCATTTTGAAAGATATTACCAAACTATTATGATGGGAAGCTAAACAGCAGTTTATTGCCTCAACACTAAGATTGTCTCTATCTGGGTATATACTACAAACAAATGTACATATATTATCATAATCTGATTTACAAGAAAGACTAGTAAGGTCACCATAAAGCATCACATGATTAAAATACTCCCAACAAATGACAAAGGTGACTAATAAAACTCAGCAACAGAAAGGTTATAATATGCACACAGAAATAAGAACAAGTGTATGCTTGTAACATGTATATTTGATGAGCTAAGTTCACAAAAAAGCTCCAATCTACATATCTCTTCTGAACATGAGTTCACTCTGATAGCGTGAGGTTTCGTGATGGAATGGTGGACGAAGGAGTACTTCTCTGTCTGGCATCCTGCACTTGTTGTCAACGCGATTCCTATTCTCAACATTGTAAACCATCTGTTCTCTTTTGTCAAGAAACAAGCTTTCATCATGCTCGTAATGTGGCACCCCACCAAGCTGAGCATTCTGTAAATAATGGCAGAGGAATTTATTTACTGAATTAATTAATTCGAAAAAATATATTCATTACTAATATGCATGGGGTTTATTTAATTATGTTGTATGTAAACTGTGTAAAGATTGTACACATTAGGTTAAATGCACTTTCAACTAAAACAAACGTGTACATTTAATGCAGATATAATAATAAAAACTGAAAGTGAGACTGATGAAATCTCACTATACAATGAATAACAAGTGTCGGGGAGAGAGATACATGTGACAAAATACTTAAAATATCACATGTAGAATAATCTATGATATAAATTCAATAAAGGATTCTATGCTCATTGGGTTACGCTGCTATTGAAATGATGAATGCATATTTAGAGTTTTATTTTATGCCAAGCTGTCATTGCATGCAGAATACTCCAACAAGAACTGTAAATGCAAATTAAGTAACTAGATTGTCATCTTCATAGTAAATCTACCATTACGTCCAATACATGTACATTATAATGATACAAGTATGTGAAGTACAATGCCACTTCCCTAAGCAAAATTATTTGGGAGGGACATTTTGTTGAGAGGTTGCTGCTCTTTAGGTTATATTCATAGTAGGTATAGTTGCTACAGAAGAACTTAATACCGTCATTGTAGAGGAGATGTTGCTCAAGAGAGTATCATTGGAAATGTTGTACATTGGCCTTTCATTAAAATCACAATTTACCTTGATGATGAGTTCTCTGTTCTTCATATCTGTCTTCCATTCTTGAACATACAAACGAGGGACTTGGCCATGCAGACGAGAAGACTGAGGCACTCTTAAATTCAAAGAGTATTAGCTCAATATTAAGATTCGTTTAAACATTGGCTCACCATGAAAGTTGATAGACCTGTAGTTCAATTATGTTTTATTTTAAATAACGTAGATCTACACACTTTACATTATAATCCGATTCATTAGAGTTTAAGTTATTATTGACACTTTATTCAATCATTTGAATTCGAGATGAACCGAAATAATTGTTTGTGACACAATTGTGTCGTGGTGTTAGCCCTAGCAACCTACAGATATATTTAATATTGTACGATAATCTACCATAAAATTATACATGCGCCGTGAACATATAATAAATGATTTATGCTTTCGATAACAAATGAAATTTTAACCTGGTTTGGCTGTGTACAAACATTCTGCCCGCAAATACAGGATTCACTGTCTGCTTAGGTTTTCCAGACGCCATGTTTAAACAATTAATATCATTCGGAAATCCTCGGCCAACTACGTCAAGTTATCCGAGTAACGAAGTGGTACGGAAATGGGGTGGGACTGAAATCCGTTATCCGGGATCCGTGATCCGGGATCCTCCGGGATCGCTTTTTAAAAATTGTTCGAGTGGAACATATGTTAATTGAAGGGGTGTGAACGAAGGGGTGTGAACGATAAACAATTTAAGTTTGTCAAATAAATACAATTTGGATGCTTTTTATATTGTTAATGGGACGTTATTTTAAGATTGTAACATATGTTAATTGAAAGGCTGTGAACGATGAACAATTTTAAGTTTGCGAAATGAATATTTTTAGTTATTTTTGTGTGTGCATTGTTTTAGCAATAAAGCTTTAAACTGGTTTATATATATATATATTAATTAAAGCTTATGCTTTAGTTTAAGTTATGCAGACTGTTTAGTACTTAAATTGCATCAGGGCTAGTACATCTAGTATCTTATAAGGAATCCGTTATCCGGGATTCTAAATTAAATATTTATGCTAATAATTTGGCTACACGGTAGTCTTATAATATTCCTTTATAACATACTTAGTAAAATACAACCCGGGTCCCGGCTATTCGTTATTGACCGTTGATAACTACGATATATTCCAAAATATCGATCCCGGATTTTCTTACAACCCGGGTCCCGGCTATCGGTTATTGACCGTTGTTACTACTACGATGCAGTTCAATTTATCGATATCGGATTTTCCCACCAAAGTCCCGGATTTTCTTACAACCCGGGTCCCGGCTATCGGTTAAGGACTGTTGATATATAACTCCTACGATGTAGTTCAATTTATTGATCCCGGATTTTCCCACCAAAGTCCCGGATTTTCTTACAACCCGGGTCCCGGCTATCGTTTATTGATCGTTGATTTCTACTACGATGTAGTTCAATTTATCGATCCCGGATTTTCCCACCAAAGTCCCGGATTTTCTTACAACCCGGGTCTCGGCTATCGTTTATTGATCGTTGATTTCTACTACGATGTAGTTCAATTTATCGATCCCGGATTTTCCCACCAAAGTCCCGGATTTCTTACAACCCGGGTCCCGGCTATCGGTTATGGACCGTTGATTACTACTACGATGTAGTTGAATTTATCGATCCCGGATTTTCCCACCAAAGTCCCGGATTTTCTTACAACCCGGTCCCGGCTATCGGTTATGGACCGTTGATTACTACTACGATGTAGTTGAATTTATCGATCCCGTATTTTCACACCAAAGTCCCGGATTTTCTTAAAGTCCCGGATTTTAAATATACAAATGTAATAAGTAACAAATACTAACACACATTTACAAATCAAGTCAATAAATTTTATTAAGACACAGTTTGCATATATATATTACAGAACAAAACAGAACTGAACTTTATTTTCACACAGGTATAGGAAATATAAAATACACATACATCATTAACAACAGGTGCCATATCCATAAAGCATATTAGTAAAAATGTTTCTTAGCTAAGTAACTTATAGCTTTTGACTGAAGTGGAAAAAATGACTTATAAGTTATTTTTTTTACTAAAATGCTTTTTGGTTCTGGTTTCCGAAATAATAAATTACAAATTCATTTTATTTGTAAACAAATACAAAATAGGGGAGATGTTTAAAGTGGGGAGACACTCAATGCACATTATATGATATTAAACAGTTGTTGAGTATAGGAAAATACAGGGCTAATTTATATGGTTGCAGTAAATACATTGCCATTTCCATTGCTTAATAGTTCGATGTTCAGTTGTTCTACCAACACATTTTTGGTGGAACCAACTTTTACAATTCCTATTTCTACATGATATCATATTGTCTACAAAATCGGGCATACTACAAACACACTATGTTTGTAGTTTAATTAATTTTGGGATTCCTCTAAATGCCGTAGACCGACTTCGAATACTATTTTCCATAGGAAATGATGTCATTTTTCCATTTTCTAAACACATCACTAAATGTTCCCTCATATGAAATGACTATTGAAATTGATATTCAAAGGATTTTTGCAAAATTCGACAGCACGCGCAATAGCAAACAGACCACAATCGAAGAAATCTCAGATCAAACGAAAGAACCGTATGCAAATATAAGCATGCATTATGAATAAATGATTGATACATCGATGCAATTAAAAATTAACATTCTATTTCTTATAATTAAAGTGTGCAAGCTATGAAAATAAAATCGCACATACAATTTTTCAAATAATTGTATACTATAGCCTTTTCTTTTGATGTCCTAAGTTTGACTAGAGCACAGTTTCGTGTTTCTTATTCATTTATGTCATCATACATACATTTATTGGCGTTCGGCAATTAATAGCCTATGGCAATTTACAATATACAGTATAATGCATTCCGGGTCCCAGCTATCGGTTATGGACCGTTGATTACTACTACGATGTAGTTCAATTCATCGATCCCGGATTTTCTCACCAAAGTCCCGGATTTTCTTAAAGTCCCGGATTTTAGTCCCACCCACGGAAATGCCCGAGAGCTGTCTTCAATCCTATATTCGTACTTATAATTATCGTACTCTAATTTAATGCTCTGCAACATCGTACGCAATTTAAAGAAATTCTTTTTTGGGTAAAATATTATTAGCAGGTTATTTCTTTACACATTTTAATATATAAATGGTATTTCAGCAGTATGAGAAACGAGCATTGTTTAAATTATTTTCGATCTAAATATAGAATTTACGGACAATTTTCAAGAGTCATGGAATGTAAGAAGAAGAAGAAGAACTTTTATTGTACTTAAACCCATAAAAGGTTATTGACAAAACATCAATATAACATAGAAAATAATACATAGCAATACGTGACAAGAAGATACAATGAAATGGTAAATAAATGAGGTTCATCTCTGTTGGGGGAGGCAGAATAATTTAAATGATAAATACATGTTAAAAACAAAGCATCCAATTCATATCCATAATTACATAATTATATAAAATAATTTAACGTCAATGGTAACTCCTAGAACATCTAAATGGATCATCAAGGAAATGGCCCTTACAAAGAGCACATAACCTATAATGATCGAGCAATTTTAAAATGTACAGTCACCAATTACATGTGTGCTCTACCGAAACGAAATTGTAAAGCATCGCACGGTGATCATGTACATGAAACATGTATCTTTCTGGAATTAAATAATAACACCACTATATCCTCGTGTAACAACCTCTACCATGACAACACAGTAGGTATATTGATATTGTAGGCTTTTGATATTACAATTTGAAATGTGTGTATTAGATCAAAATTGTTCACTGAAACACGCGCCACTGTCCGAGATTTTTTCTGAATTTTGATAGAATTGAACGGTCGGTCTAAATACCCCCTGGACACCCCAGGACTGCCACAATATACCACAGGATTCTTCTGGGTGTCTAAGGGTATTTAGACCGACCCGAATTAAATGCAAGTTAATAAAGTGGACATCGATTTGTTGTAAAACTGTCTGGGACCATCGTGTGAGCTCGGATAATTATATAATTCAAATCAGATATATAAATGGTTTATACTTCTTCTTCCTTTTACACAACACCGTCAATATTGACTTTTACGTTTCGGCGCAGAGTGACTTTAGAAATAGCAGAAACAATAGGATAGGTAAAGAGAGTCAGAGCAAAGGCAGAAAGTAGAGAAGGTTGCCCAACTGCTTTCCTTCCCTCATGTCAGACCAATCCGGCTAGGTTCGGTCCCCGGGTATTCACCCGACCGGCACAGCTCTAACAGCACAGATCATCGGTACTCGTACTAACAGTATGGGCTAATCAATTTAAAATTTGAGTGTTGCAAGCCCCTGTCTGAAATGTACCAGATCTGGGGCCTCGGCTATGGTTGTCGGTAGATTGTTCCAAGATGCCACTGTCCGAGGGAAAAAGCTAAGCTCGAGAGTGTCAGTTGTAGAGGAAATGTAACTGTAGCACTTTGAATGCTTCTTCCTAGTACGTGCAGGTGCTGGTGTGAGGAATGAATCCGGTCGCGTATCTCGCTGCACGTCGTTGGACCAATTTCCACTTTTCTTGTTGCGGTTGCCGTGTTTGGGTTCCAGATTCTAGCACTGTACTCGAGTCCAGAACTTAAGATTTTCTCTGTCTATTGAATTCTTTTATTTTCTTTATGTGGAGGGCTTTTATTCTTCTACTAAACCAAGGTGTTTGCCTATGATCTCCTCTGATGGTTGCTTGAGTGATGTGTTTAACCATTAATTCTTTCAATTTTGTTTTCAAGATGTTCCAAGATGTCCATGGTGTGAGATAGTTCAATGCAGCACTAGATCTACGCATACAACCAAACATTGCTTAATTTTTTGTTAACGTATCGATCTACGCAAAGTAGTTTCAAACATCACTGGTACCAAGGTAAACTTAAACAAGAGGGACATGGTAACCCTATATCGTCCACCTCCATCTATAATTTAACATGGTCGTATCGTTTAATTTGGTGAAATTTATTTAGAATCCCATAGATGCTGTTTTTATGTTAAAAGATGAACGCGTTCAGCTGCTAACTATCGAGTTAACTCGACTGGCGCAATCCTCTAAAGTAAACCTAGAGGGGTGAGATAACCTTGGATGGGAATTGCAACCCAATCATTTGTTATTTTGTACATAAGGGACAGTCTAGAGTCAATGCGTCTGAAGTATAACCTGCGCCACTTCAGACTATCTAGCATTGGTCTTGGGGGGGGGGGGGCGTAACTTTTTTGGGTTTTGCACAAGCCTTATAGAACGGCAATGACTGTTTATAAACATCATCAGGATAGTATATTGTGCTACAATAAATCAGAATCGCTCATTTGAAAATCTTATAATTAAGGATATCTGTATTCATAGTCAGACATCAGGCGCGTAGGAAGGTATTGAGCATTGTGGCCGCGAATGGGGTGGGTGCGGGAGGGGTATCCCCTCCTGATGAGAAAATTTTAAAGGAATCACCTTTTACAGGCGCAAAATCCATCACTTTTAAAATGATATTTTCCGAAAATTTGTTTAAAAATTATTACATTTATTCATACATGTATATGTGCACGGACATGGTTTATATGTCCGTGATATATGTAATTTTGTAAAAAACACGGGACTTTTAGGGATATATTTTGGAACATCCATTTCAAAGTCTACTTTCATAATGGAGATTCAGAATATGTATTTAATTTGTGTCTGTGTGCACTGTTAAAATACTTTTTGTGAGTAAATGAGATTATCGCCATTTAATAGTTCGTCAAGTAAATGTAATCATCAACATTTTAATATTCACAACTATGCGTATATAAATATACTTTTCACTTGGTTAGTAGGCCTATGCTTCCTTTCATACCTTCATTACTCCTCTGACTGTTTTCACACCCTAGATAGCAGTCAGGGTACTAGCAACGGTCCCTGTCTGGTAGCGATGATAACACTTTGTCATTCGTATTAAATATCTTGGCTGAATGCTAATACAATGTGTGACTGGTTTTGACTAGTTTAAGATACAGATGAAAAGTAGGGGTTATAAAATGTCCGCAGCCCCATTGCCGTTGCCAGCCAGAATATTGGGACCGCGGCTCCTGTGGTCCTAGCTCCTACGCGCATGGACATACATGTAAGGTCGGGTAATTTTAGGGGGCGCGCGCCGGGTGTCCCCCCCCCCCTGAATCCGCTAGCGAGATGTGCGTCCAGAGTCAGACATAGCCCAGCGGGCTGCCCTTCTTTGGACTGACTCTAGCTGATTTATAAGGGACTAGGAAAAGGGAGACCAGATTTCTGAACCATATTCCAGCTGGGGTCGAACTAGGGTCTGGTCTAGTTGCATAAAAAATTGCAGAAATATAATACATCACTAAGTATATCTGGAATTCTTAGTATAACTCCATATTACGGACAATTACTGAACCCACTTATAAGGAAGACGTTTTAGCCTGCACCGACCCAGGGACAATGAAGGGTTGAACTTGAGTAGGGAGTATAGGTCATATGATGTTAGTGTATATAGAACCTGTGCTTTAGGCCAGTAGCCTAATCTTATTCTGATTGAATTTAGCAAAACCTTTGATAAAGTCAGCCACGCTATAACTTCTGCCGAGGATTTTTTGTCCATTTTATTTCACCGACTTCGTTGTTTATTTCTTAATTCCATTTTGTTTCTTCATTACTATTCGAAATTTGAGCGCGCTAAAATTCGCATTTATATGCAGCATATTGTTTCCATCCTGGTCTCATGATTGCCCAATGCATGTTGATTCTCTGGATGTCATTTAATTCATAACTATATGTGATACATGTACTTGTATTCAGTTTGAATGATTTATATGTTATGATAGTAATTGTTATTCCTCGAAATAAACTATATTTATTTACTTGAACATTGTTTCATGTTCTTTGTTTTTTTAGTTACAGTCACAAATAAGTGCATATAGCTTCAAGAACAGAAAGTCAGACTAAATGAAATTAAAGGGGGCATGAAAAATACAATAACATCATAAAATTACATGTATACTATATATGTTTTGTGGACTGTTGTTTTCCCGGAGGTCTGTGTGGAGAGGCATATTGTCTCGTGTATGTGGCGTTCCCTGTACTTATTCTCTCTTATGAACAAATTGTAAAAAAGCCAGTCATTAATAGCAACATTTTGCTATACTTAGCCACATGTTGCCCGCAACATATGTAATATTTAACCTTTTAAAATATTAAATTTCAACTAAATTAGCTACAATTAAGTCTCTACATTTGCCATTTTATTGCATTTTGTAGGCCACTAACGTGTAAAGGGAGACCACTGCGTAGGAGATTGGTCAAAATCTAGGACAAACTTTATGTCGATGTTGTGAAATATTTTAAGAAACACACTGGAATGCGGACTTAAATTTAAAAAATGAACTGATACTGTGACTTCTGCTGAAGCATTGATCTACTGTTCCGGTAATATGTGATTGTATATCTGAATCTACCATATTACAGTGTATATCTAGGATAATGAATTGGCATTGGGTCATATTTTATGTATTACTACGACCTGAGATCTTATCAGGAAAAATTGTAATTGTTTGGTGTGGTCCACACTCGCTCAGTTTGCGTAGTTGGTAGAGTGCTGGAACGAATTATGGTCATTTCGAAACTTTACCTTTTCGTAACCGCCAAATTTTTGTCATTTCTTAACCATTCGTTGGTCATTTCGTAACCATGCGTTGGTCATTACGTAACCGTTCGAAAATAATGTGGTCAATTCGTAACAAACCATTGAAATGTTTGTTCCATGAAGCGAGGGTATCTAGATGCGCCTTCCACTGGACACGGGCCGTCTGAAGGAGAATACAGGTAAATATTGAAATAATCAATTCATTAAAATATATCTTTTCGTTGAGAGTATCAGTGGCGGATCCAGGACTTTCTAAATGGGGGGGCACAACTAATTATAAACATATAAAACTTTTTTTGAATGCATTATTTTAATCATATAATGACATGGAATTAACATTTGTCGTCGCTGTCAAGGATGTTTGGCAGCTTCAACCTTTTGGCTACATCCTTGCAAAGTCTGTGACAACCTCGTCGATGTTAACAACTTATTTGTACAGTTAAATCAATAAAGATGTGCCCCAAAAAACATTACTTGCGGCCAGCTGGGGGGGCACGTGCCCTCTGTGCCCCCCGGTAGATCCGCCACTGAGTATAGTGTATGTAGTAAACATTTGTTTTCAAACAATCGAAGACAAGATTTAAAAAAAAAAATTATATATAAATATTTATGTGTATAATTATGTGTTCATTTCATTACAAGTATTTAATAGTTTTCAATTTGTATTACAGGCTACTGGTCTGGTTCCAGCCTACAACGCCGGTGGGGATGTACAGAAGGTCACCCGACGCCTGCAGGCCTTGCCCCTGCTGCCAGCAGATCACATCCCGTTGAAGGGCCAAATGTCCGCATGTGCAATATATTAAAGGGGCAAATGTCCGCCTGTGCAATATAATAAAGGGGCAAATGTCCCGCCTCCAAAAAATGTCCTGTATGTAACTTTTTTTTTTGTAATTTTTTAATTTCATACAGCATAGCAAAAAGTAACATTTGCACAAATATTTTTTTTTCTAAGTAACATCACATATTGAATAACCAAAAAATAAAGAAACAAAATAATAATAGGAAAATTTAAATGTTTGGCTAAAGTACAGAGTTCGGCAACAGATATTGAAATTGTATTGGCTTCTATTGACTACTTTTTAAGAGAATTGTTTAATATAAATTAAATGGTTATTAGGTTAACATGAAAGATACAGTAATGTTGTAAAATATTACGATAGATTATTAATGTATATTGAGCGCTATGGTATTGCTATATATATATCATACAGTGATTTAAATTCTGATTACCGGTACTAAAATGTCAGTGTCAGATCATAGTATATTTAAACAGTAATTTTAGAGAAAATCAGTTAACTGTATGTTGGACCAAAGATTTTTCATAATAAAATATATGTGAAGTACAAGATAGAATATAAAAGTATATTATATAGTACCAAATGCGACAACATGATTATACATAATTCAATTCACAAGAAATATACTGTCTTAATTAAAATTGTTATTTTGTTTTCCCTTATCAGAGACAATATCTATTTCATTACCTAAAAAACAAGAATATCATAAAGCATGGTGTTTAAAAGGGAGATAAGTATGTTATTAGTTGGATTATTACAGTTCCTTCCCTTGAACACTATGTTTGCTGAACTGCAAAAAGTGAATTACATAGTTTTACAAATGTTAAATAAAGCATTGCTGTACAAATGAAACATTTTACACGTATATAGAAAAATAGATAGGAAATGAGAAAGAAGGTCCATACAAATGAAACATTTTACATGTATATAGAAAAATAGATAGGAGATGAGAAAGAAGGTCCATACAAAGAAAAGGTAGAGAGAAAAAAGCACTAAAAAGAAGGAGAAAAGAAAACATAGGTACAAGGTGCATTCGTGTGGATGTTCCATCAGCAAAGAATGGAGAACATTAACACTACCTAATAGAGATTTCATTCCGATAAAGCATGAATACAAGGAAAAAGTAGAAAATAATATGTTCTGCAAGAAACTAATGTATATCTCAATGAGCTATTCCTGGCCAGGTCTTTGGTGGTCAATTGAATAGATTGACATTTTAGTGTCAAAATATATGTTTTAAACTTTTCCTTAAAAGTTTCTATATTTGGAAGAGATTTATTCATTTTACTTTGGTATATATGTTGTTTTGCAACTAAAAACATGACATTTAAAGCAGGCTGTAATCTCAAATTTCCAAGAATAGTATCACACTTAGACCAGTCTGTAAAAATATCATTAAAGTTTTGGTTTATCCAGTCTTTCAGTTTGCCCCAAAAGGCGTATGTATGTCTACACTCCCAAAATAAATGTAAAATACTCTCCGAGTGGTTATGGCAGAATGTACATGTGCACTCTTCAGAAATGACTAGCCCATATGATATACCCCATTTTTGATAGAAGGCGGTTTGTACCAAGAATTCTGTGATTAATTCTATACTGCAGCCATTGAAGTGATGAGTCTTTAGAGCAGCCAAATGGTATTTCATAATAGAACTTCCAATTAAAGTGTTGAGATATGTCAAGCTCTGTTCTCCATTTGGTCTGAGATTTTAATTCTAACATTTTGTTATTGAGTGTATCATAAATATGTCGACATCCTTTGTTTGCACTACAAATGAGTTTAACTGAGGGTGGTTGGATTGGGTATGCTAATGTGCTTTGTGGCATTTTAATACCTTTTCCCTCAAAAGTTCTCTTAATTCAATTAATCAAACTGTTATATTGTAGAAAGTGAGTTCTGACCTGCCATTTTTCTAAGAAAACCTCATATGTTAAAAAGGATCCATTATTGCCCAACAAATCTGCAACAAATCTGATTCCTTTAACAAAATAATTATTAAAAAAGAAAGTGTGTGCTGCTATTTTAAATAAGTTGTTGTACCACATGGGTACTGTCTGACAATTTTCATTATTCACAGATATTATCGGACACCATAATGTAACCTTCAAATACATTCTTCCAGAATTCATTTGAGATTAAAGGAAGTTTACTTTTAATAAAATCACTACCAAATGAACTAAAGAGTGTTATAAATGGATACATATGTATTACTAAGTTTAAATATTTTGAGTTTTCCGATATTAATTTCCTTAGCCAGGTTGTTTTAAATGAGCTCATAAATTGTTTTATGTCCAACATTCTAAGCCCCCCTGTGCTATATGGTTGAACAATACATTTTCTCTTAATTTTGTCTGGACCACCATTCCATAGGAATTTAAAACACATATTTTGTAGACGATTAATTACTTCTTCACATGGGTCCGGGAGACTAATAATTAAATGTTTTATCTTTGGCAAAGCCAATGTTTTTATGACAACAATTTTTCCTATAGGGGTTAATATTCTTTTATTCCGTGATGAAAATAACTTTTCAATTTCATTGATCTTTTTTGTGTAATTAATTAATGTGATTTCGTTTAAATTTGTTGATAAAGTGACTCCCAGTAATTCAAACAATTATGTTCCCATTTTAAGTTTATATTTATATTTTTGTTGTCCATCTGAGAACCAATCCTGACTGCTTTTGTTTTGTCAATGTTCAAGTATAAACCAGAGATTTCCGCATAAAATTTTAAAGTATTCATTGTGTTGCGTAGTGACTTC
Source organism: Mactromeris polynyma (assembly GCA_032209605.1). NCBI lineage: Eukaryota > Metazoa > Mollusca > Bivalvia > Venerida > Mactridae > Mactromeris > Mactromeris polynyma. The sequence continues at coordinate 7,189,997 of JASFXZ010000001.1, forward strand.
ATCAGTAAAACTGTAGTATCATCTACATACTGGGATAACAGAAAATGAACATTATTGATATACATACCAGTAATATTGGGGTTATTTTTAAGCATTAAAGCTAAGATTTCGGCACATATAATAAAGAGATATGGTGACAGTGGATTGCCTTGTCTGCAACCACGCTGCACATAAAACCATTCAGATAAATGACCATTGATAGTCACGCAAGATTCAATATTTGTGTAAAAGAGTTTGATCCATTTTATTAATATGTTATCCCCAAAGTTGAAGAACCGTAATACGTTGAACATAAAATCCCATGAAATTGAATAGAATGCAGTAGCAAAATCAAGCAATAAAATCATTCCTGGAGTATTATACTTCTCGGTATAAAACAAAGTATCATAAATTAGTCGGATGTTATCCCCCATAAATCGGCCCGGCAAGAATCCACTTTGGTCTTCACTGATCAGGTTATTCAAAACTGACTTTAAACATGCAGCAATAGATGCAGATGCAATTTTATAGGACACATTAAGCAGGGAAATTGGACACCAATTTTTCAGAAACATTTTATCTTTATCCCCTTTTGGAGTACACGTTATAACTCTCTGCGTAAATGTTTCTGACATTTCTCCTGCATTAAAAGCATGGTTAACAGACCGGACTAAAATATCGCCTATATCATTCCAGAAAAATTTATAAAAGGAGGCTGTGAAGCCACTGTTACCTGGAGCAGAATTATTATTCATTTTCTTTAAACTAGCTGCCATTTCTTCTTTAGACAGGTTGTTTTCCATTGAGGTTTTTTCAGCATTTGAAATCCTGTTTATGTTGTAATTTTCAAAAAAGGAGTTTATGTCATTTACTGTTCTTTTAGAATACAAGGATTTAAAATGATTCATTGTTTCATTTAAGATAAGTTTTTGATCAGTGAGAATAATTCCAGTATTTGCATGTAGTTTGTTCATCACTTTTGACACATAATTTCTATTTTCTAGATTGCAGAAATAATTTGAAGGTTTTTCTACTTCATTTAACCACTTTGCTCTGGACCTAATTAATTTGCCTTCCATGTATTTTTTACGTAAATCTTGTATGTAACTTATTTTGTTCTTGTGCTCTTATTCATGTGCTAACTATGCTAAATGTGCTTAAAATTTATGATTATGTATCTGCATAATGTACAACAAAATATGAATATAAATTCTTATCTTTTTCTTTTTATTCTTTGTTGTTGTTTTCGAATATTCAGTGTTGAATGTAAAATAAAATAATAATAAATAAAGAACGCTATTAAACCCTTAACAAGGTGCAAAATGCTCCCTTTTGAAACTTTAACGAGGTGCAAAAAACTCCCATTAACACCTCGTCTAGGATTTCAATAAAGCTTTTAACACCAATCGACTGATGGTTACGAATTGACCACATAATTTTCGAACGGTTACGAAATGACCAACGCATGGTTATGAAATGACCAAAATTTGGCGGTTACGAAAAGGTAAAGTTACGAAATGACCAGATACCGCTGGAACCAGCAGGCCAGGTTCGATTCCCCAGCTGAGCAGGTCATGTCCTTCCATGACATTATGTTAGGGTCATTTGCAGGGGCGGGTCCAGGATTTGGTCTTGGGGGGAGGGGCGTAATTTTTGGTCTGCATGTTGTATGTATAAATGGATATGTACTAACTCATAGAGTATGTCAATATTATTATAATGTAAATTGTATACATTGGATGACAAGTATTATACTTAAATCCACATATTGATAAATCATTCTGTTCTGTTCTGTAATATTAAATAACGTTACTATAATGGCAGTTGGATAAACAGCCAGATTACACTAGTTCCTCATATTTATGTAAATATATTGATCATTCAATAAGTATTTAAGTACATTGTATGACTTTAAGATGAATAAAATTGTGTAATATTATATATTGAATAGTTTTTGTATTGATTTCAGTATGATGGTCTACATCTACATCGGTGAGCTGTACTCAACTAATTGAAGCTACAAAATGGTGGTTATATGGTGCTGAAAGAGTTATGAGATTACATACGTAGACAAATAAAGATTATCGTAGACAAATAAAGATTATCGTACGGACCCGTCAGTCTTTATTTCGCACCACTGAAAGTATCTCCATCATGGCATTGCCTGAAGACTTACTGGAAATAAATGTGGGACATAATTTTACTGATCATACCGACAGTAATAAATTCACCTTGAAAGTCAATCAAGTAAGGATGAAGTCTCAAAATCCAGATTTGGACCCCAAAGTCACTGTTACTATTCCTAAGTCTCACTTGGATTTTTTGAATATGGTGTTTCCTCCACCACCTCCAAGCTCTCATGTCACTGAGAATACACTTGAAGATATTCTTGTTGCAACACCTCTTGAAGAATCAGTTGAAATGGCAAACCCAACTACAGAGTCGCAAGCTGAACCTGTCTGTTTTTCGATTGTTGCTTCAGATATGAGTTGGCTGCCAAGCACTGATAAATTGACAAACATTTTGGCCAGCACTAGCCCTTTGACAGTCCAGGCAAAAGCATTGTGTGATCAAAACATGTCTGTACCATTGACACAAAATTATAAAACAGGGCAAGATAAACGTAACAGCAGTATAACTGAACTTGTCACAAGCTGTGAAACTACTCCATTTGTCAATAGAACTTCTCCTGACACAACATTGTTGGAAGAAGTAAGAGATGATGACTCCGCAAAATCTCAAAATGGCAAAGTTTCAAAAAAGCCAAAAAGAGTTAAAATGGCAAACCCAACTACAGAGTCACAAGCTGAACCAGTCTGTTTTTCGATTGTTGCTTCAGATATGAGTTGGCTGCCAAGCACTGATAAATTGACAAACATTTTGGCCAGCACTAGCCCTTTGACAGTCCAGGCAAAAGCATTGTGTGATCAAAACAAGTCGGTACCATTGACACAAAATTATAAAACTGGGCAAGATAAACGTAACAGCAGTATAAATGAACTTGTCACAAGCTGTGAAACTATTCCATTTGTCAATAGAACTTCTCCTGACACAACATTGTTGGAAGAAGAAAGAGATGATGACTCCGCAAAATCTCAAAAAGCCAAGGTTTCAAAAAAGCCAAAAAGAATAACAAAATCTTTAATATTTCCTCCATGCAATGTTTGCGGAGGCAAGGCTTCAGGTTTACATTATGGCGTCAACAGCTGTGAGGCTTGTAAAGGATTCTTTCGCCGATACTTACTTAAGAAGTTTGAATACAAATGTAATAAGGATGGAAAATGTGAAGTAATTCAACGTAGCCGTGGTATTTGTTCCAGCTGCAGATTAAAAAAGTGCTTGAATCTTGGAATGTCAAAGGATAGAGTTCAGATGGGAAGATATAATCTAACAAAAAGAACAGAGGCAATTAAAAACATGAACCAAATGAAAACGAACGATGTTGAGATGCTCTCAGAAAGTGATGAAAGCCATATAAACTCATCAAGTAAGGATGTTTCCTCAGATTTGATCGGTAGGCAGTGTTGCAAGACTTTGAATTTAAACCAGTCAAATGATTTTTCAATGGTGTTAGTTCAAGAATTGACGCAAGCAATGATGGACATGAAACCCTTTGGACCAGACATTGTCACTGATGAACAAGTGGAAGAAAAGCTCAAATCTCATCATGAGTATTACAAAAGCATTGTACATTTATATGGTGAAATGAAGCCAGTGCCGAAAGAAGAATACTATGAGCTGTATAAAGACTATTCTATTGATGTTGATGGTCGAATGGAAGAATTAAAAGAAAGTATTGTTGACATCGAACAGATTGTAACGTCATACTGTAATTTCGCAAAGCATATTCCTGGATTTTACAAGCTGCCATATATAGATCAATCCAATCTTTTGAAGGCCTCAAGAGTAGAAGTATTTTTACTGCTTATGCATAAAGGCTACAGTGCCTCTTTTGGTGTGTATCTTGATAGCAATGGCAAGGGGCATCACATTGATCAATTTGCTGATAAGTTTATGTCTCGTGATGCATGTATGACAATGGGGGAAATGTACGTCCGCTGGCAGAAGTTCAAACTTAGCAGGGTAGAGACTGCAGTCCTTATGGCTCTTGTACTGATGTACCCTGATAGGTGTAAAGTTGAGAAACGCTCTCTTATTGAATCAATCCAACAGTCTTTGGCTGACCTTCTTATGGATATGTTGAGGAAAACCCATAAGTCAGAAGCCTCCAAACGGTTCACAAAAATGATAGATTTAGTAACAAGTATGAAAAACTGTACGGAGATTTGTCTTAATGAGTACAAGGAGTTATGTAATGATAAGGTGCTAATAGGAGAGATTCCTGTGCTTACAGATTTTTTGCTGGAAGATGACTGAAGAGAAAGCTGTGAGAAGAATCAGTGACATACACCTGATCCATACAAATATGAATAACTTTAACATTCATGCAGTTATTTCATTTGTTGTTCTCACCAAATGATGATCTATCTTACTGTTAATTTTGACAAACACAGGAGAGTTTTTAGAAAGTTGTTCAAATGGTTATGGTCTGTTGCATAAATAGGATTTAAAAATAGATTTTTAAATTGAAAACTTTAAAATCTTCTTATCCAGAACCATAAGGCACAGAGCTTTCATATTTAGTATGTAATTGAAGATTGTTCAAGTAATGTCCCTAGGCTCAATATTGGCTCTCCCCCCTGTCCCTAGGCGCAATATTGGCTCTGTCCCCTGGTTAACATGTTTTACATAGACTTAGATAGGGAATATCTTTGAAAATCTTCTGGTCTAGAACCAGAAGAGACAGTGTTTAGGTATTTGTTATGTAGTGGTCCCCTATCAGGATTGCTCAAATTATTCCCCTGGGGTCAAAACTGGCTCTACTCCAGGAGTCGCAAGTTTTCTATAGAATTACATTGGGAAAATCTTTAAAAACCTTTTCCAAAACTGCACGGCCCTGGCTTGGATATTTGGTTTTTAGTATTGTTCAGGGGTCTCTGATCAAGATTGGTCAAATTGTCTCTGGGATCAAAACCCTCCCTGCCAAGGGGTCACATGTTTTCTACTGAAATATATAGGGGATTACTTGGAAATTGTCTTGTCCAGAAAAATGCTTATCAAAGGTAATTAGGTATATATGCTCAATATAGCAAGTAGAGCTTGTTTGTTATTTCAAACATATACCATTGAAAAGTTACTTTGCCTATCACAGCTAGTGTATCATTTTCTTTTAGATGACCAAAAATCCTTAGTACATGTATTGTATTTGACTGAATTCAGATAGTAGAAATGATCCCATATATTGTTTCATCTTGATCTACAATTTAATGTTGATTGTAAATATGAACAGTTGCATGTTTTCATGATGCTTTGTTCTATATAATAGTTGAATGGTTGAATGAAGCATTTTATCTCTACAATGAATCTGTTTATTGTTAAAATAATTTGACTCAGTTTCCATTGTATGACACCTAAATATTGTTTCATGTTTTAAAAGTATAATCAGGATGTGGTTAGTGCCTTGGTCCTAGACCACAATACAATTGTATGAACAACAATAACAAAAATGTTTAAAGGAATTGTGCATATGTAGGTTTTATTTAAATAACTTTGCCTGAAAATATATCATGCATGTGGAAAATTATGATGCACCATCTCTGCTAAAACATATCTTATGTTGAATGTTGTTGTACATTGCCTTTGCCATGTACATTCACTATGTCATCATATCCTAGAAGTAGACCTATTGTCATTTGTCACATCTGTAGATATTAGGGATGTCAACAAATGGCAATTTTGGTTTTCAAATATTCGGTCAACCTTCAGAACGAATATTTGAATATTCGACATTCATCCATTACAAACGGCACCAATTATTTGTTTAACATCACCATTTCTGTATTTCCACCGATACATACTAGTATTTTGTAGTTTGTGCTTGATTTAGAGAAAAGCTTTGTTACTTTGTTATGAAAGCTTTTAGTGTTGTGTATTACAAATTGTTAACGAAAGTGAAAAGAAATTGAAATGCCAGTATATCTGTCATTATATTCTGATTGCATCAAAATTATGAATAATTTCTTGTACCATTGAACTGATAGAATGGGAATTATTGGAGTAAACACAACTCTAGCCAATGTTATAGAATTTTGTCAAGTTAAATGCACTGATAGTTAAATGTCGGTGTTTTAAATAATAATGCATCTGAAATTCTAAGTTGAAGCTTTTTTATGTTTAAAACTGATCACTCAAGTTGTAAAAATCGCCACTATTACTTGAATAATTACAGGGCCCAAGTGTCATCACCAGGGTGTTATATCTCTCTTGCCCCAAATATACAACATGACCTGTCAATTAACATCTGTAGATATTATTTTCACTAGTAACATGTCATTCAATGAGATGATGCCCATCATTGAAATTTAATGTATTGTATGTATTACTGTGTTTATGAGGTCGCCCGTCTTAATGCACTTTATGGTATTTTGGTCGACCCGGTATGTCCCTGCACACCATAAATAGACTTTTTTAAACTGAAGGGGGAAATTTACCTGCCAGTAGAGCAGTATAGGTCAAACAGACAATTTTTGAAGCCAAAGACGGTCACTGCACAGTGCTAATGAGACCCATCATAGAGTTACCATTTTCCTGGCATCTAACCAGTACTTTCCTGGAATCTACCCAGTTCTTTCCTGGTTACATGCCAGTACTATGTTAGGTGGGAAACACTGGAAAGCATTTCTGTTTTATCCGGCGAGACGAGGGATCGAACCCAAGACCTTCGGATTCGTAGTCAGCAGCGTTAACCACTGAGCCACAGGGAATTTGCTCATTTTTTATTACAAAACGGGTTGAGTCTTAAAAAATGGTATTACAAAAGGGGTCTTTAAAATGATGTCTTTATTGCTCGATTTTTCCTTTTAAGTCTTGTGAAATAAGACTCATGTTATTGTCGCAGACTGTTTTCCAGTTATTTCATGATGAAATAAGACGTTTCTGACAACTTTGAAATTTTTATTACAAAACGGGTTTTATTACAAAACGGGTTGTAACACTCGAGTCAGTAGTCAGTATAATCATCACTGTGATAGTCTGTCAGCTATGTTGGTTCTGATCAAGGTCCAAATATCAGATTATAAATGAATTTTCTTATATGGTTCTTTTAGCCTCTACCTCAGGAAAGAACATTGAGAGTTTATTAAACAATAACGTGAAATTATCAAGATTTTTACCAATCATTGAAGTGCTCTTTGAATAAACTGTGTTTACTTAATCAACGTACTATCCATAAGTTGTTGTGACTGTTCCTGATTCATGCTAATGTGTGTGCTTTTTGAAGCTAATTTGATATACAGAGGGTCCTTGGAAATAAAGTTCAAGCATGGGCAAGAGCTGTGCTGTAGAATAATATTTTGTCAATGTAATCACATGGTTGCATTACTGTAGTCATTACTGTAGTATATATATGCCTGTAAATATTATTACTCTGTCATTCTTACCTGTGTCTTGCAAACTTTTGAAGATTTTTTTAGTTTGGCATTACAACAAATTATTGTCATGACACAATTATGCATTTGTATGTAGAAATGATAACCAAAATGGTTTTCATTCAACCTGCTGTCAAGGGTATTGCCCGAAGGAGAGCAATTGTGGGTTCTTTGTGAAGTTGTTCCCTTTCATCACCAAAATCTCTTGTAGATTTTCAATGGTACATAATCTACATATCATATGTTGTGCACAGGTGAATGCAACATCCATGTCAAGAGATGTCGGCCAGAAACACATTCTGACCATAACTCCAAATCATGAAGCTCAACTTGAATACACTGTGGACTCAGTCATTCAGCAGTTATAATATGATTTTGGCAAAATGAATTTGGAAATACAGGTAGCATTTTCAATGAAATATTTTACAATAATTGATGTGCTTATACTTTGTATGAATTCAAATTCTGTAAGGCAATGATTTGAAAACAGAGTCGTTGTCACTGTACAAGCTTCTATGTGAAGATGAACATTCAATTATCGACTGTAAAATCCCCTCTATTCTACATAGAAAATAATGAATCAAAGCATCAGGTGTGAGCTATTATTACTGCTAGTTCATTAATTAAAGCAATCTTAAAGACTCCCTAAAATATACTGCGCAATGAAAATTAACCACCTTTGACACAGAGGATGATGCTACAGCAATCATACATTGCTGAATTTATTTTACTAGTTTTCTGAAAGTGATAAAACAAAGACTTCTGTTAATTTTATAGTTGGATAAATTAAGTAACTCATAATCATGAATGTCATTAGCAAATAACCTTTACCACAAATTATAGCTGCCATCTTCACTGCAAGATAACAGTGTTATCACTTCATTTATTTCTCTAGTGAATTATTAAAATAAGCAAATTGGTGTCATTACCATTTGGTGTCATCTCATTTATGATATAAATAATGAATTACATGCTTCAGAAACATATATTATAACATAACATATGGTGTAGAGTTGTAATAATACCCGTACTTTATTTTGATAATTCACTAGTGTGATAACAACTCTCATGCGCGACTTCACAAAAAACAAGTATGATATAGGTGCACTAAAATGATGTTGACATTGTTAAATATTTATTTTGTACTAAGGATGACATTTTATTTCATTGAAATTTATTGTCTTGTTAATTTGAATATGATATGTGATATAATCATTTGAACTTGTACATGTATCTTGTGGATGAAAATAGAAAAATAAAATTGTCAAAACTACTTTTTGTTGCTACGGCTTTTGTTTAACAAAGTCTGTATTACACACGTCACACTTTGCAAGCATGTAGTGGCTAAGGTGATGTTTTGACGAAAATCAACTGTTTCTGCTGTTGTGTCATAAATAGAATCTTACGTTCGTGTTATTTCTTATTTAATTTATTAAACAAGTCTTCTAAAAATGAGGCTTTGCTGAGCAAAAAAATTACCACTCCTGTAAGATCCTCTATATAAACAGACTTAATGAACTATATTTTATAGCTAAGGGATGCATTCATACATCAGAATATGTTTGTTTCTTACAAGGTAAGTAACATTTTGCCACTATTTGTTGTACTATTTGTTTAGCAGAACATGGATATACAACGGCATTATTGTTTATTGTGAGACAACACATAACCAATAAAATTGAAATGACTTGATGACCATTTCAGATACAATTGCTAATCATGTGAAATAAAATGACTGCCAAGTCGCAAAACAACCTTTATCATGATTGTGAACATGAATGAATGTTTAATAACAGGCATAAAATAACAATAACAAGAAAATACCTACAACATTTATTAGATTAATAACAGTTCACAACATTCTTGTTTTTCCAAATATGAAATTTCTAAACACGATACAAAATATAAAACCTGCAAACATTTTCATAATTTAGCAAAATGTGCGTAAAAGTTCATCAATCGAGTAAAGAAGTCCTTTGCAACAGCTGTGGAAGATATAAATGCAATTTTTTGCTGGACCGGAGTTCATTATTAAAGCCTATGTCACACTCCTTCTCTGATGTTTATTTCTTGTAATAATTTCGGTTTGTATAATACAATATACTGCGTAAGCGAGGGACTGAGTGGATAACTGCTGTGGCAGATTTCATATCTGAAATCATTGCCGCTATATCATTTTTAACACTAACACTGGTGATACTTGTCATAGGAGTGTAAATAAAATAAGTATTGCTAACATAATCATTTACAACAAATCTAACCAAAAAAACATCATAGATGTAAAGGACAAAAGCACAAAAAAAAGTACATAACATTTTGATCAATAAAGATTTGAGTATTGTGATAAAGCTGGATAGGATAGCAAAAGATAAGCAACTAAAAGGCTAACCTACAAGGTGATGTAGCCATGTTCCTAGACACTGAAACATTAGCATTCATATCAGTCTGTTATAACACAAAGTGAAACAGGAAACATAACCTAAGTGGAATATCTGGAATCTATAATCAATACTGCATAATTCTGTAGTAGCCATGATAACCATAGAACTTACAATTCTGCTGGTTTCCTACTGGTTTCCTACCAGTTCTTATAGAACTTACAAATCTGCCGGTTCCTTACCAGTTCTTATAGAACTTACAAATCTGCCAGTTCCTTACCAGTTCTTATAGAACTTAAAAATCTGCTGGTTCCTTACCAGTTCGATTCAACAAGCACCAATAGAATACAAATTTCATTGGTTCAATTTATATGTTGCATGATTCACATGAGTGTCAGATGATTCAATAAATAGTTTCATAAAAAAATACTTGGTAACAAATGTTATTTCAACATTTATACTTTTGCAAATCGAAGAACAGAAATTTCAGGGAAACTATAAAATGTGCCTACACTAAAAAGTTTTTTTGGATAACTAAATATTTGCTGAAAAAGCCGCAGTTCTATGCTGTTAAATCTTCTGATTTATCGCATGTACTTTCAGTTGTGTTTGGCAAAGTAACTTTTGGAACCTTTTGTGTCAGCTTTCATTGTATCCGAACCTGGTTTCCAGTTGGCAGGGCATACTAAAATACAGGCAAAAACAACAGATAACCAATATTAACTAGTCCAATCCCTGTTCCAAGGTATATTGCATCTGCTTGATAAAGTGAAACTAAGCACTGCATAAACTATCTATAGCCAATTACGAGCATGTTGGCCAAGTCAGACATAAACAAACCCTGGGTTCCCTACCAGTACGTTTTTTTCCAAGTAACTGAGAATTTCACCAAATGAATCAGATATCATTGTGGTTAATTACTTGTATTATCATCAATCAAATCAGAACATGTCTGATGTACAGATGTGCTGATGGATTGTTTGAACTTGTCTAGTTGAACTCTTAACACTAAGAAATAGAATCAATAGTTTTCACTGATATAATTTTCACAGAAAATATTATACACTTAGCATGAAATGAAAACAGAAATTATCCATGCTAGAGACATTTTAAACACTTGGCCATAAACTATGCTTGGTAGATGAAAAACAAAAAAATGACTTTATAAACAGAATTATTACATACCTTCACCGTGTTTATCTGTGAACTGGAATCCTTGAACAAGTCTTAATACTTCATCAACATTACGTCCAACAGGAAGGTCATTAATAGTAATCTGACGAAGATTACCTTTGTCATCAATGATGAATAGTCCTCTGAGGAAAAGAGAACAAACTCATTCAACGTCTTCAATAAGAATCTAACATGGTAAATGTAGTTTGGTACTTCATACGAAAGTCAATATCCATCATGATTCATTTGTGTTAAAACGATTATTTCAATGCAACAAATGACATTCTGTTCCAATGTAAAGCACTGATGAGACCTTATTTCAGTACAAGTTCAAGCAACAAAAACATTTCTATAACAATAGGAGCAAGAATTTGATTCAGGATAAGCAACAACATGCTGTCGTGATTTATCAAATAATGGCCCCCATTTGCAGGGCTGTATGTATATAGAGGACTCATAGAAAGTATTTTTGTCTGAAACTACTGGATTGATTGTAGAATTATTTCCCACTATTGTTCCTTAGGTGACTCTCTGCCAATGTGTCTAATGACTTATTGATTTGCTTGTAAACATCCCTGCCATAAATGTTTTTATTTTTTTTAGATGCTAGTTTTTGTACCTGTTTGAGCTGTGAGGAATCTAGGTCTATCATGACCCTTCTGTTCTTTGGAAGAGGTTCATGCCAGGAACATTTTAGTAAAATAATCCTTCTATCTAATAGGCAGTTTAAAACATGATTTTCAAATTTTTCACCAATACATATTGGGGTGTAAAACAGAGATAATTTCAAGCAATAAACTAAGTAAATATGTACCTGAATGTAACTGCATCATCTTCCTTAAAAACACCATAAGATTTGGCAATATTGTAAGTTTTGTCAGACAATAAAGGAATGTTCATGTTGCCAAGGCCACCTTGCTTTCTGGGAGTATTTATCCTGTAATCAAATAATTACACCATAGTATTAATTTATTACGGTTATAAAACCATCAAGTTTGAAATAATCACGTTGTAAAGTCCATGACCTACAAACTGCCACTATAAAAGGTACAATCATCACAGCAGACATTTTGTATTAATTGTGTCTCTTTCTTAGATCACATTTTGCAGTTCAAATTAATAAATTTATTTTACCTAGATGTGCTTTTGAATTAACCAGCTATGTCCTTTATTACATAACATCAGTGAGCTAAGGTGAAAGAAGACTATGACATCAAGGTAAACTAGAACTATCACAGAAGGTGATTAATACCCCCGCTGCAGTTATGCTGTGGACAACAAAAAGTAGCAAAGGGCAATAACTCTGTAATTAGTTAAAATAGAGTTATGGTTCTTGTACAATGCACTTCCTTCTCATTGTGCTCTACCATTGTATGAAGTTATGCTCAGGACAAGGAAAATTGCAACAGACCTATCGACCGCACGACCAACTGAACACAAGGTGACTCCGATATACCCCCTTCAAACTTTGTTTGGCGGGGGTATAATAAAGTATAATGTACACTGATTCAGTGAATATACGAACCATGCAAGATGAGTAAAATGACTATCAGTAGAACATCCAACAACTTCACAGTTAATTTTTTTGAATTCTTCTACACGGTCACTGAATGAGATAATCTCTGTAGGACAGATAAATGTACTGAAAAATAAAACAATATTTATGAACTAGAGTCATGATATTATGCATTTTAAACATATCATACATAAATGTCAGTGAAAATAACCAAATTCACCATTCAAGCCAAGCAGATTTCAAACATGATGAGTACATGAACATTTGGTAGGATTAGTAGTAGAATGAAAACTTAGTTTAAAACTAGAACTATCACTGAATGTGATTTAATACCCCTGGAATACTGCTTTGTCAAAGTATATGAAAACATTTAAACAGAAACACATGGACACACAACCTCTTGTGCACCAATGATCACAAATCTACATGTCATGGTGATCATGTGCATGAAGTTTCATTGGAATCCAATTTAAAGTGTGGAAGTACAAATGTAGTCAGCGACACAATCTTCCAAGCACGCACTGATCAGGGATTTCCCTGACGCAGAAATTTTGAGTCCCTGACTCCATTTTCTTTCTAGGGACTCCCATTTTCCATTTACTGTGCATTCCAGGGACCCCCAAAATAAACCTTTTGTCAAGTATATCTGCATATCTGGGACCCTACAAATTTACTAAGGACCCCTAACTGAAAGGGAAAACACTGATAATAATAATAAAAAATAAATAAAACATATTGTTTAAATGATCAAAGTCAAGGGTGAGCAACTCTGCAATGCATAGACTCACTGACCCTAAAAAATGTGTCAAGCAAATCTACACTTTGTGGTGATCAGATTGACATTTATTGGAAATACAAAATGTATATGATTGTACAATAACATTATAGCTCATGTTAGTTTGTTTTAATAGACTGTACAATAAGTATACACCTGATCAACAGGAAAAGTAGATGTAAAGATGTGTTTTACACAATCAGTCCAAGCTAGAATAGCACAGACTGATCAAATGCATTCATTGGTTTTATTGACACATGAGAGGATGTGTCCCATATGTTTGAGTTAAATTCACCTGTGTTATTAAAATTCCAGAAAATTATGACTGTCGTAATTTTCTCAGACTCTGTATTGAAAAGGGAGGTATTAATTCTCCTTTAATGAAAGCAACTAGGAAATCCCATTACAATATAATTTGAACTCCGAAAAAAATTGGTTGCACTTAAATACAGATCACACATTGTTGGCTTAGTCACCAATTTACGTACAAAACATATTTTGTTTCTAAAATGAATGCATTGGAATTAATCGTTGTTTTTTAACTGTCACAATTACTTTTGACGTCCAATGGAAATCATGATGACAATTAATGAAGCACAGGCTTAAGAATGAATGCAGCAGAACCGGTTTGGCTTTATGGATGATGACAGACAGAAGAATAAATTATTACAATAGTTAAGCACAAAACATAAGCCAAAAATGGACAGATCACCAACTATTAAATAAGTCCTAGCTTTTCTATGAAATAATGTAGAAAAAAGCATTATATGTTATACATAACTGTCTAAAGGTGGATTGGAGCCAGCATATTTTTCAGCTGGGGTTGAATCACAGTTTCTGAAATAGGTGCGCGTACTGGTTTGTCACCCAGGAGGAAGTCATCTCAAGTGATTAATAGAAGTTTTATAACTTGTTCCCACAATCTGTGTAAAATAAATGAGTTTAAACTAGTGTTACCATTATAGATATTCACTAGATGTCGGACATAAAAATTTGATGCAAATATTTTACCAGGGTTAATGTAATGTAAAAAAAATACTTACAAATCAGCTGGATAAAAAAAGAAGACGAGATATTTTCCTCTATAACTGGCAGATGAGATTTCTTTAAACTCTCCATTTTCAACAGCGGTGCCTGACCATTCTGGGGCTGGTTTTGCCAGTTTGAGTTGACCCAAAGACATATTTGTAGATGTACAGGTAGATTCCTGAAAAACAAAGTAGAAATACTACATTACAAGTTATAATTTACTGTAAACTAGTACTGTGTCAACAGGACACAGATGCCCCCACTTTACTGTAAACTAGTACAGTGTCAACAGGACACAGATGCTCTTACAAACTACATGCAATAAAAAAAAACAGCTTTGCACATTTCAAAAGATGACAAGTATTCCTTTAAAGTTTGTTACCCTAAGTCAAGTAGATATGAACGACAAAGTCAAAAATGCTAATTTTCATCTAAGAACGACCAATAACTCTGTTTTCCCTGGGTGGTGAGCTATGCAAATCCCCAGACGCACAAATTCATACATGTACATAGATCTCAAAGTACAGGTGTAACAGTCCAGAACTGCCCCGGTCCAGTTCTTCCCGGGGCAGTTTTGGACAGGTCCAGTTCTTCCCCGGGGCAGTTTTGGACCGGTCCAGTTCTTCCTCCAATTACACTGGGAGCACAAAAAGTATCACACCTAATTTTGAAGTACAATGTAGCACCGATGGCAGAATCAGGATTAAACCACTTATTTCCTTGTTATGTGAAATAATTAAGATTTGAATCCACTAAATGTTCAGAGAGACACACGTCCATGCAAAAATTAATTCAATAATAACATAAAATCTGCACACTTTTGCAAGAGCAAATAATGACTCAACACACCTTCGTTAACTTTAAAGTCTTCAACATATTATAAACCATTCATAAAGCAAGAACTTAAAAAACATGATCATTTCATCATACTTGTCAGAGCTGATATCTGTCAATCACAGCAGTATAAAATGTATTCCATTTATAATATGATGCATGACTTAAGTAACATATCTATACAACATAATCAAATAGTGTGATCACATTTCTGTATAAATATAGCAATATCATTTGCATGCATTAAGGTAGCACACCCCTAATGGAAGGTATTTCAAACCTTAACTAGATTATCATTTCCAACATCTGCATCATTTAACAAATTACATGGCAAAATTTTAAGAAGATTTACCATGTAATAAAAAAAAAGTTATTCAAAATTTTTCATCCGACGCCGGATCCGCACATTTTGGTTCAAATTATCTGACTCCTAGGGTTGATAAAAGTCCCATAACTCATTTATTTTTTGGAATATTGGCACAATTTTTGAGTTTAAATATCATGCATATATCGTAGAATTAGGAATAAGACCATAAAATGCAATAAAACTGGTAAACAAATTACCATGGTGATCTTTACATGGACAATGTCCGTGAAACGAAAGCAGCTGGAGCCGATAAAATAAAACTTTCATGGAACTGACAGCAATGTAGAAAAAATTATAAGACAATTCAATCAAAATGTTCACTTTTATTTTTATATTTGATCCATTGCAAGTGAAAATAAAGATTAATTAAACAGTTTCACCGTCTAGATTTAAAACAAATCAACCTCAAATACAGAAATGGGGGATTTATTTACAACAATCCGCAAATATATTGACCTCTTGGAAGCAAAATGTGTCATCTTCATTACTTTAAAAACAATAAAAACTTCAACACCTTGGGTATCTGTGTATTCCATAGTCATACTGAAATGACAATAAAGCTTTAACAATGTACTTTAAAAGAAATGAAAATAAATTTAGGTCATTTATACATGTATTAGTCAAAATAACAACACAATTTCAAACAATTTCAATCGGAAAATCATTTTCCTTTTAAAATTATACATTGTTTATCTTGAGTTATTACCATTCAAATGGTTAGTTTTACGCATCAAACACAAATTTAATTATCCTTTTCAAACTATTCGAAAAAAAATGTTAATATCCGGAAATTACCGGAGAAATGGTTAGGGATGCGCTACCTTAAAACACATCTGCATAACAAAGTTAAAATAAGTGCATTTAATCATACATCCCTGAAAATATATCACACATCTACAGGCCTACATAACTTGCACTAGATATGCATGTTGTTAAAGTACTGTAAATGTATTGCGTACTTTGCATAATTATATAATTAAGCTTTTTCAAACAAAGTCAACAATCTGCTAGAGTTGTCTTCAACTGCAGTAAAATTTCAATAGAGGCTAAGTTTACAAACAGAATTGTTATAAATCCTATGAATTCCTTAAACTTGTCAGTTAGAGTAAAAAGTAAACAATCTCTTCATTGTTCAATCATAAGAAGCATTGATTTGCACAGCTTATCAGAGTTTGACAGACACCCAACATGAAAAACAAGTTTTTTTTTATAAACTTCGGCATAAATAAAATTACATCACACATGATGAACATAAATCTGGGACAGAAACAAGCGCTATAGGAATACTTAAAAAACAACAGTGTAGCGAGTGTACTGAATTATTTGAAAATAGAATGCATTATCAATTTTTTCCAGCTTGAGCAAGATAAAATGATTATGAACCAAGGTTAACTAGAGCTTTCACTGAAGGTGATTAATACCCCCGCAATACTGATTTGTCAGACATACACATCCTATAATGGTCACTTCCGGGAAATGATTTCAAAATCCCACCATGAACGACAAAGTTATGTGACAGACAGGAAACACTATCTGTCATCATTCATCAGCAATGCTTATATAGCAAAACTGACGTGCAGTGACCTTAAAGCTAGGGACACCTGTCTTCCGCATGACATGTCCTCGTCCTATGGTGATCATTTCCACCACATTATTTCGAAATTCCACCATGAATGACAAACATATCGTCTGGACACGAAATCGAGACATACAAAGTTCAGAGGTGTGCAGTGACCTTGACGCTAGATACACTGGTCCTGCTCGCTACATGTCTTCATCCTACGGTGATCACATCAGCCAAATTATGACTAAACCCACCACGTACAACAAAGTTATGTTACAGACAATGTCTGGCATCCGTAAGGCTTATATAGCAAAACTGACAAAATTCAGAGGCGTGCGGTGACCTTGAAGCTAGGGACACCGGTCTTCCGCATGACATGTCCTCATCCTATGGTGATCATTTCTGCCACATTATTTCGAAATTCCACCCTGCATGACAAACATATCGACTGGACACGAAATCGGGACATACAAAGTTCAGAGGCGTGCAATGACCTTGACCTTGAAGCTAGAGACACTGGCCTTGCTGATGCCACGTCTTCATCCTATAGTGGTCAAATCTGCCAAATTATGTCTGGAACCTACCATGAACAACAAAGATATGGACCAGACAAGAAATCGGGACGGACTGACAGACAAACGGATGGACGTGACAATGCGTATGATTCCTAGATATATCCCCCACTTCAATTTGTGAAGCGGGTATAATAATGGGTTTACATGTACTTGTAATTAATGGCAAACATGCCAACAAACATAATTTAGCACTGTCTTTCTGTTGATGCCAGAATTAAAATGGAGACAATTTAAAATCACAGCTTGAGATGTCTGTTTAGAGTGTTCAATAAAATGGCCAGTACCCTGAACTTTTTTTAAAGCACTTGGCCAAGGTGACTAATAGCCATTTTATTTAGTTGAAGTATTCCGACTGGTCATGTGACCGATGACAAACTGACCCCTAAAACATAAAGGGTCTTATAAGTTGTACTGACCACAGACAACTATACTATGAATTTTCACTTCAGTAGACTGAACGCTTATTCAATAATTCACCAGAAATGGTTTTCATTTCAATGTCTGATACCTGGACCAACTGCTTCCCAAATAAGTAACATAATGTACTGAACATAGACATAGGGGGGGGGGGGGGAGTAACTTTTTTGGTATTTTTTTGCAAAGGCCAGGGGGAAAAGTATTTCATAACATACGTACATGTATATAATATAATGCTACAATAAATCAGAATTGTTTATTTGAAATTCTTATAATTAAAGATCTCTGCATATTTTCGTATTTATACTCAGACATACATGCAAGATTGGGGAATGTTCTTTGCAATGAAACCTAATAAATATGGGAGATTACCATGTATGTTAAATAATAATAAAGCAAGCAACACAAGAACAATAAGTTTTGAACAGACTAAAAAATAGTTTGTAATAGGACTGGTTTGATAGTCATAAACAGTAACATGAATGCACACAAATGAGAAAGGTAAAATCTGTACATGTATGTATGCATATATACATCAACCAACGACATGTAGCACTGGTAATGCCGAGTTCAAATATGTATACACAAGATTGTAAGTTGTAACACAATAAAAGAACATTACCTTCCAAGGCTCGGTCTTAATGACAGTATCTCTTGAAACTATATCTCCTTTACAAGTTTTCTTATGTAACTCAAGTTCTTGTACATAGTTTCTATACATTTGAGCCTTTGGAATGCATGAACATGTACATAAATTTTTTCAAATTATTTTAAGCCAGGCACTGATCGCAATATGAATTTACAGCTTTCAAATAAACTACAACAGAAAATCTCCAAGTAATACAAATGTAAATAAGTCATACCTGTCTGAAATGGAAGACACCAAAGTTATAAAAGTTATAATTATTGATATTGCAGATTGGTTGTAAGAATGTCCACTTAAATACTTAGAACAATACTTTATTCAGCATGATAAACAATCAGAACACAGTTTAAATATAGAATATCACATGCTTTTATTGAGTCAGTGTCACTTATCAGTATGCAATAATAGAGTTTGAACAAAGTTCATTGTCCACAGTTAATGCATTTAAATTGTGTACTACAAACTAACATTATTCAATGAATACTGTTCAGTCCTATTAAACATTTTTATTTATAGTATAGAAATTTGGAGTCTGTAATGATATGTACATAATTTAAACAGGACAAAGTTTGTTTCGGACTTAATTCAATCCAAAGACCATGCCATCTGTTTCTAAACCCACAAACAATTTTTATGTACAGCTGTTTGGGAGATACATCTCTACAGAGATTGAATTTATTTTTGTGTGACTTAATTTATTAACGGATTGTGCTGAATGGACGTTTTATGATCTTGTCTTGCCATGCAATATCATCCGAAACTGCACAATATTACAGGTAATATTAGCATACAGAAAATATGTTCATGATATAATGTTGAATGACATCATTCAGAAAAGGTAATATTCAGCTACCATGACAACTGGATTTTGATTACAAGTTTAAACCAATTGGAAACCGTACAAATATTGTACAAGCATAGAAACTGGTTCAAATAACCCATTAACTTTTGATGTTTCACTCTGTCTAACATAGCCCAAGTGAATATTATCCCATTCTTCCATGATGCCCATTTATTTTGATTGAATCAATGATGTGACCAAACAAATTGAAATAGACAGGAAATGATTCATGAACTTTGTAAACAATGGCATAATAAAGTAAACATTTTTTATAATCTAGCAAATCGTTCTAATTAAATTCTTGTCATGAAAGCCTTTTAAGAAGGCTGTATTTTATCCAATTATATCCAGATATCAATGATACATTTGTTCGTGCAAAGATTGATTCAAGGAAGTGTTTTTAAAGACACATTCATTAGCTACACAGAACCTTCATCTATGAATCTATCCATTAATGGCCATCGAAGACACTTTGGGCCCAAGCTATAATCAGATACAAGTTTATATTGCCTCTTTTAAATCATGTAAAGTAATTTTTCCATGAATAAAAGCTTTTGAAACTTCAATACTGGTACCATTAATTGTATTTTTTTCTTCATCAGATTTCTTGAAATTATCCAATGGTATGAAAATTTTTTAGTGACCAGTCAGTTTTATTGATAGGATGGCATATTCTATCACCCAAAAGGGGATCTGTTTATTTTTTCTGCACCTCTGTAAGGTTACATTCACGACTTAGTCGGCTGTGAAACTATAATTGAGCCCATCAATGCATGATTAAATGAAACACTAAAACATCCTGAGTTTCAAAGTACATCATATTACTGGTTTCCGAAACCCAAATACTCCAATAAAAGCTGACGGATCAAAAACATTGTATAACATACACAAGGCGCCAAAATATTTGATCAGGTAAAGTTTGTCAGTATTATTGTAAAACAAGTTTTTGTTAGTTTCATTTTCCATTTACTTCCTTGATTAAAATATGAATCTATAAACATGTTTAAAAACTAATTTTGAGACAAAGACTTTCTGACACTCAATCATCGAATGATAGCTTTACATTTTTCATGTTTGGTTCCGCTAAACATAATAAATCTAGTAACACACTGACACAACAGTGAGCAGACTACATGATACGTCGCTAGCACAGAACCATAGAAATAAGGCAAGCCAGTTATTCACATCTAAAATCAATCAGCGTTTACAACATTTTCCTATTGCAGCATTTAAGTGATATTTATAGACAAATCTAAAAGAAATGCATTTAACAATATATCCAGTATTCCAAACTATACAGGTATGAAAATTAAGATATCCAATTGATCATACACTTTCCTCTTTGTTCACTACATGTAGTAATCAATTATTGCTAATACTATGTTGCCAAGGTAACAATAATCACAATTCCAACTAAGACGGTAAGAGCATTGCCTTGATTGACAATTTCACAGCTATTTAAGTTATCAACATTACTGTGTGCCACTGGAAGCTATTACTATTCTTAATTCCATGATAATCACAACCATGGTTTGATGTTAATGGCGCACAATTGAACATGCATAATTGTACCCATTAATCACTTCAAGCATAAAATCAGAGAAAAATGAAATTCCAGGTTTACCGGGCACAGAAAAATTCCCCCATAAGGTGGCTGCTATAAGCTGGCACTCTCCCGATTCTAATCCAGTGATCAGGGGTTCTATTTTACCCTGGCGTTGACCCTTCACTGTTATTTCTAGAATTTGAAAAGGGCAGGGTGCTGGCAAAAAAAGGGCACTGCGGTCGTTCCAAATTCGTTCCAAAAGAGCAAAATCATAGTTAAAATGTGAATGTTGCACATATTTGAGTAAATGTTATTGGACTATATTGTGTGTATATGAAGTTTGTTGATGAGTCCCTTCTTAATTGTTTCCATAAGCAGTCTTCCTGCTCCATGTAATTGTGTGTGTATGAAGTGTGCCTATTCTCAGTTTCTCTTTACAATTAAATATCCTCAACATGTCGATGCATGTAATGTATTTGTTCTTGTTTTTCTGAATGTCAAAAATATTGAAGGCTTTGACTATTTGTGGTTATTTGCAGTCAGGAAACATTTCTGTTAAAATTATGTTCTGAAGATAACACTGGTAACTGAAACAACCATCAATCTACGAGAATGTTAATCACCCTGCCCTTTTCAAATTCTAGAAATAACACTAATGTAACTTGTTTCAATTTGGATTTGCTTGCAACGCATATATCAATTAAATGGTTAAAGGTGGATAATCTTTTTCATCAAAACACACTATTATAAAGAAATAATATTGAAAAAGGCACCTTCAGACAGACATACTCAAAAATACTGCATTGTAACTTTTCTAACAAGTTTCCCGGAATTGCAAAACAGATATTTCCTATATATATATGCAAGGGCTAACACGGCACATAGGCCCATTTTATTAGGCCTACGTCGTGATAGAAACTCCTGTATCAGACTTGTGTATCTGTGGTTTTGGGAACATGTGCACTACGTTACAAACAGGATGTAGGCATTCTCATGTTTACCACTAAGCAAATTTAAAAAAAGATCTTCAATATATTTACCTTTATAAAATACAGAAACTGATGATAAATTATCATAATTCGTGATTTTATGGTATATTCTAGGTTAGAGCGATACATGAATTCAAATACCAACCAACATTTAACACAGTATTTATTTTGCATATCGCACTTCAAAACTTGCTTGTATGAAAGGACCACGAATAATATGGTGTCTTTTAACTCAATCTTTTGAATTTATTCAATTTTCTTTATGACTCGGTAAAGTTGAAATTAAGAATGCATGCAGGTGTAATGTTTTGTCGCGGTAATGTGAACGTATTCAAAAGACAAGGAAAACTTTAAATATGATTTAGTTGCAATGCAAATTCTTTATACGATGAGGAAAATGTAATTTTAAGCATTTTGAAATGCAATTCTAATAAGGAAAATTTGAAAATATGAAAGTAGGCGTGTTCTAGAGAAACAAAATTATTTAATTTTGCCAAACTTTAGGCCCAAGTATTACATTCCCTTCAATAATTGAATTGTTTAAAATTATTTTAAGAAATTTTAGTTTCACTGTTACACACTAAAACAACACCACAACAGATCTCCATCTCTGTTACGTATGATGCTCAATAATCTGTGTTTTACAGACGCTTTCAACATGATAATGAGTTGAAAGCGCTTGTCTGATGTAGAGTGAAAAGCGTACCATTCTTCTAGACAGTCTCAAGGCCGATGAGCACAATAGGGGGCCAACTTTAATAGCACTTGCTTCCGCTATACTGGTAGTATACAAATGGAAATCGACCGTAATCCATGTATTGTATTTAAAGAGCTAAAAGAATAGTTACCTTAAGACCTAATCAGTGGATATTAGGAATAGAAAAAGGTCACTTCACAGCCGACTGCCCCCCCCCCCCCCCGATGGATCTGGGCCTGGACTTGGGGGTGAAACATCTGGTATTCAGCTTGTAATCACCTCTAAGTAATTTACACTGGGGTGTAATTGTAATTTGAAATCAATTTCATCCTACCATCCGGTAATCTGAATGTGATCTTAAGTAACATGGGGGGAACTTGAAGCAAGATAGTCTGAATCTGAAATTACTTCACCGTTACTGTAACTTCTATTAGTATTAAAAAGACTATAGAAGATCATTATGTTTAAAATATATTCAATGATAGTCCAGACAGCATTATTAATGTTTGTATGCTCCAAATGGCCTCTACAAAGCCTAATGTACCATATTTTAAATACACAATCAAAAATAAGCGTAAATGTACTGGCAGGAGAATATTACACAACTGAAGAGATAATCGAGATTAGAAAACGTGCGATCTGTCAGATCGCGAAACAGCTCGCGAAAATAGGAGACGAAAAACATGGTTACACACAAAAGACAATGAATCAATAAACATGAAGATGAGATACTCAACCAACAATTCATACAATGTGTATCAGTCGCTTAACCATGAAAACAAGTAAATTTATTATGTTATACATACTTCAATAAGCAAAACGGAGGTAGGTTTTTCTCTTATCACGCACGTCTCGCACCGGGATAAAATTTACGTAACTGTGCGTCGATATACGCGGATGTACGACACTTCGACCTTCGCCATTACGGCCCAGGGACACTTCGACCCATAAGACACTATATGACTATATATTTTTATACATGTATACGTAAAAGTGATCTAGATCTAGTTTTTTTTAACACTCATAAAGAAAAACATGTTTTGAAAAATTATGAAATCTAGATCTATTATATTATACATCGTGTAAAAATGCAAATAACGCCTGTTCAAGAGTATCATATGATTTTCGCAATATAATATACAAACTAATCGACAACGAAGGTCATTAATAATGTACATTTGTATGAGTCTTATGTAACTTATATAAATGTGTACCTTTATTTGGTTCAATAAGTTGCATATTGAAAATGATTAGTGTGTGAATATTTGTCTTTCATTCTCATGTCCTTTAACACACACTCAGAAATATAGTGTAAGGCACCAAAAAAAGACAAAACAAAATCCAATATACAAACCACAGAATTGCATTTCATTGCAATATAATTTGTGTAAGACGCAATATAAGTGCACATATACACCTTTACATATTAAAATATTTTGAAAAAATGCTAACTTGATTTTTGTATATATAAATTTATATCAATCGCATCGATTTCTTAGGTCTTATGTAATGAATACAAGAATTACGTGTGACAAAAACTAAAGCTTCTTATCATATCCCTTTGATATTATTGAATAAGGGATTGAAAGTCTTAACGAGATTTTGGCCATCACTATGCTCAGTGAGAAAATGTCGAGAATCGATTGTGTAATTTAAATTTAAGATGGTCGAAATGTCAAGGGGACGAATTGTCGTTTACTTTAAGTTTGTCGACGTCACACTGTGAGAAACTGTACGCATTAAACTAAAGACACAGTGGGCCCGTTTTATCAACGTACTTACGCACGAAATTTTCGTAAGATTTTCTTACGACGTTCTTACGACCGCTAGAGCTGTGCGTATTAAAAGGCCTACATTCAATACTTTATAAGTGACCCCCTCCCATCAAATGGAATTAAAGGTCTGGATTCTGGCACTGAGCCAACACCTTTTGGCCCCTAGTTTTCAAGCATTATATCAGTATGTGGTCGCTGATTTACAAGATGTAGCACAGTCTGGTAAGTATGCTGTCATGAGGCTCTTCCTTATAAGTTATAGGAAGTGATAAAACAGTGATAGTTCCCCACACCATGATACGGAAGAAAATAATAAAAGGAAGGGGACATAAAATAATTGGTGCATGAAGTCTGTCAAGGTCAAATATACCCGTGCAAATAAAGTTTTTCAATCTGACTGAGACATTATATGAACAAAAGTCCACATAAATAATGACCGTCCCTCGTACATAACACGTTGTCACAACAACGGTAACGATCGAGCTTTACTTCGGTAAATATACTCGAGAGACACACAATTGCATCTGTATTTGAAATGCAAACCACACACAGAACAAACAAATAGCATTGAATCTTGTTCTGCGTCAAACAAATTCTGAAAGTATACGAAAAACAGAAGGCAGTGTTTCGTTCTGTCATTGATGAATGTAGTAATAAGCATTTAATAATATAGGCCTTTCCCAAAACTAGGTAGTCTCCCTTGAAAAGTTGTCGTTCCTGAGGCCGTTATACGCATGCGCAAGTGTTTAGTAAACTTCCGGGGACTATCGATACGTTAATCCGTTAATCAATATATCAATAACAACAGTGATTAAGAGATGAAATCAGCGAAGAAATCATTGAAATATTGTTGTGTTTGTAAGGGAATCTACCGTGGAAAAGTTATCGATGGAAGAACTGTTACTCTTCACTCGATTTCACGCCCTAATACCATCTCCATGATCACGCGTTTTCACTCAACTTGTTTTTAAACCACTATAAATCCATTTTTTTCGTAAAATTCGGACATTCTAATTTATTCTTATAAAAAGATCGCTCTTTCCTTAAGCTAAAGCATGTAAAAAAAATTGGGTTACTATATAAAGTCTTTGCATAAACTGCATTTAAGTCATTATGGGTAGCGATTTTGCGCTGCACTCGCGGAAGCGTAATTTCTTCACATACTCGTGGCAAGTTTCCAATAAATCTTCGTTTTTTTATAATAAGTACTGTAATTTTAACTAACACTAATGCAAAGAGCAATCTTGTAAGATGTTAATTCCACCAAAAATATATGGTTAATAATAAAAGTTTATCCATAAACGGCGATCAAACAATCCATTTCCAGAAAATTTTCAGAGCACGATTGCATCATAACTATTTCTAAAAATGTCGGTAATTTTCCGAAAATGACCGCTTCAGTTTGGATATTTTCATTTAGTTTAATTGTACTAATACACTTCCTTGTAAACTATTTATTTCAAAAGAATGCTGTGAAAAACAATTATAGAAGATACAGAAAATTATAATTTGAGATGCACTTAGTGTATTTCTAAAAAAATTGTGGTGAAAGTGGGTTTATAATCCCAATAGAACATATTAATTAGCAATTATCATTATTTATGTATAATCAAAGTTTATACTACAGTCACCATTTTGGTCAATATTTATATTTTGTTATAAAATTAATTTATACAAGCAAAATCTATGCTCAAATGCAGATTTACTTATACAGTTAGAGTTACATTGGCGTATGTTGGAACATGTAAATAAAACAAATATTCCTAAATGTTAAAATTGCCTTCAGTAGCTCTATTATCACAGCTAATGATAATTGACATTAATTAATATATATTTCTTATGGTTCATTTAATCTGATTGGTTGATGCTAATTGTTTTGTAATTCATAAGCCACGCCCTACACAGAAGATTAGTCCTACTGGTCACTAAATTGCCCCATGTGTCAGCTGTAAAAACATAAGAGTCATAAAACCCCAGGAGATCTTTATTATGTGTTAATACATATTGCTATTTCCTGTTTGATTTAATTAATCCCATTGATAATTGCAATGATTAGGTCATATCAGTCTTTGATCTCAGTTTGTAATTCACAACGTGGCTGCAACTGTCCTCCAAAAATATTTACTTCAAAGACTTAGCCAGTGACTTCAAACATCTTTGATGTTTATTCTTGTTGAAAATTAAATTGTTGTCACAAGAATTGCAACACAGACAATAAGTACCTGTGGTGAAATTTTCAGAAAATAGACTTGTGTACGATGACGTATTTCTCGCGTAATTTTAATACATCCTTTGTTTGGTCCAACTTTACACCTTTTTAAAGATTATTAAACCCAGATTGTTTTTCACAGCAGTCTTTAAAACTATTTAATTGGCGTGGAAATGGATTAATACAATTAAACTTTGATGAAAATATCAGAATTGAAGTGGAAAATTACCAACTTATTTATAAATAGTGATGATGAAATCGTGGTCCGTGAAAATTTCTTATGGCCTTATGGGATTGTTTGATGGCTTTTTTTGGAATAACTTTCAATATTAACCACATGATTTTATTTAGGATTTAACATCTTAAAAGGCTGATTTTTACAATGGGTTAAGTTTAATCCACTTTATAACTACTAAATGAGTCATTCTTGCACGCTTCGATAATTTTCGCTATCTCCGCCATTATTGAGCCGACGCTAATAGTCCCCGGAAGTACTGAAGAAGTAATCAGGGGAAGTAAGCGGTGATTTTCTAAGGGAGACTACCTAGTTTTGGGAAAGGACTATTGTGGCGTCATTTTCAAGAACCTCCTAAGCTAGGCTACGAAACGTCATAACGCATATTTAAATACACATATTCCGCAGCACCATAATCTGTGAATGGAATTAAATGTAATTATGTAATAATGTGAATGAATGGTTAAAGAAATGGCTTTAAATTACTAAAGTAGGGTCAAGATCTGAAGGCACAATAACATTTAATTGTATATATATCAAAGTAGTACATGTACATGTTACTTCTGTGGCGTAGTGAATACCCACGTTATTTTTAACGCGGGCAATCCAGGTTCAAATCCTGGAATTCCTAGACTTTTTAATGATCGCTTTGTGTGCGAACATAGCATATTGTCAATAGAAATATTTATTTTTTAAAGTATACGCAAATTCCGTCAGGATTATTAATCCATTCTTATAAACATATTATCAGTTTAACAAATATCCCAAATTTATAATCCCGAATACGTTATCATCTCGTTTATAGTATTTTTTTGTCGCAATAATGCCATTATCAAAATATCTAAGTCAAGAAACGAGACAATGTGAATTGGCTTTCAAAAGTTGTAATTCTGTTGAGATATATTGTATTCATGATGGATGAAAAATATTCATTATCAGTAATAAAAGTATCATCTAAATAACGAGAGGTATTATTGAAAGCGTTAATTTCATCCATTTGAGTTTCTTTGGATAACATAAAGATAACATGAAGTCTCTTCATAATATGATAAGACGGCTATAAATGGAGCGCAGTTAGTTCCCACAGGAATGTCAACTTTTATCGGTACACGAATAAAGATATTATTAAGTAAATAAATAAGAGCTTTACAAACATCCTGACATATCCAAGTGGCAAAGTTACTGTAATTATTAGAAGAAAATAATGCTTTTTTATCATTGCAGGCCAAGTACACATGTTGATTGTCTCTTTGTTTTGGTTTTAATTAATTCGCGAGGGAGTGAAGTAGTAGAGAAATCAAATGCAGATGTACGTAAAGCTCTAAAAACTCACAAACAATGCAATACTAATTATTACTATAAGTTAAAACACCTAATCTAATGTGTACAGTAGCACATCAACTATTGATTTTCCTCTTGTTAATTACCTTGACCAGTTACTGTGTTGTATGGTTCTTAGATTAACATTGATCAATACCGATATCCTGTTGATACCCCGCTGATCGTGCCCTAAGGGTCTGATCCAGAAACAAAGAAGAGTAAATCCAGGTCTGTGAGGGCATTTAGATAATCATTGAAACGGCCCCTCCGATGACGTAAGTTTATAGTAAGGAATTACACAACTGTGGTCTGCTGCATCACTGCAAGAAATCTGGGAATACATTGATCCCAGATGATTTTTAAATATACGCGAAAGTTAATTTAGAGCATTTAAATAATGCATTTTATTTAATATTATTTCATTGATACCATGTGCTTGTTGCTTGTTCATCGGTATTTGTTGATGCCATGTCCATGCAGTCTTTACTGTGTTCATCGATGTTGCCATGCGCTAATTGTATGTACATACATGTATATTAATTGTAGTATGCTTACTTGGTCCAGCCAATAGGCGTATTGTCCTACCAGTGGGCGTATACAGTACTGAGCGTATAGTCCAATCATTGGGTGTATAGTCCAATCAGTGAGTGTATAGTCCAGCAATGGGCGTATACAGAATGGCGGACGTGTATAAGTTTGATGTTTTGTCCCCGTTTCATCTTATATTGTCCAATGTGTATGCTACTCTCCAACACAGCGCATTGATTCAACTAGCGTAACATTCACGGTGATTATGAAGATATTCACGGTGATTATAAAGGTATCGGAATAAGCGCCCAATGCTAAAAGGGAATATGTCTGTGTGTGAGTGCGGTTTGGGTCTTTTGTTGGTTGGGACACATGCAATTACCTAATTTTAGTAGCATTAATTCTCTTAAGTTGGCCTGCATTCGTTTTACTTAGACGTATTTTCGTTTATCTGTGCATTAAGTTATTACCAACGAGGTATGTATGTTGTTGTCATGTGTTTATTATGTGTGCATTGGTATATGATGATGGCATGTGCATGTGCCTATAATTATATTCATTGGTATAATATGCTGTTATCTTGGGTTTACCATAATTATATTCATTGGTATATGATGATATTATGGACTTACTATGATTAGGTTCATTGATACGATATGTGCTCATTATCAAGTGTCAATATCATGTGCAAACTCTATGCTTATAATAATATCTTTATTTCATAAAGATATTACATAAGCTACAGGTGTCACATATTTACAACGTGGTCTTCAAACCGCAACAATGTAAGAAATCAACATTAAAAATATCTGCACATCTACACATGTTCACGAATACATGTATATGTACAACATAATTATAATGATAAATAAAACATGTGTGCAAAAATGAAACATTATTGATTCAGCATTAACTATTTCCTCTGTATTAGATATAGGCCTACAACGTATATTTACAGGAATAGAGTTCCATACCTCACGAACATAAAAAGAGAATAATCGTTTGTAAACATTTTATTATGTGAGAATTTATGCACTATAGCTCTAGTTGCTAAGAGAAATTTACATCAATTTTCAGATGAAAGCCATCCTAATTCATTGTAAACCATACTATTTGATTTAAAGGAAAGGGTGCTATGTCATTGTGAGTGGTGGATCTTAATGGGTATGTAGAATTGTGAGTGAAAGAAATTATATTATGAAAGTAAGCGGGCATTTTATTATGTGAGAATTTATACACTATAGCTCTATAGTTGCTAAGAGAAATTTTCATCAATTTTCAGATGATAGCCGCCCTAATTCAATGAATAAGGATCGTGATGGTGTTATTAGAGGTTTATGTAGAATATTTTGCTGCTTTTTCTGTATGATGGATATTCCCTTGGTGTTTGCCATTGAAGATAATATGTAAGAATTGTAGAATAATTTCCTGGTGTTGATGTTTAAGATATAGTTTATTCTTTAAAATAAATTTAACTTTGAGTTAATGATTTAACGGTTTGTGATGGTGTCATTTAACTATTACATGGAGTATGCTTGATGGTACATGTACATATATATTTACAAGTATGAATATTGTTTGTTATATGAAGGTGAATAGAGATAGTACGGTTACACTTAATACCGAATAATACCGGATATAACCGAATAATACCGAATAATTCGAAATAACTTCCGAATAATACATTTTTTCTGCAAATAACGCTCATAATCGTATACTTTGAGGTGAAATATATATGAATATATATCATAGAATTACACAAGCTTATCATCTTATTTCAAACTCACCATAAAACGTTAAATAAATCTCTATCGTAGACATATTTGCAGGATATTTCATATACAAAACAATCGGGAAAATCGACAATGAAGAATATGCCACGCCGCCAGACTACAGGCACCGCCCATTTATGAATAATTAAAATGTGTACGTTCATTCAATGTTTGAGAATTGATGCTGCCCGGCAAAAGTTTTCTAGAACACGCGTGATCGTTGAGAAAACCAGTATAATTCACCATGGTGAAGCAAATAGGTACCAAGGTAATGTTGAATAATTTAATTCATTGTATGGTTTTGATTGTTTCATGATAAAAAATAACTTGTTTATACGGCCTTTATCATGTGATGTTTTGAAGTTTCGGCCTTGGACATTTCATCATTGTTGATGTTTCGGCTCCATTTATGAGGACCTCCTGGGGTAAATGTTAATAACTTGATAGCTAATATTAATTATCAACGATTTATATAGTACTAAGTTAATTTAGTAAAAGAACTCGATGATTTTTTTTCTTTGTAACTTCTTGTGAAGTCGTCAGTCAGTCAGTGAAGACGTTTTTGGAAATTGGAAGGTGAGTAGACAGACCGGAACAGTACGCGGACACTTCCAGATTTAGCGTTTCGTAAAAGATTTAAACTTCCTTGACTGACATCGATATTACTCGCAATTATTCGTATGGTACTGTACTTGTTCTGCTTTTGGTATCTGGTATCCAACCACAGGCACTCGATTCAGTCAATAAAAAAAGTAGCCGTTCAGCATTTAAAGCCAGTTTCGATGTCAAATTCTTCCTTTTCAAGTCAGCGATGCCTCTTATTAACAACTAGATAACTGTTGTGTATGTAAAAAAAAATTGTTGGGGTCGTTCCAAACGTATCCTCATGCAGTTTTAAGGGCATTTTGTGTTAATATTTCAAGATAATTGATTAATTTTGGAAACGGTCCCTCTTGTGACGTATGATTATATCATCCCCCTCTTTGAAGAATACATGACTGCTGCCTGCTTAATCACTGCATGAAATCACAAGTGGAAATTATCTTAGAAAGTAAATTTAGCGCATTTTATGACTGCCTTTTGTTATTTTTAGTAGAAAATTTGACAAATGAGAGATTTAAAACATGTTTAGAGAATATTTCTTCAAACTTAACATTCTCATGTGCTAACGGTGCTTATGAATGCATACCTCGATTTCTTGACATACCACGAAAACCTGTTGGTCGACCATACAGTATAAAAAAAGGAAAACAGTTCCTTGATTCTCTAAAAGAGATCTTTACAACACAACACTCTGTTTTGAGGTTTAATTAATTTAAAAAATTGAGTTGGGGTTGCTAGTATACGGCTAGCATTCTGGTTGTAACATAATTCCATAGGAAACTTACACAGTGAACTCAAGGAATCTCACCTGGTCCAGATGGAATATAGCCCAGTCATATTTCTCATCATTGCAATATTACATAACCATGTCAACATCAAACCATCCCCCCCCCTCCCCCCAGTTAAACCAGCAAGGAAATCAGCCTACTTAAAGCCCCATCACACAAAACACATTCTCCCATGCAGGCTTTGTGGACCCCCAAACACTCACTGGGTTCTGCAAGTTTGATGGCCACATATGAGAAGGTGGCTGCCTACAAGCTGAGGACCTAGAAGGTTTAGCTGCAGCTGTACGCTGTTGGCCCCTCTTCAGCTCATTATCTCTTTCTTTATTATTTATACATCAGCACAGTCTTCATGATGTCTCTAAGCATCTCTTCCCAGAAGGTAGTGTGGATTTCGTAGACAGACTATCTAATGTAATCAATGAAGACCTCCATCATCCGGTCTTTGTTCGTTCTGACCATCCGCTGCATGAGACAATTCAGCATCTCCATCAATTGGTCCATCTTGCCGCTGATGGCTGAGCTGAAGAGGTCACTTCGTTTGGGTGTGGAGGACCTAGAGGTTGTGATGGAAGCTGTTGTGGTGCTCGGGTTCAGCAGTTGTTGATTGTCAGACCTTGACTTCTCATCTGTCCAGAGGGAGAGGTGACGTCTTCTTCATCTATGCGGTCGGGAGTTGTAGCTGTAGCTGTTGGTGGAAGTAACTTGGACTTGAGCTGCAACAATAAGAATAAATGAAAGTATAGCATGTTAAGTACATGTTGCTAATACAGTTAAGTTTTACATTTACCAAAATTTAGTACCTTACTACAAGCTGCTATCTGAACAAAAAGAATGTACAGTACAGAACATTTTACATAAAATTTTAATGTAGTAATTTGAACATGTACTTACACTTACAAGTGTCCTTTTCTTCACTTCATACATGAATGGGGCCAGAAAGGAGAAGCTATTCAGCACCCACTGGTCTCTATCGAAGTGTTCAGGAGCACCATCACCTGACTTGGTGTAGCGGGTCCTCAGGCTGTTGTACCAGATCCTCAGCTCATCAACGCTCACGCCCATCACTTCTGCTTGCTTCTGCCACAGAAAGGCCTTTTTCTTGGTGTCCTTATAGCCCTCCAGCTTGTTGTAGAGGACTTCATGGGTCTTGAGCCAGACAACCATGGCTTCTTGTTGATCTATGGTAAGATAGGTAACGTGTGTCTTGGTTTTCTTCTTCTTGGGCTTCTGACTCTGTCCTCCATCTTCCTCCGACATCTGACTTTCTCACTTTGAGGCAGAGTAATCAGAGGGTGCAGGGGATAAAACACCCTCATTCTGTTTACTTCCATACTCGGGGACAGGCTCAGGAGGCTCAGTAACTTGGGGGTGATCTGGCCGGAGTAGAGCAGGAGCTTGGGGTTTTTGGGTAGTGTCTGCTTTAACACGCTCGTCTGTCTGGCTCCTCTCTTCCTTGGAGGCATGATGATCACAAGGATGCAATGATCACAACAATGGTCACGATGCTTGTCACAACTGTTGTGGAATTGATCTTTACAGCTTGAAGCGGCGAACGAGAATGAGGACTGGCAGAAACATGCTGGGTTTTTATAGCTGTCAGGCCAGGACGTGATTGTTATTACGTTCTGAACGCACTAGTGACGAGATGAGGACATGGTCAAAACAAGTTAAACTGTCTGTGAAAGAGGTGATCGAGTTACGAACTAGTTAGAAGGGGTTTCGACGTATGAGGAACGAAGTAGAACTAGTTACGAACGGGTTTAAACTGACTTCAGACGGGTTTGAACTGCTTGGAAACGGTGTCCCCATGAGGTGAAAGGGCAATTTTACCCTATCTGAACTTGATATAAACGGACTGCAGATGGGATAAAGACGAGATGGATGTATCGAGAACTGTTCATGAACTAACTAGGGTCGCATTATAGACATTGTCTGGCCAAAGCTATACGTTCTAGCCAGACCACAACCCGTTTTACGATTTCTTTAGGACGGGTTCAGACGTTTTGAGAACTAGTTTGGTGTGACTGAAGCTTTACACAGCTTTTATCAAGCATCCGTCGTTCTCTGTCACCAGAAGAAGTCGGCCAGCCCACTCTCTACGGGTTCCAGTTGGCCTTTGTCAGACTGGGAGGCATCTAAACATTTAACTGAGAACTGGTTTTGACTGGTTTTTTATTCAATGTGTACAAACAAATGTTTTATCTGTAAAAAGCTTTTCTGACTGCTGTGTGTGTTCAGTATTTTATTATGCTCCCCGTTCCCGAAGGGGGGGGGGGAGCATATAGTCGCCGCTTCTTCCGTCCGTCAGTCCTTGCCTCTGTTCTTCTGTCAGTCTCACTTTTCTTGACCGGACTACTCCTCAGAAACTACTGGCTGGAATGCAACAAAACTTCATGGGAAGCTTCACTACCAAGAGGAGATGCGCATATTATCACACGGTTTTGGTTGGACTATTTTTCACGCAGTTAATATGGCCTTTTGATTATGCCACATATAGTATATATGGTACCTTTCTTATTCGGACTACTTCTCAGAAACTACTGGCTGGAATTCAACAAAACTTCATGGGAAGCTTCACTACCAAGAGGAGATGCGCATATTATCACACAGTTTTGGTTGGACTATTTTTCACGCAGTTATGGCCCTTTGATTATGCCACATATAGTATATATGCTACCATACTTGTTCGGACTACATCTCAGAAACTACTGGCTGGAATTCAACAAAACTTCATGGGAAGCTTCACTACCAAGAGGAGATGCGCATATTATCACACAGTTTTGGTTGGACTATTTTTCACAGAGTTATGGCCCTTTGATTATGCCACATATAGTATATATGGTACCATTCTTGTCCGGACTACTTCTCAGAAACTACTGACTGGAATTCAAAAAAAATTAATGGGAAGCCAGGGCTAGCGCTGGCTTTTTTTTTTCTTGAGCCAATTTGGAACCGGTAGGTTTCAGTAATTCGCGGGCTATATTACAGCGCGCAATCGACAAATAGGTAGTGGAGTTTGTGGACTCACCCCCCCCCCCCAATACTTTGTTATTTCACTGTAGTCCTTTTTAGTGTTCTTTGTAATTGCTTTAGTCTACAAATCATTTCTAATAGAGCTTGTAGGATGATTCACTGTAGCACTGTTATTTTATTTCTTGTTTATTTTATTCTTGTAATTAAAGTTTAAACAATACATCTCATTATCAAGTATCCATTAATCAAATTGAGAAAAGAAGACAATGTATACTCCCAAACACAAGTTACAATCATGTGCAAGAAGCAATATATTTTTAAAACACTCAACTGTACATAAAAAATTGGCCACAAATGAAACATAAACTACAGTGATGTAAATTATATGTGAATAGTCATAGCACAGAGTATGAGACATAAATCATTAGTTTATACAGGCAAAAATAATAGTTATCTGAATTTATCATAATAATTTTCATTCCTCGTAAAATTCGGAGCGGACGGCATTACGGACCGTACGGTACGGATTTTATCGTATACTAGACACGAAAACGAAAGTGATTGCATGGTTATCACAGACATTGAGAACCGGTCTCAGCCGTTTTAAACCGCATTTATCATCAAAATTTAGTGAAATAAAACATTCGCCAACGGTAAATTTAGAAATTCATACATTTCGACGGGACAGCTTTTCGACTATTTGATTTTTCTTTAGCCATTTTCCGAAAATAAACGGTGATTACTGAAATTTTTCATCGGACAATTTGTCCGACTATAACAGAAATTCTATCGGTCAAACTGAAAATATACCGGACATGTCCGACTCCGACTGTCATTCGCATTGACTGGTCTAATCAATCGATATTTCGGCGTATTCGTGTTTGACCAATTTAGTTCTCTGCAGTGTTGTTATTATTATGCGCTTCACAGGTCTATCACGTGTCGGGTACGCGGGACGTGATTTGATTGGTTGAAAGGAGATTTTGTGACAGGCGACAAACTCCACCTCCGATTGTTTTTGGTAAACATGTGTATAATTATGTCATTATACACGAACGTGTCATAAACAGGATATCAATTGGGGCCCTTTAATATGTACGCGAGGTTATACACAGACATTGAGAACTGGTCTCAGCAGCTTTTAACCGCATTTATCATCGAAATTGAGTGGAATATAACATTCGCCAACGGTAAATTTGGAAAGTCATACTTTTCGACGATTTGAGCCAATTTGATTTTTCTTGAGCCAATTTTTGTTTTCTTGAGCCAATGGCTCAATTGGCGAATGCCAGCGCGAGCCCTGGAAGCTTCATTACCAAGAGGAGATGCGTATATCATCACTTGGTTTTGGTTGGAATATTTTTCCACGAAGTTATGGCCCTTTGATTATGCAACATAGTACATATGGTATCATTCTTGTCAAGACTACTTCTCAGAAACTACTGGCTGGAATTCAACAAAACTTCATGGGAAGCTTCATTATCAAGAGGAGATGCTCATATCATCACACGGTTTTGGTCAGACTATTTTTCACAGAGTTATGGCCCTTTGATAATGCAACATAGTACATATAATTTATGGTACCATTCTTGTTCGGACTAATTCTCAGAAACTTTTGACAGGAATTCAACAAAACTTTATGGGAAGCTTTATTACAAAGAGGAGAAGCGCATATTATCAGGAGTTATGATAGTACTGTTTTTCATATTATGGCCCTTTGATTATGCAACATATAGATTAAATATTTTCAGCTATGCAAGATAATCAAAATAATATTTTTCAAGTAAGTTTTTGTTGTAGGTAAATGTTTGTCTACGTAGTGTTTATAATATATACATGTATATATATTTGATTTCAAATATATTTTCTTGTTTTTATGGCACCTTTCAAGATCACCTCATGTCAGACCTCAAACAATAAGCTTTGTTTTTGTTTTTTTAAATTATGATAAAAAGTATCGAACAAAAAGGACATTCACTCACTGGTACATCTGTCAACACCATACTTATTTGATCATCAGGTGATATGGATTTGTATCAACCTACAGTCTTTGTTGTAAAGGTACGCATTGCATTGACAATATGGGCACTTGAATTAATTGTGAATAAAGCCTTCTTATATCTGTAGCAAGATTCCTTTTTTCATTTTTTTTTTCAGTTAGCAGGATTATCCTAGCCCAGCATGTAATTAAATTGTTCACTATCTCAATTTCATTGTACTTTTTTGTATACCTATTTTCTTGGGAGATCCATGACATTTCCAGTGCTGCATATAACATTCAGATTGTAACCATCAACAAAGTGAAATTTTCCAATTAGAGTCTTGTTCGAAGTTATAACCATACTTCAGGGAGCATCCATCGGTTCCACCGATATCCTTGTTCATATTGCGAAAATACTCATTCTGAGTGATGTGATTACTGAAGACGATGACAAATTCATTGAGTAGGGTTTAAGTCTTGGCAAGTAATCTTTTCTAGTAGCTTGTCAATGAACAAGTAAAATTGCTGTCTGGTGTCTGTCATTTACCTTGTGAACATGATAGAGGCCACATTTTTTACCAAATCTTATGAAACTTTCTTTATCAGAATTTTTGTCTTGATGAACTCTATGTCTAGTTTGAAACTGGGTCATGTGGGTTCAAAAACTAGGTCACCAGGTCAAATAATAGAAAAACATTGTGAGCACTTTAAGCCACATTTTGCATCCAATCGTCCTGAAAATTTGCAGAATGTTCTGTATAGTATGAAATTGGGCCATGTGAGGTCAAAAACTAGGTCACCCGCTCAAGACATAGAAAAAACTTGTTACCTCTGTAGATGCCACATTTGACTCTCAATTATCATAAAATTGTTAACTGCTTGTCGTGATGAACTCTTGTCAGGTTGGGAACTGGGTCAATTAGGGTCAAGAAATAGGTCACCAGGTCAAATAATGGAAAACATTGTGAACGCACAGGGAGCAACATTTTGCATCAAATCATTCTGAAAATTGATCCAAATGTTTTTCTTGATAAATTTTAGGTCATGTGAGCGGTATAGGGCCATGTTGGCCCTTCTGTGACAAATTGTGTAATATTTAATATTACCCTTCCAGTATTTCAATGACATTTAGAACATATTCTGGTCTTAAACAGGATTGTTCAATGTTACCATGGCAAGCCATTAGAATTTATGTAATGAATAATATAATTGTTATTTCAGGAGGACTTTGATGCGCTATTAAAAGAAGCAGCTAAAGATGATAAAGCTGTGTTTGTTGACTTTACAGCAACTTGGTGCGGTCCTTGCAAAATGATGGGTCCAAAGTTTGAAGTAAGTGGAGGAATAAAATAACTTTTCTTTTAGTTTTTAGCTCTACTGGCCAAAGGCCAAAGAGCGAAGCCTTACGTCATGGGGAATAGTCTTGTTGTGTGATCCTCTTTCAAGTTGTTTGAATGGTTATGGTCTGTTGCATAAAAAGGTGAGCCATGTCTCGAAATTCCACTGGACCGCTTGCATTTGCGAGTGAAAATCGAGGTAGGGCGAGTTAACATTCTCCAGATCAAAATATCAATCCATTTTTCGATGGTACCGCTCAGGTACCGTCTATAATAGTGGCAATTTTGAGAGGCATACAACAATTGGTTCCCGTTTTCAAAACGCAAAACAGACTGAAGGCCAGGAAAACGTCAATTTCATACACATTGACCCAATTACTAAGTGACAAAAGTAGTTCCAAAGTTTACCAACCTTGATAATATCACAAACGTTTCAATAAAATGAAATATTGAAAAGGTGACCTGCTAAAGTGGTTTGTGAAATAATTAGCTGTTTCTGTGGAGTTCATGAGGAGTTCAGATAGGTTCATGCGTGACCCAAATGCTATCAGACTGGTACCCAACCATACTGAAATTCACTGAAATTTCCGACCATTTTACGAAATCTGTTTTCAATAACTAAAACACACTTCTAATATAACATATGTAATGCATATTATTTATTTCCTGTTATAATATTAAATAATAGGTTGATTTAAAAGTACCGACAACAATCTGTGTAAACATTGCATAAATTACGTAAAACATAGACGATAAGCCGAGACCATATAAATCAGTCGTTATCAAGACGTTTCGACCGGGGTGAAACTGTCGGGGGTCGAAATGTCAATTGTTTTGTTTTGGGGTCGAACAGTCTATCAGCCAATCAGCCAATCAGCGGAAGCGTACTATTTTGGATTACGCATAACCGGTAAAGGGTCATCTCGGCCCACTTACAGTCTCGGCCCGGTCCGACTCGGGCCACTTTTGAAGTGCAATGAATAGGCAAAGTTGTTCACACATTCGGGTCCGACTCGGCCCACTTTTGAAGTGCAATTCGCAAAGGCTATTAGTTTCAAACGTATATACAGGCATAATAAATTCTATAAAATTTACCTTTATATTGTCATTTGTCGCGTCTGTCTATCATGATTAAAATGTTGGCACTTAATTATCATCATGATATCTTGTCAGTTTCTGTGGGTATCCTGTTGTATAGTTTCTATTACCCTTTTCAGCTTCATACTGATATCATAATATACATTTTTTTTCGCTCACTCGAATAAAAGAGTTTGAAAAAAATATATTTTAAATTTTTTTTTCACTCGCCCCATTTTTTGGGGGGAAAAATCGGTAGAACAAAAAAATTTGGCGTGGCCCTACAACAAGATAACTCAACACCTATAGCAAGCTAGTGATATCATAACTTTATGCCCAGGAATACTGATTTTACTCTTAAGTTAGTGCTGATATAATTTAATATGTCATTTTTTAATTAAATATTCACGGACGTTACATAAAGGGTCTGATATCTTTATATTTAATTTATTTTCAATTGTGACAAACATTTCACTTGTTTTACTATTATAAGGTTCTACCATTATTACTGACCTTTTTCTTTATTTCGGTTTGTAAATCTAGCATTTCTAGAACAAGTCGGATTGAAGATCTTTTGGAAAAAACGTTTACTATATTCTTTTTTTCGCATTTTTTTCTTATGTTTTAGTTTTGTTTCATATTCCATGCAAACCATCTTACCTATTTACACATACTTTGATATTATAAAACTGTCTAGTTACAAAACGGAAACTTGTATGCAACAAGTTGCCAGCTTGGCTACAGAGACGAGTGGTACCGTCCCACAGCACTTTTGTGCTTTGATATTTCATTGTCGCAGACATTATTACACTCTTCCGTGCTGAAAAAAATCTGCAGCATTTTGCAGATTTTGCAAAAATTGTTCAGTCTGTGCTGTATGTACAGTAATCTACATTTCTTCACACCTACTGCTACAAAATCCACCTCTAATATTACTATTGAAAGTTTTACTGGATTGATAGGTCAAAGGACAAACAAATAAGACAACTAACAATCCAGAGCTTTGTATTATAGTTGAAACTTCAATAATTTTCTTGTGAAAAACTGAGGGCCCAATGTCGATATAATTTCACCTGAATGTTCATTAGATGATCTTCTACCAAGATTGTTCAAATTATTTGGATTTGTCAAACAACATGCTGCCAGGAGTTCGAAGCCACTTTTCCTATATGTATATAGTTGAAAATCCAATAATCTTCTAGTCCAAAACTACAGACCCAATATTGAAATAATTTCACCTAACCCTCTACCAAGATTTTTTAGTTGTGTGATTCACTAAAAACATGGCTGCAGGGTGCAGGTCAGGGTGCATGTCACTTTCCCAATGTGTATACATTATAATTCTACCTGTAGTGATATTTTTAACATGCTGGAAATTAAATTTTTTGCTGGCTATATGAGAATCTTTACTTCAACCAAATGTTGCATCCTGATCCAGGACGCAGGATCATAGTACCAAACATTTTAGGCGCTCAGGTGAGCCATTCAGGGCCATCATGGCCCTCTTATTCAGATGAGTTGCTAAAATAAACAAAATGGCTGCGCCCCTTAGTTTCGAGCGACTCCAATAAGTATTTCTGAAACATTGGGAAAAACACCAGTTATGATCTTTTGAATGTTAGTCTTCTATTCCTATAATTATACAAATATCAATACGTTCGACATATTTGACTTGATATATCGATACAGAGTTGGCCATCGGTGACACTTGGACTGCTACCATATTAAATAGAAACAATTTCTTCTAAATATTTATTAATTTTGAATATACTGAATAGTAATCTGACTAATCTCCATTTACTGTATCCTAAATGGTTGAAGACCGTGTTGAGTCATCTGCAGACACCTTCCTAGTTCTTATCTTATCATGTAGTTTGTTTGCATCATTTTTCCTTATCCATTTCAGAAACTTGCAACAGAATATACTAGCATTGTTTTTGTGAAGGTTGATGTTGATGAAAATGAAGTAAGTAGTTTATATGAAATCCACCGTTTTGAAGTAAAATAGCCATATTTGCTTTTAAGCGATATTTTGGAAACTACATAATATAGCAAGATGAAATTAATGCTGTTTTATTGTTATACTGTCCTTCAACTAATACTGCTATAATTTTGTAAAAATGTTGAAAAATAATGAAGTTATTTGAACTTTTGGTACTGTCAAATTGTACATGTTGGTTTTGTAAACCAGGCTCATTGTACAAGCGTTAATTTTGCAAAAGAAACACATGTATACAAAGATAATTATCAAATCTACCTCATGCTATCGAGATTTTTAAATAAAAACATAAAATAACAACAACAGAAACAAGGGGTGAGTATGGATATCTAGTTAATTTTAAAAAATTGGGAAAAAACTTAATAGCATAAGCTAGTATACTTTCTCTCCTTTCCAAAAATACTTTTGATATTAAAAATACTTTAACAGGATTTTGTGTGCATTTAAGGGAATGTATAACATCATCAAAAGTCATTCTACATGTACAAATTTAATATACAGTGTATAGAGTTAATCCATAAATGTGTATATTGATAAACTTGTCATAATGATAACTTACTTTGTTTATGTATACATGTATTATATTTAGTTGTTGTGTTATGATCAGTTGCATTATCTATCCAGATATAGTGAGTGGAGTATGTTTGTTTTCTTGTTAGAAGTTTGGTGTAGATTTTATGTATATCAAATCTTGTCTCGTGTCTATTATTTGTTGTAACAACATATTTTATATAGAGATGTATGTCCTGCCTTTATATTCCAGGAAACAGCAGCACATTGTGGAATTAGTGCTATGCCCACATTCCAGGTGTTTAAGAATGAAGAAAAGGTATTAATTTTAACATTAGGCTTCTGTTATTTCACTGTAAGGTTACCTGAACACAAAATGCTCAAGGGGAGCTAGGGTAATCGCCCTGTGTCAGTTGTTGTGAGCTATACTGGATATTAACATTCTAGAGGTCAAGAGTTTGACCAAATTTGAAGGAAATCTGTTCAAAAATAAAATTTGTTTCCTTTCCACTCATTCAACTGACCTATAATAATCACTTCACTCAATTTTATTGCCAATTATGATGTAAAAGTTGGTTTTAACTCTACTGGCCAAGACCAGAGAGTTTGTTTCATGGCAAAATTGTCAATCGTGTGTGTGTCCATCCTTTTATGTTTAGCTCACCTGAGCAAAAGATCAGGGCAAGCTATTGTGATCTCTCATCGTCCGTCTGTCTGTCCATCCATTCTTCCACACTTATCTTTAACTTCAATTTCTTATGGTCCACTTCAAAATTGTTCGAAGGACTTCATTCCACACGGAATTCTGGTTGCCATGGCAATTGTGAGTAAAAACTTAAAAAATCTTCTTGGCAAAAACTACTCGCCAAATTACAATATAGTTCACACAAATGTAGTTTGGGTGACTCTCTACCAAGATTGTACAAGTTATCTGGATTCATCAAAAAACATGCATGTCAGGGGAGCAGGGTTTCCCTTGGATTTTCTCATTGGGGGTCCCAGGACCCACATAGTTTGCATATTGGTGGTCCCTGGGAATGTGTGGGGGTCCTCATTTAAAACATGTACTTTTCAATGTAATATAATAATTAATTTAATACACTATCACAAAATGCATTGCACCGACATAAAGGTTGTTCATGAGTAATGATTTTGGAATTTCTAAGAAAAATCCATTAATAAAGTACATGCAATGAACAAAACAGCTTTGTCTTTCAATGCATATGTTAGCCAATGAAACTGGTCACACCAGTCATCAATAAGCTGCCAGTATTGGGTCCACCCCAGGGGTCACATGTTTTGATTGACTTAGATAGGGAATATCTTTGAAAATCTTCTTGTCCAGAACCAGAAGACCCAGGGTCTTTATATTTGGTATGTAGCATTTTGTGTAGTGGTCTCCTACCAAGATTGTACATGTCACAGATTTTCTATAGAATTACATGGGAAATCTTTAATCATCTTCGTTTCCAAGGTTTTTGATATTTGGTGTGTAGCATTGTTTAGTGGTCTCCCATTAAGATTGGTCAAATAATGACACTGTGGTCAAAATTGGCCTCCACTGGTGGTCACATGTTTTCTGCAGACTTATAAGGGAAATCTTCGAAACCTCACAGCCAATAGTTTGGATATTTGTTTAGTGGTTTCCTACCAAGATTGTTCATATTATGCCTCTAGGGTCAACACACGTCCAGCCCGGGTGTCGCATGTTTTGTATAGATTTATATAGGGAATAACTTCAAAAATTGTCTTGTCCAGAAAAATGCTTATCAAAGGTCCATATGCACAATGTAGCCAGTAGGGCATCAGGCTCTCATGGGCCTCTTGGTTTGTTTTAAGTGACAAGTCTTGGTCGAGCCATATCATTGGAAAAAAAGATTCAGATGTGCTATTGATTGTCAGTCAAATTTACTGTGGAATTAAAACCAGTTGAGACTACTGTTGTTGTGTACACTTCCTCTGATGGTCAATACTTTCCAAACTTTGTTTACATTGGATGACTACCTCACAATTGGTTTATATCTGCTCTTTTATTTAGTAAGAAAAAAATGGACAATAGTTTGTATTGTTTTATTTATTGATGATAACTTCTATTATCCAA
Source organism: Mactromeris polynyma (assembly GCA_032209605.1). Taxonomy (NCBI): domain Eukaryota; kingdom Metazoa; phylum Mollusca; class Bivalvia; order Venerida; family Mactridae; genus Mactromeris; species Mactromeris polynyma. The sequence goes on from JASFXZ010000001.1 coordinate 7,234,018, forward strand.
CATTTACCGATTATATTCTATATTGTAGATAGATGAAGTGGTTGGAGCCAATATAGATAAATTAACAGAATTGTGTAAGAAGTATAAATGATGAACTACAATTTGGATTTGTCCGTCATTTTCTTTTTTATACACTTATTTAGATTATATACCTATAAACGTGTACACAATATATATATATATGTACTTAAATGCAATTTCACATTTATTTAGATTTACTTTTTGGGTCAGGTAAACAATTGTAAACAGAAACTACAGATGATATGCTACTGACACTGATATTGTATAATAAAATATATAATTTAATGCAGATAAAGTGTTTTTTTGAAAGATGATCGTTAAACAAAATTTTATATAATACATGTTTACATGGTAAAATCTTTTCCTAGATTTTCACTGCCAATAATCAAGTTGCTGATCGTGTGCCAATTTTACTTTGGAAATATTATTTGGTTACATCCTTGTGTAGCCAGTGAATCATGTTACCAACAAAACTCCCAAACTAAATGTTGTTTTGGTATAATTTAAAGGATTTTTATGGCTTTTTTTACCAATACAATTAAAAAAAAAAATCTTATAGGGTTAAATATTGTGTTAATTTGGCAGAATTATTACTCTCTGTAAGTCTCTTGTGGGTCATAAAATTGACTATCGGATACCTTTCATCTTTTTGTAGTTTCTGGATAGATGTTCTAAATAAATCTCTTTGATGTACATTTACATACATTTTCAATTTAGATATCATTTTATTCGATCTGATATATATTCTGCTTATTTTAATGTACATGTATTACAAATTGTTTTAAGATATATGTATCTAATGGAAAGATAAACAACTTTCATTTTGAAGAAGAAAAATATTGGTACATTTACACTCAATTCTGGAGAACCATTTGTCAAGTTGTTTCCAAAGTCATAATTTTGCTTTGTAATAATTGTGTTGTTATAACCTCTATCAATAAACATCTTGTCATCAGCCTATTTGTTTGTATTTTATTGGTGGTATTTATACCCCCACTTCATGTAGGTGCTATTTAGGAATCACACATGATGTCACGTCATGTCCTGGCCTTTTATAAATCACTCTCATTAACCATTGGGAGGATTTCATTGAAAGTGTGTACTAATGATTTTTACCAAGCCTACTTGTGCATCTCGTCAGAGCATTCCAGTTGCATTTTTTACTGAGTTATTGCCCTTTAGTGATAGAAAATTTAATTGTGGAGCTGCTGATACCCAATAGGGGTCTTCTACTAACCATAAGCAATCATTCCATGAAGACTGACATCCATAGCACCAGTGCTATCTAATTATTGATTGGGAATCTTTTAAAGTATTTAAATTGAGTAAACAATATGGGTCATTTACTTACAACTGCTTCTACAGCTTTTGGAAACTTCACACAAACATTGTTCATGATGAGTTATAGTGCATGACATGTTTTCGATCGTAGGATGGCTGATTGTAGGCCATCTTGGATTTTCTCGAAAACTTGCAAAGTGAACAACTCAGTTTTCAATCCGCACTTATCTTGAACTTTGATCAAAGTTCACAGAAATAATCCTTATATTGGTCCCTTTCAAAATTGTTCAAAGAATTCCATTCCACGCAGAATTCTGGTTGCCATGGCAACGCAGAGTTAAACCTTTAAAAATATTACTGTCAAAAACTACTGGCCCAACTTCAATATAACTTGATATTACCACAGACCTATATAGGTCCGTGATATTACTTGTAAGTAAATCACCCATATTGTTTACTCAATTTAAAGATGTAAAAGATTCCCAATCAATAATTAGATAGCACTGGTCCTATGGATGTCTGTCTTCATGGAATGATTGCTTATGGTAACTAGAAGATCCCTATTGGGTATCGGTAGCTCTCTGTCGGTGATCTTGGAAGTGAAGACCCATTTCCAATTAATAACGGGAATGTTTTGCCTTATAGCTGTCAACCATCGTAGGATGATTGCATGTGGTAATTAAGTAGATGACCCTTACTTCTTTGAAGGTCAAATCTCAATATTACAGTAATTTTACTTCGAAACTGTTAACGTTTTCGATCAACAACGAGAGTGCTTGGGTATGGTAACATAATTATGCCACCAGTTAACTACTTAATTAACTAGACTATTATGTGGTTAACTAGATAAGTATCGTGATAAATTTTCATACCAGATAAATATATTAACACGAAAAATTGTCTGACATAATTATCTAGTTAATTATGTAGTTATCTAGTTTCTTTAACGTGATAACCACATAGTTAAGTACATTTAGTTAACTGGTGGCAGAAATATTTCTGCCACTATACTTGGGACTATGGCAGTCGAACTTTAATAGGATGATTGCCTGCGGTAAGTAAATGACTGCTGCGGTTGAGGGAGTCAGCTGGTCAATCAAAGTTACAGTTATTGTGAGATCGAAAACCCTTTCTGATCAACAAGTCGTAAGTGTTCTAAGGCCTTGTCAAACATCGAAGGAAGATTGCTAGTAGTAATTAGATGTTCCTTATTGCTGCCAAAGTGACTTCGAGATTGCACAAACACCGTAGGATTATAACTTACTGCATTACTGTACCCATTTTGTTTTCCGTATCAAAGATCAATGTCACAGTGACTTAATTCAAGTCTGGAAAGAGTGTCCGACCGCATTACAAGATATGAATCAAATTGCAAAATATATGAATTAAGATGTCTACGCAAGCTCATAAAAAACTAAACTAAAGAAAATAATACGTTTTCCTTTTTTCCCCGAATGTATACCAATTGCGCAAAAACGAGTGTAATAAACGCCCTAAAACTGTTACTGAAAGCATAAAAATGAAAGAAGTCATTGAGGAAATGCCACATCCAAGGTACACGCGTCCACCCAAAGTGAAAGGATACATGAAAATATGTACAAGCACGGAAACAATTTAAAAAGCGAAAGGTATACCAGACTATTATCATCATTCATCTAGATTTTTTTAGATTAGCATTCTGATTTTTGAGCGGTTCAACTAGAACACCTGTATTAGTGACCAAAAAATCCATTTTTCAGATTTGACGTAACTAGCAGATATATTTTTTCTTGTTTTATTTAGCACCTCAATTATTAAAAGGTGCGTCAACTATTCTTGTATAGTGATTCCGATTTTAACAACAAAACAGAAAAGTAAATTACGGGATGATTACGTCGCCTCAGAAACGCTTTGATTCTTAAAATATCTTCTGTTTTCCAAATGAAAAAACAACAACAAACAAATTACACAATAATTACAAATACTTTTACGTGCATTTAATTATATAAATTAAAATTAAGCCACCAAAACACTTCCGAGAAAGTGCTTAGATTGTGACGACCAAACTTCATTGAGAAATATTCGACGTCACAACCAACGTCACCAACGACACAACCAACGTCACCTACGTCACATCCGATGTCACTACGCTAATACAGGTTTTGTCACGAAAACATCATTTAATTTGGTTACTGGGAATAGGACTAACTGAGGCGGCTTGCTTACTTGGTGTACTAAATTATGTATTATGTACATATTGTGTTGTGCACGTAATGGTTATAACAGCTTTTATGGATTAGTTACTGTCTATTTATAGTCATGTTGGAAACCAGTGTCCATCGGTTAAGAGTGAGGTTACCTAGTTGTTGGGTTTAAAGCCCCGGCCGGTATTTTAACGGACATATCCAAGACTAATCGCTAGATCTATTTGGTTATTATTTCTATTTATGTTTTAGATTTAGGCCAACGTTAAGTTCCCTTTTCCCATGTGCACGCAGTTCCTTGACTCGATATATTAATATTCGTGTTCTTTTCATCACCATATGCAGGCCACTAGCTTTCTTAGCTTGTCATTTAGTGTATTCTATCCGTTCAATCCCTTTTGCCCCTTGTTGTCTCCTTAAATCTCCCATAGTTGGTTTTTGATAGAAAAAAGCCAGACAATTTCGTGTTTCCCCATTTCCTTAGATATTTACACAGATCTCCTCAATCCCTAATGTTCCGTAGGTTGGTGGTGTTTCTCTGGTATCTATGTACAGTGGGGAGGCATTGGCTTGTGTGCGTGGCGTTCCCAGTAACATCTTAATCTTTCTTTCAAAATTAACTGATGTTGGTGCTCCTACCGTCACCCATCCTATTTATGTGTGTCCCGTTTGTTTTTAATTGTTGACTTGTTCAAGGGATGTCCCAGAATTCTATCTTTCTAGCTGGCGTGTTTGTCCTCTCGCAAGGACTTAGACAGTGTAGCGCGTCAAGCTACTAAGAGTAGTTAAAAGAAGTCAAAATTATACCCGATTAAAAAATATTTTTATTCATTCATACTAAAATAGAATAGGGAATAGAGTTTACATTTACAAAACATTACCTCCAAACATAACACATAATCAAGATCCCTTAGATACGAACAGAAATAAAATAGGCAATGGCTAGCCGACTTGGGGTCAAAACACCTTGGGTTCGAAACGTCTTGCAAAATTTAGTAGTTCGAAACGTCTTGGGTCGAAACGTACTGCTACCTGGATTACTTAACCCTTTCACTATTTGTAGCCGAGAACCAGACAACTAAAAAATGGCCGCCAGCACGAAACTACTAGATGTTGGGGAATAAGAAATCTACAATTTAAGGTAGTAAATGACATTCGCATTGAGTAAATACCTATGTCTTATCTTTTAAACTTTTGAAATAACTTTGTTTCAAGGAAAACGGTGCCAAATCCTGTAACACGGCTTCGTTTTCAGCTCATTGCTGAAGCTTTCTTCCGTTCTGTCCCCTACTCCCTAGTCAAAACGTAACCCTTTTTGGTCAAAACGTCCCCCTGCATAACACCAACTAAATTAACAATATAAGGTTGAGCAGCTAATTAAATCAGGTATTACGAAATTTTCATTTATAAATGTGTGAAAGTCCTAATTCTTGGGTATTCAAAATTGAATTTATTGTTGTGAAGCGCAGGTACTGTACTTGAAACCTGGGACCAATATATACAGGGATAGGCAACGGATGAGATAAATCAAGAATTGCTCTAAAATGATTCAGGGTCATCTCGGCCCACTTACAGTCTCAGCCCGGTCCGACTCAGCCCACTTACAGTCACGGCCCGGTCCGACTCGGCCCACTTACAGTCTCAGCCCGTTCCGACTCGGCCCACTTACAGTCTCGGCCCGTTCCGACTAGGCCCACTCTTGAAGTGCAATGAATAGGCAAAGTTGTTCACATTATTGATGCGATATATGTATGAACATTCTAAGTGTTCATTTTTGATACATTGATTGTTAATATTTAAGTTAAATGTAAGTTGAAAACATTACTGAATATTCTCATGGCATTGAAGATTCGCGGTACAGTGGAAATTTCCCAGTGAAATGTATATTGGTATCTGTTATAATAGAGTAGACCATACGAAAAAGTTTAATATTTATTTAATAAATTTCACGGATACATCTCGAGAAATTCTCACAAATCACAAAATTCTGTACTTCAAAAGTGAAAAAGTGGGCCGAGTCGGACTGGAATGTGTGAACAACTTTGCCTATTCATTGCACTTCAAAAGTGGGCCGAGTCGGACCGGGCCGAGACTGTAAGTGGGCCGAGATGACCCTTTACCCTCTAAAATGATGTCGTCGAGTAAAAATCGATATTTAAGTTAACGCTCGCTTAATGATTTAAAGCGGCACGGTATCGCGTAAAAGTGTTCACTAAAATACCAATAATCTAAAGACTATTTAAGCAATTTTCACAATGCATATGCATCGATAGAAAGCTAATAAAATTGCCCTTATTCTGATTATAAATTTGGGCATAAATTAATAGTTTTTCTAAGTTTTAATGACAAGTTAAAGTGATTCGGTTAAAGAAAATGTTGCAAAAAATAAACTCGGTACGTTTGCTAAAATATCAATAATGTCAACATTTTTCCGGTCATTTTCACATCAAATACATACATAAAAAGACTTAGGAAATAGACATTCCTGTGATTATAAACAGGGCTAGCGCTGGCTTTTTTTTTTCTTGAGCCAATTTTGGACACCGACATGATGATGATAATACAACTATAAAGGCAATTCTATAACCTAACTTTCGACTCGCTACAAACGGGGAAAAAAATGCTGAAGTCGCCATTTTGTCTGAATGTTCCCGGTCCGAAAAAGAAGTTATGTCCCACTTTACAACAGGATTTATGCTTTAAAATGTAATTTAAGAATAAATATGACAAAAAAACTTCCCTCTAACAACTATTTTGATCATAACATTTATTGATAATTTGTCATTATAATTAGTAAACAAAAGCGATATCTGTCGCTGCGTTTGTCTTTAGCGCCTACGTACGATCACAGTGCGCATGCATCGAATCGACGACAAGTTTATTGGACGAAAATTCCGTTGCCAATCCCTGTATATATTGGTCCCAGTTGAAACCAAAGGAGCTTGACTCAGTGTTTGGACTAAAATTGATTAAAAAAATTGACCAATACTATATGGGTAGAAAGGACAACAACTCCGAACTCGTCGAAAACGGGGTAAGGTTGCTGTTATCGTCGATTTCTCAAACAATATACAAGATATCTTAACATGCTGTACATCTCCATTTAGCTGAATCCCTAAACTATTCAATGATATATAACACTTCACCCTTATAAAGCAAACCAATGAGAAATCGAGCCGTTTATTAACCAAATCTGGGTGATTTTGCATAGTCGGAATAGTAGTGGGACACCTACGTTAACAATGTCGTAAGAAGGGAAATTAAATCAATTGCTCCTGGCTGATATCGATGTTTGTGCTGATTAATCGCCATAAGAAATCCCTGCTTTTTGTATCAATATCAAATACTCCAAAATTTGTTAGGACATCGTAGTGGACATATTAGATAAGACAAATGTTTCAAATCAAACGCACATGTGATCCTTTTATAACAATGAAGCAGGATATTGGTCCCAAAAAAGCAACTCCGAAAATGTTTTATTTACAATTTTTAGTCTGGTACCTCGATTTTACTACTTCTTACTGTCAGTATGAGATGATATGTCAGCAAAACAGTCAGGAATAAACTAAAATATACCCAACATATTCACCCCCAAGATCTCGGTTCCCGGTCGGAAAAGCGCGAGTGGCCTATCAAATCCAGAAGCCTCCCACTGAAATTGAGAGAGTTGGCATGTTTGACACAAATTTGTGTTTCAGACCCTTATTGGAACTTTGACTGTACATAGAATGAAAGAATATTTCCTTACAATGCTGCTTGATAGATAATATGTATATATGTCAAATATTCAATACAGAGTTACATGCAGGTCCAATACTATATCAGCTACATCATAGATTTCTCGCCATGTTCTAACTGGATAGACACCCAGTTGTGGTAAATACCCTACAGACAACAGCTATTACATAATTACTGATAAGAGTCAGTAAGATAAGACAAGATTTGTTAATTCAGTTATGGAGTTAACTTCTACAGCACTGTCACCATGGCTATGAATAAAAAATATCTGGAAACCATGTATCGCCACTTATCAGGTTAGAAATGAACAGATAAGCAGATATTTGCAAACTATGATAACCAAACAAAACAGTAATATTAGTCAAACATACGTCTATATATACGAAGGATAATGTGAAAATTTGGAATGATTTACTGCACGAGGTATCGTCTCTGATATTCAACATATTGCAACAGGATGTTGCAGTGATTTTAATCATGGCTTGGTGGGTAAGCATGAAATTGAGTTTTTCGATTGAATTCGATGTACTGACCTATGGTGTAATATGGTATTCAGTGCAATCTGTATGTAGGGTTCAGTTCATGATATAATTCATTCCTGTCTGTGGTACAGTATGGAACAACATTTGTCAAATTATTTTGTCCATTTTCTTGAATTTGAACAGAAATCAGCAGACTTTATGATGTTTAATTGTTTGCTTGCTGTTCATTAAGTGATTTCTTCATACAAATAAATCAGTAAATAGAAATGTACAATGTTACTTGAAACCTGTAAACAAGAAGTAATTACAGTACTGTATTGTACAGTAGAAGGCCAATTCTGCACAAATTTATTACGTTCTGATTTCATAAATAAGTGAAATCAAAGTGTATGTCCGACTTTTTGAGTAACATTCTTTTGCTGTAATGCTGAAATATAAATGTGCACTTAACATTGTCCTCTTCACAAGTGCATGTTTATGTAAAAGTTGCTTAATAGGGATGACTTTTGATGAGTGCAAGGTTTTGATGTTATCATGTAACTATGTAGTTTGGCATGTTTCATAAGCCAGCGGTTCCCTACTGGGTTTGGTTAAGCAATATTGCATATGTTTATTTGAATTACTAATTTGTTCAGTCTTTTATAGGTAAATTAAAAACAAGTGGCATGTAGTTAATTATTGACTTTGTATTTAAAGCAGAGATGTTATTGTTATGTCTGAGGGCAATTTCAAGTATAATTGGGACATGATGCAAATTAGTCACAAAATCATTACCTGAAATACAATATGCTGTCCAAATTAATCAGTGGAAAGTCAATTTGTTTGACCTCACATTCTTGACTTCACATATATTCACTTGTATTTATTCCTGGCCTTATGGAGTCAGTTAGGGACACATTATCGAGAAGTTAATGTAGCCGTATGTATAGTTACGACATCTAGAGCTATCAATGCTACAGTCAGAAATTATATTATTTTTATAATATTCAAATTATCAGGAGAGCAGGGTGCTTTCCTGTAAAGAGCACCAAGTTGGGTCTATGGGTCCCTATTGAGTTCAGAGTATAGTGTACTACACTTTTATTTGATAATAATTTTTGTAACAAGTCTACTATAATTGTTTGTCTTTTCTATTTCAGGACTCGGTAAATCCATACAAATACTAATCTACCAGAATGTTTAGTTTAAACTCCTATGAGATTCAGAATCCATTCCCTCGTATGATGGGCGATACAGCAGGTCATGCTTTAAAACTTCAGCAACATCTATATGACCAGTTCCTGGCTCAGTCGGAGTTCTGTGATGTAACTCTATCATTTTGTCATGTGGTATGTATAATATTGTTTATATTTTTAGCAATAAGATGATGTTGATTATTTGGTTAACAGATTGTTGAATTAAGCATGAAATTATTTAAGTGTTTGGTGTTGCCATCACACTGCTTGTTTCAACAACTGTTTAAGGATTGACATTATTTCTGAAAATCATGTGTTTTGCTTCCGGATTAGCTGATCCAAAACTGGTACATAGTTTTCACATAAATACATTTGTTTTGTTTGTATGTATTTACATTAAAATTTATGAATTTATTTCCTATTTCCAGGAGGTGAAAGCTCATTGGTGTGTTCTGGTTTCCTGTCCATATTTTCAGTCATTTTATAACAGCGGTATGAAAGGAAAGTTTGATGGTAAGTAAGACTATGTCCCTGTAAGTGACTGTACTGTTAAGTCTGTGATTGAATTAACTGAACTTGTCAGATGTACAATTTTTCCCTGTTTCTGATTGGCTACCTGGAAAGGTATGGTTGTGTCGGTGTTTTACACAATTTTATGGCAGTATTTCAGTTACGTTAGGTGGTCAGTTTATGTAACCAGTTGTCCTGGGTTTCCAATAACAATAATGTGTACTGCTTCAATCAACTGACAATTTCTCCGCATGATTGGTGGGTGGAGGACAAATGATATTGGGTGTATGTTCTTCTCTCAAATTGCCAAAAATACAGTATCATTTCTCAATTGAAAATTTTGAAACAATGCATGATTATTTATGATTTCTTTATCACGTCTCTGAATAAAACAAAAACTAAAATATTACTCTGAAATCTTAATAACATGCAGGTTTGATAGGACGTTTATGATCAAAGCAGTTTTGTGACTTGTTACATTTGTAATTGGCTAGTAGACTGCTCTTGTACATATTTTCAGACTTGCAATATAGTGATGATTATAAATTATCTTTCTATTAATGTTAGAGAATCTTAGTCAGCAATATTTTCCAAGTGTTCTTGTCACTAATAATACATGCATGTGAAGACCCTGAAGCAATAAAAGGTAGACATTATGTGATGATCTGCAGTATTCAAACTATTATTACCATCTTGTAGTAACTTGATAAACAACTCACACCTTTAGCATGATCCATTGTTTTAGATTTTGCTCAATTTCTAGTTCTTTCAATTAGTGATAGTCTGTATGCACCTTGTTAAATGCATTCTGATGTTGGGGCTTTGGAAATAATGTTCTAGAAAAGGTTCAATTCAAGTTCCTAAAACATGTACTGGGGTTAAAAGCAAGCACTCCAAATTGCATAGTCTATGGCAAAACTGGGATACAACCACTTCAAATCGAAACTAGAATTATTTCATATTGGTCAAAATTAGTTATTCCAGAAACTCCAAAACTCTGTGTACACAATATTGCATTAAGTAATTTCACTCACTCAAACAATGTCAACAAATTTAAATGGCTAAGAGATGTTAAAGCAATATTTTTTGAAATGTGGACTGATAAAATATATGGGAATGTCATAATTTTCCAAACCACAAATGGCTCAAATGTTCTATCAAACAACAACTAAGTGATCTTTTTATTAACAACTGGTTTTCTATTCTTAATTCTTCAAGTAAATGTAAATTTTATAGATTAATTAAAACTAAGTTTAAGTTTGAGAATTATTTAGTTCCACATATTTAAGATATATCATCAAGTTTAGAACCAGAAATAATCGACTTCCGGTAGAAAAATTAAGCTGGGAAGGAGTTGTATTTGATTTGGGAAAATGTCGTTTATGTGAAAAAATTGTATTGGTGACGAATTTCACTATCTACTGGAATGTGATCACTTTAACAATTTAAGGATAAAATACATCCCCAAAACCTATTATCGTCACCCTAACATATTAAAATTACAATAACTCATGGACCAAGACTTTAATAACATGTAAAAATCTAGGAAACTGTGTGTGCTCACAAAAGAAATGATTCGTAAATTTAAATAAATGCCAGACTTAAAACATCCGAAAATGACATATTTGTCTTGTATACATATTTAAAAAAAAAATGGAATAAAAATACCTTCACCCGGAATATTTGTTTATCCTGCACTCTACAATTGTATTTCTTGAGTATGATGCATTCATTTTCTTATTGTAACTGCCTCTTTACCATTGTATTAGTATTTTGTATATTAATATGTACTCATGTTGTCATGTTTTTCATGAACTGAGAAATGAAAATAAACCGAAACTGATAAAACATTTTTTTGTTCTTCACAGGTAAAATCCGTATCAATGTTGGTAAACAAGCAGCAGTAAGAACCGCCATAACATTTCTGTACACTGGAACAGTGCAATATTCTGGTGCAGTGCTGAAAGACTTTGGAGTGATAGAAGATATCTTGGAAGTTGCTGATTATTTGCAAATAGATGACCTAAAGCAGACTTGCACCACATATTTACTGTCTGTTGATGTGAATACCAAGAACTGCATTCATTTATGTCTGCTTGCAAGTCTGTATGACTTGGATAATTACCCTAAAGTATTTGACTATATAAGAGGACATTTACCTGAAATTATGAAGGAAGAAGACATCTTGACCCTTACAGCAGATTCTATTAAAGAGCTAGTTAAGGATAATACACTGAACTACGTTGCCATGACAGACTTCTTTACATTCATAGTAAGATGGGTAGAACATGATCTTGAAAATAGAGAATGTGAATTTGAGAACCTTTTCTGCGAACTGGATTTGAAAAAATTGCCAAGAGAATTTCTTGAATCTACTGTGGAGACTTTTCCTCTAGTTCTGAAAAATGAAAGGTGTCAAGTCCATGTACTGAATGTGAAAATGAAGCATATGGCAGGCTTATTGTCTAATGAGAATGTTAGTGATGTGATTCTAGTAGTTGGTGGATGTGGACTGGGACAACTCTATAGCACTTTCTTTGCTGTACCATTCTTACCAATAAATGACATTATTTATTCTAATCATGTGTTTGGCTATATTATCAGTGAAAACAGATGGGCAGAGTTAGCTCCCTTACCATATTCAATGAGACATCCTCTTGTAGCATATTGCAATAGTTCATACACCATGTATGTCTATGATGGAAGTAATGGTGGTACCATCGTTGATAACAACAGTGCTTATTTATACAAATACAGCCTCATGGAAAAAACATGGACTACCATTCACACAACTTTACCTGAACCATTCCGTGATATAACGATACAACAGATTCACATTGTCGATGGCGCAATGTTCATTATAGCATCAGGAAGGTCGAATGACGTTAGAAGTGGACCTAATCCACAGTGGATGGTGTATTTATTCAGGGTGTCTGTTGACATGGAGCACTGTAATGTGGCAATTCCTTTATGCGCCAGAAATGTGAAAACTGAAATCTCTACTTGTTTAGTGGAGGATCGATACATTGCCGTCTTGTGTTCAAAATGTAATGGAAGAAATGGTCGCCAGAGAAACGTCAGGTTTTTCACATTTGACTGCAGATCGATGAAACAACAAGAATACTCCAGAGGAGTTAAGTTCGAGCCTCTCATGTTTGCTGTTGGGAATGAAGTGTTTTTGACTAAGCAGGGGTGTTATAGGTACCATAAGTTTAACATGGATACTCGTAGATGGACCCCTGCCAAGGATTTACTGATACCTCACCCGTTAGTGGAACCAACCAGAAATGACTTCCTGCATGCTATTTACAACAATGAGCTGTTTGTGTTTGGTGGAAAAACTGGCAAAACACTTCTGACTAGCAACTGTAAGTTTGATCTTACACTGAAAAATTGGGAGTGTTTGGAAGATGCACCGAAAGCCTGTATCAATAGTGGGGTAATTGTTGCTAAGGTACCCTCACAGTTGGTAAGATGTCATATTGATTGTCCTCATTGTAAGTATTCCAGTGTACGTAGTCAAGCATCATACCAGATAGACTACCCTGATGATGATTTGGACAATGATGACGACATCTCGTATGACGATGATGATTATGCTTACTCGGACTTCTGGGAAAATGACATGGATGATGATGATGGTGAATTTTTCCCAGATCTTGACTGGCTCTGAGGACTTCTAAAGGCTTTGAATGATCAACTGTAAAGTTATTCCAGGTCTTGCACTTACTTGTTGAAATGAATGATCTGATCACGTACCAATAAATGTCTACTATTGGTTGTTTTTGTGGTCAAATTCATGGAATGATGTTTGTTTGTGATGAACTCTGCTGTCATATATTATGATTGTGAGGCACATACAGTTCATTGTAACTCAGTGTTGGGATATAACTGCAGTACAAAGGCTATTGTTATTATTGAAAACTCAATGAAAATGTTTTTTATGCATAATAGTCATTTACATCAATGTTATGAACTAAGTACATTCATGCAGTACTGTGAACATGTGTTCAACTGCTAATGAAGCTGGTTTGTAGATATGATGTTAACATTTGGCTCTGGCTGATGATGTTCTAAAATTGTCTGTTGATGGTATGTATGATGATATCTTTTGTTACTGATCATACATTTCTTTGTCCATTTCCTATTTTTGAGAGAAAGTAGTCTTTGCATGTTAATTGTATTCTGTTTCACTTTCCTGTACAGTTATATGATTGTAGTTTCATGTAAGTGATTATGCACAGACTATTTGATATTTTCAGTTTATAGACGATTTTCACATTAAGACGTTTTATTTTCTTTGTTAACATTTGGCATTCATGAAATATATCTTGTGTTTATGTAAAAAGTGAGTACATGTATTGATATCTTACGGTATATTTTGAACATTGATTTTATTTTATTCAGTTCTTCACAAGTGATGTTGGTCCATTTGGTTTTGTTGAAGATTTTGTTAAAAATATTTAAGATGTAACGAGGATATGTTGTTTTCGTGTTTAAAAAAATAAATATTAAACGCTTTTTCCATTCCAGATCTAGATGGTTATTTTTGTAAATTTTTATCTTGCCTTCATTGAAACAAATACATTTTATGATAATATGTAACTACCAGTGTTGTATGGAGGCATTTAAAGAACATTAACACTTTGGACACCAAGATTTTCAAGATGTAACCAAACTTCCTGGACGTCTTATATGGGATCTTCTATAAAGTCACACTTTGATTGTTGTACATACTGCTTTGGGAGTTGCTTCAGTCATAAAAGGATGGAAATGGCTGTGTAAAACAGGCGGTACACTGAATTTATAGGCGGAACAATTCAATTGTTTGAACCTTGAATTGTCTTAAAATATCAGACGATAGTAACTAACTGTTGGATTACCATCATGCAGGAATAATATTTTTTCTTGCATTCCGCTTTTTTAATGCCCCAAAACAGTAGGCTGTAGTGTGATGCAAATGTCCAGAAATTTATTTCGAAGTCTTTTGTTTTTGTGTTATATGCTTTGATAACTTGATCGCTAGTTTTCTTACAGGTCACTTTAGATGGTTCAGATTGACAATTACACATTACTGATGCTTTCATGACATGTAATGCAGTAAAAGAGTGAAACAATTAAATTGTGCTTTGATTTTGATAAGATTTAGTGTACAAGTTATCAGTAACACACTGTTACATTTTAAAACTACCCATATTTCTACTCGGATCATTTCAATATATTATTGAAAGGTTTGACAGGCTAAATTTATGAGACCAAAGTCAGTATGTCTTTTTCAGTGAGTATGTATATACAGTCATATTTTCTTGCATTGTTCTTCAGATTTATTAGTATTGTCGATTTTGGAACAATTTGTTATTGTTTATTTAATAAAATGAAAACAATGAAGTATTAGTTGGGTGTTTTGTTTTGTCAGAGTTATTGATACATGTATTACTGATGTAATTTTGGTATAAAAACATAGTAACTGTTGACACTATGTCAAATGTCAACTTTTGCTTCATCTGATACTGGAATGTAAGAATTCCAGTCTGTCGGCCAAAAACCTTGTATTACCAATACCAGCTTGCAATTTTCATGTATCTTACAGAATAAAACTTATGAAGACACTGAATAAATAATACAAGAGGCACCATGCTGTACAATATTAGACACAAGTTAGTCAATATCACTCCTAATTCTCCTCTACACCTTTCCAGATCTTCAAGATGTTGTGATTACAAATGTATCTAAGCACACTGTAAATCAACCCACATTGAAAGGTTTTAAGGTTGCTATGACAACCATCGACTCACTTAGATTCCGGATCTAGTTTTTAACCAGTTTAGATGTGTATTGTCTTATCTCACAGCTGCACATGAGCAATATTTTATTCATATCGCAGATATATTTCTCTACAGGCCCGTGGCCAGAGTTGAAATTAAACGGAGGCAATAAAGACTGGGGGGGGGGGGGGGGGGGTTAGTGAGGCATGCTCAATTGTGTTTTGGATTCGACTTTTCATACCAATTGTGAATCGAATATATACCTATTTAAATCACATTACACTCGTGGTATCTACCCAGTCTCATTAAAATCACCTCCAGTCGCATGCTCCTTTACTATATGCTAACCTAACGGTGGAAAGTAATTGAGCTAAAGTTAGGGGCTGATTTCAATGAGATTGGGTATCTACCATAATAAACGTCCAATGTGCATTCCATTTAGTTATTTATTCATATTATTTTTGATTGCTTCGAAAATTTTAACCAAAGCAGCTGCCTCGGTGTGCCTCAGTATGGCTACGGGCCTGCTCTAAGAGTGAGCAGATAACTAAAACACCATTGAAAACAAGTCGGAATTTTAGCAACGTGGAAATGTATTTGATTTCTAACTTGTTATAAGAATGCAATCCATTCTGTTGTTTTGGTGGAACATATTTTTAAAATCTGTCTAACAATACACCTTGTGCAAGTCGGTCTGAGCCACAAAAACTGCAGTTCAAGTTTTAGCACTGTCTCGCCACCTGTACAATTTAGTGGAGCCACACCTAAGTGTAGGTCAACTCGTGCTAAAAACTGAACGGACCAGTTTGTAACAAAACTAGCAATAATTATGCCTGCGGACATCGTTGGATTTGGTTATGCTTTGGCAGTTGCCACTGGTGGTATTCTTGGATACGTTAAATCTGGTAGGTTAAATTATCATTGCGTTGATGTGTGAATTGAAACTTCACGCAATGTTTCATTAATATTCACTAAGTAGCTACACGATCGGATACGCTTAATTTCGGATACATGTGGACACTCGACAAAGTCACATGATCTACAATTAAAATTAGAGTGTTGTACAGAACTTAATTTAATTATTTTGCCACATTTTTTTTTTAAATTTCAATTGCACTGGAAATGGAACACAATTTATCCAATTATTAATATTATGTAATTATAGCTAGCAACCCCGATATATGTTTGTACGATGTAAATCACTTCACTTGAATATTAAGTACAGTCGTATGGTTTGCAGTACTGAGTAAAGTCTGAGACATTAGTAGTTATAGGTCAACAGTTGAATGTAAATTGTTTGATTGCTTGTGCTTTCAGCAATATATAAATTATATTGCTCAGCATTTTATATTTCACTTCCTGGTCAGGAAATACGCTGTTGGGTTGTATTCACCAAAACGTTTCAGATGATGAAAAGTAATGGCTTCTAAAAGACATTACTAGAAATTTCAATATTAGGCATGCCCATTATATTTTGATTCATGCTCTGCCTTTCATGAACATTAGATTTATGAAGCATGTTTTCTAAATCATTTTCAGCTAGTCTCCCATCACTTGTCGCAGGTTTGACATTCGGGTCTCTGGCTGCTGCAGGAGCTTACCAGACAACACAGAATCCAAGTGAAGTCAGGCTTTCCATGGGTGAGGCAGCAATGGATACTATCTGATTGCTTTATCTATGTTTTTCAGTCATAAGCATAAATGTAATGGTGAGAGCATAGTGAGCAAGGGGTAGTGTGCCAGATTCCTGGTCTGGGGAGTTGAATTCCGCCTTGGACGAAGTTGAGTTATAAATGAGAATCTTGATACATTTGCATGGAAAACAAACATAACTATCATCCTGGCATAGCATTTTTGTATTCTCAATTTTAACATTTCGAGCAAGTTACTTTTGAGGTTACTTCTACGTTTTGAGGGAAACACGCATAATGGATCAGTGAATTTTTTTTTTTTTAATGAACTGGTATAGAGTATGCGAGGTGTGATTGGAACATTAAAGGTGATTTCTTGATGTTGATTGTTAGTACACAGATGCTTTTGTATTCTATCAGGTACCAGTGCTACATTATTGTGTATGATGGGATACAGATTCTATAATTCAGGAAAATTTATGCCTGCAGGACTTGTTGCAACATTGAGGTTTGTTTCCTAACTAGCATAAATAACTTGTCCTGTATATGTTCCACTGTTGGGCTACTTTCTTAGTTTACAACATGTGCATGTATGTACTGCCCAAAACAAATTTCTGCCAGATGATTTGCTAACTGTGCTGCTGTTAAGTCTTTTAAGGGGTAGCGTCGGTTTTTCTTAAAAAAAGACTGACTAATCACTTAATATGTTCATATTTGCATATACAGTAATCTCGCCATGGATGCAGTTTTTTATGGGTCAATGTTTATGCCCCCACTTTGGGGATATGTTTGCACTCGTTGGTCCGATGTTCTGAAAATCTTGCGGCATACACTGCTTCTGTCCTCATTGACTTGGAGTCGGCAAACCTTACACACTTGTTATTAGGATGAGAAGTTGTGTACCTGGGATTTAGTTTGTATATCAGGCCAGAAACACACAAGTTAGGGCCCTTGACTTGTCACTAAGGTGGAAACTCTTGGGGCATCCATGTTTTAGGGACACAATTCTAGTTTTTTATTCATTCAATGCTATACTTAGATCAATTTTAAATAGTTTAGACAGTGATTTTGCATTCTTCTGTAATATTTTACAATTATTTGATTTTGTAGCATACTTTAGCGTAGGAATGAAATTAAGTTTGAAACGAAACTTCACTCTCTGTAATGTTG
The DNA here is from genome assembly GCA_032209605.1 of Mactromeris polynyma. Taxonomy (NCBI): domain Eukaryota; kingdom Metazoa; phylum Mollusca; class Bivalvia; order Venerida; family Mactridae; genus Mactromeris; species Mactromeris polynyma. The sequence goes on from JASFXZ010000001.1 coordinate 7,251,974, forward strand.
ATTGTATAAGTTAGGAGTGGTGTCCAAGGAGAGGAGAGCACATCTCCTAATCAGGAGATAATGAAATCAAATCCCACCTTGGGACGAAATCTTTCATGAATCATAAACTTCACAATTCTGAATTAGGCACCGACTGATACTAAGTACCGATTAGTAACCCAGCCAGGAAGCTGTTATCAAGTGGCTATTATCAGCTGTAGTAATAACTTTTATTGCAATTGATCTGTCGCCAGTTGTCAATCAAGGATTAAGTGGACCAATAATAGGATTAGATTTTAGAAGTAAATGCAATTTAATTATCGCACATGGTTGCATAATCCGAAGTATCCAATTGAAAACCTTAGACGAACAACCTTAGACAAATAATTAAGTGGAGTGATCTCTGCACTGGAGTAAGTTTAATTGATTTAAAATAAATATGTTTGAAAAAAATGATTTAATGACCAATATGTGACATATATTTTTCTGTTCCAGTCTGTTGATGGTGTTGAAAAGTGGATACCAGCTTATGCAGCAGTAAAAAGAAGGCTTTTGGTACCAACTCTGTACTGCACTATAAGTGAACCATGTACTTGACTTTATGTGTAGTCACATACTTCTGTTCTGGAACTTGTGTCTTATACATATTATAATTATATAGTATATTTATGTGTTTTAGATGGTATATATTTTACATGAATAAACATGGATTGAAACTATCGTTACTTGTGTTATACAGATGAACCTCATCTGAAATGCTCCAGGTTGATAATTTCACATAAGCCATGGTTTCTAATAATTGTCGGAATTCGGTAAGAAATACTGACAACAGCTCACTTCATATTATCAATGTAATACACCTCTTTACAGCAATCAGAAATCAAAAGCAGTAAATATGACGGTTGAACTAAAAATCATAATCCTAGTCTTGGCGATTTTTTGAATTATATATTGAATTTTACTATGAAACTTATCGTGTGGAATCTGTAACATGTTCATTTACTAGTTCTCACATAAGCCTAACATACATGATATTATGTAAATGATGACTACATATATAACACAACCATTTACATTTTGTAATCATGATAGTCAATTGGAAATATTATTTCCAATTGACTATCATTCTCTCAAAGCAAACGTATATGATACAGTCAAATAATATGATTCACTTTATCCACCAAAGACTACTTTTTATACCATTGATTTTGGCATCAGTACTCTGCCATACACCCATAGAAGAGGTTAGTTACTTAAGGTTTCAGGGGATAGTGCAAGATAGAGAAAGTATCCCAGTTCCAGATATGCTCCTGGCTCTTGAACATGCCCGGTGTATAGCTCCGATACATGGGACCTCAGTTTTAGGACTCGTCCGAATGACCCATTAGTTATGTTAGTGGTGGAGCAGGGATCGAACCTGTGGCCCCTGAATTACTAGACAAGTGTGTTACCACCGGACCGCAGATCTGCTTATAAGTTTGAACAGTAGACTGCACTTCAGTGTTACACAGTGCACAAAATAATACATAACATAGAACAAAGATGTTTTACCAGTAGGGCAGATTGGTTTTTACATAAGAAACTGAATAATTTAGCACTTCTAAATATCAGCAGAAACACAACACAGTTTCAATGAGATTGAACAAGAGGTCAGTTTGTAATACATTGTAATTACTGATAAAAGTCAATATGAGACAACTGATAAGATACATTAATTATTCATATCATTGTACATGGTAAGCATTCGTCAAATAGTAATTATGTGAGTATGTGTCACAATTTCCAATAATATACCATCCTAAATATTAGTTATGCACCTTCTCAACTAATCATTCCTCATCATATAATGGCAAATAGTTATGACATTTTTTTAAATAATGCTGCGAAAATTATGAGTGAAATTAAATTCTAAATCAGATTAACCTTATAAATAGCTCACCAACATTAATAATGGACACAGGATTGTAAAATACAAGTCAGAGTTATGGAACTTTACTCCACGAGGTCATTTCATGTTGTCGAAGACTTGCAGAGTTTGAAAACATTCTGTCCAGTAGTTGAAGAGGAACGTGCTTACATGCAACACTTGTGTGATGTTGACAAGGGCAATAGGGTATTAAAATAGCTGTATTACTCAAGAAGTAGTGCAAACTGACTAATTAGCACAGGTATGTAAAAATTGTTTATTAAAGTTTACAACTTGAGCATATATATAGTCCTGCTTGATGAAATACACAATTCGCTTCTGTGACAATATGCCAACACTCAGTGCAGATAAGTAGAAATTTTGTATGTTATTTTACAGAAGCAATATCCATCGACTTGATACGTTTTACATAAATTCAGGTGAAAGCAGGACCAAGAATCTTCCTATATTGTATCCCCTTCTTTGAACAATGTTGAAAAATGACAAGTATTTGATAATAATATAGCAATTATAATGTTGAATTGGTATCCTGATTTATTTGTCATTCAGCATTCTCATGTGCTCAGGCCAAAAAAAAATTTCATTTTCCGGTCTCCCGACCTACCCTCTTGTTTACTCTCCGACACAAAACTTTTTTTGGACAGGAGACAGGAAACAGAACTTTTCTTTTTTGCCTCAATTACTTTTACAACAGTTTCTTTAGTTGACACAAGCAAAGTTATCATGGTGTGATGAAAGCTAAATGCAAGTCGGAGTGGAAACAATACTCCTGTCACTAATACTTCAGACGAAATTCAAAGCCAGATGAATGTGTTATAACTTCAAGGCATATACAACCTGTATCACATTCGTTAGCATGAAGACAATATTCATACTAGAAGAGAATCAATGTAGAGGTTTAAGCATCATGTGAAACAACATGGAAATTGAACTAAAATCTTCATCAGTAAATCAAATAAGTAACATTGGACATGACTTGGTTGACTTTTTGCTATTCTTAAAAATGCATGTAATCATAAAAGACTGTAACATAAAAAGAACAAAAATAAGAAAACAGTAAAAACATTTCTATTTTGAATTGATAGGAATGAAATGTAAGCGATGGTCCGATAGGGGAAACAGTTCTTTACTTTTTATGTTGAAGCAAATTATAATAATAATCCGCCAGATTTGTAACAACCAAAAACACTTTTCTCTCAAAATGTTTATTTGTACATAGCTCAGTACATATGTGCTTATCTATAGCCAGATATTGGACTAATCCAGTACACTGTTTGGATGAGAACTGTCACAGTCACTTTAGAACAGATTCATTCTTTCTTTCCACTTTTTCTCTTGTTTTTCTTTCTGTTGCTTGTGGAGATAGGTGACTCGGACACATCTACAATGTAGAACAATTTATGATACATAAACCAAAAACACAGTGAATAATGAACCTTACATTAAGCGACTTAACTAAAGTAGAGTACAGCACTGTCATCCCACTCAAAAACATGTTCTTAAGGAAGATAAAACAGGAGTTGGATTAAAAAGATTCTAGTGTTACTGTACACAAAAAGTGGTTGAAATTATTATTGCATTCAGTTCATACAGTTGGTGATGATGCTGCAGGGCTCAACACTGACGGTTGTCTGATGGATTTTGACCAGTAATTTGAAGGTCCGGGCAACCAATTTCCAAAACTACTTGCCCGATGTGACCAGTAACTTTCAATGGAAGAAATTGTGCCCAAGTTAGTGATGGGCTTAAATCAATTCAACTACACCAAAAGATCAATCCACAGTTAACAAAAATTGGCTCAAGAAAAATCAATGTTAGACTTATAATTGGAATTACATGTGAATTAGCCAGTTTATGTTTTAATTGAATTGTTCATGTATTAAAGCCTGCATATTGATGCTGTATTTCTTCATTTCTCACAACTCCTGCATTTTCACTCTACATTTTTTTAAGGTCAGGACAAGTGAACATTCGGTCAGGACAAGTGATTTTTAAATCTACTTGTCCGACTTGTCCAGTAGTAAAAAAGTTAATGTTGAGCCCTGTCAGCTGCATTCCAAATTTCGCTCATAATGACAGGGAACCAAGAAGCTTAAACCATAAGGTATAAAGTTAAGCCAATGGTCATACCAACATCCCTAACATTCTAACAGTTGCTGTGACCCCAAAAACCCCTACCAAAACTATGTTTCACAGGATTTTAAATATGTTTATCCTGCTTTATATCATGATTCATTATAAAACTGACATACAAATTGCTTACTTTCAGTATTTGTAGACTGCTTCTGTTTCATATTTATACTGTCAAGCTTTTTATGACCTTCACTGACATTAGACCTTGTCTTCATTTTCTTTGACTCATCCTGTGGTGTATCTACAGGTAAAAGTCTTTTTCTGTTTTTATTTCCTTTCTGCTTGGTTTTTGCTTCTGTAGCATTGGACTTTACAGTTTGTGTAGTATTAGACACCTTTTCTGATTCATCACCGTCATCATCACTATCAACAGTATCTGACTTATCAACACCACCGTCCACATTATGTGTTACACTTTCTTCTACACTTGTTGTTACATTGTGTTTGCCTTCTATAGCACTATAAACAGCCATACAAGTCACTCTGAAGCCTGAATTGTGCTCTATTAGCAATTCTGTGCTTATATCTTCCTGGAAAGTACAGAGGTCATGCGATATATTTAAATCATTCCAGGATATTTCAATATGTTGTTCCAAATCCCAAAACTAACAGAATACATATAAACCAAAATGGAGCTCATTACTCTGCTGTCTCTATCCTTCTATTAAAAATTGGCAGCATCATGTGTTCTTTTCATAATATGGGACAACAAGCAATCTCCATTTTTCTTATACAGATCGCAGTTCTGTATTAGTAACCTATGTCAGTGCATCAGCAAGGCAAATTTAATACTACAACAAACCACTGACATGTTTATCAGACAAATTTGCACACTTTTCTTTTCATAAATACCAAAAACACATTCTTAAAATCAGTAAAATGTAAATGACAAACTATACAAACACACAGTATATAAATTTCCTCTCCTATCTAATGCAGATATGTAAGGATTATCAGTGAATGTGACAAACAAGAATCAGTACAACAAGTATAACTATGATGATAGCAAATTGACGCAAAAAGATTACTGAAATGTAGAATGTTTTACAAAATTGGATGCCAACATATTGTCCACCATTGTTGACATACTAGCAATCTGATTCAGATCTTGCCTACCTCACTTTTTTAATCGGGTCAACACCGGTTTCAACAATTTTTCAGTTATATACAGTAGTCAGATGACCTAACCAGTTTTCCTGGAATAAACTTACAACCAGTACTAACATGCCCTTCCCCAAGCAGCTGACAACTTCCCCTCATGAATCAGAGGTGGAGGACAAATGACCATAGCAGAATGTCATGGAAGAACATAACCTGCCCAGCCCGGGAGCCAGACCTCTCAGGCAACAACCTAGCGCTTTAACAACTGAGCTAACTGGGCGTGCCTGGCCTAGCTCAGCAACTTGACAACACACAAAGGTACCTTGTCTTCTTTCAGAGTATATAACTTCACCATGCCTTCACTGCTAGCAATGGTTAAAATACGCTGCTTATCATGATTTCTTCTTAGCTGGCAACATGAAATACACAGGCCCTTTATTCTGAAAAAGATTGAAGGTTCATGTATACAAATATGCAAGTAAAAATAACCATATTTTTCACATATACATACTAGTATTTAGTGATGTGTTTCCCTTTTTATTAAGTTCTTATGGCTAGAAAATATTTTTATAATAAAAATAAATTTTCATTGCACTAGCAATGTCACCTATGATAGACTTCAACTACAATATCCTACCTAGTCGTTCCTGTTTCACAGACATGAACTTGTTTATTTGCTGCAATGTCAATAAACACAACTGCTCCACCTTCCCCACCAAAGCAACAAACATCATTCTAGAAGTAAAATGTATCTCAGTAAAATTTGAACATCAAAGATTTACAATAACACCGTAATGCATGTATGACCAAGAGAAATTAAGTTAAACCTGTACTGAATAAAGAGAGAACAATGTCGTCTATCAAATTCAACATCAAAGTCAGTAACATATTTGTGTTACAATCATGAAACCAGTCCAACAAGGGAATTTGTTAAGTGGCATACACAAATTGTTTCTATAATACTTTTTCAAGTTAGGAACAATGAAGAAAGATAATTCTAACTTGACTTACATTTAAGAACTCCACACAATTGATTCTTCCTTCGGACTGAATAGTCTGTATCACCTCAGCAGTCTGAATAGGAAACAATACGGGTGTCATTTTTACGCAACATAACACAGACCCAAGTACTGGACAGTATGAAGTGCAATTTAATGAAATTAACTTTACCAGAAATATCACAAGAAAAGAATGGAGTTGTGCAATGAGCATGAGGAATCCATGGCAATAAAACCAAATGAATTTGGCAAAACTCTATATTCTGCATCAATACAAGTATCATGAATATTAAGCATATGCTTACGAAAGTACAATGCATAATACTGGTCTTGTTTGATACAACTCATTTAATAAACACTAAAAACATGAATTTAATATTCTACTCAATACATCGAAACGAGTAAAGTAAAAACATACTTCCAACTACGACCTCAATACTATCAACAACTGCAATGTGCAAGTAATTATTAGTCCAATATTGAAGCCAGAAGCTTATGTTTGACATTAATTAACAATATATATCAAGCAGTATTTGTTGGGAAAATTTTAATGTGACCTTAAAAATTGAGCAAGTTACCCATGAGCATTTTAATGGACATTTGGTATATATATTAGTATTATTACACAATTTCTAATTTCTCATCCATTTTAATAGTAGTAGTATTTTATGAATCGGACATCTTTGACAATATTATTTACACTAACAAATAGCTTAGGATCCTAATAGACCATAGGTTGTTCACTCATTTGCAAATTAAACTCACAATAAGCAATTTCAGCTTTACAGAGTGGTAAAAAATTGTACAGGTAAGTATAGTGGTATTTTACAACCCTTACCTCTACGGAATAAACGTCTATTTTATTTTGTACAATTATAACATATTTATCTCCTTCAGGACTCCACTTCACAATGTCAGCAACTACAATGATAACAGAATTCCATAATTACAAAAAATAACATCAATAAAGTAGTGAGATTTCCACAAATCATTAATAATAATTCAAGTGTGATAATTTGCGAAGTTCAGACATAATTTCTCTTATAACCATTAGTCATTTTACTAATATTGTATCAGTGTTTTACAAGCTGTTCAAGGAGTAATCAGTAAATCAGATTAAAACTCCATGAACATAAATGCTTGAGAAGTTGTAAATCTTATTTTGATTCTTGTAGTTGCATACCTTGATGGAGATTTGTAATAAATGCCGATCTTCCTGTGATCAAGTTCCATGTACGTAATGAGCGATCTTTACCAACTGTGAGAGCCAATTTTCCTGTAGGATGGACACTGACATCATTTACAGCTGTCCTGAAGTATCAAGATGTTAACACTGTTATTGCATTGTATCAAATACAACATGAAGGATTCGATACAAATATTTTTGCAATTTGTACAAATCTTTCATACTTATATAGATCATGGTGACTTCATAAAAAATTCTACACAAATTTCAACAATAATATCAGCATAAATATCAGTTTAAGTAATTTCAATGTAAATTAAAAATGGAAAGTTATTGCTAGCCATAATATAGCAATAAGATAGAGGAAAGTGATCTGAAAGTATTGCAAATGTTGAAAATTTATGTCAATAAATGTTACTTACAAAGACTGACATACATAACTTCATAAGCGCTATTTATAAAATACTAACTTATGTCCTTTGAGTGTTCTCAAACACTCCCAGGTGGAGGTTTTCCATACACACAACTTTCCATCTTCACTGGTACTGAACATAAAATGCTTGTAAAAGTCCAAACCAGTGATAGAACCTGAAGAAACACGACATACATAAAAGCAAGTCAAGTAAGTAAAATGCTATTTTAGCATGGCATAGTTAATTTATAAATTTAAATCAACCAATATCTTAATAAATAGTCACAAGATCATGTGGAGCCGACTTTATCATATTCTTAAATATCATAAAACATCATATTAATGTAAAATTAAAAAAATAAATTATTATGTCAAACAAAACAGTACCATCATGATGCATTAATGATCCCAGTTCCTTCTGTTTCTTTAGATTGAACAATCTGATAGTTTCATCTGCACTGCCTGATGCTAATATACCATTCTTGGATATAGCAACACATCGTACACTACCTGCATGGGAGTTATCTGTGAAGCTTGCTTCAATCTGAAGATCCTAAAATAATTTTTTTCTGTATTTGAAGGATCATGGCTAAAACATTCAGTAACAATTACAAAACTGTATAAGGCCGAGTTCTATCAGCTAACATGGGACCGAACAATCAGACAACCATGCTAGATCCTTCACGTTTACCTTCATTTTTCAAAATTTGTTTTTTTATCTTGGAGTCTTAAAATATCTCATCAAAAACGCGTAGCAAAGTCGGTCTCAACACAAATTAAAACACTTGGATTATATTGTATTAGCACATGTTTTTCGGATAGATAAGTCAAATGCTGCCAAAATCAGATTTAGTTACATGCATAACACCAATACAAAAATGCAAGAAATGGCAATTATCATGATGTAAAAAACTCGCTGTATGTCACCACCCGCCATTACATAGAGATGTATATTCGACTACTACCACTAGGATTTAAACTCAATTTGCATTATCAAGGCGAGTGTTTTATTCATGGTTTTTGTTGCAACTGTACCATAATTGATTATTTATAACTGTGTCATAAGTTTTATTGGTGAAATATTTGATTTTATATGCATAAAATCGACCGACCAAATTTCAATCGGCCCCTTTATAAAAAGTGCTCCAGGAAAACAAAGAGGAAAATGACGATATCCGATATGACTCCGCATTTGATTTTGACAGAAACGTAAAATATCATCAAAAATGAAGGTAAAACGTGAAGAATACAAATGCTTGGAGTTACAAGTGTAGGACTACCCCAGGGGCATAACAATTTGGGCATTTTTCTATTACTATCTACAATCAAACTCAAGCGCATTTGTAATGATTTTAATTTTATATAAGCAGAATAATATCTATTTCAACATACATTTTACAAAACAATTTCTGTTTACAGATAAAGTCGGGTTCTATTTATGATTTCAGTCAAATAATACATTGTTATACAGTAGGGGTCTAAGTGTCCAGCGTGTAGGGGTTGAAGAGTCTTGAAATCAGGGGTCGAAATGGCAAGGGGTCGAAGTGTCTATCGAATTACTAGGGGTCGAAATGTCCCAATACCACCCAGGTAGGCAATGTCTTGTAATAAACAACTGGATGACAGGTCATTTAAGGGAGTGGCAATCGAGTCATTCGACAAGTCGATATAACGTCCAACGTAATGGACAACTGTGACATACTTCACCAATCTCCACCACGCGAAATCCTAGAATAACTTCGTCGTATGTGCCTAAAATTACGTCCATGCTTTCTTGTTAAATTGAAGAGTACTTCCGGTAAAGTTATGGTGGTGCGTGACCTATGAATATAATTTGATGCTGTGTAACCTGTCGTTAGAATTTCCATATTTTATTCTGTATTCCTTTTTTGACACATTATATTTCACACTCAGATATGGCAGCAACAAATACAGACAGTAGTAGAACTTTATGGATGGGCGATGTAAGATATGCAGTGGTGTTTCACCGTATTTATCATTTTGTAATGCGTTTTCGCGAACATTTGTAATCTGGTATCTTATGCCTTATGGTTCATGTTATTAATTGTTTAATGTCCATTTAATGAAAAATGTAGTCATACATTAAAATATTATTAAATCATGATCTTGGATTTTGTTTATATCCATTTCGTAAGCAGCATTGAAAAGGAAATTTGGGTTGAGTTTGTAGTGGTATAGTTAGACGGCTGCCAAGTTCTGTGGGCAAGGCACTGTATGAGCAAATAGGGAGTTGTAGGATCGAGTCCCACATTGAGTATATATTTTCCTTTTGATATAATGCTATGGCGGCTGCGGTGATAGACCGCCCAGGAATGTCAGACAGAATATCTTAGTCAATGACTGTTGATTTAAAAGAGTGGTTGTATTTGTCTCATTGTGTAGATAATATGTAATACTAATTGCTCTGTTGTCGAACACAGCAAATGAATTACTCTCAGAAAATCAATTCTGGTGTTTTATGAGAAGAAAATTTAATAACTGTATGGCGATGCTCCAGAGTGATAATTTATGTACATCAATGGGAAGAAGAAGAAGACATTTTATATGAACATTGCCATTGGCTTGCTTTAAAACGACAACTGCACTATTGATCTTCTCCATACTGTCGATCCAATTACAACTTAATTAGCTTTCTGTATTATTTGTTCCAAAATATCTTACTATATGAATTATTTAATGCATTTGGTTTTGTATTTTTCAACAGTTAGAACCCTACATGGATGAGTTTTTTGTTCTTCAAGCATTTGAAACCATGGGAGAACCAGCAATGCAAGTGAAAATGATTAACAACAAATACACCGGGTATGTACATCTTTTTTGTGGTCCATTGAACATATCCCTGAATATTTGTCAATGTTTTGTTTACAATGCTGTCCTGTTTTGAGTCTTATTGCTTACATTGTCAGTAATGTAGACATTGTTACATTGTAACTGAAGTGTTCCTAAGTAATTACGGGAGAGGTCACGCAATGACACTCCTGAAAACATGTCAACCATTTTACAGGGGCTAATACATGCCCAAACATGGTTAAAAGGTCATATAATAAAGACTTATATAGCCAGTTGGAAATCTTATTGGACCCCCAAAGATCTCAAATATCTTTAAAAGTATAAATGCATTTTATTGAAACTAATGCTGTTCACTGAATCACCTTTACCAACTCAGCGTATAAATTTGAGAATTTGTTATTGTCTCAAATTTCTTTCTATTAGATCCAATGTATGCATTGGCACATTTAAACCTACACAACTACAGGGAGTAAAGTAATCCCTAACTGGCATAGAAAATCCAATTTTATTTACTTGAAAGTGGTTGTAAACAAATTGTGAAATGGTCAGCCAATGAAAACATTTTATGGAAATGTTTGACTAATACACATACAGTCTGATGTTAATTGATGCAGGTTTTACAATTATTCAAAGCTGGTAACACCTAGTTTTATTGAGATCATTTGACAATGGGGGTTGCTAAAAACAATAAAATTAAAAATATTTTGGCACAAAATCAATGTCGCTGTTAGACTGTAGTATACACAAAAAGGGTGTTCAATGTCAACTGATGTTGAATCCACTATAGTTTGACTAATTCCTAATTTGCTTGTATAAACAATTCTGGGACATTTACTGTTAGGCCTAATGTTTACCTACAATTGATTGAACTGCAAGGTACATAATTATATTTGAAGCCCATCCTTGTAGATTGATATTGAATATATGTTTATGAAAGTGTTTATGAGCAGTCCTAGACCCTACAGTGAGCTAGAAACAATTAACATACATGTAAGACTGTATGTTGATGTCAGTGCCTCATATCAAATTTACAATGGGCACTAATGTTTGTATGTACAGTTATGTTGGATCAATTGGCCGACTTGTGCTGTTCTGGTCACTGCACTCACCCGTGTGTGTTTAACCTTTTTAGACTTGAAAATTGAAACTGAAAGTGCATGCAAAGAACACTTTTCTGATGATGAAAAAAATTCCATTTGTTTCTTAGGTTGTTGTATAATATAAAGTTTTGTTTAAATTAGCATATTACTTATAAGATATTTAAGGGTTATGGGGGTTCATTTGGATTTCTAACTAGCTATATGTAACTCTCCTCAGCATTGGTGTAGGATAAATTGCTACCTAATTGTTCATCATAGGGTTTAATTTTTAGACCGTCCTTAAATATTGTTTGTTTGGCATAACCTAACTCAGCAAACTACATGTAGGTGGATAGGTTGGTAGGTAATGAGTTTTTAATTTTATCATTTCTGGTCATTCAAGTTTCAACTATAAAATATGTAGCCAAAAATTAAACCACTCACACATCTCTACAATGTTTGAGTAGGGGCCATTTTCAGGAGAAGGGACTTCTAGGATTATGCCAAATTAATTCTTGTTAAGCAAGGCCTTATGTTACATTTTTGTTCTTTGTATACATTGGTCCTCTGAAATAAATAAAAAATAGGCTTAAACTGAAAAACAGACTCTGTTGACAGCCACATTTGGATATACTTGTATTAAATGAAAAACAATATTTTACATCACCAATTTGTTTTGATTTCAGAGCAATCTTTTTTCACAATATGCTGTTAAGTAATTGTACTTGTATGTTTCGTTGCCATGTTACTATGATGCAATCAGCCCTCAAAGTGAAGTGTGCTGTCATCTGACAGCTTTCATTTCCTTTATCATTGGTAGGGCTGATGATGATTTTGAAAAGATTTATGGGCAAGCAAGAGAAATAAGTAGAGATGTGAGCAATATGTACCCAGAATTAAGGTATGTATTGTAGGGTTTGAGTTATTCCAGTGAGTGTGATACAAGTCTGGTATATTGAAACCTGCACATTAAATGACAAAATAAAGATTTATTGTTGAATTTTTCTTGATTGTTCTTTGGGGATTGAAAATTATATGACATGGTACTTATCTTTGAACGTATTTCAGGTTGCCTGCTGGGTATTGTTTTGTTGATTTTGCTGTCGGAGAGGCCGCACAAAGGGCACAGTTACGCCTAAATGGGAAAATCATTCCTAACAGTCAACCAGTAAGATATCTGCTTTTACCAAAGCATTGATTCATGGAAATAGATTTACAAATTGTTAGAAATTCATTCAAAACCACAGATATTGCTATGTTTATGAAATGGACATTTCTTATGTATGTTACTTCATTGATGGCAAAATGTTTCTCTCTGGTCTGCTTGAAATCCTGTGACTCAGATTTTGTAAATACTGTTGTTTGGATGAAATATGAGTATCATTTTCAATTATATCATGTATTTGTTTTGAAACAGTTGTCTATCATTACTGATGTTCTACAGTAGAGTAATATTAGTACAGTCAATCTTGTATTAAGAGACCGCCAAAGGGTCAGACAAAAAGTGGTTTCTAAATGAAACGGTCTTTTAATACAAAGCTTGTTCCAGATAATATATCGGGTTTCGATATTTTCTAGTCTGCTACTATACATACATTTGTACTTAAAATGTGCTTCAACATGTTAAAAATACAATGTACAAAACAAACAGTTTTATTCTTTTATTTTTTAAACAAATTTTGACCAGCTCTTATGAAATATGTCTTCTAATAAAACATACATGCACACACTTAATCTTTATAAATTAATTTGTGGTCAATTATGAATTAGCGGTTGTTTAAAGGAAAGAGATGACAGAAAAACCCGACTTTGAGTGACCGCTGGTCGCGTTAAACAACCGTCACATAGCAAAACGTGAAGATATAGCGAAAATTGTCGGGAGGTTTTCAAAGTGGTCTCTTACTGGAAATGGCCGCATAGGACAAGTGGTCGCATAAGCAAGATTGACTGTATTAAAACTACCACTCAAGTCTCTTTGTTTCAAAACTTCAATTAAGAATGAAGTCATGTCTTTTATTACATTGGGATGTATAATTAATTACATTTCAGCCTCACAGATTCAAGCTCAACTCAAATCAAGTCAGAGATGCTCCAAGGTATGAATAAGAAACGTTTCTTTCAATGATTATTGTGAAGTTTGACCATCATTTGACCTGCATGCATTGGTGAACATGGTTCATTTCTGACCTTTTCGCACATTTATATGAAATGTTATTTATTGAATATAGTTCTTCTTCCATATATATACATCACACAGTACAAAAATGTAGTATTGTATTGTAATATTCCAATGCAAATGTCTGTTGTATTAATGATGGTGTACTTCTGTGTAACATTCCATTATTTTGAGTTGTTTCTGTGAACTGTAGGAAGATGGAATAATATGTTTTTCTTACGATATCTCTGGCATCATATTTGCTATTCAGCCATAACATTCTTGTAGTGTTACATTTGCAAAACCAAAGATGTAAAAGACATATCTTGAAAAACTAGTGGTAAATCGCTCATGTTAGTTTAAGTCCTTATATTGAATAGTTTAGTCTTATTGAAGTATAAAGTCAGATTCAGACTTTCTACTACATGTATTGTGATTTTCTCACTCAGCACAAGAGACGTCTTCTGCCTGTTTATAGAAAGTTTAAAAGTACATGTATATAAGTTCATGATGGAGCAGAGGAGACCTCATTTATAAATGGACAGAACTTCAGCTTACATAACTGGTACATTGGATAAGTGAAATATTATTATCTTTTTAGGAAAGAATTTTCTCTATTTGTTGGCGAATTGTCAGATGACGTCGATGATTATGGTTTATTTCGAGCATTTGCAAAGAAATATGCATCTTGTCATACAGCTAAAGGTACACTTCACTTGAATATCAGTCTTGCAGGAAACACATATTAGTAAGGTGAAAAAAGTCACTGTAAGTTTCTGGGACATGATATTGAACAATACAGGCCTTCATGTGAGTTCTGCCTTCCACTGTTTGTGTAAAGTGACATCTGATTAGAGACTTACCGGTAGCTTTTTACGGATTTTGATATGAGTGTGCTTACACAAAATTAATATGAATGGATGACCAACATACAAGTAGATGACAAGTCTATTATTAATGAATCAAACTGACAAACCATAAATGGTGCAATATTGCAATTGATGGAAATATGATTAGTGTGATTACAGCAAATGCATTGATATTTTTACCATAAATGCTGACAAGCTTTTTTATTCCTACTTTCATTTTCAATTGACTCGCATGTATTTTCCATTTTCGTGAGTCTTATCATGCTGCGTGTATTGATGTTAATGTATTAGGTAAAGGATTTGGTACATCGCTTTATATTTCCAAATCAAACAGTTGTGTCAGTCAGGCCAGTTTCTTTTAAAGATACTGTAGGTAAACGTGCCATAGTAAGTGTATGACTGTAGAGTAAAGGTTTGTATTTTGCGTTGAGATTTTTTTATCTTTTTGGCAGACATGTCGAAACAAATAATAAACATTATCATATGGCTAAAAACCAAGTCTTATTGTATGCACACTGAGTAGTGTCCTTTAGTTACTGACTGGAGACATGCTAACTGTCTTATGTGGAGCTATGTAATACATTATTAATTAAATTTCATTACCAGATATGAAATT
This sequence comes from Mactromeris polynyma, assembly GCA_032209605.1. Lineage (NCBI taxonomy): Eukaryota > Metazoa > Mollusca > Bivalvia > Venerida > Mactridae > Mactromeris > Mactromeris polynyma. The sequence goes on from JASFXZ010000001.1 coordinate 7,267,240, forward strand.
ATTATTCAGGTTGTTTCAGTCATACAATGAATGAATAATAGTCATGCAATGAATGAATAATGTTTTAACATTTTCCTACAAAACTGTGGAGAATGTTAAGTTCATTTTTTATTTATGTTTTAAGTTATTACAGTACTGTCAATAAAAACTGATGGCTAAAACTGATTTTGGATTCAATTTGTATGTTTTCAGTTGTTTTAGATACTCGTGGCTACTCTAAAGGTTATGGATTTGTACGTTTTTCTGAGGAGACAGACCAGCAAAGAGCTCTCATAGAAATGCAACACACAGTAGGACTTGGCCGAAAGCCAATTAGAGTTAGTCTAGCAACCCCTAAAAAGTAAGTGATTTTAACTACCATGATTTCTCATTAACCTTGTATCAGCGTGTTTTGTACAGTGTCAGTTTCAGTGAATATTTAGTGATAATTGGGTGAAGGGGACCAGAAATCTTGTGTTAACCTTACCTAGTAGACCATCATGTTTTATCTCATGTCTGCTAACTGGACAACTATTTGGTTCTGTATTTTTTTGCTGAATTTTTACTTTTCTTGAATCTTGGTTGCACGTTCTTGTATGAGCCTTCCATACATATGAATGATATATGTGTATGATCTTGAAGCAAAAGATGACAATGACTTGACTTTCTAAGCTTGTGTTCTAATTTTGAATATAATGTGCTGTTTCCTTCAATTTGGCAATACACTCTTTTTGTTAAATATTTCAGATTTTCTCTAAAATATTCTTTTAATGCAAGGTAAATACAGTCAGTGTTTGAATTAACTGTTTGTTTCCATTGTTTCCTGTTGGTTATATGTATTTGTTTGATCATTGTTGCAGTTTGGTTTTCATTTATCACCTGTGGTTTAAGAAAGTTCATGTTCAAGATTATGATGATCCAATGGAATATCATTTTTAACGTTTATAAATTACAGCAACCAAGGGAGGAGACTCCTCCTGTTTTCGGTTTATATTGTATTTTCTAGACTCTAATTTGCGAGATAATGATATGGTTTCTCTTCCCATTAGATATGGGCAAAAATGTCATTTTCGTTTAAGGCTGTGTATATATAATATATTGTCAGATTTTGAAAGATTTAATACTTGTTACAAAATCTTGTTTCTCTTAGTTACAGAAATATAGTACTATTTATGTGGGATAATAATTCGTCTAAATCTCCGAATTCATCAAACATCCACTAGCAGTATAAGTATACTATCAACAAAGAACCATAGGTCTTGAAATGATTTACGTTGGCAATTCATGTACTATGAATGATATTTATTCAGGCAATCCAACACATATGATGCACCACCCAGTGCAGGACATGGACCTGTGGCTGGTGGTTACCATAGCAACCAATATCAAGAATACTACCAAGAGTACTACCAACAATACTATCAACAATATTACCATCAGTATTATGCATCACAACAAGCAGCTGCTGCCCAGGTAAACTTTCACATAGTTTGTTGTTGTTATGCAATTTCACCACTTTTGGAATATCTCGAAGTGTCATTAGATAAAGTGATTGTAAGTGGGTGAATGGTTTGTTCTGTAAGACTCTGACATGTACAATATAAAACAGAGTACTTTTATTATCGAAAACAAAAAATAATTTTAAAAAGTTTCAAAACCCATGTTTAGTATAACTGCATTTTTAGGACTGAGTAAAATATCTGGTTTTCAAATGGTAGCTGCTTTCCGAATTATTTGATTACAGTGGTGCATGATCAAGTGTTCTATATTATGTGTGGTGTATAGAAATTGTTGTAACGTATGTTTTATTTCAGTCTCAACAGTATCACAACGCACCAGAAGATCAGAATGTATTAGAAGGTATAAAAATACTTTTATGTTAAGTTAAATTAATTGAACGGTCCATTATGACCTCTATAAAAGTGTTGCTATGATACTAATGTGCATTCTTTTCATTTAAAGTTTGTAGTGTAATTGTATAGTAATTATATATTGTATTGGAAGATTATGATGTTACTGGAATGAGTCTTTGGTAAAAAGCTCCAGACATACATGTTGTTTTTAATTATGCTTATTCGAACCTAAATTGTACATTCTATTAAAATGCAGACAAATGTAATAAGAAATCTATTTATGAACATCCATGAGTAATTCAATGAAGTTATGATTGATCTTACTACCTTCACAAAAATTGATGCTTTGAAAATAAATATTTTGGTTTGTATCAATCTTGACTGAACCATAATTCGCACTTTTAGCCCACATAGACTGGTATGGCATTGTGCAAAACTTAGAATGAATTTTGTGAATTGAGACAACCTGATTCATGAGCAAGATTCTCTTTCCTCTTAACCCCAACCACCAGTTTGATTACTGGCAATATTGGTTAAATTACAAGATAGCTGTTCTGATGTTACTTTGTTCTAAACTCTTGTAATTACTTTTTTCAGAGCCAGATCTAGAAATTGATGTGGCAAAATATAACAGAGACTATATGGCTCAAAGTGAGGTAAGATAAAAAAACAACAGAGAAAATTTGTCTCTTAATGATGTTAGATCAATAAAGTATAGAACATTTGTCTCTATGTGTGGTAAGGTAGATGTAACAGGTACTTTATGGCTCGAAGTGAGGTATGGATAAATATTACAGAGAATGTATGGCTCACAGAGAGATAAGATAACACAGGGAATATGTGACTGTCTCAGAAATACCACAAACTCTCTTCTCATGTGATTTTTAATTTTGTAAATAATCCGTAACACATTTGTATTAATGATAATGATTACTGTAAATGGTTGATTTATGCAGTGATAGAATGTAAATAAATCAAACACTGTATGTACTCTGTACTGTTAGTTTAATACTTATACATTTCTTGTAAATTGTAAATGAATTATCAAAGCGCTGGTGGAGTCTCACTTCAAACAGCCCCAATGTAATTTATACATGTAATAAAACATCAGCATGTTTAATCCTTACATTTACGTTAGTTTTTTCAATCATTTTTTAAGCACAAATACTAAAAACTACACAAGTTTGTTTTGTCGAAGTGGTTGAACAGGAATCTATTTTAGCAAATATTGGAACAGCTATGGTGAAAGCACAATGGACACAAATGCCAAACAAAACTTAATTTCATAATTGATACTCATTAATTCTGCTAATTAACACATAAACTGTGTTCAAAAATCCAAGTCACTCTCATCTACAATTTTTGCTGTTCAATATGTAAGTGCAAATTAAGTTATCCTAGGTGACATCATCAAAGGAACCCTTACAACAGTTTTGAAAGTGTTTCCTTAGAGCAGTGTGTATGTAAACATGTAATCTTCCACCCAATAAAATTTAAGGACAGAGGGTGCTGTAGTCAATGTTTTTCTATTGGGATATAATTTACATTGGCCAGTCATAAGTTGATTTTTGTAGCGGATCCGTGGTCACGCGCTAGACTAGCAATCCAGAGGTCGCAGGTTCGATCCCCCGCTCTACTACTAACAGTACTAATAGTCTTTCGGATGAGACAAAAACCAAGGTCCTGTGTACAATGCTTTACATCGGGCACGTAAAAGAGAGTCATGCACTATACCAAAAATCTGAAATGACTAACATGGGAAACCAGTGGTGACGATAAATAAACGCAAGCACAAAAAAAAAATTAATCATCGTGAAATGCAATTAAAATGGTAATACATTGTACAATGTATAAGGTAAAGACTGAAATAATTCTGTATCAATATGGATATAATATGAGAACAAACTGCTTAAGGAAATGAATATAATAAATATATTCAATCAATGTCATTTTATAATGATGTTAATGTCAACTTTATGTGGCTTCTCTATTTGAATGGTTAATTGTGGTTTTCATTGTTTCTGTTTATTTTGTGGTTGACCATGTCGTTGTTCAGGTTTTGCTTCTTGGTATTCTACGATATTTTCCCATCATGATGTAAGCACTTTTTAGTTGTTGTGCAAAATTAGGGGAGAGTTATTTCTAAATGCACACTATTATTTCAGAGAAGTCATTAGAATAAAAAAAACTGTTTATTTGATTAATGGGTGAGGTTTTATATATTGTTTAAACTTGTTTCACGTTATGTTTTGAATATGATTTTTTTTAAATATTAGCATATTATTTATATTCTGTTGTTTAATTTATTCATCTTGAGATTATTGCAAATAAACTGCGAATTTCATATTATGAAAATTGATTTGCATTATTTCGTACAGCAGTTCAGAGGGATATATGTGAAAATGCACAGGAAGACACAATTTATAGAATTGAAAAACCTGATATTTGTCTTGAAGCTGTTTGTTATCATTGCTGTTAAATTTGCGAATCCCATATTTCAGGAGGTATTTGATGTATTGGAAGATTCACGGTGGCATCCCATGGATCAGTGGAACTCGGAAGTGCCTGCTACAGCAAGGTGATAGTTTTATATGAACAAACTGGTGTTGGTTACCTAAGCTACAGGCATGATGGCTCTCTTGTTGGTGGTGCAAGTTTTTTATTCGACATTTTGTGGTATCAACTCCATATCCTGGAGATGGACTCTTTGTTGTTTTCACCATATGTTGCAAGGTTGTGGATTGATTACTGCTTGAATGACAAAATATTGGTACTTATCATGTGCTAGCAGTATTCTTGCATGTCATGTATTTATGTGAATATGATGCACCATGTTGAATTTAGTATTTTTATTATACCCTGCCATTTGAAGAATGGCAAAAGGTCTGTTCATCTGTACATAAAATTGGTTTCTGATCAATAGCTCTTGGAAGGATGGATGGATTCAAGTCATATTGGGCACATTAGCATTGGGCAATTAAAAAAATGCAAATAAAGTTGAGTTCAATTTCGGTTACAGTCCACCTATTGGAGGACTTATTGACCTTTTTTGTTCCTTAAAAGCCTATAGTGGGGGCCTCTGTGTCCTTTGGATACATCTAGTATATGAATAAATGAGCATGTGAACAACCTTTACAGAATGACTATGTTTGTTACACCCTAGTCTGTATGCACTGATTGTGATGTCGCTATTGTTTGGATTTAGAAGTATAATGATCAGTACATCCTCGGGTGTTAATCTGGTTATACATAACTGGTAATATTAACCAAACATAGCCCTTTGTTATGTGACACATATGGAAAATACAGAGGTGATGATAGAAAAACTTAAATGCTTGGGTTGTGTGGGAATTGTGTAACTCCTCTGTGTCAGTCAAAAGTGATGCTTACAAGAATGGACATAAACTTACAGGAATTTCGTTCTGGTTAAATCAAAGTGCATAGAAGTGGTAACACATAGGGACTTATTTAAATACTTACTCTAAATACTTTACCTGCATACCTACACACGTTCAAATGAACTTAAATAATGAATGATGGAAAGTTGTATGTTTGGTCAAATGGATATTTTCCATCTCAAAGTCTGATTGGGGCATATTGGGTTAAATAATGACATACTGTAGGTACATACTTGCCAAAACTTGCGTTATGGAAGGAAGACCAGCTATTTATTTTGTTTTCCATAAAAAATCACAAATGATGGAAAGGTTTAAGTTATGGTCAAATGGATTTTTTCCAATTTTCTAATTGGGGCAAATTGGGTTAAGTAGTGGCAAGATATATACATACATATTGCAGGTACATACATGCCAAAACTTGTGTTATGGAAGGAAGACCAGATATTTATTTTGTTTTCCATAAAAAATCACAAATGTTCAGGACTTTCTTTTCCTAACCTACGAGTTCAGGAGACATGTAATTGTGCTGGTTATTGATGATGTTGGATCAAATTTGTTATATGGGATTATGTAGTTATTTGAGTTATAATGTATATGTTACAAATAAATGAGTATATATTATAACATGTTTGTATTACAGCATCCTGTTTTGACCACCTGACCTGTTTTGATTGCCATGTGATCAAGCATTGGCAGCAGCTTTTGCCTTTATTTACTTCATGCATTATAATCATATTGGTATCTCTGCCATTGGCCAGCATTATTAAGCAAAATCAAATGAGGTCAGACGTAACCTGTTTTGTAGTAAAATTTCGAACTTGACAGACAGGTTTTATTTCAACATTAAATTGGCAGAAACCCATGTACCAACGTTAAATAAGTCTTATTTCAGATGGTAGAAAGTAAAACACATTGTTAATAGGATAGGATTTTAAAGAACCTGTTATGTTATACCAATTACGGCTCAAACTTCACAGAAATCTTTAATTTCAACATTAAATTACAAGAAACCAGTCCACAAATGTAAAGGAAATCTTATTTCAGAAGGTTGAAATGGAAAACTCATGCATATTATGACCATATTCTAAATAACATGTTTCTAGACATAACCCATTTTAAATTAAATTTTAATTGAAATTATTCATGGATATGCCATTTTGTATAAGTTTTACCTGCTGTTTCTGTGTTTATAGTTTATCGAATAATACATGCATATGAGTGATTATCATCCATGCGTTAATTCTGTTAAACAACTTGTGGATTATAAATGCAAATACTACACAGCGCTGATCACATAATTCATTACATACTGTCAAAAATAGAAGTGTGTCGTCAACATCTCTATATTGTTGATCTTGCCAAACTGGTATTCAGATTCCCAGGGCCTCTTACATCGAATAGTATGTAGGAAAACACCGATCTGATAAATGAGGGTAGTTCTCTCAAGCGATGGAAAAAAATTGAAAAATGAAACCAATATTATGAGACTTTTTAAAATGGGAGGTTAACTCATATGCTGCTACAAAAAGTGCATGAATTAAGTCGACTCTTGATGCGATAGAGCATTCATAAATATGCTGTGGTCTCTGGAACATAAGGACAAAACTAATAAACAGGTCCATCTAATTTGCAGTATTTATACCCACGAATGTTGATGATTGTGACTATCCTCTGTGGTATTAGAAGGCAATCATTAATGACACAGATAGGGTACTTACTTGCTATATAATACATGAATAGTATACAGCACTAGCTTTTCATTCTGCTGTTTTATCCTGCAACCGCTGGTCCTAATAATTTGACATTTAGAAGAACAGCATTATAACTTTCTTACTGGATGTTGGGATGAGGACTATAAGTTATCAGATAATAAAATAAGCCTGCCTGATAAGACGAATTAGAATATCTACCATACAATATGAACGGTTGTTTGGTGTTTTCACTTAACACTAATTCAACACCATTTGTATTAAAAAGCTAAGAAACTTGAGCATTCGAGTGTTCTTGCTTCTGTGATCTTGCAATACTTACCAGTATGAACGTCTCAGCATCAGTGGAAAGCATTTGTAGATGATGCTTTATGTCTAACAAAACAGGTAGGAGCGAACTATACACTGCAACCTCCACAGAGTAACACCCTTTATGAGACACGTGGTTTGGCTATTGTGGAGAGGCTACTTTAGAGAGGTTAACTTGATGTTGAGTTCTCACTACAAGAAACAATTGACAGTGTCGTTGAAGAGAGTGTGTTGCTTAAGAGAGGGCTCTAAAGTGAAGTTGCCTTGTATATCTTACTCTATAGGGTTTGTGTTAAACTTATTATCTACACATTGACAGCTGTAACCATATGTCATATATATACGACAATATTGGATGCAATCAACTGCTGACATCTACGAAATACGATTACTTAAACATGTTCATGTTTTGTTCTGAATTTATTGCATTGACGCAGTACGATGATTTCTGACAATATGCGTCAAATATTATGAGGTCTCGCAAGTCGGAACTAGCCGCCAATATACTTTTGTGTCCATAATGAATACAATGAATAAATCAACTCTACCCTACAAAACCACGCTATAGACGGATTCCATTCATTCGTCTCGTTGTGCCATTGACTACACGAGACAGATGTCCTTGCTGTACGTAAATGCGCCATGAAATTATCATTTTACGATTGCACGCTTTCAATTTCAAGTCACGGTTACCCGGTGCAACCTATGTCCGAAAAATATTGCCAAAAAGGTCTAAACACACATAAGATCATCCGAACATCATCGACATTGTCATAATGTTTCGGAAAGTCATGGCACATACTGACACGTGCACGTTCCAGCTACCGGTATAAGTTACATGTTAAAATCAAGCTGTGCGCCGACCCCCTGCTTGTGGTTCATATATGAAGCTTGAAGTTGCCGCTGTACGATTTCCATGTCCTGACAGTAAGTAATATTTGCACCATATGGCAATATGAAAACGAAGTGAACATATGGAGTAAATATTGTTTCCTGTTGCAAATAGTGACATCACATGTTGCGTTTTCTTGAAATGACGTCACTTTACAGAAGATGTTGTAATGCCAAAGCAGCGCTCATTTTAATCGAACCAAAATTTCAATAGCACAATTCCACCACGTACCAATACACAGTTTCTTGCAAACTCTGCGATATCTTATTGATATTCATTGAAATTTCAACAACTGAAACGAAAACGAGAACAAAATACTTACAGAGGTATATACATGTGGTGGTGCATGAACTTGTCCTTTCTGCATGTGCAATTACTTGACGATATATATTTGGTTGAATTATTTGTTCTTTTTGTTTATGTGTACGCTTCCGAGACAAACTTCATTACAGTTATCCTAAGTTTCAGTTTATTATTAAGAATAGCGTGTAAGTTGTATGTTTATTTGAAAACAATGCTACTGTATGCATATATACACGCATAATGCGTTCAAATATTATATTTGTAAGTGTATGTATAGTTGTAATAGACTGCTCGATTTAAAAATACATTTTGGAAAATATCATAATATGAACGCTATGGTTTTGAAAAGTACTTGCGTATATATATCCAACTGGTTTGTCATTATTTTATTGCAGTACTGTATGGTGACCGTCTGGTGGAAAGTTTATGACAGGGGAGGATCAAAATACGTCTCAACCACAAAACAGCTGCACTGTTCTAGTCATTGCAAAATCTTGTTATATTTATATGTGTTCAAATGTTCTCAATTTATTTGTTAAAATATTCTACAAATAAACGTTTTTAACTTGTTTTAAAAAAGATTTTATGTTCGCCATTTTTCCCGTTCTGTTTTTACTACTCAATTCTTCGGAATTTATCAATTTGGAAATTGTTTGTTTGAGTGAAATCGTTTGCTAAATGGACACTTTTCCATTGTGGAAATCATCAGTAGAAATAGTCTGACTTAATTTACTGTCAAATTCCGGCAATAATCATGAATTTTAAGTTCTGCGCGTTACGCAGTTTAGCCACAGAACGTATGTCTTAACTATATGAAGTACAAGTATGATTGTACGAATTACTGAAGCGTAATGCCACGTGATTCGTGAGCGGTCAGTTAAGACGAGGTTCTATCGCAAGTCTTGCCCATTGCAAAATAGTGTTTGTATTTTGTTCCGAATTGAGTTAAGACTGATGATTATAAAGTGTATGTCCTAAATACTTGTCCTTAACTACTGCACGCCACTAACGACCTGTTCTAATGTCGAGTATAGTTGTGACTACATGATACCACTCAAGTACACGAGGAAACCGTATGTAGTTCTATAAAGTAAACAAAATCTTAGAAACAAAATAAGACACCAGTAATTTATTATATATTTTTTATTTTCATAATGCATATTTCTAGAAAAGTATATCACAAACATTGCACAAGAAAATTGCACTGAAATAGTTACAATGAAACTCAATAGTTGTTGACATAAAACAGAAATGAAAGAATGATATTCAACAGTAACATCGTGAATGATCCCACATTTCACAGCGTTGAAGAATCACACTCTAAGTGGATTGGCCAATCGTTGATCACGTGATAAGATGATGGATATGCCGTCACTGTAGGTTTGTAGCTTTTCAATATTTGTGTCCTGAGAATTGAAAGATAATCACGTATTAGATCTATATCGAACACTTATCTTAGTTTTGTATCAAATGTATTTATTCTTCATGACAAAAGGGTTTATTTCTAAAAGTAACTCATGATCTTTCGAAACGAAAATGAACGACAATGAAATGTTCTCCGAATCATGAAACATGAAACCAGAATGTTCAAGGGAACATAGACTGAAGGAAATGCTGAAATTCTAAGTTGTGTAGTATTTGTGAATGGTACAGCATCGGTTTCAAAATTTCAATAATATTTTCCATTGATTTACTTTGCAATCGTTTTACTGATTAACTATAGTAAATACTCACCATGATGATATCCGTGTCTGCGACCGTATGGGTAACCATATCTACGTCCATATTTGTGACCATAACGTCTTCCATATCTGTAGTGGCGTCTGTAGCCACCGTACAATCCATTGCCATATCCACCGGTCATACCGTATCCGCCGTACAATGATCCACCGTATAATCCGGAGCCATATCCGCCTGAGAGACCGGAGCCATATCCGCCATAGAGGCTTGAGCCGTATCCGCCTGAGAGACCGGAACCATATCCGCCTGAGAGACCGGAGCCATATCCGCCATAAAGACTGGAGCCGTATCCGCCTGAGAGACCGGAACCATATCCGCCTGAGAGACCGGAGCTATATCCGCCTGAGAGACCGGAGCCATATCCGCCATAAAGACTGGAGCCGTATCCGCCTGAGAGACCGGAACTATACCCGCCTGAGAGACCGGAGCCATATCCGCCATAAAGACTGGAGCCGTATCCGCCTGAGAGACCGGAACCATATCCGCCGTAGAGGCTGGAGCCGTATCCACCGAGACCGGAACCGTGTCTACCATAGAGGCTTGAACCGTATCCACCATGGAGGCTTGAACCGTACCCACCATAACCAGATCTTCGATAGCCACCTGTGGTTCCATGGGAGTTATAATAATTGGCCTGGACGGCGACAAACCCAAACAGGGCGACGAACAAGGTACAGAGAGTATTCATTTTTGTTCTGAAATTATATAAAAACAATTTGTCAATGGATCGCATAATATAACTATGCAATTTATAAGCGGTTTTCATGAAAACAATTATAAACAGTAAAGCCTACAATGTAACGTGTTACTAACTCGTTGTAATGAATATTTGAAAATATGAAGTGCAATGAATTGGTATTTGAAAACTTCATGAAATAGTATTTGCGTTTCAAAATAAAGTAGCAACTTAAGTATAATATATTGAATAGTGCCAGCATTGAAATCATAATACAATGTAAAAGAAAATATATTGCGAACGTGGAGGCAATATTACACGACAGACAATCATTATCAGATATTACAAAAATGTTCGCCTATTCATTAGAATGTATTACCTAAAAATGACAACTTCGTTTCGAACGCAAGACTTGACGGCCACGCGCTTTCGTTATTTAAAGAAAATCAAATTATTCGAGCTGGCCGACAGGAGAAAGGCGGGAATGACTACCTTCTCGGAAACCATCATGAGAGTGGCATGACTATCTTGCTCGACAGGGTAATCCGTTAGACCTCTGACGAATGAGAATGGCACGATAACTATGTAATTGATTTTATATCGCCGTTTAATTTCGAATCTTGAAGAAGAAGATTTTTGGATTTGCTAAAGTGTATGTTTAAAAGTTACTACATATGACTGCAAAATTGAATACGATACGAAATACATTCATTCAAGATCGATGAACTGTATTATAAAACGAAAAATAAAATTCAACATGTAATCAACAAAAGCATAAGAGAAACTTACCTTGTACCAGTGATCTGATGTTGATATAACTGTCAAGTACAACTGTAGCACTTCTGTACCGTATGTTGTGATTACATCCATATTTATACGAGTTTGTGACCACGAATTCAGGAAGTACTTTTAATCAGAAATCAATTGAATCGATCCATTTTATTGTTCATCCATTTTACGTAAACTATTTCGTAGGTTTTCGATCATGATGCGGTAAGCCAAACAGCAGCCAGTAGCTGATACTTCACACGTTACGTCAATCAACGCATGATCTCACATCATCAAACGTGATCAGATGTAAACATTAATAGGTGACTTTAAATGCAAATCGTACAGACTATGAATGAATATCAGTTTTAATGCATACAATGATAAATGTGAGACCTCATTTTTTTACGCTCCGGTTACTAACGTATAGTAGTCACGACGTAATGATTACGTCGTGACTACTATACGTGGACTATACGTGAACCGCTATTCATTTATAACACGAGTCACTTGATTGAGTGCTTAAATTGGTGATGTTGGAAAAAGGAATGATTTATTTGGAATGCATTTGAGAGGCGAATAATGAGTTTGCAAATTTAATTGTAATACGCGTAGTTCAGTGATGAAGTAAGTCATTGTTACTGTGTTCTATTTGATAATGACCGAAACGATTGAAATTGAAATATTGGTCACAGTATGCGCATTACTTCTACATTTACCAGAAGACAGATTGTTTTGTTTGGTAACTCTTGCGTAAAAAGTTAGGAGATCAAGCAATGCCATGCTTAAAATGATTGTTTGGTAAAACTTTACTCAGCAAAATTTCGGTTTGTTGTTCGGCAGGTTATTATTTTTAGATTATTTTTATGGTCATTCAAATTTCAACTACTAATACACAAAAACATTTTCCACACGCGGACACCTCTTTTTTTAAGTAAGGGCCATTTGGGAATAATATGCCAAGCCATCATTTTTAAGGATGGCCAAAATGGAGGCTGACCAGTACTTGAGTAGTTCTCATGTGTGGAATGATAAATGTCTATAATGCTGCGAATACAATGTCTGATGACGATTTGAAGGTTTCTGAAAATTCCTAACTATAATTTAGTCAATTAGACGCGAGTTGTTCGAAAATGAGCATAAGACGTGCAGAAAATTGGTAAAACAGATTGATTAGAGGATGAATATATTTAAAAAGCTGTCTGGGTTGACTTAATAACGATCAAGAACATTTAGAAGATTGATTCTAGTTTCAAGCGTTTGGCCAAGGAGTTTGTTTGGTATTAAAATATAAATATTATTCAAGATCTTTCAACAATTATATATAAAAATGTCACTCAAACAATATATAGGTCTGTCGTGTAGTATTGTACAGGTTCCCATTGGGAATGAGTCGTGCAGTAGTGGAAGATGTATACATGTATTTGCCGTCTATTCAGACGTTCGTCTTTTCTGTGTTCATCCAATGTGGCCACACACTAACAATTGCATAAAATCGCATGTAACTAGATTATCTCAAACTTTCTAGCTAAACAAACCGTTGTTCAATTCCATACGTTGAAGCTATCTTGAAGAATTTGATACAAGACCACGTGTTAGTTGTCAAATACATGATTTTGTGATTAACTGACCGACGCCTACGGCTAAGAAAAATACAGAAACCAAATTTAATTCATTGAACGCTTTAAGGCCTATTTCAGTATAATTTGGAGGCATTCAAACTTTACAGGTTGTGCAGTATGCTTTAATGTGTACGTGGGACGATGCCACGGGCCCTGCTTTTAAACTCGTTACCACAATATAAACAGTTTTAATTTGTTTTCATATTGCAAATTATAGTGCTGGACTTGCACCTAGACTGACATCACTAGTATCAAAGTATATCAACATGTTTTAGTAGACTATTACCTTTTGTCAACCTGAGACAGCTAGTGGTGCATGATCTATTCTGATTGTCAGGTGATCATTTGTTGACAGGGTAATAATAACTCTTAACATTGACATGGGCATTTGGTATAGAGCTGTTAGATTGACCGCGAACTGGTGTATGAACTTTCAGGACCGATCTATGCCAGGTAAACACAACCGCGACATTTTCTCTGTAGCTTACGGACGAACACGAACATTTCAATACACCTATTTTGAAATGTAATTGTCCAGGTAATATAATTCATGCGTTCGCGGTTTATAAAACCGCACTATACAACATATTACAAATCGTGTGTGCCCTGTGACTCTTATTTACGTCTTTTCGATATGTTGTCAATTGCTTATTTCATGGTACAGTGGACACCACATATGAAATTACCAAAGGACGAACATTTAGAGTGACATAATGGCATCTAAGACCTCTTCGTCTGTCAGTATGTCCAACATTTTTCATTATGTAGTTTAGGGCAATTTATTGACAATAACTCGGAGGATTAATATAATTAATATTTAAAAATTAACAAGCAAATTTCGACCAGTCGAACAATAAATAAAAATAAAATTACAGGTGAAACATATCTTTTCTTTGTTTCGATACAGGTATAAACTTATATTTTGAAAACAATTAATTGATAACATGCTGTTTAAATATTGTTGTTTATATTTGTGTTTCCCTGTCAATGCAGTTCATTTATGTCACAGCAAAAATGACAAAAAACACAAGTGTGGATTGGAAATGTCTGACATCTAACCAATGTCATTGTTTTCGTCATGCTTTGAACATAACGTTATAGATATCACGGTTTATTTCAGTGCATGCGATTAGATAATTTTACGTTCAACATCCAATCAAAATCATTCCTATAGTTATTAAGCGATACAGTTAATGAACTCTTGTATGTAAGTATTTGTCTTTCCACACATTTGGTGTTTTATTATTAATTGTATTGATGCTTGAACCACAGTTTGCCGCCCGGAACGCTTGCGTCAGGATAATAGTCTATATCACCCATAAGGCGGTCTGTAAATACGAAGTCGAATCATGTATAATGAGAAAGACAATAGAGTCATGTGATGCAAAATGTATGTATGTGGTGTGAACGTTGTATTTTGTACTGGTTCGATTGTATATCTTAGGAGCGAATAGTGTTTTCGGACTCGCTTTGGTATTCTTACCTTCGGTTGTGTACAAGTAATTATCTAGTTGATAGAAACCACGTCAAACCATGTACGGTAATGATAGTCATAAAGTTGTTAACACATAATACTGCATTGACATCAGCAATTGATAAATATATTTCTCATATGTTGTCAATGTACTGTACCGAGTTTTGGTAATGATGATTTACACAGTAAGAAATTATAAGCTTTGTTGTACCTTTGAAGAAATAACTCGTGGCCAGTATGTTGACATGTAACCAGATATAATGTTTGTGTATAAGACATGGATATAGATTGAACCACGACTCCACGAGCGTTTTCAATTTGTTTTATGTAACCATACAATGGTATCTAATAATTACGAGTTATAACCAAGTTTAAATACCAAGTGGCGATGTTGCCACTAAACGTTCCATGGCGGTGCTTCGCCCATCATTTATATTTGTGTCGCTGTTGCTGTTGTAAATCGGTTCAGTTGTAATCAGACAGTACTTTTAAAAAAAAAAAATTATATACACACGTATTGAATTTTTGAAGTGCAATTTTCTTTCTTACCGTAACATGACGTGTTGTCCATTGTATTTGATAATTCTATATTCATTTACTAGGTACATGTAATCAGATTACTTACTGTGAGTTACACATAATTCGAAATATCGTTTCATCAAGTTTGTCATTCAATATTTAGAATTATAATCATTGCGATTTGGTATACATGGTATATAAATACCTATATCTGTACGTAGTTATACAATTCGTCTTAATAAACTGCGACTCTGACTCTGTCTTATGTATATATATGGCTTAACGGTGCTCATTTTTAAAATGCGGTAAAGATGTACCGTTCCGAAGTGAATATTCTGTCTAATTCAAAGTATTTATCTTACAAGCAGAACATAACCTGTGCTATAAATTTTTACAAGGATTGAGCAAATATTACCTTTTTCTTAAATTTATAAATTTTCTCTTAACCGTTACATTAAACTAGATGTCGTTGTTCAATATTTTTTCCGGTAGTGTAGCGATTTGTTATAATGTAACTTTTTCACATAGTGGTTGAAACAACGATAACTATATAGTTCGATATTATTTTGTGTCACAATCCTCGTTAATATGTTCATGTGTCGAAATAAATGTTGTGCCGGTTATAGTGAACTGACAAAATGATAGACCGATTATAAATGTTGAGTAGTATGTTATCCAATCTGAAGTGTATACATGTACTATATTTTTTTCGAATAATTAAGAACACAACTGTTCTCGTAACAATGTTAATTTGTATTAAACAAAACTATTAACATTAATTCATGAAACTAGAGTTAGGCCGGATCGGGTCTCTTGCAAAACAATCGCCCACTACAACAGTGTATAGCGGAAAATTACGAATCCATTGGCGCTGACGACTGATCTGACCATTCGCAACTGCGTTTATGAGTAGACAGCATAAGTAATATTTATACATTTGATTTACTAAAGCGAAGATTTTCATAGGCTGAAATGCAAAAGACGATTGATACGCTAGTAATTAAGTAGTCTGGTTGTTACATAACTCCACAGGAACTCATAACTCAAGCGACCAGACCGGGTCCAGATAGAATGCAGAACGTTTCATTAATGAAATGTTACAGTCGTCAATTCTTCAACAGAAATGATAAGTGAGTCCATATAATCTGCCAGCTTACAAACAGTATGTTGGGTTTGAAGGATACCATCTCATTAAGTCTCGGTTTTGTTCTATCAGAATCACGCGACAATAAATAATTACATGTAAATATAGATAGTAGATAATGATAATGTCGTAAATTGTGCACATTAGCTTGTTCCCTGCGAACTACTTTATATAAATGCGCGGCCGTTATTGGGTTTCGCGTATGAGCCAGCACTACTGCCGGGCTCGCGGCCTCTTAAATCGGGGAAACATTCCAAAACCACATTTGTGATAGATTGTTGTGAACTATATATAAATTTTCTGTTGTTTGTTTTATTTCTGATGAAGAATCTTCCTGTGATTATATCCTGATGTAGTTGAAGCCACCCGTGTTTCATACCGGAATCACAAATGGTGCTCAAGAAATGTGTACTAAAATCGTAATACATGTAGAAATAATATACGACAAGATATTGTTGGCATTTATAATGTTTTTATTTTTTATAATTGCACATTTCTAGAAAAGTCTTTAACACGCATTGCACAAGACAATTGCACTGAAAAACAATACAATGAAATTCAAATCTACAATGATTGCATGAGATATACATGTACATGAAAGAATGATTTTCGACAGCTTCACTGTAAATGACCTCTCATTCACCCTGTTGAATAATCTCGCTTAGATTGGTTTATCAATGATCATGTGATGAAATGATGGCAGACGTCACTATAGGTATTGTAGCTTTTCAATATTTGTATCCTGTGAAATTGCAAGAAAAATCATGTATTAGATGAAGAAGTCAACTGCAAACATTTGTTTATTATTACATTTTGTTAGGGCAAGTCAAAGTCAGATGATATTTTTTTTTGGCTAAAAGTTATTTCTTCATTTGCTAAGACCATGTTTGAAAATACGATTTTACGAGACAGAATTGATTTTCCGAGTAACGTGGAAGCAGAATGTTTGCAGGAGTATCAGCAAATGCTTTAATTACAATTGTATCTATTCATTAACTGCACAGCATTGATTTCAGGAACTTCATTTCGAAAACGTAATACATGTAATAGTTAAATGATCTGATAATTATGGTAGATACTCACCATGCTGATATCCATGTCTACGTCCATATTTGTGACCATAACGTCCGTATGGGTATCTTCCATGTCTGTAGTGGCGTCTGTAGCCACCGTACAATCCATTGCCGTATCCACCGTAGAGTGAACCGCCGTACATTCCGCCGGTCATACCGTATCCGCCGTACAATGATCCACCGTATAATCCGGAGCCATATCCGCCAGAGAGACCGGAGCCATATCCACCATATAGACTGGAGCCGTATCCGCCTGAGAGACCGGAACCATATCCACCGTAGAGGCTCGAGCCGTATCCACCGAGACCGGAACCGTGACCACCAAAGAGGCTTGAACCATACCCACCATAGAGGCTTGAACCGTATCCACCGTAACCAGATCTTCGATAGCCACCTGTGGTTCCATAGGAGTTATAATATACGGCCTGGACGGCGACTAACCCAAACAGGGCGACGAACAAGGTACAGAGGGTATTCATTTTTGTTCTGAAATTATATAAAACAATTTGTCAATGGAACGCTCAAAACAAAAAACGATGACTCGAAACAATTTTCTTATGTCTTTTCATGTACAGTGTACTTTTCTGTCATGAATTAAAATTGAAGCCGTTCTGAATAACATTATAAAACCTATAAGGCTTTAACATATATAGAATATCAATAGCTTTTGGTGAAGTCCACAACATTTTAGAAGCATACACCATAGCATGAAGACTAACTGTTTATTCTGAAATATTAATTAGAATTGCACGAATAATATATAATTCACTGTTCACCCAAGAATAATGAACAGCTTAAAGAGAAGAAAGATACTAATGAAGAAAATCATAGAAAACCATACCTTATACTGAAGATCTCGAATCGATGTGACTTCTCCGGTCGATGTGACTTCCAAGTCTTGCTGTAGAGGTGATATGCCAAATGGTGAAGTAACAACCATATTTATACTTTTTGGTGACCACGAAATCCGGAAGAACCTGATAACTAAACAATCGAACCAATAATTCTATTGTTCATCCATTATACGTTAACTGATTCATGATTTTGAGGTCATGAAGTAGTAAACGCAAAGACAACCAATTGGTGATACGTTAATTTACGTCAACCACACGTTTGGTCTGACATAAAAAAAATGACAAACGAGTTATAAAACTAGGCCGGGATTCCGATTGGTTCACATTTATCTGTATAGCGTGTATACTTATTTATATTATTCCTATTATGAACTCATAATAAAATCATTAGAATGACAGTGGTTGTGACTTTGAACAGCACTTCACATTTTCTTTAATAATAGTCTGCATCATTAACATCAGCAGCTGAATGACATCCTCAATGATATTTGACAGTAAAACAAAGAATTCAATCCTCAATAAATTAGATCTTCACGTAAAAACTCGAGAAAATAATAAATCATTTAAGCAAGTTTTTATCCTTCTGATCATAGAATACCACTCAGTATACTATTTCTTAAGCTGTGTAGTGGAGTGTGACGAAACGGTAGAGCACATTACAAGAGTTGGTGGTGGGTTCGAGCCTCACACTGGGTGCACATCCACCTGCATTTATAAGAAGGTATCATAAGGTAGTGACGTAAGTGGGAGAAGAGCAGCGGTGTGGGGGATACAGCCAACTGGTTAGTACGGTTGGTAGAGCGCCCTGCTGGTGTAGAGGGGAGCGTGGATTCGAGCTTCTCATCAAGCGCCACACCACTACAGTACTTTCATATTTCAGTTCGAACCTCTTATGACCAGCCATGTTGGTAAACATTCGCATCTTAGTCATCAGACCTGAAATAGTATACCTGTTCACCTATGATGTTATCAAGAAATATAATTTTAGCGGGCAGGCATATCTGCCGGCATATCTTACTTAATACTATTCAGTGTTCTGCTACGTTGTCCCAGTACTTTTAAGCAGCTGTCCACCGAAGTTTGCTCGTCTTCCTCTGAGAAGTTAGTTTGCCTACTGACAACAGTAGGATCGGCGGTTATATTTTTGTTTCTCGTCAGACAACTGAGAGACGGCGCGAGATACGTCTAGTTTGGCACCCACATGAAGAGCGTGTACTGATTTACTGTGCGCACGAACATTCTTATTCGTAAGATCGCTGTCATACAAACACACGCGTTGATAAAACGGTTGTAAGTATTTGCGTATGAATTTCTTACGAACAGTTCGTATTGATAAAACGTGCCCATTCTGTATAAAATTAGAAGTTTCAACAATTACTCGTACTAGTATATGTAAAAAATGTCACTCAACAATATATAGGTATGTCGTGTAGTTTTGAACATGTTCCCATTGGGAATGAAGCGTGCAGTAGTGGAAGATGTATACATGTATTTGCCGTCTATTTGGACGTCCGTCTTTTCTGTATTCTTCCAATGTGGCCACACACTAACAATTGCAAAATCGCATGTAAATAGATTATCTCATACTTTCTAGCTAAACAAACCGTTGTTCAATTCCATACGTTGAAGCTATCTTGAAGAATTTGATCCAAATCCACGTGTTAGTTGTCAAATACATGATTTTGTGATTAACTGACCGACGCCTACGGCTACGAAAAACACAGAAACCAAATTTAATTCATGGAACACTTTAAGGCCTTGTAAAACACAACGGTTTACATAATCTAATTAATAACATAAATCAAACGCGATAAACTGAACTTCCAGAAATTTTCAATTTCTGTATATTTAGGAGGCATTCAATCTTTATATGTTGTGCAGTATGCTTTTGTTCGTATAACTCAAATTCGCTATTTCTTTCATTATCGCGTTTACCTAAATATGTTTTAGTAGGTCAGTACGTTTTGTCATTCTGAACTAGTGGTGTATGATCTATTCTGATTGCCAGGTGACCATTTGTTGACAGGGTAACAATAACACTTTACATTGATATGGGCATTTGGTACAACATATCACAAATCTGTTGTGCCATGTGACTCGTATTTACGTCTTTTCATTATGTTGCCACTGGCATATAAAGTTTGCTTATTTCATGGAAAAGTGAACACCACATATGAATTAACCTAAGTACGATTATTAGAGTGAGACCTCTTCGTTTGTCAGTATGGCCAACAATTTTTATTATGTGGATTACGGGAATGTATTCACAATAACTCGCAGTGGGGCAAATTAATACATTAAACCCTCAGTAATAAGACCACCCTTGGGACCATTGAAATCTGGTCTTAATATTGAACTGGACTTCAAGTGGAGTTTTACAGTATATAAAAATTAACAAGCAAATTTCAACCAGTCGAACAATAAACAAAAATAAAATTACAGATGAAACAAATATTTGTTTGTTTTGATACAGGTATAAACTTATATTTTGAAAACAGTTTATTGATAACATGCAGTTCAAATATTGTTGTTTATATTTATGTTTCCCTGCCAATGCAGTTCATTTATGTTACAGTAAAGACACAAACACAAGTGTGGATTGGAAATGTCTGACATCTAACCAATGCCATTGTTTTCGTCATGCTTTGAACACAACGTTTTGTATATCACGGTTTATTTCAGTGCATGCGATTAAATAATTATACTTTCAACATCCAATCAAAATCATTCCTACATTTATTAGGCGATACAGTTCATGAACTGTTCTATGTCAGTACATGTATTTGTCTTTTCACACATTTGGTGTGTTTTTATTAATTGATATTGATGCTTGAACCACAGTTTGCCTCCCGGAACACTTGCGTAAGGATAATACTTTGTATCAGTCAAAAGGTGGTGTGTATAGACACGAAATTGAATAATGTTTTATGAGAAGGAAAATAGAGTCATGGGATGCAAAATGTATGTACATGTATGTGGTGTTGATTTTCTGAAAGTTGTATTTAGTACTGGTTTGATTGTACATGTAGATAGCGAATAGTGTTTTCGTTCTCGCTTTGGTAGTATTACCTTCGGTGTGAATAAGTAATTATTTAGTTGATAAAAACCACGTCAAATCATGTATGGTAATGATAATCATAAAGTTGTTTACACATAATACTGCAACTGGCATCAGCGAATGATCAATCTATTTCTTATCTGTTATCATTGTTTTATAGCGAGTTATCATGGCAAAGATGATTTTCACAGAAAGAAATTACATGTACATGTATACGCTTTTTTGTACCTTTGAAGAAATAATATATCTTGGCCACATGTATTGAATGTACTCACGTTCTCAGAATCAATTAAAATAAGTTCTCCGTAATCAGTATTTTCCTATATTTCAATAAAAATGTAAATCAGGAAGCAATCGTGCCTGACCCAATTAGTATATGTATTAGTATGTTGACATGTAACCAGACAGAATGTTTGTGTACGACTTAACATTAAAACACAAAGCTAGTCTCAACATTTTTCGAACGTCCCTTGTATGTGACATGGATATAGATTGAAACACGAGCGTTCAAAATTGGTTTTATGTAACCATATAATGATATCTAATAATTAGGAGTTGTAACAAAGATTAAATGCCCAGTGGCGTTGTTGCCACTGACCTTTCCATGGCGGTGCTTCGCCCATCATTTATATTTGTGTCTTGTGTCGCTGTTGTAAATCGGTTCAGTTGTAATCGTACTTTTTACGAAAAGATCAATTATATACAAACGTATTGAATTTTTGAAGTGCAATTGTAGAAATGCTGTTTTCAAATTGAGTAAATTTATGAAACTTTCTTTCTTACCGTAAAATGACGTGTTGTCCATTGTACTTGAAACATGTATTTGATAATGCTATGATCATGCACTAGGTAATCATATTACGTACTGTGAGTTACACATTATTCGAAACATCGTTTCATCAAGTTTGCCATTCAATATTTAGAATTATATCCATTGAGATATGGTATACGTGGTAATCAACGTATGAATCAAGTTTTTCTAAATTGTTATATTATATACCCTATCTTTTAGAGGTTTTCTAGTTTTACTTTTGTGGTTACTTTAACAATAAAAATGCAATCACGCTTATGTTTTTTTTTTTGTGGGGTGAACTTTTGTATACATACGTATAAGTATGTGTACGTAGTTATACAAAACGTCTTAATAAACAGTGACTGCGACTCTTACTCTGTCTGAATAGTTGGCACTTATGGCTTAACTGTGCTCATTTTTAAAATGTGGTAAAGATGTACCGTTCCGAAGTGAATATTCTGTCTAATTCAAACCTAACAAGCAGAACTTGTGCTATACATTTTCACTAGGATTGAGCAAATATTACTTTTTCTTAACTTTATAAATGTTCTCTTATACGTCTAAACCATGTTGGGGTCAAGTGATAGATCGATCTGATGCATTTCTCAACACTGAGCCGTGACACTAAACTAGATGTTGTTGTTCTATATTTTTCCGGTAGTGTAGAGATATGTTCTAAAGTAACTTTTTCACATATTGGTTGAAACAACGATAACTATACTTCGATATTATTGTGTGTCACAATCCTCATTAATATGTACATGTGTCGATATAAATGTTGTGTTACGGTGAACTGACCACCTAAATGTACGATTATAAATGTTGAGTAGTATGTTATCCAATCTGAAGTGTATATATACATATACTATATTTTTTTCGGATAATTATGAACGCAACTGTTCTCGTTACACCGTGAATTTGTATTAAACAAAACTATTAACATTATTTCTTGAAACTAGAGTTAGGCCGGATCGGGTCTCTTGCAAAACAATCGCCCACTACAACAGTGTACAGCGGAAAATTACGAATCCATTGTCGCTGACGACTGATCTGACAATTCGCAACTGCATAAGTAATCTTTATACATTTGATTTACTAAAGCGAAGATGTTCATAGGCTGGTAAGCAAAAGACGATGGATACGCTAGTAAAGTAGTCTGGTTGTTACATAACTCCACGGGAACTCATAACTCAAGCGACCTGACCGGGTCCAGATAGAATGCAGTACGTTTCATTAATGAAATGTTACAGTCGTAAATTCTTTCACACGGAAATGATTAGTGAGTCCATATAATTTGTCAGTTTACAAACAGTCTGTTGGGTTTGAAGGATACCATCTCAGTAAGTCTCGGTTCTGTTCTATCAGAATCAAGCGACAATACATAATTACATGTAAATACATGTACAGATAGTAGATAATAATAATGTCGCAAAGTGTGCACATTAGCTTGTTCCCGAGAACTACTTCATATAAATGCGCGGCCGTTACTGGGTTTCGCGTATGAGCCAGCACTACTGCCGGGCTCGCGGCATGTTAAATTGGGGAAACATTCCAAGACCACATTTGCGATAGATTATTGTGAACTATATATAAATTTCTACATCCTGATGTAGATGAAACCACTCATGTTTCATACCGGAATCACAAATGGTGCTCAAGAAATGTGTACTAAAATCCTAATACATGTAGTAATAATATACGACAAGATATTGTTGGCATTTATAATGTTTTTATTTTTTTATAATTGCACATTTCTATAAAAGTCTTTAACACGCATTGCACAAGAAAATTGCACTGAAAAACAATACAATGAAATTCAAATCTACAATGATTGCATGAGATATACATATACACGAAAGAATGATATTCGACAGCTTCACTGTAAATGACCTCACATTCACCCTGTTGAATAATCTCGCTTGGATTGGTTTATCAATGATCATCAGATGAAATTATTGCAGACGTCACTATAGGTATTGTAGCTTTTCAATATTTGTATCCTGCAAAATTGCAAGAAAAATCATGTATTAGATAAAGAAGTCAACTGCAAACATTTGTTTATTGTTACATTATGTTTGGGCAAGTCAAAGTGAGATGATATTATTTCTTATTTTGGCTAAAAGTTATTTCTTCATTTGCTGAGACCATGTTTGAAAATACGAGTTTACAAGACAGAATTTAACAAGAAATGGAATGATTTTCCGAGTAACGTGGAAGCAGAATGTTTGCAGGAGTATCAGCAAATGCTTTAATTACAATTGTATCTATTCATTAACTGCACAGCATTGATTTCAGGAAATTCATTTCGAAAACGTCATACATGTAATAGTTAAATGATAATTATGGTAGATACTCACCATGCTGATATCCATGTCTACGTCCATATCTGTGACCATAACGTCCGTATGGGTATCTTCCATGTCTGTAGTGGCGTCTGTAGCCACCGTACAATCCATTGCCGTATCCACCGTATCCGCCGTACATTCCACCGGTCATACCGTATCCACCGTACAATGATCCACCGTATAATCCGGAGCCATATCCGCCAGAAAGACCGGAGCCATATCCGCCATAAAGACTGGAGCCGTATCCGCCTGAGAGACCGGAACCATATCCGCCGTAGAGGCTTGAGCCGTATCCACCGAGACCGGAACCGTGTCTACCATAGAGGCTTGAACCGTATCCACCATAGAGGCTTGAACCGTACCCACCATAACCAGATCTTCGATAGCCACCTGTGGTTCCATAGGAGTTATAATATACGGCCTGGACGGCGACTAACCCAAACAGGGCGACGAACAAGGTACAGAGAGTATTCATTTTTGTTCTGAAATTATATAAAACAATTTGTCAATGGATCGCTCAAAACAAAAAACGATGACTCGAAACAATTTTCTTATGTCTTTTCATGTACAGTGTACTTTTCTGTCATGAATTAAAATTGAAGCCGTTCTGAATAACATTATAAAACCTATAAGGCTTTAACATATATAGAATATCAAGAGCTTTTGGCAAAGTCCACAACATTTTAGAAGTATACACCATAGCATGAAGACTAACTGTTTTGGAATCGATTAACAATTATGAACATTTATTCTGAAATATTAATTCGACTTGCACGAATAATATATAATTCACTGTTCATCCAAGAATAATGAACAGCGTAAAGAGAAGAAAGATACTAATGAACAAAATCATAGAAAACCATACCTTATACTGAAGATCTCGAATCGTTGTGACTTTTCTGGTCGATGTGACTCCAAAGTCTTGCTGTAGAGGTGATATGCCAATTGGTGAAATAACAACCATATTTATACTTTTTGGTGACCACGAAATCCGGAAGAACTTGATAACAACACAATCGAACCAATACTTCTATTGTTCATCCATTCTACGTAAACTGTTTCATTATTTTGAGGTCATGAAGTGGTAAACCAATTGGTGATACGTTAATTTACGTCAACCGCACGTTTGGTCTCACATACATAAAATGACAAACGAGTTATAAAACTAGGCCGGGATTCCGAAATGGTCCGCATTTATCTGTTTTGCGTGTATAATCATTTATGTTATGCATCAAAGATTAATTAATATACAACACAAATGTGAGACCACATATGCAAGCGTGGGTTATTGCGCCATGACGTTTGTAAACCTCCTCTCCTATAATTAATGACATGATTTGTCAAATTAATTCGTCCTTTTGATATAGACGTGTGTCATACTAGCGGTAAACAATAGAAAAGTTAAACGATTATTTTGTGAAGCAATTAGCCTCTTAACTCAAGCAGTAGATGTCGGTATTTTTAGAAAACTTGTAAATACAAAATGTTTAATGCAATTTGTCACAAAGTGTTATGAATGAATCGGCATTTTCAACGCCAATCACCAGCGGCTTTCTTGCACGATATGTGGTATTGCTTCCTATTTACAACATCTTGCATGATAGTCTATGACATTTATGTCATGTTCATTGCTTGGAAGGAAGCATTCAGGTAGACCAAGTATGTACACTTCCTTCAGGCCACCAGTAGGAACTTCAACACGGGTCCTTCTTGTCGAGGGATCGGAACAATATTCTCTTTTAACAACCAAACAACTGGTTAGTAAGAAAGCTACGTTTTAATAAATTCCGCAAATGCAGTTAGTGTGGTGTTCCTTACATATAACTTGCCCTTACTTTTAAGATGTAAATGTACCCGAAACAATTGTGTTGAATTGCAACATATCTGATAAGACTTTACGAGCGTCGCTGTACGATTTCCACCCTCTTCTTAAGTGTCGTCTTTTCCAGAAAACGTCACATGTGACGTCACCATGTACTGACAGTAAGCAATATTTTCACCATATGGCAATATGAAAACTAAGTGACCATATGGAGTAAATATTGTTTTCTGCTTGCAAATAGTGACATCACATGTTGTGTTTTCTTGGAATGACGTCACTTTCAGAAGAGGTTGTAAATTCCATAGCAGCGCTCAATTATGGATAAATTGGACACCAGCAGCTGCCATGTCTGTCAAATCATCATGAAGAAAAACATTGAGATTTCAATAAGAGCACCAATAAGGTGGACAGATGCTTCGTTTTATAAAAACAGACATTTCACGGTTGTGCAAAAACTGTGTTCTTTTTCATTATAATAAACACTTTGTGTTAATACAAACAACAGTTCGGCGTAACCAAATTGTTAGCTGCTCGTGGGAATGTGTGAGAAACTGTATTGATACAACAGTAAAATCAGTCTTGGATCCTAAATCGCGCATTTCTGCGTCCAATTACAAATTCGGTACTTTGCTTCTACACATCTACATATCGTATACGTAAGAGTCCTATCGTTCAATCAACTGTAGATTACTCTCAAGTGAGCAATGTTGTAGCATCAACAATAAACGTTAGGAGCATCAGCTGATATTGTAGGCATAAAACCGAACGAGAACTTGAACCTCAAATGAAAAACGGTCTTACAAATTTTAAATTCCATTGTTTCTCTCGTTGTGTTTAGTCAAAGAGCGCCTTTACTTAATGACTGAGCAGAGCGATTTCAAGAATGGTGACGCTATGACCTGTGACCATAGGTTTAGATTGTTCATATTTTCAAACTGTATGATGGTGAATGCCACGGGCACTTTGATTGAGCAATTAAGCTTCATCAGTTCTGAAATACTTTCCTGACAATATGTTGCACAAAGGTTAACCAACATCTTAATTTTCAAGTAGTACATTAAACTCCATGAAAACCGGACCCTGTCCAGTCATGGTGAAAAGTCTGGTATTCATAGAGTTCCGGTTATGTGAGGACTTATCGTGTTCAGACTCTGTCAACTGGAATGACCATTTAGTCTGCTCTCTGAATGGTTAGAGTGTTTGATGTCATTAAAACATGTTGAGATGCCGAAAGTTTACTTTATTAGTTTGTAAATGTTATGTTTTATATATGTAATATACAGTCAATATTTAAGCACTGTACATTTAAGTTGAGTTTAATCAACTTAGATTTCACGGACTCCTTTTCTGAGTATTTGAATCTGATAATGATCTCAGTAGCTAGTATTCTTTCCATAAACAGTACCAGTTCACCCTTAAATTTGAACATAATGATGCAAGACGTGTGTAATGCGTTTAATTATTAGATATAAACGCACGAGTAATGATAACCTCAATGACATTACAATATGACACTCGTTTATTATGTTTGTCATTACAGAGTTCGTGGTGTTCAAATCATGCACTAATTTCATGTCATCAGAATCAATGTGTCTTCTTATAAATCGTCAAATAAAAAATCGCGAGATAGATCTGTCAGTAACTCATGAGTGTAGGTAATGGACAGCTTAGTAACCGATGAGTATTGCCAGTTACACAATGATTTGAATAGTCATTGGATAATTTCCTGCACCCACATAATTACTGATTAGATCGATAGGTGGTTTCGTGTGATTTTTATGGTCGAGTTTATAATCAATCAATTGTAGTCATGTTACCACAAACTATCTTTGAATGTTATGTTATATCAAAGCATGGGGTTTCATTGTGTTAATGTTGCTGAAACTCATTTTCCTGAACACGAATTCTGATACGCTTGAAGGCTATTTCTGCTGTTCTAAACGGAACATAAAAACGTCTATTTCTAATATTCCCATCAAACTTAGTTAAAACATAAGTATGATAATATTGGTGAACGATATTTTAGTCATTTTGAAAATACTGTACAATTGGTATACTGTTAACCACACAATGTCAGGGACAGGTCATATTACTACAAAAATGAAAAAAAAACCTTAGACGTCAGTTATACATTCGAAAAATATGATTACTCGGAACATACGTATAGTACCATGACCGCGATTGATAGGTAACCATGTAAATCTGAATATCGGTCTGTTTTACAAGTGTTTATCAGCGGCTATAAAACAGTAAGTAGCGGATCCGTGGTTCCGCGCAGGACTAGTAATCTAGGAAACGCAGGTTCGATACCCCGCTCCACCACCAAGTCGTTAGGATTGAGACAAAAACATTCTTCATGAGGCGTCGCCCAAATGGGAAACCGGTGGCGACGATAAATAAACGCCAATACAAAAAAGTAATCGTAATATACATGTAAGTCACAATATTTATCTCAAGTTGAATGGGTTTTGTGCATTATTGTTTTTCGCCTATTTTTCAAAACTTTGGTGAAATTATTTAACATTTTTTATGAAAGAACATTGTAAATAGCAAATAATTGAGTCCAATCCTTAAATTAAATCACTTCATTTGTTTTTATAGTAATGTTTACTACACATTTCTCATAAAAGCAAGACTAAAACTATTTAATTATATTTTACTTGTACAGAATACTTGTAGAGGTGGGAAGATGTAAATTTGTCAAGGAACATATCTTCTGTGATTCTGGAGGGGGGGGGGATAAAAAACAGAAGCATGCTTGAATGGTTACCATATTTATTTACATGTATACAATGTCATGAAAAACAGAGAAGCAGAGAGGAAGAAATAGTACAGCTGAAAGTTACAACACAGGACAGCAACAGGATTTTGACATACATGTATATTCACCACCAATTGATTGGAAATATAAGTCTCACGAATATGCATAAAGTATATTTATGAAGAAAATATGTCTCCGAACTCAAAATTTCTCTTAACTTCAGTTTGATTTTAATAATTTACAGCAATGTTCACCATTCATAAATAATTTGACACCTGTAATGGTTTGTGTACCATGCAAGCACCAGAAACTTCTTAAGCATTTCTAGCTGAACTTTGTATAAAACAAATTCTAGACAATACAAGCAAAGGTAACAACGATCTGATGTTGCCGATTCTGAATACTCAAATGTACATGACAAAGACAAGGTACATGAAACACACATCAGGGTATTTTTGTGACATAGCACAGGTGCAATAAGAGTATTTACATGAAGTACATTTCTAACATGACCTCTCTTTTTGAAAGGCAGCATGTCAATTACAGATGAATAAAATACACAAAATATATGCATTTTGTGATAATGAAATGAAGAGCAGCATTAGAACAGAACATACAAATGTTGTTACCATTATGATCAAAGTTTTATCAATACAGAAATGAACACATTAAGGTGGAAATGATCATATACAGCAGAGATATAAGTGCATAACCTTCACAATATTACAACGACCTGACATCCATCCAATACCGTTTTCAGATTTTAACATATTAAGAACCAGAGTTATGACCGCAGTATTTCTAAACTACACACATTATAATTTCCAAGCCACACTTTTCAAACTAAAATAAAAATTCTCAATTTCAAGAATGGGCTATTCCCGGAAAATCTCCCTGGAGATAGGAATGGCAACCAGGCAACCAATGACATTGGTGTGTGTGTGTGGGGGGGGGGGGGGGGTGTCAAAATCTATAGCTTGGGGAAGGAGAAAAAATCAATTATAATCCTGTTGGTGTTCTGATTTTTTCAACTGTTGTTCCTACTCCCCCACCCCCAGGGGCTTTTCCTTGAATATTCCTCATGTAAGATGAACAATACAGAGTGATTAAACTGTGCCATTTATAATGTGATCAGTAAAAAACATTTTGCACTAAGTTAGAA
Organism: Mactromeris polynyma; assembly: GCA_032209605.1. Lineage (NCBI taxonomy): Eukaryota > Metazoa > Mollusca > Bivalvia > Venerida > Mactridae > Mactromeris > Mactromeris polynyma. The sequence continues at coordinate 7,297,494 of JASFXZ010000001.1, forward strand.
CTTCATCATTAACGTCTATTCCTTTCACTAGTTGTAATATCAAAGGTATGCTTTAGAACTCTTTAATACAACATTTTATGCTACTACATCTTCCAGTCTCGCTCTTTTATTGCCACCAGCTTGCTTCTTCTTAGCATTTGCTGCTTGATTATTTTCTTTGCTTTCTCCACCCCTGTTGGCATGTTGTACATAACGTGTTACCGTGGAAACACCATCAACAAACTTGGTCTTATACAGAACATTGGCATTGTTGAACATACCGTCCTTCAGTGATACAACAATAAACTGAAACATAAAGCAACATGTAAAGTTGTTAAAATGTTATAATATGTACATATATAATTGTAAAAAATGATAAAAATGTTGCTACAGTGGGGAAACAAAAGTAATAAGAGTCAATCAACTCATTAAACACACAAACATTGTCATCATTGAGATAAAAAATAAAACTAAGACAGCAGAGCAATAGCTCATCAAATAAGACTAACTGACATTGCCCGAAAGAAAATCATTATTTTTTATAATTTCATGAAATCTGTAAGTTCAATTGTTTGTATTACAGATGGTTCGGTTCATAATAGGGATGTCAATAAGGGCCAAGTCTGTATCTATATCTTGATTCAAATATAGCGTTGATATATCCATGATTTTTATAAATTAAATTACGATTTAAAATATCTTCACTGGTATTCACCTAACATATGAAATGATGCTACGATAACACAGTTTTTACCCCCGCAGAACGAAGTGTGGCCATTTTGTGTCTACAGACAACAATTACGAACAAAACAAACACAGATATGCACTGCACAAAGACAAAACTGATAAATTAGGAATACAGTTCCAGTAACTGCCTTCTTGAGTTATATTTATATTTTAAAATCCATATAAACATTGGATCAACTCAAATTAACAACTTATTATTAATGTTTCTACTGATGACATCCCTTGAATCTAAAAACATGCAGTAATCATGTAAACAACTTACTTGAGAGTGTTTGAAATGTGATTTAATCATCTGACCAATATTCTGTGTGTGTGATATATCCAAAGCAGCATCTACTTCATCTAAGATGTAGATTGGTGCAGGTTTAAATAACAACATAGCCAGAATCAGAGACAGAGCTATCAAAGACCTGAAAACATACAATATACAAAACAAACTTACAAATCAAATAAATAAATGAATACATGTTTGGTGTCAATCAGACCTGCACATCTCAAGCAAAAATAAGTAGCGAGTCTCCAAAATGGGACTGCTATATGTTAGCCCCAAAGCATTTTCTGCTTGTTACCCTTAAGTTTATGACATGTTGCATCTAAATGGAGTGATTAGAAATATCAATATAAGTTATCTTCTGAAAGAGCACCGAGTGAAATTGTTTCATCTCAACCAGTAAATTAACTCTATTGTAGAAGAGAGAATACGTTGCTACAGAGAACGCCACATACATAAGACAATGCCTCTCATTAGAAGGCAGAATTAGAATTGGTAAAACTCATTAACCTACTCTAAAACACAGTGAATACTATTACAAAAATTTGAGTCAAACTGTCATATATATTATACCAACAACTAAGATGCATTTATTCGTAATAAACACATTACTTAAACACAAACACATTCCAAACTTAAACAAAACTTGTAGTTCTAACATTCAATCCCCGTAGAAGTAATAATAGACGTTCAAGACATACCTTTGACCACCTGACAACTCTGTTAAGGAATCTTTCCAAACATCACCAAATCCTACTTTAACTTCTAAACCATCAAGAACAGTCATGCCCTCTGGTGGTGCAAGTTTAGCTCTCGCTCCTGGTAACAGAGTGGAATAGATGCTTCCAAAGTCCTACAATAAGCAACAGGAAATACACTTTAAATTTGCACTTAATACTTTGTATTTATGTGTATAACCTGAAAAGACAGGTAGTATCAACATGCAACATCACTCTCTGATACAACAGTACAAATTGGAAGTGGATCAATTAAGAACAAATGGCTGTTGTTTACTGACAACAAGAAATATGACAATAATGTGTTATCAGCATTTTATCACAAGGACAGTAAATCTACATTATGTACATCCCACAAGGATGAATGGGATTACACTAAAAATATCGTAAGTTTTCCCTATCACGACTATTTTCCCCTATAAAATAAGTTAACCGAACAAACAGGTATAAAATAATTTGCTGGCAAAGATGCCAAAACCTGTACTTACTTTATTCACTTGTTCCCAAGCTTTTTTCAAAGCTTCGTTCTTTTTCTGATCTAGTTCAGCAATAACAGCAGAGATCTTGGCCTTGTCATTTAACACAATCTTCCTCTTTTTCATCAAGTCAGTGTACTATATAAGTAAGTGATAAGGAATACAAACATCTCAATTTATATTTAATTAGAGCAAGTGGAATTCAGTGCATTTCTCGCTCATTTAGACATCTGATTAAAAATTACATTAAATCACAGAGTACCAACTAGCCAAGCAAACTAACATACTCTCTAAACCACCATTTTCAACACTTTGTTGAGTTTAAATTATTCCAGTAGATGGCATCAAGTTTTCTTTGGACATGTAAGTAGAATCAATGCAGATATTTCAACCAAATAACAACAGAAAGTACATACCTGCTCTTCAGCTTTTCCCAACATGTTCATAGCTCTCATGTTAACACTTTTAGCCAGTTTATCTTTAGTATCTGTTAATTTCTGGATACGTCTTTCACTCTCTTTAGGGTCATTTACTTTGAAATCATAGGCTGTGTTAGGTTTTCCGAAATATTTCTTCTCGTCGACGATCCAATCATAGTTTTGTAACATGTTCTCCACCTGAAGGGGAAAGATTCATGTTTATACTGTATACATAAAACAATGATCAAACAAACAGTAGAGAATATCCTGGAACTGTATACTTAACATAAAAAGTTTTAGTAGTTATGTCTAAGCACAGCCCATAGGATAAGCTTAGTCAGTACACCACTTGACATCTAATCTGGATGTCAAGATAATGCTTCAAGCTATGTGTCTGTCACCTCTGAGGAAAATTGTCAGTTTCTTGTGGAAGAACATGTTAGAATTTGATGGTAATCCAGGAACACTTGTTAAGTTTACCAACCTCCAAACATAACTCAAATGCTGCTGAAAAATACATGAAACTTAAACAAACAAAGTTTGTCAGAGCATTGAAATTCCTCCATCAGTAATATCTGACAACACAGTCCGAGGAAGTACCGGTAGTATAATTCAGCAACCAACTTCAATATGAAGCTTTGACTTAGTCATTAAGTAAGTCATTGAAATTACCATATCTCTTATGTTTTGTAGACAGCACTTTCTATTATGATCTCAACAAATTAAGCAGAGACTAAAAAAAATTCACAAACCATTTTTGCAGCATCCTTTGAATCTTTCTGGAATTTAACTGTCTTATTCTCCAACTCCTTAATATTAATTTCAGCACTGTGATGTTCTTTCTGTAATGCTTTTTGTTCAGTAACTTTAGCACTGATATCCTTGTCACATGCTTTCAGCAAGGCTTTCTGTTTGTTCACTTCTTCTTGGGACGCTTTTACAATATCCTGAATTATATAAATTTATAACATTAACTGCTTGCTTATAACAGCGCAACACAGCATTGATTAAGTATGAGTAAATGACAAACTATTTTAAATTCTTCTCAAATGTGTGAAGGTAACAACCTCGGACTACAACTTATTGTAGTGATATCTAACCAAATTTTGTAATAACATTGCACCAATAGATTACAATTCGATGCAGATAACCATACACTATGTCAGTTAACACATATGAGACTGGATACGCAAGTTCATATATCGTAGTTACCTTAGCTTCGTTAGCCTTTTCTCCAAGTTCATCTAGCTGAGTCTCATACTGTTTGATGGTCTCCTCAACAGTCACTAACTGTTCCTCGTACGATTTGATTTCCTTCTTCAGCTCTTCAACTTCTAACTTGATACTATCAACTTCCTTGAAAACGTTAGAACATACATGTTTAATACAAGAATACAAGAGAACATCAACACTGGTCACTGGATACAAAGCATCCAGCACTGTAGTACTGAGAGGTCTGATAACATCAATGTATCAACAACCACAGGCACAGAGGAACTTGATGTTAGCCTGCTGTATGTATCTTCTTGATTGACATTAAAATACAATAGTTCCTATTCATACATTAAGCCAACACAGTCAGTACAGTATGACACATTGATCAGTTTAAATGCAATGAGGTGCTCAGTAGATAATATTCCCAGGAAGTAAGTCATGTACAAGGTAATTAATGTACACAGCTTTCTTTAATGTACAAAACTGAACATGCACAAGTCGAAGATAGATACCTGATATTTTTGTTTCATTTTCTTACTGGATTCCTCCATCTTTTTCTTCGCCTGTGTAACCCCTTTTTCAGCGTCTTCCAATTCGTTTTCCCTCAACTGTTTAGCATTCTTTATTTTGTTTTCCAAATCCTTCACCTTCTGTGAATTCTTACTCTTAATTTCCTCCGTTTTAAGTGCAGTCTCTTCAAATTGAACTAGAAACACACATGTATGAAACTTAAGCACACCAGCATATAAACAAACAAGTAAGTGGCTTTCAAACAAAAAGAATATTCCAGGACATTGTACTGTGCCCAAGCCCCAATACCAGATGTATGAGCTTATCTGTATAATTTGATATTTATATTAGAAGCAGACATGATATTCTGCTACCAGATATAACATACAAGCAATAATATCAAAACATTCAAAATTATTTCAGCCTGTTTCCTTTCAGTATTTTGCTATAATATAAGATCATTAATTCCTCACTGCCTTTTTAACTGTCTCTTTGGACTTATTATGTTGAAGTAAAACTTAGAATATTCATACCAATATTCTCCCTGAGATGGGCAATCTCCTCTAGTTGCTGGTGATGAGAGCCTTGTTCCAATTTCTCTTTCAAATGTTCAACTTCTTGTTGTTTCAGGTCATATTGTTGCTTTAGCTTAGTGAATCTGAAGAAATTAATAGCAATAAATGACAATCATTTATCCCCAAAACGGCACTGTGCATCATTTCTGTAAAAAATGTATAAGCATGAAATGTGCAGAATCATCAAATATTTTAAAACACGAACTAAGCAATACTTGAGCGACTCTAGGAATCTCATCTGCTTTAAATCTCTTCTTACCTGATAAACATAAAATATTATAGAAAATACAGATGTTACAGAAGCATTGAATTTAGAGCCAAGTCTGCTCAACACAACACATTAAAAGAAATCTGTGTTATACAGAATAATACAAAAAGGGAGTGTTATCCGGCTTATAATTTAACACACCTTATCAACAGTGACAGTCACCAAATCTAGATCATCAAAACTGAAGTAGCAAAATAAATCATATTGTCTTTCATACCTTTGAGCAACTCCCCTGATTCCTTGAAGTTCTCTTTCGACTTCATCCAGTTTTAGTCTTTTCTTTGTAAGCTCTTCCTCTATATCTTTAAACTCCTGCAGTCTTTCAAGTATTGAACTAGTCTGTGCTCTAGCTCCTGCAGTTATAACAATCAAGTCATGTTTAGATACAAGTTAATGATCCTATTGGTAACTAGGGCAAAGTTAATCATATCATCAACACAGTTATAGTTAATCATACCATCAACACAGTTGTAATCAAACAATGGCCAATTTATTACAACATATCTTAACACTGCACTGGAGGGAATTAATTACTAAGCAAAAGTCAACAATAATTCAACAAAGTGCGACAATGTGTTCTCATAAATACTTCTGTAATACAGCAAATTAAAGTATGAAAAGTTGATACAGACAATTCAAAGTACAAACCTCCTGTCAGGGTTCCAGCTGGATCAAACGAGTCACCTCCCAAAGTAACAGATCTTTTCTGAACTCGTTCATCAAAAGTCACTTTTTTGGCTGAATTCATGTCACTACATACAAATGCTGAACCGAACACAAATTGCATGGCTGCCTCCAGATCACGATCAAATCCAATTAAAGACAGAGCAGTATGAACATTGTCCTTTCCTACCTACAACATGAAATAAAAGGTGTTTGAACGTCTCCAAAAAATTGCTTAAATTGGAACTATTTTACTATTGTAAGCAATGTACTGCTTGCATCATTGACACAGCATGTAACACACTGTCGTGCTGATAAGCAACGTTCCATCCCAGCAGACTAGCTTAAGTATTATAGTTCTTCATAAAATGTGACAGTTTAAATTGGTGTAGATGTTTGTTCAAACTTATCCATGCTAACATAATATAATAATCTACAGTACTACTCACATTAAAACTGATTGTGAACTATAATTCTATATTCATAAGCAAATATTGAGTACATACCAAGCCTTCAGCTCTCTTTACCACATCATTAGGAATTGTTCTAGCTGATATTTTGTTAAGTGGAATAATGGTACATCTTCTTCTGAGTTCACCTTTCTGTAACAACTTCTTGCCAGTCTGTTCCGAGTCTACCACAACATTGTATAACTGGAATTACGAGTTAGAAGATCATATTCATACATTCAGTCAAACATTGACATGTTTTCTATACACAGTAGATTTTGTAAGACAAGGACCAGCACCACATGGGATACCAATCTTTTTGTGCATCAAAATAAATGAAGACTTGAGTATATGCTATCCTGTCTAGATTAACTTCCTAGTTAATACTCACAAATAATAAAGAGCAGCTCAAGTTGATTTTAAGTGAAATGAAGTTGTTTTAAAACACAGCAGCTTTAAATGTCAAATAAATATTCATTACAAACAACACGCAGGGCTCGAATTTAAGCACTCGCCACTCGCAAAATGCGAGCTGTATTTTAAAAATGCGAGTTGAGATTTCTTAAGCTGGCATTTTTTGGCGAGTGGATTTCAAGTTAAGAACATAACTGTTATATTTAATTTGATTGGATTCCAAAATAAACATGTATGTTCAAGGTTAAAACAAACTAGTTTTAACCTCTTTCTTTTGCTTCACGCCATATTACCCCCATAGCAACAGGTTGTCAACAGCACGTATACATAATGAGTAGACTGTAAATTTCAGCGAAAATTGTTTTGGCTAGTTGGTTTCACATTTGGCCAGTTGAAATTTTAGGCACTGGCCAAATTTGCAAGTGCACAAAAAAGTTAAATTCTAGCCCTGAACACGTTAACAGCATTGTACCACAAATGATGTGTATTTGTATTTCTTTGTTAACCCTTATCATGCTAAGCACGAGATATCTCGGTTTTACAATTCCCACAGCCAGTGCGAACCACGAGATATCCCGGGTTTCTATATGTAGTGGATACACTATTGCAATACACATCCCAGTATCAGGTTACTGATAAGCAATTATAGGTGAATGGTGTGGGAACACTATGGCGAATGTTTATGACCTGTTGATAACACATTCAAGACAAATGGTATCAAAAATAAAGCTTGATTAGGTGTAATGTATACAAGTGTGTATAATTCAGAAAAATACATCAAAGAGACACATCTGATTCATAATCATTTTCTGGAATTTTCACAGCACAAATCTATACTTAAACCTTATAAATAGAATAAATGACTGCTTTTTTAGTGATAATCAGTGAATGTTTTAATATTTCATTGTCAACAGGTGTCATGATTTATGATTTAACAAATATTTCCAAATCTAAAACATGTTTTCTTTTTCTTTTTTGTGTTTATAAACAGAAGAAATTAATTTTTAAAATTGGTGAATTGTACTGGTTTTTTTTATATCATTGCAAAGCAAATTTTATTCTGTTTCAGAAAATCTTTGGGTTGTATGCAATAACATTAATAATTAATTAATTAGAGCAACTAAAAACAGTTAACCCCGTTAACCCAAATTTCCCAGTGAGCTGCTGAGAATTTATTCAGCAGTGAGGGGTATGATAAGCCATTAGGTAGCCAGCACGTTAAGAGTTAAGGTACCTCAAAGAAACTATTTTATCCAGATATAAGATAAGATACCAACCTTTCCACCAGCTGCTACTTCCAAAGCAGTTGCCGCTTGAACATCTTTTACTTTAATTAATTTACAGACCAGTCCAGAAACTTTACGTCGATCGAAGTTCTTCTCAGGATCTTTATAATCAAAACGTAGATGAGGAAATCTGGAAAGAAACAACAAAAATATAACCAGAGAATAATTATAATGAACATTTTATGAAATTTGGTCTTTCATGCAGCTGTCTATTCAATGTTGTTTATGGAATATATAAAGAAGTCTGATACTTACAAGGCTGATGTTATGGTTAGAAATATTATCAACATTTCAAATACATTTTAATGTCACAAGACTTACATCCCATATCCTTCAATGAGGTTTGAATTCCTTAATATCAAAGTGTTCACGAATCTGATATACATAGTTCCTACCTCCCTTGTTCTATACTGTTGGCCATTTTGATAAGCCCTTATAGGAGTAATTTCTAAATATGTGATAATTGAAAAAAAAACAAGGGAATTTGCCCCCCCTTTCTTCAAATTACTGGGCCATCTGCCCACATGAACATACCGTATTTACTCGCCCATAAGTCGACCAAAAACGGCTTTTGAAAATGCTCTAAAAAGTCAACTCGACTTATGGGCGCGATATTAAAAAAAAAAGAAAAAAAAAAGGGAGGAGTGTGTGCCCTGGAAGTTCAAAATCGTCGATTGTTGTGTCTGACTATCGTAAGTAATAACATACGCATTTATATTCTTAACTTTCCCTGTAAAGTATTTTTTACAATTAAGCTTTTTCACAGTTTTCGAAAGCCTCATTAGTGTTAAATAATAGGACAATATCTTACACGTGTTAATGAGGTGAAAATGTCGATAGCCCACTAAGGTGTTATAAAGAAACTGTCACAATACGACTGCTGGTTAAACTTAAGCACAGAACACGTGGGATTGTTGTGTCTGGGAATGACGTCACACAGAGCTACCAGCCGGTGTATTTACCGTAAATTCTCATAATGTGTTTAGATTTTAACTGGTACGCAATATTTTAAGTGAGTGGGAATTCTGATGTAATAAATGACTAGACTGTAACCAACTTTTCATTCTTTGAAAATCTGGCCTCGACTTATAGGCGGGTGCAAGCAAAATACCGAGTTTTAAGCAGCAAAGTATACCCGTCGACTTATGGTCGAGATAGACTTATGGGCGAGTAAATACGGTACTGAATAAGTTTTTTTATATATCGGATTAGTTTATCATCGTTTACATTATATTACTCATAAACTTAAAGAAAATTTGCCTATCAAAATGGCCGACATTTCAGAACAAGGGAGGTAAATATTGTAGATGTGAGAACTATGTATTGGTAAGACCTACCTAGCCTCTAATGTTTCCAGTTTGTCTGTTAACCTTGTCGTTTCCTGAGATAAGGTACGTCTCTGAGACTCCAGGTTTTCATCTTTACCCTCTTCATAACCAAGTTTTTTTAATTCATCCTAACAGAGATTAGAAAATACGAAATTTAAGAAAATAATTCACTAACCTAAAAAGTAAAAGATTCCTACATGAAAACTAATGAGCTAGCTAATTTGACAGCTCTGAATACTTCTGCATACAAAATAATACACTTTGAAGCAGGGTGTAGTAAAACATCATATGCATTCTCCAGTTACAGCACTTACACACAGAAGTATACAATTTCTTGATTTTATTGGTCAAACATATGGTTACTCAGCCAAAATAACAAATTAGTGAACAAACGGGCTGAGAAGCATCATAACCCACGTCAAGATCGAAATACAATTTAAATCATCTGTTCCACTACCCACCAAATATACAAATCCCAGCAAGCCGCTGTAATTACTACTTTAATTAGCAAATCAAAAAGAATGACAAACTAACCTCCAATTTATTCAAACTTTTCATGCAACTATCATATGTCTGTTTATCTTTCTGGTAAGTTTGTTCAGTTTTTTTCAAATCGGAGTCTTTCTTCTTCAATTCCTGCTGTGCATGTTTCAACCTATTTTTTGTAACAGAATACGACAGACATATAAAAGTAACCTAGATAAGTTTATCCATTCTTTAAGCATATATAAATCATGAATTCAACATTTACTATTGTACTTATTACAGACAGCATGATCAGTACAACACAACCTCTCCAGAGAAACACTGATTTTGACTGTTGTTATGAGAGACTAATGCTGTATAGAGGTTTAATTCATAGCATCATAGTAAATTCAGACAACAGGAACATTTGATATCACTGTTAATGAGAGGTTGTTGCTTAAAGCGAGCTGCTTTTGAGAGGTTGCATTGTAATCATACTTCTTACATTGGCAAATTGTTGAACGTTCTAGTAAAATTAGCAGTTAACATCAAATTGGTCATATGATAGGGCAAAGGACTTAATATTGAGGTAAATGGATGATAGATACGTCACATTACTAAGCAATAAATGTAAATAACGTGACTTGCATTTTTTTACAAAGGCATTGAACAATTGTCATGGCAACAAAATGAACACTTACTTCATAGATGCTTGTTTAGCTTCAGTCTCGGCATTACTAATTTCACTTTTAGCAGCTGAAATGTTGGAAAGGATGTGTGAATAATATTGAATGTATCCTGACTTCAAGCATGACATGTACATGTGCTGAATGGCAGCAAAATACCTAACATTCAAGTCATTTACAGCACATTTTCTCTATTAAGTCATGAAATATGTTTAATACATAAAAGAAAACACCATTCATTTTACATTATGAGTTTAAGAAGTCAAAACCCTTATGATACATGTGACAAAACCATTGTCACAGCAATTTCCACCAAATTCAAATTGGATACAAATAAACAAAACATTTAACAACTTTAAACATCTATGCTTTTAACATCAAATCAATTACAAGTTTAACAATTTACAATTACTTAAATGTTTTAAAATGGATAGCATGATACATACTGATGAGTTGATCATTGAGAGTCGCTGCTTGTCCATCATCATTACTGGACAATCCTGCACTAACAGCTTGATAGTGTTTCTGAGCAGCCACATGATTGTCTTGATCAGTGTCACTCTGCTTCTGTAACTTCTCCAGCTCAGCAGCCAATTTCTCCAAATCTTTCTCTCTACCTTTTACACAGTTTGTGTTCTTCAAAAGAAAATGATATATCAAATTTTAGCATATTCTGACCAACAACGAGACGTGGTATCATTAAGCAGAACTTCAACACATCATGTACCACATAAAACCTGTATAACACATCCACTGATATACATAGTTCACACATCTACAATATTTACCTCCCTTGTTCTGAATTGTCAACCATTTTATAGGCAAAACTGATAAGCCCTTATAGGAGTAGTTTCCAAATATGTGATAATTGAGAAAATACCAAGAGAATTTGCATGTGACAACCTCTTTTTCTCCAACTTACTCAGCCAAATGCCCACATGATCATAATGTAAGCTATTTTTTATATACCGGATTAGTTTATCATAGCTTACATTATATTACCCATTAACTTTAAGGAAATTTGCCTATCAAAATGGCCGACAATTCAGAACAAGGGAGGTAAATATTGTAGATTAGGGAACTATGTATTGTACCATCATAATCCAATCTAGAACATTCTGGTACACAGGACTGCATATATTCAGCAAAAAAGGATAAAATAAAGGTATGCAGGTATTTGTTTCAAAATGACTACAAAGTCTGTATGACATAAAAAGTAAATAATGAAAAGGGAGTTTAGATGTACCACAGCATCAATGCATTTAAAAGAATGACCCAGGAAGGTTGATGCAAATACAAGATACTATATATCGAAACAACATAGACTGACATATAAAATATCTGAATGCCTAAAATCTTATGGTGGCACAAAAACACAAAAGGCAATCAAAAAATGAAAGACTCATATTCTTAACAGCAAAAAGGAATTGCAAATAAAACTTACATCATTAAGATTTTTAGTTAACTCTTTCTTTCGCTTATTTTCAGCTTTAAGTCCTTCCTTCTTGTTATCAACAGCACTTTGAGCAAGTGCTTCCTGTTTCTTTTTCTCACTGAGAGCAGCTTCCAGACTTTTCATCACACTGCCAGACTCTTCATCTCTTTTACGTTCAAGTTCAGCAATCACATCATTCAACTCCTTAAATTTCTCATCAATCTAAAACAAACAAATATTCAGTCAAAATATATACTAAACAACATAAAAGATGTGCAAATTGAATGCAAAATAACTGACAGATAATGATTAAAATTTTTAAAACAATTTGTGTAAAAAGGAGCGTAATACAGTATATAATTGTAATACATTGTATGAAGGGTAAGACAAAAGCGTTGGTAATATTCAAGCAAGCTTCTTCCAATAAATTGACCGTAGTTATGACAACAATACCTCTAGCATTCTATTCTTCAATGTATGAATATTTTCTTCCATTTGTGTAAGTTCTTCAGCTGATTTCTTTTTTCTTTCCTGAAAAAAGATTTTAATGAATTCTTGTTATCCTATACATTATTTAACAGCACTCACTATTTATAGTACATTTATAAATTGAAAGAAGTTCCGTGTACAGCAAATATTGAACTAAAACAGTAAATTAGCTTACTGTCAACCTAGTAACTTATTCAGTTGGGAAAAACTAGAGATTGCTAATGCTTCATCAGTAAGTTAAAAGGGAGACTCCGCAGGCATAATTTATATGCGAAAAGTATAATCATATTTATACAATAGACATAACACTAAACTCTATAAACTGCTAAAAAATCATTAAACAGAAACAAGCTAATGAAAGTATGTGTTGAAGTCCAAATAGCATAAGTCAGTAAAATCTGACAGACACACAGATAGCAAACACATGAGGGGACATACAATCCACTGTGAAAGACTTTAAGTCAAACATAAATTATAATCAATAGCAATGGAAATTCACCCATAATAACATTTTTACATAAACCTTGGCTGTTCATTGATTGCAAACTGTACCTGAATTTATAAATACCGATATAATCTATTATTTTATTACCTCTGCACATAAGAACTGGAAAGCAATGTAAAGTTTGTTGAGATGTTCAAGTTCTCTGTTGATTTTCTGGTACTCTAAGTAGGAAGATCGCTCTTCTTTTAGTTTAGTAATTGTTGGTGTAATGTCTTCTTTAAGTACCTGAAGTTAGAAAACATATAAATTCTTTATTATGTTAATACTGGAAATTTGAAGGTACCAGTTCTATTAAAATGGGGAAATCAATGATCATCAATTAACAGGGATAAAGACTTGTTTAACAGAAATTTTGAGAAAAATCAATTGAAATGTGTATGATTGAATTTCAGTAACAGAAAAAGATAATGTATAAAATCAACATGCCTTAAAGTGTAAACTTTCATGACATGTCTAATAACATGATTTGTTTGTTTTCAAAAACTACAAATAAAGCTGGGGCTGTATTTGACAGGCACACAGATTCCTGTTCCATAAAAGAGGTCCATATAAACTTACAGTATCAATTTCCTTCAGTTTAGCATCCTTCTTTTCTATGGTTCTTTGAGCAGCTTCCTTCTTACTTTCATACAACCTTGTTCCAGCTGCTTCTTCTATCATGGACAATATCTGAAAAAGGAAAGGGTTAACTTAAATTAATAATACAGTGGAACCCCTCAAAACCGGAACCTCAGTAAACCGGAATTCCCTCTAAACCAACAATTTGCGTGGTCCCGATTTTTTCTGTTCTATTTTCATTGTGTAAAAACCTCTGTAAACCGGAACCCCTCTATTCCAGAAACCCAACAAGATTTCCATTATTTCTAAACAATTTCAACAGTAATTTACCCCTCTAAACTGAACAGCAATTTATGACACCTGAATTGTTTAGACAATAAATGTGTTAACACGGCGTTTTCACACCTTATCTGTTATGGCTTCAATCAGCAGTAGCTACATGTTTGTTAACTTTATGACGGTGCGCGGGTAAATAGGTACAGTGTGATAATCGCAATTATTAACCAAGTAACGACAAAAGAAAGTGACAGTTTGCAAACATCATTAACAACTTTTAATTGCCGACCATACACATCAATCGATGTTTTCATATAATTTATTTAAAGATGAATGCTACAGTAGGTGACTGTTCAATTGATATTTTGTTAAAAGAATCAAATTATCATTCTAGTTAATGAGCGTATTAGCAGAGTAAAGACGAGTGCAGGTATTGTTGTTTAAACTAACAATAATGTGGAACAATTTTGTTGTTTTATCAATCAGTTTCTGTCAGATTGATTTTATCATTCATACAATCAACATATCTGCGCCTCCTTCTAAAAGTCGAAGAATAGAATTGTCACTTGATAACAAAATTAAATTGATCAAAGAGTCAGAATCTGTTCCGAAACCGACAATCATGTATAAGGAATGAATAAAATACACTAAGTCATTAATTATGTTGTTGTTTAATGCATTTCCTAAAACCCCTCTAAACCGGAAATCCCTCTAAACCGAACTTTTTATCCGGTCCGGACGAGGTTCGGTTTAGAGCTTTTTATCCAGTCCGGACGAGGTTCGGTTTAGAAGGGTTCCACTGTATATATACTTGTACCAATTCATGTTACATTTACATATCTGGAGAGAAGTTCTAAGTCAGCAAAAATGTACAAAAACATAGAAATGTTTTCACAGGTTGCTTAATCAAGGGATGCTACTCTGTTCTTACTAAATAAATGCAACCAGCTATCAGCCCTATCGTTTCGTAACGTTTTACAATTTGGTTCCCGTGTGCAGCCAATGTGCTATGGTGGGCAAGGGATAAAATACAAAACATTCAATACTGATAGCCGTAATTGAACGCAGGGCAGGAGCACAATTTCATGTGATGTCTAATATCCTATGAAGTTTTGTTAAACCAAGGTCACAGAAACTGGGCATGGGCTCATTTAATAAAAGTCTCCAACAAACAATCATATTAATAATGAACAAGAACATAGTACATTACCTCTGGTGGTTTCATATTCAAGACTTTGGTTATTCTTCCTTGCATAATCAAAAAATGTGGATTGTTAACATTCAGCTGAACAGACCGGAACAAATCTTGCACTCTTGTATTGTTCGCGTTGCTACCGTTGATTAAGTATTTGTTCCTTCCTCCAACAACAACCTATTCAAATAAGAATTGCAAATAGAAATATTTTGCACATGCATTAATTCAACCAAAATTTTCAGATGCAGTTTATTATTCGTAAAGATATGTTCTAAACAAACACTAATGTATCACATTGTGACTCATGAACAGCCACTCTGTTTGGAGATTATCTAGATACAATTTCACTACATATAAAATTGAGCCAAGAGTGATGATATCACAGCAATTCTGAACACTTACTTGCTTTTGCTTGAGAACTAATTTTGTTGTTCCTAAGCAATGCAGATCGATTACTCAATTTACTGTACAATATTAGAATTAAAACCACCAATATTCAATATAAGGTAATAGCCCAGAAAAAGGAGCCAACAATTTTAAAGCGGTGGACGTGTCACCATCAGATGCCAAGTGACTCAAACTGAAGCCCTCCGTAGATCTATCATTTACATATTGTATCAATTGGTAAAAAATATCTCAAAAACTATTGTTACCCGTTATGGTTTCTGACAGGCGACCTCAAGCCGTGGTGATTAAAAAATGCATATTGATTGCATGACTGTTGTGTATTATATGAAATTTATCTTTATACCCTCACATATTAGTACCGGTACGCCCAATTAAGATATTTAGTGGGAATCCTGACACTTGGTAAAGGTAAATACTAACCTGTCTTGTAATTGTGATCTCGTCGTACTGCTCATAACCAAGGGGGCTTTGTTTTTTGTCGATATTATCAAATGTGATGCTGACAGTGGCTTTTGTGATACCTGCTTGGCCATTCTTATACACCAGTTCTTGCAAGTTAGTAGCCCTAACCTAAAAAGTAAAGGCATTCAGTAAAATATATCATCATTCATCAATCATTAACAATTTGCACTCATGTACATTGTAACAAGCTTTTTTTCTGCAAGGAATATAAGGTCAGAGCAAACTTTCTAATTGGTCACTGTTACTGAAGCAACCATACCTAATTTATATTTTTGTAACTTTTAATTTCATGGTTGTTATTGTTGATTTGTCGTTAATTTCTACCAAGGGTCGAAGTATATTCATACATACATTTCCAATGACAAAAAGTATATATTTTCACAATTTGAATGCAAAAATTTGCAATAAATCTGAAGAAAAGGTTTCAGTAGAATTTGCTAAAAATTGATAAAGTTAGAGACTTTTCTCCCGCAAGCAATTTATATAAATAGCAATTGTTAATTAACCTTTACCTTTATTAAAAAATGTTTTGCTTTAATTTCGATGTGTATTTTGGATTTCAATTAATAGTAGCCTATTTTCTGAACGAAATTTTTAATGCAAAACACGAAATCTCCTTTTAGAGGGTCTCACTCAAAAGTGCCACGAAGCGCGACGAAACGAAAACATACCTTTTATGCATGATTTATGATTATAAATGTATGAAAACATACTTATATATGTTCATTCGTGGCGCTTCATGGCACTTCGTGGCGCTTTTTAGTGAGACCGCCTTTTAGACTCAATTTGTCATTTAGGGTCATACATGTTTACATGCGTGAACTTGAAGACAAATACTCAAAGCATGAACATTTTCCTGAATACAGGTTGGCAGCACAATTTAGTTACCACATACTACCCGAGCATTAAAAACTTCTCTATCACAAGCTTGTATGTTAATTGATATATTTATATCACGGTACGAGTTGACCAAAAACGGTAAGAGTTGACCGACGTACGAGTTGACCAAAAACGGTACGAGTTGATCGGTTACCACACTGGGTACCAATACATTCAGGATGGCATGGACTTATATGGGATCAATGACATTAACAATAGACCAAGGTAATATATTGTTAAAATATTTTCGTTATACTTTACATTTGAATGTTTTTACAATAATTTATATTGGCTTATCAGGGGCTGCTAATATAACGTATCGTCGGGGTCGAATTGGTGCGAGGCCGGGATGAATCAGATTATTTTATAAGATTAAGAAGACAACAAATTAATAAATCTGAATCATATTATTCATATACAATCCAAATACCACATATCATATTACTTACGTGAGAGAGATTGGTTATGCCAAGTAGAAAACAAATCGCATCCAAAATATTGGACTTGCCGCTGCCATTCAGTCCTGTTATCGCATTGAAAAGCGGATCAAAGCCATATATTTCAGTTCGTTGAGCATATGACTTAAAGCCATCTATAACCATAGACTTTATATACATATTTGTTCAGAATTGTCATCAATCGGTCCTTTAACTATGATAACATTCTAAAATCAAATTTTGCGCTTAATTTTCAAAACAGGAAGTCTGTGTCTACGCATGCGTATTTGTTTAAAAACCTAAAGATAATATTTCAACGGAAAGTATCAAACTCCAAGCACCGATTATCTTCCCTTCTCTCCGATAAAGGGAGATTACTGCGTAGGAGTATATCTAAATGAACACAATGTGGCAACTCATTACAAGTCTTATCTTCCCTATTGGTACATTGAGCACAGGCTTCTAGGGGCGTAGACCTGAAGCAGATTGATAGTTCCCACATCTACAATATTTACTTGCCTTGTTCTTAATCATCAGCCATTTTGATTTGAAAACTGATAAGCATTTATAGAAGTAATTCCCAAATATGTGATAATTGTGAACATACCAAAGAGAATTTGCAAGCTATGACAACCACTTTTTCTTCACCTTCGGAGCCAACTGCCCATATGAGCATAATCAATCAGTTACTTTTTTATATCTGATAATTTTATCATCTGATTTACATCATATTCCCTATAAACTTTAAGTAAATTTGCCTATCAATACGGGCGACTATTCAGAACAAGCTAGGGAGGTACATATTGCAAATGTGGGAACTATCCATTGGCGCCGCATAGGTGAAGGGTGCGAGAGGGGTGTTTACCTTGCATTCTAGAAATTTTGAAATAAGGAATGTAAATGTCACTCTAAAAAGTCTTCTCATCAAAAATGAAAATGGCTTGGCCAGTTCCAATTAGCATCCTTTTTATGAAAATACCTATTGCTAATTCAAAATTAGCAGATAATACCTCTATTGCGCACACCCCGACTACTGGTAAATATTTTGCAAAACAAGCTTTCACCGGCTGACCACCTCAC
This sequence comes from Mactromeris polynyma, assembly GCA_032209605.1. Taxonomy (NCBI): domain Eukaryota; kingdom Metazoa; phylum Mollusca; class Bivalvia; order Venerida; family Mactridae; genus Mactromeris; species Mactromeris polynyma. The sequence goes on from JASFXZ010000001.1 coordinate 7,315,706, forward strand.
AGCTAGTTTGATCATATAACCATTCTCAAGTAAATAAAAACGAACTGCAGTACATGAACATCTCTCCGTGGTGATGTTATGCTTATTTATAACTGACATATATGTTGTGTATCTAATTTTGTCTGTCACCTATCCGCAACCCCTCATTAACAGCTTGTTAGAACATAGGGACCACAAGCGCACCCGATGCTGCCCCAGCCTCTACGCATATACCCTCACAAATGGAAATGTGTTGCCATAAATGTTACTAAGGTCAGCTGGATTTTGTGTGCAACACAACTTGCTAAGTATGATGAACATTAATTTCAAAATCACTTCACAGTAGAGTTATGGACAAGTTAAAAACGAAACTGTTATTGAGTATGTCTGCGAGTATAGTTCTATGCATTCAGTTTATATACCTGACAAGAAGGTTCTGAACCAAGGGATATGTAAGTGAAGATATCAGTTGAATGATAATGAAGTCAATGTTAATACATTTGTACATGTATTCTTATCAACATATCTAAATTCATTGCGATTGTTGAAACGCAAAAATCATGAAAATCAATTTATATTAAATTATACCAAGATAAGTTGCAAAATCAGCCTGAAAAAAGCAACATACTATTTTTGCACATTTAGTATGTAACATGGATCAGACTAATAACTACAAATGTACGTTCTGTGAATTCCAAAGTTATAACAAGAAAGGGGTAGGTGCACTTACCCCAAAAATTGGCTGTGTGTCAAATTGTTTCGAAGACGTCATTGTGATAACACCCTCCAATGACTTTTACAAAACTGCCTTTTTTAAACCATTATTATTGAAACTGTTACCATGGCAACGAAAAAGAATTGTTTACAAAAATATGAAAAAATGCATTTTTTTTCAAAAAATATTGCACAAAACTATGTTTTTTGTACATGATGTGTAACAAGAAATAAAACGGATTTTTTAAATTGTTTTTTTTTGGGGTTGCCAGGTTAACAACTTTGAAATAATTTAAAACCATTTCTGCAACCAACTTTAAAAGCATTTCATAATGGAACGGTTACAACTTAATGTTTTCAAAAATAAATTACAAGTCTTTCTTCTGTTACTATCTTTATTTTGGGTTTCCATGGGAACACAAATATTCATAAAGCATCTAAATACATACATGTTAGTAAAATACACAAAACTCTTCCGTCTAAAATCCTGTGTGCACCCTAACTCTGCCCCCCCCCCCACTAAGGGCAAAACACTGATAAGTGCATAACCTCTGTATATCAAGGTTCAGGCACAAAACTTAAGCATACCATAGTTTTGGTAATGAGGCAGTTGCAACCGTTTTTCTATAAACCCTCAATATTGTGATCAGAGTTCAGCTTGCAAATTTAGCCCTCTGTACTACAGAAATATGTTGATGGTCAGTGTTGATTAAAAAACAACCATCGAAGGATTCCTATATTTTTCATGAAGCCTAAAAAATGTCACAGGTCAACAAAGAAAATAAGATGTCACACAGTGAACACTATTTGAACACAAAGTCAATCAATTTAAACAAGAGATGTTTGTAAAACATTCTTCGAAGGGGGGGGGGGGGGGGGGCATAACTCACAATGCAAGTCACAATGGAAGTACACTAGGGAACATCACACATTTTAAACTGTTCTATAAAATATCATAATGATTGATACCAAATTTCCTATAATAAATATTTCTCAGACAATGTAATTTTTCAACAAGTTAACATCACAAAGTCATTTATGAAACACAATTGTGACCATCCCTGACATGTACTGATATCACAAACAAAACAAATTAGAAAAATTCTCGTCCATCTTTACAGAAGATCATTCTTTGCATTACAATGCAATCAGCCTCATCCTTATCATACAATATTTACAAGGCAATACAGGTTATATACAATTCAAATACATCTCATCAAGATACAAAGTATTTTATGAGAAAATTCGAATCACAATGCAAATAATCTGACATTATAGTGTTTGCTGCTATTTTCGTGTTACTTTGAGGTATTTTGGTATTTGACAACAAACATGATTGAAACAATTTGGCAACAAAAAAGTCGTATACTAGGGAAAATACAGAAAAGAAATGCTTAGATCTGTTACAGGATATCACTCCATAGACATGTGACAGGATAAAACTCCTTAGACCTATGACAGGATATCACTCCATAGACATGTGACAGGATATCATTCCATAGACCTGTGACAGGATATCACTCCATAGACCTGTGACAGGATAACACTCCATAGACATGTGACAGGATATCACTCTCAGTCACATTAACCAGACACTGAGCACATTAGTCCTTGTACTACCCTTATCATGCCAAGCAAAGCAAGGGAGCTACTGCAAGTAATACCACTTACGACTTTGGTATATTGTGGTGAGGCTTGAACCTGCAACCTTCCACAACCAAGACAAATGCTCAAGACATATACCAGGAAAATGCATGACAGCAACAGCAACCATGTAAGGCTTCATTGTTTACATTCAGTTTCAAAATGAATCCAAACGCCATGCTGATAAGTAATCCTAAACCAGTCGAAGGATGAAATGTATTTAGGCATATAATTCACACTATCTACCGATTCAATTTGATTCTCTCCGGATGTGAAGCTGGTTCGCCCAAGTTCAATGTTAATAACAATTTCCCTTTTTGCACTACTGACAATGAATGCATAGAATGAGTCTATACTCAGCTGAACTTCATAAAAAATTACTTTCACTTCCCCAACATCAGCATTAATCTGCAGTAAACAATCGTGCAAGTTGATTTCATGTAATCTGAGTAGTTTTAAATGACGTAGAGATTTTACAGCTGCTGTAAGTAATTTTGCATTCTTCTCATCAAACGCCTTATTAATATTGAGATATTGAAGTTGAGAGTATTGAATAGACGTGTATAGCTCACCAAAATGAATGCTTAGTCTCATTGACTTGGGACTTAGTGTTATATGTTGCATTTGGGAACCATTAAGTTTCTGGCAATAAACATTAACATTAAACAGAACTAATGTATCTAATTTGGTCTTATTTGACAACTTAAGCAAAAATTCACAATCAGTTGTATCAAGATATAAATGATCTTTACAATCAATAGAGTGTAATTTTATGTTTTCTATTTTAGTTTTGTCAGACAAACAATTGATTAACTGCTGAAAATCTTCATGTTTCAGTTTAACAGAACAAAGAGAAATAGATGTGAGAGCAGCCAGATCAGAGATAGGCAATGTTAGATACTTGCAACTAGAAACACCTAAAGTCTGAAGTGAAGATTTAGACCTTAGCATACAACCAATGAAACCTTTCAGGCTAGAGGAAGATACATCCTCCAATATCAAACTGACCAAGTTCTCAACATAAGAGAATTCATCCAAGTATTCTCCATTCATTGTATGAATAGATTTAACAAAGTCCCTATGATTTACCAACAACTCTTTGATTAGACTACAATCTGTGTTGTTACCTATAACATAATTATCTAATCTCAAGACAATATTGTGTTTTGTACCTGCTCTACCCTCCTTGATACATTTCAGTGTTGTATTCTGAAGCAATAAAGACTGTTCATTGTAAAAAACATCATGGATATCATGAACAGCCATCTTGCGACACAGTCCCAACTCATCAGATAAATTTAAGTAAAATTTCTGAAACAGATACTTAACTTTCTCAAATGACAACCCAGATAGCAGAACATAAAAATTGTCAAACTGCAGGAAATCTTTAAGCTTGGTCCAACCTTGAACAACTAAATCAATATGATTTTGTTTGTCAAATGAACAGATATACAAAGCTGCAAGAAATTCACAGAAACTTTTGTGAATAAATGAAAGTTTCATTTTACGATCTTCCAAAAGACGTCCAATGACTTTGTTTTTGGACAAAATACCAACTTTACACAAATAATCAGATTCATCTGAAGAGAGCAAATATGGTTTAGATTTCAATTGCTCAGTCGTGAAGACAAGGGTTGATACAGCATCATCTCTTTTTATCAGAGAATCAAATGCAACATGACAAATTTTATGCAACATAGGGCCATGTTTGCGTGTATTAGCTAATGAACTGTAGAATGGTGGAAATTCATAATCTGCACAATGCATTGTGGGTGATTTGACATCTTTAACAACAGCATGTTTAAACAACATTTCTATAGTATTTGCATATACAAGGGACGTTGACATTTGTGTCAGCTTTCCATCAAACCACAAGAAAATTAGTTGTGAGCATATTACAGGAACAGACATTTGATCTTGAAGACCACACTTTCTTATAGCACACTGAAAATCATATGGCTGTTTCTTATCACTGTATTTCTCATTCAAGTACTCGACCATGCACTTAACATAATGTTTAGCAGCATCACCATGGATACCAGTGATTTCTACCATGTGGTCAACATCTCGACTCCTAAGCCTGATACTTTCAAGTTTATAAGGCCGACTAGTGGTGAGATAAACACATTTTGAGTGAGACAATGGTCTGACTGGAACTGAGCAGCTAGTATCCTTCGCTGTCCATTCATCGAGTCCATCTAACAGAATCAAGCATTTATTTTCCTTCAAAATATGTTTTATCAAGCTTTCATCAACATCTTTTAGTTGATGTTGGATCAAATCAACCACACTTGTACAATTGACTTCCCTCAATGAAACATAAAACAAATATTCAAAACGTCTCAAGAAATTTATGTCGTTTTTCATTTTCTCACTTCCATTTATATCATCAGAATGAGCCTTACTCCAAAGGAAGCACATTCTTTGACATAATGAAGTTTTCCCCATACCAGCATCAGCAGTAACATATACATTCACACAATCTTTTCCATCCTTCTTGAATATCTCTTCATACGATGATATGGAACACTTTTCTGCCTCATTTTGTATTTTGTGATGCTGCGAGCGCACAAAAGATGGATCAGAATAAATGGAAAACAAATCAATTTCTTCCTCTTCAATCACAGGAGATACAGGTAACATGCTGCAGTCTTTTTGATAAACGTAGACAAGGTCTTTCTGCAGTTCTGCAATTTATACAAAACATACCAATAGTTAGCTCAGTAAACCAGTATATCAAGAACTGGTGAATACAAAACCAAACATTCACAAAAAAAATGGTCACACTGTCATTGTTTAGACATAGGTCTGAATTCAGATAAAAAATAAAGATCTTCAATACTGGAGGAATAAAAGTAAAAGTACAGTCAGTATGTTCCTGAGCATGCTTGAATATCTGAGACGAAATGATAGTACATGTATACACAAACATTTTGACCACATTTTCATTTAGAAAATATGGCCTCTGAAGAGTTAGAAAGGTATGATTATGATTGGACCTAAAATTAAAAGAGTACCAAATTTTAACCACCAAACACGAAAACATTAAATAGAATACATGTACTCTCTTCCCCAATGTTTCACCATAAAGGCTTCTTCAGGGTATAACATGCTGGCAATCAGCGCATGACATTACATGGTAGCGCCAAATAAAATGTTCTGTTAATGCACATAATATACTGAACTTTAGACAAATACTTGACCTTATGAAGATCTGCAAAGTACAAATGACAGAATATAAAATAGGATAGACACACGCAAAGCATTATATCAGATCATTTATGATTCAACCAAGTTACCTATTTTTTTACAAATGATGAGCCAACTTGGCACTTGACCTGGATTTCACAAAGAAGAATATTCTAACCATGTTCAATGATGATCAGGTAAAAATGTAGAAAGTGAGGCCTCTAGATTGTTAGCATTATTTCTATGATTTGACCTGGTGACCTAATTTATACCAAGTATTCCTCTCATTCAATATTTTATAAAGGAACACTTTATTACAAGATTTCTGTTAAAATTGACCCAAAACTGAAACCACAGACTATTTACAAGACTTGCTATTGTCAAAGACAGACAACAGACATAGGTTGATCATATAAGCTCACCTCGAGCACTTCATGCTTAGGTAAACAAAAACTCTCAGATATACAGCTTTGAACCAGCTATCACTTACATATCCATACCGGCAGACACACGCTCTACCATCACAAATGTAACACAGGGGTAGGAGTAAAAGGCCTAATGAACATTACCAGTAGCCTTCAATGACCCAATATACTGTGTTAGGTACTTTTCTAAATTTTGAAAAGCAAAATATTCCAAAGCAAACATTTTGTTGTAACCACTATCTACAGAAAATCATTTACCTCTAGCAGCAGCATCCAGTTTGTTCACTTCTTGTTCTATGAATACAAGAAAGAGAACAGTAAGATTTACCTTGGTTGATCATTTATTATGCTTAAATCAGATATTGATAATTCAGTTATTTTAGATATCTTATTGATCTGAAAATCAACAAATTCAATATTTCAGACACGAGGAGATACAGGCATGCTTCAAGATTTGAATATTGACTTTTTTTTTAAATTTTAATTGAAGTTTGTTTGACATTGAGAGAGCCATTCGCATTCAAGCATGTGAAGTTCCTACCTGATAAGTGTTGGAATATTAGAACTTGATAATTTTAATCAGGAGGTCAGACTACTTAATGGCATATTCAGGCCATTATATTAATGTAACAAAGTTTAGTTATCCCTACACACATCAATCACAACTTTTTATACACAATCAGATGCATCATTACCTTGTGGTGATTTTAGAAAACTCTTCTCTATTTTTGCTTCAAAAGCCATCATTTTCTCTTTAACAGAACCTAGACCTTTGCTGACTTTTTCACTGTCTTGTGCAATACGATCACATAGAAGGTTCTGGTTCTGTTCAATTCTCTGTAATAACTCTGACATTTCTGCTAGTCCATGATCTAATGCTTTGTCCCTTTCTTCCCAAAATGTCAATGTCTCTTCGTGATGCTTCTTCAGCTTTTCATCAATGTCCATGGTTTCAGCTTTGGCAATTACACTCTGCAAATTTGCTACACCATTTTTGAGCTTGGAATTTAAACTGAACAATATCTGAAAAACATTGGTATCAAAATAACTGTAATTAAGCAAACTGAGCAATCTGTAGAATACTCCACTGTCTGCATACATAATGATACTTGATAACAAACACCTAATTAACAGAAATAATAATCAAACAATGAATTTAATGGCCCAATAGAAGTTTTGTAATACATAAAAAACATTCATGAAAAGAAAGTATTGTACATTTTCTTCAATTTTTACGACCCACAAGGGCGATACTTTCTCCCTCATGATAGTATCTAAGGAGAAGGCCCTTGTCCAAACTTGATATGCTGATTTATGTAACTCAGAGTCATACACTTCTCAGAATGTGTTTGAGATACAGTATTCCAACATATCATTTTAATGAGTCAAGGGCTATAACTCTTGTCATACTGATTGAGCCAAGGTCGAAACTCATGAAGCACACTTTTATGTGCAGACCAATATTCTTGTAACTTTTGTTACTCTGGGTAATATACTTTTTGAGATATACTGTACATTGTTTAGCGTATGACAAATTTCTCTATGTCATCCTTTATGTAATTTTAGTGAATTTACAATGAGCTTCATTTATTTTTGCAATTTCATAACAAAGGAGAAATTTAAATCCACAATGTTTTTAAAGCAAGAACACATTCTATGAGCAGGGTATATGCAGCTAGCTAGAAATGTTAACATTTCCCTATTATTATCAATTGGTTTAATGAATTGTTTATGTTACACTGCTTATTTATTGCAAACAAACACTGAGATTTTTCAACAAAAGCTATGATAATTACTAGGGATGTCAATATTTGGTTATTTTGCTAACCGGTTAACCGGTCTTCCGAACGGTTACCGAACATGACCTTTGTTAAATGTTTTGTATTTTGCTGTGTATATTTTTACCATGGCACCGGTAAACTAGTACTAGTTTGAATAATGTTTTATTTTCGCTAAGTACCGAAGATACTTTATATAAAATCTATCAATTCAATTATTTTTAAGAAAACAAAACTTTCTTATTTCTAATGTTATAATATGATACATGCATACATGTAAACCTTTTCTGAAGGCAAACCAGGACATTGCACCTCGAATAGCGGGAGATTGAGACTCAAACCGAGAGATTTTTCTGGGTGGCTGAAATTTTGTCAATATCCTTATCATAAGCTGTTAATAGCAATATTCTGAGAATTAACTCGTAATCTGTGGGTCATCCCTTAATAGAGTCGCCAATTAACAAATTAATTGCCAATTGTCTTATCTGAATACAATGCAAATGTGTTAAACTTGAATAAACAGCATGACAAGCGAGGAGCGTGTCGTATTTTGATAAGTGTCGCCAAGCGCTTGATTCCATGGTTTAGAGCATCTTATATAACCCCAAAAACGTGGTATATACGATTTTTGGACTGGTATCACGTTTTTCCACTTTCGGTTATCAGTTTGGCAAGTAATTTCAGCGAAGCAGTCGGGAATGAACTAAAAAATACCCCATAACAATAATTTACAATGTTTACTTTGATAATCAGGAGATCGCGGCTCCCGCTGGGAGAGCATGAGCTGGCTGCCAAATCCGGGAGTCTCCCGCAGAAATTGGGAGAGTTCACATGTATGTACATGATCAATTGAAGTATTCCAAATCACACTTAACTTAACAGACAGTTACACTCTATTCGAAATCATCAATGTTAAAACACTAAGTTCAGTACAAAAACAAATAATTTATATGTCAATTTCAATATGCCTAAACTCTCGAACACCCAAACGAGTTTTCCGGCTGTCATAATCAACACTTTGAAACAATTAACTGACCTTTTCATTACACACTTGTAGCAAACTTACAGGTGTTAAACTGATAGTACGGATTCTCGATTTTGCCCCCTCAAGTCACTGTTTCACACCTTCTAGGGACAAAATATTGAGATTTGTGACTAAGGATATCAGGCAAGATTTTTTCGTTTTTATTCCAAAATGAAAAGTAGATTCTTTTCATAAAAATAAACTATTAACCGGTTAGTGATTTTGCTAACCGATAACCACGAGTTCGAATGGTAAACCGGTTAATCGTTTACATCCCTAGTAATTACACACAGGTTGTATTTCACACCTGTCATTAGCAAGTCAGCTTTCGTGAACTGTACCTATATTTGTATATTTTTAAATGAAAAACACTGTAATATATTTGTATGTGTAATGTTCTTAGTAGGAACTATTATGTGAATATGTCTTGTTTATTTCTGCTGTTGTGATCGTATTGTTGCTTCTCCGTATATGAATGTACATGTATATATTATATATAGTCGTTTCCTTTTTGTCATGTGACAATCTGTTTTGAATGAATGTAAAATGTATAGTTGCTAATGCTGCCCTATTCGGGCCTTATCAGGATCTGTAAATAAACTTGAAACTTGAAACAGACCGAATATCAATGTGTAAATATTATGTTGATATTGGTAGACAAAGAAATGGATATTTATGCAGGGAATTGCGAAATACTTGCATTGATTTTTTAAGACAGTAATTTTAGCAACTTCGTATATTTGTGAATACATGTGACAAAAAAAAAGATAAACAGTATGTAACACAAACTTTGATGTGACAGATGCAAGAACATTCAGACAGATAAAGGTACATCTAGATTCAGTGATTAGCTTGTATATGTAGTAGTACTGATATACCTGACATAGTTCTTTCCAGTTAGCATCAAGCTGAGCCTTGGGTGTAAGTACTGACCCTGAATGTCCTAGCTGGAATCATCAAGGAAAGTGAAGATATTGAAACATGTAACACAATAAATGCCAAGTCACACTCCCATACATATGACTGTACAAATTTTTTGTTATGAAAAAAAACTTTCAATTTATCCCATACAAATAACTCTACAAATTTTCTGTTATGAAAAACCCTTCAATTAATGTTGAGTATTACAGAAAGAAGATTGTTCTCTGGTCCTATCATTATCGACATGTAGACAAGTGTAGAAGTTCTATTCAATATCTTAGATTGACTGAAACATGGACAAAAACATGTTGACACTGACATCTTTTGTCTCAATATATATACAAATACGGATTTTACCTTGTTTCTACAAAGTCTCAGCCTCGCAATGTCAGCCTCCAATGTCAAATCGTTTTGAGCAGGATTTGTCCAAACTTTATCACTAGCATTTTTTAGACCACAAATATTCCTCAAAAGACACGAAAGCAGCGTGACATCAAAGGTTGACATCAGTGGAGTCATACATATGTATATATATGATGAGACGTTAATAAACTAATAATATTATTACATACTGGAGGAAGCAGTGCCTTCTGTGTTTCAGTTATTACACCTTTATTGACAAGTACTTTGATCCTATTGATACACTGTGGGTAGGTAATTAAATACTGGTCTAATGTCATTCCAATCTGCTCATCGAAAGTCTTCCGCAGTAGGTCAGTGCCAAGTTCTATCAGTAAGAACTGATATCGAAAGTTAAACTGGTCTGAAATGTAAACAACATCAAATCATTATTCAGACAAGAAATACAATATTAAATACCTCATTAAAATTGAAAGAAAATAATATCACACTGTACTACATGTACATTTTTTTCTTCTAGTACATGCAATCTACGACTTACTACCACTTTCTCTCTCTGACCAGCAAGAAAGTAACTGTTCATGTTCAGCAGTTGTTTATTATTGTTTCCTGATGTTGACCCCAGCACCCTTCACATTGATTATCTTAACATTTCATCAACATGTGCTATCTGATGTTTGAGGCATAATGTAATGGTTAAATGCAGACAAGTTTTTATGAACAACCTAGCACAATTTTGTTCTGAAAATATTCACTTGATACAAATGGTAAGATTGGTAAATAATAGCAAAATGTTTGATTAGGCAATTACCAAAATGCTAAAAAAACAACTCTCATAACATCATAATGTACAAACAAATGCTTAATACATTTAGGCCTACAACACATTAACATAAATTGAATCCATTGTCTTTTTCTTGCTCCATATTAAAAAATAGAATTCATTTTGCATAGTTACACATAAGTTATATCATGAAGAACAGCTGGTAATTTAAAGTAACCTCTTTAAATCAAATCATGTGATCAATATTTAAATGTTGAACCATATGGGAGTGAAAAATCTAATGTCTTGTTCCCCCATACGACACTTAAAACAATAAGTGATTTTTAGCGATTTTTACCTTTATTAAACGCCCCCCTTTTCAAAGCCACATTAAAACATTACCTGTAGGGCCTGGATTTTCTTCTATTCCACCCATGACTAATAACATGCTGATGAACGCCAAGTTGCCAATTTGTAATATAAACTCCATTTTATCTATAGTCATCTGATATGGTTCTGAACAAAAAAAAGAAGCACAATAAACAAATGAATGTATAATTACTAATTAGCAATCACTGAAGTACTATAGAGCATTTCGCTAACAACTGTGTCCGCTCAGTACTTTATAGGCTTGCTTGTCCGATTGTAAAGCCATAGCAGATCCATTTGGTAGTCTGAAAGCCTGCTAGTTCAAACATTAACATTCATAGCAAACCTCCTCCCAAGTCAGTCAGTCAACTGTACCATTTCAATACTTCAGCAACCAATTGTAATATGCACCACAAGATATTGCTTCATTAACCTAAGCTATGACTGTAGATATTAAAAAATAATTTATTTTCTTACATGAAAACTTTTATTCAACACCACAAACTTCAAAATGAAGTTTTCAAGACAAGAAGTAATAAGATAAAAGATAACAGTTAATGAGTTATCATATCCATTTTTCAACATCAAAATGTAATTTGAGGTTTTAACGATTAAATAATATAAAAACAAGAGATGTTTGAAAACATTATGCCCCCTCATGGTTTTTTGTCAGAGTTGTATTTTGTACAATTGCGCGCAGGAGCTAGGGCCGCAGGATATTTTATGACCCCCTTCTTCTCATTTGTAACTTAAACTAATAAAAAGCAGCCACATATTTTATTGGCATACAGCCAAAATGTTTCATACATATGACAAAGTAGGGGCCGTCGCTTGTACTCTGACTGCCATCTAGGGTGTGAAAACAGTGGGCGGATTAATAAATATGAAAGGAGGCATACTAACCAGATGACAAGTTTATTTATTCTTGCATTGTTTTGAATCTATTACATTTACTTGACGATCAATTAAATGGCGATAATCTCATTTACTCACATAAAGTATTTCTAACAGTGCACACAGATCCAAATTAAAAACTTATGATGTTCTGAATCTCCATTATGAAAGTAGACTTTGAAATGGATGTTCCAAATCAACCTCGAAATTTAAAGTTTCCAAAAAGAACGTTTGGTATTAAAACTCTAGAACTGATCTAGCATTCAACGCACAATGGTTCTTTTTTACCTTGTGGATAACACATCTGTTGCACTTGTATTGTTTTCATGATTTCGCATTCTCTAATGATGATGATATATATCATTGTTTAAACATGTATTGCTTTCAAGTACATGTACCTTAATAAATGCGACTTAACTGTTTCAAAATATATTCCTAACAGACCCAAGTCTTTTTACAAAATTACACATATTTGTAAGAATAAATGTAATAACTTACAAGCAGCAAACAAATTTTCGAAAAAAAATCATTTTACAAGTGATGGATTTTGCGTCTGTAAAAGGTGATTTCTTAAATAAATCTCATCGGGAGTGGTACCCCTCCCGCACCCACCCATGGCCCCAATGCTCAATACCTTCCTACGTGCCTGCATAAGCAAGTCCAAAGTATGTTGCACAAATATACATGCTGGAAATGTTTTGTGGTAAAAATGGAAAAAAAAGTTTTGTGGTTGTATAGTTTGATAAGTGCCATATTGGAAACAGTAACAGTAACATCAGGTTGTTTGTTAACTGTATGTAATGAAAGTAGCTCATCTCGTGTATGTGATTATCTGACCTTAAATCTATATAGACAGTCATGTACAATAGAAGTCCACAATTTTATTATACTGAATATTCCAATTAATTGGAGGTGTTTTAAATACAATTGATCTATGAACTTGATCCCTGACCACAAAATCATTAGGTTTCCTCAGCTACCAAAACTGAATGTGTGGACTACGTTTGATGATGATAAGTCAAGAAGCTCTCGAGTTATTGATCGGAAACAGTTTATGTACAATTGACCCCTGTGACTTTGGCATTTGACCCCGTGACACCAAAATCTGTAGGGATCCTCTGCTACGAAAGATAAATTTGACGACCGAGTATGAGGATGATAGGTCAAGGGGTTCATGAGTTATTGATCAGAAACAGTTTGTGAATAGTTGACCCCTGTGACCTTGACCTTTGAGCCCATGATCCCAAACCAATTGGGTTCCTCTGCTACCTAAGATGAATGTATGGACCAGACCAAGTTTGAAGATGATAGGTCAAGGGGTTCTTGATTTATTGATTGGAAACAGTTTGAGAACAAATGACCCCTGTGACCTTGACATTTGAGTCTGTGACCCCAAAATCAATAGGGTTCCTCTGCTACCCAAGATGAATGTGTGGACCAAGTTTGAAGATGATAGGTCAAGGGCTTCTTGATTTATTGATTGGAAACAGTTTGAGAACAAATGACCCCTGTGACCTTGACATTTGAGTCTGTGACCCCAAAATCAATAGGGTTCCTCTGCTACCCAAGATGATAGGTCAAGGGTTTCGTGAGTTATTGATAGGAAACTGTTTGAGAACAATTGACAATTGGGGGGCATAAAAATTTCAGTTGGCAGTCAGTAACTCTCTACCAGACAGAAGATTTATTGGTTAAGATGTTTTAGTATCATTTTTTTAAATATCTGGTGAAGCAATTAAAATGTACAAATACTTCATTAAATGATTGCAAAGGATAATTATTTTAGTTTAGTCAAATAAAGTTATGTTCTCTTAAAATTTGCATGTATTGTTGATTACATATACCAATACCTATGAAACCATATTTTGTAAGAATACACTTAACCAAATTGCCAACTTTACACGTACGGTAATGCATATATTTCAAAAAGTTATTAATCGATATCAATAAAATTTTACATGCTTATTGCTGAATAATGTTCTAAGAAAATGTCAAAATTTGGATACATTTTAATGGAAAGTAAATGAATGGTAGACATCTAAACTTGAAATTCTAATTTTGCGAATTCACAAAATTTGAAAAGAAAACAACATAAACGGTATGTAAGAAATTATCGATTTTATTAAACTTGATAATACAGTTCTTGTCACATAGTTTATTTCAAAACTTAAACACTGGAAAATAAAAACATTATATCACAATTTCAGTTCATATTCTAATAACGTGTACGTCCCCCTGCAGCATTTATCACGGCAAGGCACCTCTGTCGCGTCGACGCTACATACATTCGACAAACACGCTGTCCCACATTATTCCACTCTTGTACGACTGCCCTTTCCAACTGTCGTACATTCCTACAGTTCCTAGCTCTCACTTTCCTGCCGATAACGTCCCAAAAATGCTCAATCGGATTAAGATCCGGAGAGCAAGCGGGCCATGGTAACACGTTGATCCAATGGTTGGCTAGCAATGCCATGGTAGCTCGTGCTGTGTGACAAGGCGCCCTGTCCTGCATCAGTCGCATACCACGCGTTGCTGGAGTGTGTGGGATGCATTCCGGAAGAAGTATTTCGTTCTGGTCGAGCATCGCGTTAAGGTTGCCATTGACGACTACACTGTTGGTTTTGGTTTTATGTACCAGTCGCGAACATTTATATTGCTTTAATCAGATAAATCGCTATGTAACAAGTTTATTAACATGGATGTGTGAGTTCACAACTTATGCGATAAGTAACGGGGAACTACATATATTGAAACAGACTATACTGTGTCTATGACTGATCACACTACGGAGTTATTTGTATCATGTCTCCTTCGTAGTATTTTCTATATTTAGACAGGGGAGTCGACATGCGTCCACTGACATTCAGCGAGACGCTTGCAACGACTCACTAATGACCCAAATGTAGGATAGTAAACATGCGTAAAGAAAGCTTATGCGAGTGCGCACTGAATAAACAGCTTTCACTGTCATAGAAATGCCGCTGTGATTATGGCAATTGCTAGAAAAACTAAATAATTCGAACGTAAGTGACTATCGCTTCGTTGGCATGCCAAACAATTTCCGATGCCTGTAAATGTGTAGTGATTAAAGGTCATTTAAACAGCTGTCTATGCGGAATCTGCGTATATTTTAAAATGCGTCATATCGTTTCTTGACATCTTGTTACTCGAATTCGCCACGCTAATAAATATTGTAATACGTATATGTACAATCCTCGATGTAAGAACGAAAAATTGCCTTTTGTAAATGCTAAAATTTTATTGACATGAAATAAAACCGATTAGCTAGATAGTCAAAATTTCCTTCTACACGAAAGGCTGTACATTGTTTACACATTTGATTGGTCTTAGCGCATGAAAATACCATTCTACAGTTTAGTAATAAACTCAGTTGTTACGTAATCATGCCGACCAATGAATTTAGTATAAGGAACGAACGGTGATTTCGTTCACTGCGACTAAATCATTGGTTATAGCAGTAATTTAAAAGTTAAAAAGGTCAAATATAAAAATGTACTGGGTATTACAGCAGCGTGTGAATGTAACGATAGTGGAATCAAAGCGCTGTGTGGGAGCGTACTACACAGTGATCTCGGGGTTTCTGTAGTATAGCGTAATTGAATGACCGGCAGTAATAACATTAAGCAATCTTATTGTTGAAGCACACATTTTAATCCCAGATTGCAACAAATGTGCAAACTTCAAGTTGCGCCGACCATCTTTTTTAAAGATATTTCTTGTCTGACTTTGGATTTATAGGAATGAGGGTGGCGCAATCGATTGAATGAATAGCAACTTAATTCGCGTAATACATTTTTTTTGAAAAAAAAGATATATGGAATAACAATAATTATTTCTATGCATGCTGACAATTAAAAAATTCATTGTATTAAATAAGTTATCTTTTTGGACCGTAATAACAATAATTCTTTACATATGCATTTTTTAGATATCGAGCATTTTGTGAATTTGGAAAATTCAACTTTCGTTTTTAATTGTTGATAATTCCATTATAATTTATCAAAATGCGATAAAAAGTTATCAGTTTATTGCAAAATTATTAGGCTATTGATGTTGCAAACTTTTATTGATATCGATTTATTAGTTTTAAAGATATGCACATTTACGTAGGTGTAAAGTTGGCAATTTGGTTAAGTGTATATAAATGTGAGTACAATCAATATCGAGGCGCAAGTGGAAAAAGTTTTCAAAAAGCTGCATAATTTCAACCAGTATTTTAGCATATTTTTCTTGCACAGAAATTGTTATAAAATATATCACGAAACGTGTACATTTGTCATCAATCCAAAGACGCATTGTAATATTCAAAAACCTAAATGTAGATACATCTCTATAAATAATGTTTAAACCCGTCTCAAATCACAGAAAAAATGGTGATTTTGTAAAAAAATGCAATATTTTAATTACATAATTTAGGCAATTATTTCACAAAGATGCTGATAAAAATGTTACTTGACACACATCTATATAAATTAATATGTCATCTGTATAAGACATGATGATGATAATACAACTATAAAGGCATTTCTATACTGAACAAAACTTCTAAATGGACTCATTTTAAAACTCAATATCTAGAGAAGCAGTTGTTTGACCACTGTGATATTTTTCACACTGTACCCAACCGCTAGCTTCGTTTCGGACTGTGATTTTCACTGCAGTGGAAAATCTGGTGCACGAGTTTTACTGGGTTCGTGCGTTTTCTAGTAATTGTCACGTGCAACTCGAAATTCGACCGAAAATCGACAATATAGTGTTCCTCGTTTTCTGTATAGATAATTACATCAGAAAAACATTTGAAAAGATCAACTTGGCGCGTATGACGAGAAACGAAAGGGATCGAGCAATAGTAATGATTGAAACAGGAATGTTCAATGGACAGGAAAATCAACATTTAAAGGCGTTTTTAATTTATTTAAATTTGAATTGAATAACATATCATTTGATTTATAGAGTCTACCGTACGGAAAACATTTATGACATTCTGCAGATTAACTAAAAAAAGGTAACAACAACAGCTATAATAAGATAAAAATAAACTATTTACTTGTTAAATAAATGCTTTCCATTTAACCCATCATGAATTCCATCCATCCAAACACACATACATACATCACAAAAGTTGAATAAAAACAAGTCAAGTGTCAAATTATGTCGGCCATTTTGAATGGTCCATAAATACGTCACTTGGCGCGCGGGCACAAATAAGGCCAAAACTATTCACATTAGGTTAACGTCCTATAATTTAAAGTAACTGGAAACTTGAAAAATTTAACTTTGTAAACCTAGAACAATCCAACATTATTTTTTCACAGTTCAGTACAGTTTATTCCTCAGATTTGCAGTGGGGACAAAAAAAATTGTCACCCAACCTGATAATTCTTACTGTTGTACAATAGATAAGATGTACCCAGTGATTGCAAGGCATGTTACTTCTCATACCGTCACACTGTGCCCATTTTGCAAATATTAAAGAGGCACTTTTTGAAAGTTCAGCAGGAGTAAACAGGTTACAAACACAGCATACAGCATCATCCATCTCACTTTCAGATGTGTCACACTAAGTTGATGTGAGAGGGTCCTGGTTGTGGCTCTGTAGCTAAGGCATTCAAGCAAGAACTAGTAATATAATTATTTTTTTTCTTTGTGGTTTTACCTTGTGTTCTAGGTTTTACTGATACTTGTTGGCAGGTAGACTTTTTCTGTTTCATTTTCCCTTCAATTTCATATTGTTTGATTTTTTCCAGAACTTCCCTATCTATTTCTTTACCTGCAACAATCTTACTCATAACTTTCCTTGGTTTCTTTTTACTTTCAGTTTTTATGTCTTTAAGTTGCTTCTCCCTAGATTCAAGCATTTCAAATGCACTCTGTTCAACATCTAGAACTAGTCCACCTTCAACTGTTTCCTGACTGTCCTGACTCAGCCTGGGGACAATAAGAAGCACTCCCAACAACATATGGTGGCTTATGGTTAGTCGTTATTCCTTTCTCATCAAGATTGAAAATGAGATGTGGCTTGTCAATGAGTCCATGGAGTTCAAGAGTGTGCTTAAGATTGTCAAAATACGACATCACAGTAGATTCTGAAGCCATTCTAGCCCTTGCATATTCTAATCCCCTAGGTTTAAGAACCTTAAGTTCAGGCCAGCGTTTTAAAAAACGATGCTAGGTCAACCGACTCCTGGCGGGTATAACCATAGCCATAACTTGCCATAGTCTTGAAGTGCTCTGCAAGTTTCCATTCCTCAAACATTGAAAACAGAGGACCTTTACCACTAGAGAGAGTTTCTGGGTCTATTTTGCCTAAGACACGATCTCTTAGAGTTGTAACAGGTAGGGGAGACCGGGGAGTATTGGGACGCGGGGTAAGATGAGACGGTATATTTAATTAACTGAAGGCGTTACATATGACGTCTTGTATGACGTACGTAATTTTACATTCAAAGGCGCCATCTTTTGAGTAAATATCAACAACGTCAGTGGACGGATGACAAAAATATTGAGATTTGAGTCTTTTGAACAACGTAAGTAAACTTTTGATAATTTTGAATACTTTGGTTTTCTAGTAGTACTATATAGAATATTGCATATATTTTATAGCCACTATGATAGCTTAAATGTTACATTTGCATACAATGCTGATGATCCAGACGAAAACATAGCCTTGATACTCTCCCTGGGGTTTGAATTACATGTGGTATGGATGGGGCAGGTTGAGACATCAGTCACACGGTGTCCCAACCTGCCCCCATATATCTATTCATGTCAGAATGTCTAAATATAACTAGATTCCCCTACTGTTATGAATTAGATTAATCACTTTTTTCCGCCTGTATTGGGTATACAGTAATATTAGTATAATGCCAGGCATATTTCATTCCACCATGGTCAGAAATTACCAGAGAAAAACAAGGCGAGCACAACTACCACTGGGCCAAATACATACAGCTGTAAATGATGTCCTGTCAGGTGGACGTTCCATAAATTGGCATTCCAAGACAGACATTATGTAGATATGTCAAGCAACAAGAAGAGAAGAGTGGATATGAGCACATGAAAATAGGATATAGATCGGGGGATCACACCCTTCTAGATGGATGACCGAAGATTTTCACATCTTCATAAAACATTTTGCGGAAAACGTGAGACGAAGCGGGAAGAAGAAAGTTCTTTTATTAGATAAGCACCATTCTCACATGGTCTCTAATAATTTGTTGCCATCATTATATAATCATTGCTAGCAACATTTCATTTGTTGCTCTCACCAATTGAATTAGAGAGCTCTTCAAACTAATTAAAGAGAGCTCTAATTCAATTAATGAGGGCAACATTAGCTCCAATTCTAACAAATCCTTACTAATACAGAATTGATTTGAAGATGGCTATACTTTGATTAATGAGTTCTTTAATTCAGTTTTGAGAGCATTAATTCGGCTCAGTTTTGAAACAACACATAGAACATTGATTTGGAGATGTCTGCGAATTAATTGGAGAGGTCTCTAATTCAATTGAAGAGCTCTTCAATTGTTTTGATTTGGAGATATCTTCATTTGAATTGTAGAGCTCTCCAAATGCTTTGAAACGAGCTCTAATTTAATTGATGCAATCATTAATTCAATTGGAGCTCTCTTCAATTGAATTGGAGGCTCTCCAAATAATTGAAGAGCTCTTCAACTATTTGAGTTTATGTAGATTTGGCGTTCCATACGAACATGCCTGTTACTAACTTGAGTTTTGGTTTCACGTTGTAGGGATGACTATGATTATTACTGTTAATGCTTTTATGAAAGGTTTCAAATGTTACATGTATATTTAAGCTGTGGTTATTTCATTAAACAGTTGCTACTTCTACCGAAAATTATTCCTTTGTAAAAAAGTATTTTCGATGTATTGCATGTGAAATAAATATGAAAACACATTAATTGCAATGGGAAACTTTTGGAGGGCAGTGTATATCTTGTTTGTACTTTGTACATGTCAAGGTGCGAAACAGTCTGGCTTCGTATTGTGTAAATTTGATGCCCTGGGGATACAAACATTTACTTTGGAGAGGTAAATAGACACATCTTGTTCAGATATTTCCCTAATATCTTTTTCATTTCACAACCAATTGCTACAAAACTTTAAAATCAAGTTGGTAAATTAAAATGTAATATGTGCACCAAAATTCGTCGCAATTGATGTCAAATTTGAATTATTGAACTTAAAAAAACTCAGATGTATCGTCATGCCCATTTTTCAAAGTCGTTCGCAAGTGATTTAGCAGTTGTATATAAGGTGTCGGTTTTGTTTAGTTCATAGACCTATTAGTCTGGCGTATAGCGTCTTTCTGCTTAGCACTTGACTTGCTCTGTGGTTGTTTCCCTATATCCCTTCTTCCCTCCTAGATAAGAAGGGGTAGCCACGGAACTTGTCTATGTGTTTGTAGAGAGACATGTATGCCTTTATTTCTGTTTGTCTCTTTTTAGAGACGAACACCTCCATGTTTGATGCGTGTATGTGGTCGCACGGTCATGATACGTTCCTTGTCTGTTTCCCAACAATAAAGAAAAATAAGATTTTTGAAGATTTTATTGATTTAAAACAAAAATTGGTTTCGTCTTGTGCATAAGTTTTACTGTTCATATTTATTTATCAGTCCGCTGCTGTTGCCAGTATCTCGCTATATAAATACTCAATACCGGTATTCCATATTTTTATTAATGAAAAGGTAATGTGGCTTGATTATCCTTTAAGTAAAGCAATATAAAATGTTAAATAAGACAAAAACAGACAAGGAGCGTATCATGACACTGAATTCAATATGAAGCAACTCACTATTTCCAAAATATGTATTGATATGGTAGACAGATACTTCCGCTTACAAAAGGGGAATATTCTCAATTTTGCTAAACACCCAGACTGCACCAGTTTGGTGAATTACCTCCCTTTAATATGCAAATTTTGAAAACCTGTTTAAATTAATTAAGGAAATGCATATAACAAATCCAAGCAAGGGAGGGGGTGGGGGTATGTATACCTATATACATATTTTTAAAGGAGATGCTTTTCGTTTACCTTCTTGCTTACGGAAACATACGATCACCTACCTGAACAATGTCGGAATCGGCCGAGTGCAAAATTACGAATTGTACTGAAGAATGTAAAGGCTCAAGGAAAATGGTTGAGACCAAAGTCTAAATATATTATTGATTTCGCTAAACAAATAATGGGATGTTTAGATTTTTAACTAATGAATTATAAGGATGATGATATTATTTGCAGTCAGTGCCATCGTGATCTAGTACATGTATTGATATTGCGTCAAAAGCTGACAAAATGTTGTTTTAAAAGCTATTTGTATACATAATTTATCTTTAAATAAACAAAAGAACGATGTCGCAGGATCAGGAAATCACAAGGTGGGTGGGGTACGTGGAAACAAACCGAACATGTTATGCCTTATTAAGTATAGCGGCGTTGTATGAGAATATGCTCGACTGCAATACTGTCAAATATCAACTATCAATGACATTTATCATAATACCAGTTTGCTTTATAATGATTAAATAATCATGTATGTCAAGTAGTTTTGAAGGCCATTTATATTGCTGTAATTCAGCAGCTTAGATATATCGTGGCATAATGACCGTTCCTCCCAATAGCCCTGCCGATAACCAAATAAAAAAATGGCCGCCGTTTCTACGGCACCCGTTGGAACTGACTTCTATGAGATTCAAAGAAAGATATTTTTTCTTAAAAAGTCGACATTGTACAGAGAATTTTAGAAACGCCCTTTGTTCGCCTTTACTCATAAGACGAATTTTAATGGTCATGAAAGTAAATTGTGGAATAGTTGAACATTAAGTATACATTATTTACCTGGGTTGATATCATTATCAGTAAATGTTTGTCCAAACTGTGACAGTAATGACTCACCCATGCCTTGCAATGTATCAGAATAATCTGTAACATTGAATGGTAATATAAGACTGTCAGCCAAGTTCCGGGTCATATCTACCCATACACTTCCAACCGATGTATGATACTGGAATAAAGTATATACCGGTATATGCATAAAAGAGCTGCGCTGTACGATTTCCAACCTCTACTATACGTGACATCATTTCCAGAAACATCACATACATGTGACGTCACCATGTACTATACAGTAAGCAATATTTGCCCCATATGGAAATATGAAAACGAACATGGAGTAAATATTGTTTCATACAAGCAAATAGTGGCATCACATGTTTTCTTGAAATGACGTCACTCACAGAAGAGGTGGGAAATCGTACAGCAAAGCTCAAATGTGGGTATTTGTGATTATAATTCACCTGTTTTAAGCTCATTTATTATATATACATTAGCATTTATATGTATACGTTTACGGTTACCACATGAGATTGTCACGATAGCGTACTATACATGCACTGTATATACATAATTATACTATAAAAGGAATTAAGGGAGATAACTATAGAATGAATAAAGGGAGTGAACTCGTGACAATATTCTGTGTACGTAAGCCTGTGTATAAATGGAACATTCCTTGCATCAATATGCGACTCACGATAATTCGTTAAAATCAAGATAAATACAAATAATTGTGTCGTTATATTTAATTCTACAATAGTGACTAAAATGGTAAATTACAATAGAACCAGGCATATGAGATATATGTGATTCATGGGACGAAGTCTTGCAATCTAGTAAATAAACTGTAAAACTATATCTTCATAAGAGCGTATAATACGGTGGAACACGCCTATAACGTTTTCTGGGGACTTTGAGATTTACTTCGTTATATCCAAACTGTGTTATATCCATACAACGAAATTACGTACATATCTAATTCATTATAACCGTGTAGCTATACACTGAAATATAGAAGTGCTTGTCGGGGAATAAAGATTACTATGTATTATCCGATCTTTTGACACTCAGAGGTCAATGGTGTGATATTTTACAGTCGGTAGCTTTGGCATCCATTGGGATATCATGGAAATAGGCCTACTACATTGCGATGACGACTTAGCGCTCAAGATCCATGCAATACCCTACATCAAGTCAAGGTCACACTCGGGGTTCACACAATACTAACAATCTTTTATCAGCTTATGTTATGATCATTGTACAGTTTATATTGTTATGTACAATAAATAATGAAACACTGCATTTTAATATCGCAAATATCGACCAAATTTGAAACAAAATAACGACCATTATTTTGATTCACGTCACAGGTGACTGACAACATTTTAACGTAGCATGCACTAGGCTATATCACTTGGTATTCCTGGTTAAAAAAATTGTTTTATTCGATTGTAATGGAGACTGTTGGCCCTTTGATCACTTTATTAAAAAATACTGGTCTGCATCACAATGAAATAAATTAAAGTCATTAGCTCCGATCCGAGCTACACTTTCCAAGCATTCGCCTCACAACTTTGGCAACAAAATCGCTTGGGAGGCACTGAATAACAATCAACAATCAAGACACATTGTCAGTAAAATCGGTACTGTATATGCGAGGTATACAGTTGGCGTAGGCCTAAATCACGGCCGTGGAATATAATGGCACATTTTGAAAATTATCGGCTTGATACAGCCATAGGCCCTATTCGTATCTAGGTCCATACTTACTTATGTGTGGAACAACTTTGTCCGAACTTTGAAAAAAGGCTCTAGAATTGCTGTATAACGCAAGGATTCAACTCACCATCTTTCTTTCTCGTCGGATATTTTACCGTATTCCGGTTAGTCTATCATTTGTCTTGCTTCAGTTCATCATCAAACATAGATGGAGCAATTGATTACAGGCCGTGTATGCACTATTTGCTAATGGGATGTTCTCCATATAGGCCTATCTTTCGCCTTAGGCCTACATTGTATATTTTTGCAGCTCTTTTGACAGGCATTTTATTATCCTTGCATTGCTGGTATGCAGTAGTTAATGCATCTATAGAATACTGGCGGTAGTTGAACCTAATCTACTGAGGTCTAGCCTATAAAAAACAAAAGAAAACTATAAATTTGCTATTTTTATGCTAAGGAATCAAAGGACTTTGACTCATGATTTTTTGGTTTGGCCTAACTATATCTGGATACGGTCACGTGCCTTTCATTCATAAAAATGTAAACAAAGCAGACGAAGTGAAACCAAACAGTACAGGAATGTTCACCAACCTGTATAGTTGTGCACCTGGGGTTTCGTGTTTGCCCGTGTCCAGTAAGTGCAAAGTTATGGCCCTCGACTTATCACCATAATCAGTACAGTTGTTCACTTGGTAATTTCAAAGACCTATTTTGATATCCATTCACAAACTATGAGCAGAATAACAGCATTTGCTTTTGTGACAAAGGCTGCAAGTGGGGGCATCTGTGTCCTATGGACGCATTCTAGTTAAGATTTTATATTAAATCTTTGATTCATAGAATGCTTTAGCAAATGAAAAAAGCATATGTGAACTACAATCAGACCTTGTTATTTGACAGCCTTCTATCTGAAATCTTCGTGACATCCGAAATAAATATCAGGTCCCAATGTATCTTCTTATATAGGCAGGTCAAACTGAACTGGGGATTATTATTGGAAATAAACTTTCTGACCCCATTTATTCGAGTAAATAAGGTCCGACTGTAGATTGAGACACACTTGCTCAATGGTGATACTGTTTGCTGCATGTTTTTTCGTTATGAAAGAATTGAAACATTATACTGGAAAAAATTCTCAATTTGAGAACGCCAGTGAAACTGGTTACTGGATACTACAGTAAAACCTCATTTAAAGACCACATCAATATTAAACTCGCAATTTTCAAGTCCATTTTCACTGTTTATTGAACATCAATATTAAGATCACTTCAATAAGAAAACCAGCTTTCAAGGGTCTCTTGTGGTCTTAGTATTGAGGTTTTACTGTACAGTAAGACCAATAATAATACAATCCTTTGCCCCCCCCCCCCCCCAGTAAAAAAGTCAGTGGAATACATGTGTATGCATGCATGTATACATGTAGGTTTCAAACTGTGTAGTTAAAATGGTTTATAATAGGTTGACATGAGATGCTTCTGTAGTCGTGATTTTTTAAATTTTTATTATAAATAATAATAAATAATGTTTCCCTATGGATTGATAAATAAATAAATGCTTGATTGAATTCTTTATCTATTATTAGTATTTATTATGTTGATATGTTGTCTGTGATGTAGATATATTTACATGTTGTAATTAGGTCTGTTTTCTTATGGCAGACATATTTCGTCCATATTTATGTTGTGACAATTGTTGTTTCTTTTGCCATAATAAAAGTTTTATCTTTTTATACGAGTCTCTTTGTTTCAACTGTACCAATAAAGGAATCACAGATATTATAACATGGAACTGTGGACATTTTCTCTAGGTTTCTTCCTCTAATTGCATTCTTTTCAATAACCAAAAATTGATTGATTTTCCCTCTCACTTCCAAGGACAGAGACAATACAATACTTCCGTTTGGATCGTCTTACACTTTATTCAGTCTAAGGGAGACAATGCAAATTAAAAAAATAACTGACTGAAAAAGACCAGGGGCAATTTTTAGAGAAATATCTTGAGTAAAATTTCATCCTTAGTCTTAAAATTACATTTTCCTGGTATATTTAACATACATGCTATTATATGGTCAAAGAGAAATAAATGAATAGTATTATAGTGTCATTATCATAACAAAGCCTAACAGTTTTAATGTGGTTTTGGAATTGCATCTATGTGAAGTTTTCAACTGTAGTGAAAATATTTAAGATTCACTCAAGATGCTTCTGTAATAGGGGTCCAGTTCTTATGGAAAATTTATGGCTTTTAGTACCATCAGTCACCATAACAACAAAATGCAGAATATTTCCGTCTTTATTGTCATTTACTGACATAATTGAGTAACATATATCAATAACACAACATTTTTTATGATGTAATTTGTCATTTATCTGCAATATGTTAAATGCTTCTGTGATCTTAATACAAAATAGGTTACTATGGCAACCAACAATATAAGTTACATACTCCTGCCCACAATATCATTTTGACAATGATTTCAATAATACTTCTATTAAGATACTAATAAGAAACATTGTTTTCAATGGTTTGAATGAAAAGGAATGTATTAATATCTATTTATTTATCTGCTTAGGAGTGTATATTTTGTATGAAAAAGGAAACAACATGAATATCTTTTGTCGAAATAGAACTTAATTTCAGTAAAATTAGGTGCAAGTGGTTGTGCAAAAGTATCAAACAAATCCTAAAATCCAGATATCTCAACCTAACCAAACACAACAATAAAAATCCAGCGATAGATTTCCAATAATGAAATGAAAATTGGACAAATATGGATGCTATGGTAACCAAAATTTTAAAAAAGGATAAAAACAAAAATATTATTACACACAAAATTTAATATAAAAACAGTAAATTGCAATATAATCCCTTTTGGGTAACTACAAAGTATTTCCTAGTGTCAAATTGTACAAGTTTACAAAAAAATAATCATCAAATGCACAGCACATATCAGACAATCAAGTTTTATCAAAAGTTTACTAGATTTTCTACAAGTTACAACAACTAGCAAATTTAGATATACATGTACATGTGATAAAAAATACAAAGTAAACATTTTAAAGCAAGACTTCAATAGTCAGTGTACCTTAGCATCCATAACTGTAACACATAAAAAGGTTTACAAGGTTGCTATGACAACCATTACCTAAACCACTGTTAATAGTGATCAAATGTTCACAATTTTTTTTGGAAAAAGTTATTCAGTGTATTGCCAGATGTAGTATACATTTACCCATGTTCTATTAGAAAGTAAGAGTAAACATTTAATAGACTAAAGTTTACTTTGTAGAGTAAAATCACCTCAAATGCATATACATGTACCTCGCAGCTTTTCCAGAAATAAATCAACACTGGTCAATTCCAGACAACAGAAAAATTCAGCTCAATATCGTTTATAGTGTGAATGAAGACATTTCCAAATCTCAATAATCACTGCAGACTGGAACATACAGAAAACAACAAAAGTGAAACATGCACTAATAGTCAAATTTCAGAAAACTGTATAGCAGGTTATATTGGTGTGGTTTCAATTTGGTGCTATTGGCTGTCAAGGTCTAATCCGCCAAAAAGTGTAACTAAAATTAATGTAACGTTCATGACCCATTTCTTAATTTAGAAAATGGCGAATGCGGAACTCTTAAAAACTTAAAGCGCTATACAGTAGTACCTTTTTCCAATCATGGAAAGTCTAAATAATTTGTTATTCTCATTTATATTACAAATGATAACTGTCTATACAACATTAAAGTTTTTGTTCTGATAACTATATGAAGCTGCACAAGATGTAGAGGAAGAGATGTATCAGATATATGACTGATGTATATGAAACTCAGGAAACATCAATGTATAAAAACAGTTGCTAAATTGCCAATCATTATAGTTTATACATGATATCAATCTTCATTCTGATTAGGTGCAGGGGTTCAGTTCAAATGGTTATCATTTTATTTTAATGATTTTTGTAGAATTTCATTCATTCAGATGGTTTTTGCTATTTCTGGCATAGGACATGCAAAGTCACTATAGTGGCAAAATGGCACAATTTCCTGAAACAAGTACCACTGCCGCATAGCATCCATTCCAGATATTGTTAGTCTATCAGGGAGATCAGCTATATCAACATTCACATACGCAATTCCTGGTCTTGTTGACGTCAATCTGAAATTAATTAAACCAAGATTAAAGAATAATAATATGTTCTGTATGTGGATTACATGGACATATAACTACACATAACAAGAAATATCTTGAAAAAAGATGGTCGGCACAATTTGAAGGTTAAGATTTGTTGTGCAACATAAAATAATGCCGATATGTTACGATGGCTGGTCACTCCAAATCCAAATTGCATTTCGGTAAATTCACCAAAGGAAATGTACCCTTCATTGAAATGTTAACCAATCCGCATCAATGTTACAAATGTTGTTTGGTTGAAGAGAAATTGCCTTGGTGGTACGTAAGATTTGATTGGTGTTTACACAACATCAATATGCATATAGCACAACCATGTTAGTACAGCTTCACCAAATAAACGAACGCCTAATGTATAACCAAATAATGACAAACTACAAACAGAAGTTAATTGCAAGTGTGTATTTGGCAATTGATTTCTTCATTATGAAGGCATCTGTAGTCGGTGTTCATTCTCGCAAACTTGTTAAAAAGAAAAAAAGAGAAAGGCAGCCAAATTCAAAGTAATAAACATGTCAAAAAGAAAAATTGATAATCTGTCAATAAATGGTATAATTATGACTCAATCGAATCGGAAATTATGGTATTTATTCAAACTTTGCAATGGTTTGAAGTATTCAATGAAGACCAATCAAAGAACACCACTGGCTTCTCTGAATCATCTGCTAGCTGTGGGATCTTGTGACCCTTACGAGATGATACTACAACAGTATTGGCGATATCTCCCATGCTCTCAACATTACAATGCTTCCATCGAACCTGTATGCATCATAAAAGTATCATAAACTACTTGAACAGAGCCACTTCATTATGTAGCAAGTACTGCTTACTGTTCAATCACATGACTAAATCCATACTATAGATTTTAAGGTCATTGAGATAATTAAATGTTCACACGACAAAAAATCATCACCTTTACAAAATGACAGAAAAAGATGTAATAATTATGTAATACCCTACATTGTTTTGGTTTCATTTAGGGCTATTAGATGCTTATAAATTAGTGTAAACTGTATAGAAAATATTTAAAGAAATTCACATTTGCTCAATATTACCTTCCATAAATCGATGTGTAAGTCAGGACTGAATTTGGTGTGACAGACCTCCATTAAACTAAACACAAGTTCTTCATGCATACAGCACGTAACACGCCTCATTCCATAGCTGAAAAACACATCTCTATGTTTATTCAACACATTATTGTTAGCAAACATTAATTAATGTAAAGTAATTTCATGAAGTAAATGAAAATCTGAAGTAAAATTTAAAATCAATCTATTGGGATTACGAGTTGTTACAGAAATGCTATATGAAAATATACAGTTTAGCGCTGTCTAATGTAAATGCAGCATAAATATTGTGCAAGCTTCCATATTTATGAGGACTGAAGAAATAAAATTCACCCTGTAACTGTGTTGTTCCTGTTTTGCCCACTGCAGTTGTCCATATGTAATGTTACTGGCTTCTCACCATAGCAATGTTGTCCAAATTGGTGATGCAGCATAGATATCACACTATTTGCTCAATTTGACAATTGTCCAACGTAAGATGTTCAGATTACCTTTTGTTCAAAGTGCAACTGCTTTAGCCTAATCTGTTATCATGTACATTTATTACTATACCATACTTACTTAAAAATATATAGATATAATGTATTTAGCAATGTACCTGATGCGTTATACCAAACTCCAAAGCACTGGCACTTCCTTGGCGTCTTGAAAAAGTGGGGCCCAACCTGTTTTGCATAATGAGGGAAGAGCAGTTGCTGGGCACAGTCAAAACTGTAATGTAGTTGGATATCTGTGCTGCATGATGCTTATCCTCACAAAAGAACAAACAAGACATATCCCTTGCAGTACCTGTATTGTCCAAATAAACAATATAAGAGCAAAATTCATGGCAATACACAATTAAGGTCAGTTTTCCCTTTACCAGAACATCATTGCTGACCATTGAAAGGGCATGGTGCAAGTGTTTGCATGAAATGTGTCCTCTGCCAATTGCTCTTTTCAGGGGTTTCGGTTTCAAAGTACAGATCTTCTACAAGATCATTTTCATAATCATCATTGTCAAAATTATCATCATCAATAACACAATCATCCCTATCATGAATACCTTCCTATCGGCATCAAAATCAACGTTGCCAGAGTACAACTGGCAACTTGTTCAACAAAATCGGGAACCAAAACTAATGGCTTATTTCCTGGTAAAGGATCGTACAGACAGAGCTTCCAAACGAAAACAGACTAGAGATTGTTTTCAAACTAACCGGGGTTAAACCTATTTTAAAATGTTAGTTTAGATGACAGATGTAAAAATGCTTCCAGGCAACTTATGTCAGTCCGCCATTTTGTTGTTTCTGGACGAGAAAATCATCGTCTACATTGCCAAGAAATTCCACAATAACTTCTTGCAACAACACAATTTACATTCACATTAGTATGATAAATATAAAGAGCAATTACCTAGTACATACATACATGCTATTACAGACTTGGACTTGGCAGTGTTGGTCAAACGGACAAGATGGCAATGCACAGATCCCCAGATATGGTGATATTAAGGAATCAGACATGGTGGTGCAGGGCAATCATGTCAGGTGGCATTGCACAGAATACCCATATAGATAAGATGCAAACAGGGAGTTGGGAAGGGTCGTGCAGGGCTATCGGACAATGCTGCATTGCATAGTTCACCCTTGCAGACATAGTTGTGCAGGGTAATTAGGGACTCGGGCATGGTTGTACAGGGCAATTAGGGACTCAGACATGGTTGTGCAGGGCAGTCAGGGTAATCAGTCAGGGACTCGGACATGGTTGCAGGGCAGTCAGGATAATGCATGATACAGGAGATGCTGCAATTCCAGAAGCACCCCTGGTTCTTTTACGTGCTTGATGTAAAGCATCATAAACGGGACCTTGGTTTATAGTCTCGTCCGAAAGACTTTCAGTACGGTCAGTGATGGAGCAGGGAATCGAACCTGCAATCCCTGGATTACAAGTCCAGCGCGTTACCACTGGACTACAGATCAGCTACTGACTAGGACATGGTCAGGCACTTGGGCATGGTTGAGCGGAAAGACACCCAAATCACCACACTCCCCGCTGTCCTATTCTGAGGTTTGAACTCCAGGGGTTAGAAATTGCACAGACACTACAGATGTGCTTCAGAAATTGTTGGTGGGCAAGTCAGGGACTTGGGCATGGTCGGGCAGGGTAATCAGTCAGGGACTCGGACATGGTTGCAGGGCAGTCAGGATAATGCATGATACCGGAGATGCCCCAGTTCCAGAAGCACCCCTGGTTCTTTTACGTGCTTGATGTAAAGCATCATACACGGGACCTCGGTTTATATTTGTCCGAAAGACTGGTTGCAGGGCAGTCAGCAGGCCCGGATCCACCGGGGGGGGGGGGGGCCAAGGAGGCCTTGGTCCCCCCAGTCGGCTGTGGAGTGACCTTTTTCTATTCCTAAATACAAAATTATATCCAGTACTATTTAAGCATTTTAAATGCAATACATTGATTTATGGTTGATTTCCTCTTGTATACTACCAGTATAGCTGAAGCAAGTGCCATACAATTTGGCCCCCTGTTGTGCTCATTGACCTTGAGACCGAAGCAGTGCTGATTGGTCTTGAGACCATTGTCTAGAAGAATAGTTTGCTCACTCTATATCAGCCAGGCGCTTTCAATTTCCTTATTCAGGGACTCAGGGGCTCGGGCACGGTAATCAGTCAGGGACTCGGACATGGGTGTGCAGGGCAGTCAGGGACTCGGGCTTGGTTGTGCAGGGCAATAAGGGACTCGGATATAGTCGTAAAGGGCAGTCAGGGTTTCAGACATGGTTGTACAGGGCAGTCAGGGACTCAGACACGGTTGTGCAGGGCAGTCAGGGACTCGGACACGGTTGTGCAGGGCAGTCAGGGACTCTGACATGTTTGTGAAGGGCAATTAGGGACTTGGGCATAGTCGTGCAGGGTAATCATTCAGGGACTCAGACATGGTTGCAGGGCAGTAAGTGGCTCGGGCACAGTCGGGCACGGTAATCAGTCAGGGCAGTCAGGGACTCGGACATGGTCTTGCAGGGTAATCAGTCAGGGACTCGGACATGGTCTTGCAGGGTAATCAGTCAGGGACTTGGGGACGGTTGTGCAGGGCAGTCAGGGACTCGGACATGGTCGTGCAGGGCAATTAGGGACTCGGGCATAGTTGTGCAGGGCAATTAGAGACTTGGGCATGGTTGTGCAGGGCAGTCGGGGACTCGGACACGGTTGTGCAGGGCAGTCAGGGACTCGGACAAGGTTGTGCAGGGCAGTCAGGGACTCAGACTCAGGATAATGCATGATACAGGAGATGCCCCAGTTCCAGAAGCACCCCTGGTTCTTTTACGTGCTCAATGTAAAGCATGATACACGGGACCTCGGTTTATAGTCTCGTCCGAAAGACTGGTTGCAGGGCAGTCAGGGACTCGGGCATCCTCGGGCAGGGTAATCAGTCAGGGACTCGGACTTGGTTGCAGGGCAGCCAGGGACTCGGGCATGGTCGTGCAGGGCAGTCAGGGACTCGGACATGGTCTTGCAGGGTAATCAGTCAGGGACTCGGACATGGTCTTGCAGGGTAATCAGTCAGGGACTCGGGGACGGTTGTGCAGGGCAGTCAGGGACTCGGACATGGTCGTGCAGGGCAATTAGGGACTCAGGCATAGTTGTGCAAGGCAATTAGAGACTTGGGCATGGTTGTGCAGGGCAGTCGGGGACTCGGACACGGTTGTGCAGGGCAGTCAGGGACTCGGACAAGGTTGTTCAGGGCAGTCAGGGACTCAGACTCAGGATAATGCATGATACAGGAGATGCCCCAGTTCCAGAAGCACCCCTGGTTCTTTTACGTGCTCAATGTAAAGCATGATACACGGGACTTTGGTTTATAGTCTCGTCCGAAAGACTGGTTGCAGGGCAGTCAGGGACTCGGGCATGCTCGGGCAGGGTAATCAGTCAGGGACTCAGACTTGGTTGCAGGGCAGCCAGGGACTCGGGCATGGTCGTGCAGGGCCGTCAGGGACTCGGACATGGTCTTGCACGGTAATCAGTCAGGGACTCGGGCATGCTGGTGCAGGGCAGTCAGGGACTCGGACACGGTTGTGCAGGGCCGTCAGGGACTCGGACACGGTTGTCCAGGGCAGTCAGGGACTCGGACATGGTCGTGCAGGGCAAATAGGGACTCGGACATAGTCGTGCAGGGCAATTAGGGACTAGGGCATGGTTGTGCAGGGCAGTCGGGGACTCGGACACGGTTGTGCAGGGCAGTCGGGGACTCGGACACGGTTGTGCCGGGCAGTCAGGGACTCGGACATGGTTGTGCAGGGCAATTTGGGACTTGGGCATAGTCGTGCAGGGATATTATGGACTCGGACAAGTCGGGGACTTGGGCATGGTCAGTTATGTAGAGGCTATGCTCGATCCAAATATACAATTCAGTACAATGAAAGTACTCACCAACAATATACGCTGCTCTGAAGTCTGTATAAACTTGTAGTTGAACTCGGGTGCTCGGGTGATGCGTTTTCACTTTGTGTACTCTGTGACGACTGCACTCAAGCCCCGATCTGGAGAGTCGTCAAGCGTAGCTAACCCCAGACTGGTTCTGTAGCGGAATTGGCGTATTGCACGGAAAGAGACCCAAATCCCCACACTCCCCCTGTCCTATTCTGAGGTTTGAACTCCAGGGTTTAGAAATTGCACAGACACTACCGATGTGCCTCGGAAATTATTGGTGGGCACCCAGGCTGGTTCACGGATCCTATCGGTCTACCTGGGGATCCTACGCGGATCTGACCCTGGTTTCAGGATGATCACTGTTCGACAGCAAGATCCCATGCAGCCTGGCTTCCTGGGTTTCTTACCAGTACTAACCAACGATTCCTGGCGTCAAACCAGTACTGTACGCTATGGAAAGTGTCCGCTATGAAGTCAGACCTCGGTTTATATACTCATCCGAAAGACTGGTTGCAGGGCAGTCAGGGACTCGGGCATCCTCGGGCAGGGTTATCAGTCAGGGACTCCGACTTGGTTGCAGGGCAGCCAGGGACTCGGGCATGGTCGTGCAGGGCAGTCAGGGACTCGGACATGGTCTTGCACGGTAATCAGTCAGGGACTCGGGCATGGTGGTGCAGGGCAGTCAGGGACTCGGACACGGTTGTGCAGGGCCGTCAGGGACTCGGAGACGGTTGTCCAGGGCAGTCAGGGACTCGGACATGGTCGTGCAGGGCAAATAGGGACTCGGACATAGTCGTGCAGGGCAATTAGGGACTAGGGCATGGTTGTGCAGGGCAGTCGGGGACTCGGACACGGTTGTGCAGGGCAGTCAGGGACTCGGACACGGTTGTGCCGGGCAGTCAGGGACTCGGACATGGTTGTGCAGGGCAATTTGGGACTTGGGCATAGTCGTGCAGGGATATTATGGACTCGGACAAGTCGGGGACTTGGGCATGGTCAGTTATGTAGAGGCTATGCTCGATCCAAATATACAATTCAGTACAATGAAAGTACTCACCAACAATACACGCTGCTCTGAAGTCTGTATTAACTTGTAGTTGAACTCGGGTGCTCGGGTGATGCGTTTTCACTTTGTGTACTCTGTGACGACTGCACTCTAGCCCCGATCTGGAGAGTCGTCAAGCGTAGCTAACCCCAGACTGGTTCTGTAGCGGAATTGGCGTATTGCACGGAAAGAGACCCAAATCCCCACACTCCCCCTGTCCTATTCTGAGGTTTGAACTCCAGGGGTTAGAAATTGCACAGACACTACTGATGTGCTTCGGAAATTATTGGTGGGCACCCACGCTGGTTCACGGATCCTATTGGTCTACCTGGGGATCCTACGCGGATCTGACCCTGGTTTCAGGATGATCACTGTTCGACAGCAAGATCCCATGCAGCCTGGCTTCCTGGGTTTCTTACCAGTACTAACCAACAATTCATGGCGTCAAACCAGTACTGTACGCTATGGAAAGTGTCCGCTATGAAGTCAGACCTCTCGGCATGGGACTCGTGGGGCAGTCAGGGACACGGACATGGTTGTGCAGGGCAGTCAGGGACTTGGACATGGCTGTGCAGGGCAGCCAGGGTAATCAGTTAGGGACTCGGACATGGTTGCAGGGTAGTGAGGGACTCGGGCATAGTTGTGCAGGGCAATTAGAGACTTGGGCATGGTTGTGCAGGGCAGTCGGGGACTCGGACACGGTAAAATTTTGGCCCCCTGTTGCGCTCATTGACCTTGAGACCGAAGCAGTAGCCATAAAATTTGGCCCCCTGTTGTGTTGATTGGTCTTGAGACCGTTGTCTAGAAGAATAGTTTGCTCACACTATACACGGGACCTCGGTTTATAGTCTCGTCCGAAAGACTGGTTGCAGGGCAGTCAGGGACTCAGGCATGCTCATGCATGCTCGGGCAGGGTAATCAGTCAGGGACTCGGACTTGGTTGCAGGGCAGCCAGGGACTCGGGCATGGTCGTGCAGGGCAGTCAGGGACTCGGACATGGTCTTGCAGGGTAATCAGTCAGGGACTCGGACATGGTCTTGCACGGTAATCAGTCAGGGACTCGGGCATGGTGGTGCAGGGCAGTCAGGGACTCGGACACGGTTGTGCAGGGCCGTCAGGGACTCGGACACGGTTGTCCAGGGCAGTCAGGGACTCGGACATGGTCGTGCAGGGCAAATAGGGACTCGGACATAGTCGTGCAGGGCAATTAGGGACTAGGGCATGGTTGTGCAGGGCAGTAGGGGACTCGGACACGGTTGTGCAGGGCAGTCAGGGACTCGGACACGGTTGTGCCGGGCAGTCAGGGACTCGGACATGGTTGTGCAGGGCAATTTGGGACTTGGGCATAGTCGTGCAGGGATATTATGGACTCGGACAAGTCGGGGACTTGGGCATGGTCAGTTATGTAGAGGCTATGCTCGATCCAAATATACAATTCAGTACAATGAAAGTACTCACCAACAATACACGCTGCTCTCAAGTCTGTATAAACTTGTAGTTGAACTCGGGTGCTTGGGTGATGCGTTTTCACTTTGTGTACTCTGTGACGACTACACTCTAGCCCCGATCTGGAGAGTCGTCAAGCGTAGCTAACCCCAGACTGGTTCTGTAGCGGAATTGGCGTATTGCACGGAAAGAGACCCAACTCCCCACACTCCCCCTGTCCTATTCTGAGGTTTGAACTCCAGGGGTTAGAAATTGCACAGACACTACCGATGTGCTTCGGAAATTATTGGTGGGCACCCACGCTGGTTCACGGATCCTATCGGTCTACCTGGGGATCCTACGCGGATCTGACCCTGGTTTCAGGATGATCACTGTTCGACAGCAAGATCCCATGCAGCCTGGCTTCCTGGGTTTCTTACCAGTACTAACCAACGATTCCTGGCGTCAAACCAGTACTGTACGCTATGGAAAGTGTCCGCTATGAAGTCAGACCTCTCGGCATGGGACTCGTGGGGCAGTCAGGGACACGGACATGGTTGTGCAGGGCAGTCAGGGACTTGGACATGGCTGTGCAGGGCAGCCAGGGTAATCAGTCAGGGACTCGGACATGGTTGCAGGGTAGTGAGGGACTCGGGCATAGTTGTGCAGGGCAATTAGAGACTTGGGCATGGTTGTGCAGGGCAGTCGGGGACTCGGACACGGTTGTGCAGGGCAGTCAGGGACTCGGACACGGTAAAATTTTGGCCCCCTGTTGCGCTCATTGACCTTGAGACCGAAGCAGTAGCCATAAAATTTGGCCCCCTGTTGTGTTGATTGGTCTTGAGACCGTTGTCTAGAAGAATAGTTTGCTCACACTATAGTCGGGGACTCGGACACGGTTGTGCAGGGCAGTCAGGGACTCGGACAAGGTTGTGCAGGGCAGTCAGGGACTCAGACTTAGGATAATGCATGATACAGGAGATGCCCCAGTTCCAGAAGCACCCCTGGTTCTTTTACGTGCTCGATGTAAAGCATGATACACGGGACCTCGGTTTATAGTCTCGTCCGAAAGACTGGTTGCAGGGCAGTCAGGGACTCGGGCATGCTCGGGCAGGGTAATCAGTCAGGGACTCTGACTTGGTTGCAGGGCAGCCAGGGACTCGGGCATGGTCGTGCCTGGCAGTCAGGGACTCGGACATGGTTGTGCAGGGCAATTTGGAACTTGGGCATAGTCGTGCAGGGATATTATGGACTCGGACAAGTCGGGGACTTGGGCATGGTCAGTTATGTAGAGGCTATGCTCGATCCAAATATACAATTCAGTACAATGAAAGTACTCGCCAACAATACACGCTGCTCTCAAGTCTGTATAAACTTGTAGTTGAACTCGGGTGCTTGGGTGATGCGTTTTCACTTTGTGTACTCTGTGACGACTGCACTCTAGCCCCGATCTGGAGAGTCGTCAAGCGTAGCTAACCCCAGACTGGTTCTGTAGCGGAATTGGCGTATTGCACGGAAAGAGACCCAAATCCCCACACTCCCCCTGTCCTATTCTGAGGTTTGAACTCCAGGGGTTAGAAATTGCACAGACACTACCGATGTGCTTCGGAAATTATTGGTGGGCACCCACGCTGGTTCACGGATCCTATCGGTCTACCTGGGGATCCTACGCGGATCTGACCCTGGTTTCAGGATGATCACTGTTCGACAGCAAGATCCCATGCAGCCTGGCTTCCTGGGTTTCTTACCAGTACTAACCAACGATTCCTGGCGTCAAACCAGTACTGTACGCTATGGAAAGTGTCCGCTATGAAGTCAGACCTCTCGGCATGGGACTCGTGGGGCAGTCAGGGACACGGACATGGTTGTGCAGGGCAGTCAGGGACTTGGACATGGCTGTGCAGGGCAGCCAGGGTAATCAGTCAGGGACTCGGACATGGTTGCAGGGTAGTGAGGGACTCGGGCATAGTTGTGCAGGGCAATTAGAGACTTGGGCATGGTTGTGCAGGGCAGTCGGGGACTCGGACACGGTTGTGCAGGGCAGTCAGGGACTCGGACACGGTAAAATTTTGGCCCCCTGTTGCGCTCATTGACCTTGAGACCGAAGCAGTAGCCATAAAATTTGGCCCCCTGTTGTGTTGATTGGTCTTGAGACCGTTGTCTAGAAGAATAGTTTGCTCACACTATAGTCGGGGACTCGGACACGGTTGTGCAGGGCAGTCAGGGACTCGGACAAGGTTGTGCAGGGCAGTCAGGGACTCAGACTTAGGATAATGCATGATACAGGAGATGCCCCAGTTCCAGAAGCACCCCTGGTTCTTTTACGTGCTCGATGTAAAGCATGATACACGGGACCTCGGTTTATAGTCTCGTCCGAAAGACTGGTTGCAGGGCAGTCAGGGACTCGGGCATGCTCGGGCAGGGTAATCAGTCAGGGACTCTGACTTGGTTGCAGGGCAGCCAGGGACTCGGGCATGGTCGTGCCTGGCAGTCAGGGACTCGGACATGGTTGTGCAGGGCAATTTGGAACTTGGGCATAGTCGTGCAGGGATATTATGGACTCGGACAAGTCGGGGACTTGGGCATGGTCAGTTATGTAGAGGCTATGCTCGATCCAAATATACAATTCAGTACAATGAAAGTACTCGCCAACAATACACGCTGCTCTCAAGTCTGTATAAACTTGTAGTTGAACTCGGGTGCTTGGGTGATGCGTTTTCACTTTGTGTACTCTGTGACGACTGCACTCTAGCCCCGATCTGGAGAGTCGTCAAGCGTAGCTAACCCCAGACTGGTTCTGTAGCGGAATTGGCGTATTGCACGGAAAGAGACCCAAATCCCCACACTCCCCCTGTCCTATTCTGAGGTTTGAACTCCAGGGGTTAGAAATTGCACAGACACTACCGATGTGCTTCGGAAATTATTGGTGGGCACCCACGCTGGTTCACGGATCCTATCGGTCTACCTGGGGATCCTACGCGGATCTGACCCTGGTTTCAGGATGATCACTGTTCGACAGCAAGATCCCATGCAGCCTGGCTTCCTGGGTTTCTTACCAGTACTAACCAACGATTCCTGGCGTCAAACCAGTACTGTACGCTATGGAAAGTGTCCGCTATGAAGTCAGACCTCTCGGCATGGGACTCGTGGGGCAGTCAGGGACACGGACATGGTTGTGCAGGGCAGTCAGGGACTTGGACATGGCTGTGCAGGGCAGCCAGGGTAATCAGTCAGGGACTCGGACATGGTTGCAGGGTAGTGAGGGACTCGGGCATAGTTGTGCAGGGCAATTAGAGACTTGGGCATGGTTGTGCAGGGCAGTCGGGGACTCGGACACGGTTGTGCAGGGCAGTCAGGGACTCGGACACGGTAAAATTTTGGCCCCCTGTTGCGCTCATTGACCTTGAGACCGAAGCAGTAGCCATAAAATTTGGCCCCCTGTTGTGTTGATTGGTCTTGAGACCGTTGTCTAGAAGAATAGTTTGCTCACACTATAGTCGGGGACTCGGACACGGTTGTGCAGGGCAGTCAGGGACTCGGACAAGGTTGTGCAGGGCAGTCAGGGACTCAGACTTAGGATAATGCATGATACAGGAGATGCCCCAGTTCCAGAAGCACCCCTGGTTCTTTTACGTGCTCGATGTAAAGCATGATACACGGGACCTCGGTTTATAGTCTCGTCCGAAAGACTGGTTGCAGGGCAGTCAGGGACTCGGGCATGCTCGGGCAGGGTAATCAGTCAGGGACTCGGACTTGGTTGCAGGGCAGCCAGGGACTCGGGCATGGTCGTGCCTGGCAGTCAGGGACTCGGACATGGTTGTGCAGGGCAATTTGGAAC
Source organism: Mactromeris polynyma (assembly GCA_032209605.1). NCBI lineage: Eukaryota > Metazoa > Mollusca > Bivalvia > Venerida > Mactridae > Mactromeris > Mactromeris polynyma. Next base: position 7,355,363 of record JASFXZ010000001.1, read on the forward strand.
TTGGGCATAGTCGTGCAGGGATATTATGGACTCGGACAAGTCGGGGACTTGGGCATGGTCAGTTATGTAGAGGCTATGCTCGATCCAAATATACAATTCAGTACAATGAAAGTACTCGCCAACAATACACGCTGCTCTCAAGTCTGTATAAACTTGTAGTTGAACTCGGGTGCTTGGGTGATGCGTTTTCACTTTGTGTACTCTGTGACGACTGCACTCTAGCCCCGATCTGGAGAGTCGTCAAGCGTAGCTAACCCCAGACTGGTTCTGTAGCGGAATTGGCGTATTGCACGGAAAGAGACCCAAATCCCCACACTCCCCCTGTCCTATTCTGAGGTTTGAACTCCAGGGGTTAGAAATTGCACAGACACTACCGATGTGCTTCGGAAATTATTGGTGGGCACCCACGCTGGTTCACGGATCCTATCGGTCTACCTGGGGATCCTACGCGGATCTGACCCTGGTTTCAGGATGATCACTGTTCGACAGCAAGATCCCATGCAGCCTGGCTTCCTGGGTTTCTTACCAGTACTAACCAACGATTCCTGGCGTCAAACCAGTACTGTACGCTATGGAAAGTGTCCGCTATGAAGTCAGACCTCTCGGCATGGGACTCGTGGGGCAGTCAGGGACACGGACATGGTTGTGCAGGGCAGTCAGGGACTTGGACATGGCTGTGCAGGGCAGCCAGGGTAATCAGTCAGGGACTCGGACATGGTTGCAGGGTAGTGAGGGACTCGGGCATAGTTGTGCAGGCCAGTCGGGGACTCGGACAAGGTTGTGCAGGGCAGTCAGGGACTCGGACACGGTAAAATTTTGGCCCCCTGTTGCGCTCATTGACCTTGAGACCGAAGCAGTAGCCATAAAATTTGGCCCCCTGTTGTGTTGATTGAGACCGTTGTCTAGAAGAATAGTTTGCTCACACTATAGTCGGGGACTCGGACACGGTTGTGCAGGGCAGTCAGGGACTCGGACAAGGTTGTGCAGGGCAGTCAGGGACTCAGACTTAGGATAATGCATGATACAGGAGATGCCCCAGTTCCAGAAGCACCCCTGGTTCTTTTACGTGCTCGATGTAAAGCATGATACACGGGACCTCGGTTTATAGTCTCGTCCGAAAGACTGGTTGCAGGGCAGTCAGGGACTCGGGCATGCTCATGCATCCTCGGGCAGGGTAATCAGTCAGGGACTCGGACTTGGTTGCAGGGCAGCCAGGGACTCGGGCATGGTCGTGCAGGGCAGTCAGGGACTCGGACATGGTCTTGCAGGGTAATCAGACAGGGACTCGGACATGGTCTTGCAGGGTAATCAGTCAGGGACTCGGGGACGGTTGTGCAGGGCAGTCAGGGACTCGGACATGGTCGTGCGGGGCAATTAGGGACTCGGGCATAGTTGTGCAGGGCAATTAGAGACTTGGGCATGGTTGTGCAGGGCAGTCGGGGACTCGGACACGGTTGTGCAGGGCAGTCAGGGACTCGGACAAGGTTGTGCAGGGCAGTCAGGGACTCAGACTCAGGATAATGCATGATACAGGAGATGCCCCAGTTCCAGAAGCACCCCTGGTTCTTTTACGTGCTCAATGTAAAGCATGATACACGGGACCTCGGTTTATAGTCTCGTCCGAAAGACTGGTTGCAGGGCAGTCAGGGACTCGGGCATGCTCAGGCAGGGTAATCAGTCAGGGACTCGGACTTGGTTGCAGGGCAGCCAGGGACTCGGGCATGGTCGTGCAGGGCAGTCAGGGACTCGGACGTGGTCTTGCACGGTAATCAGTCAGGGACTCGGGCATGGTGGTGCAGGGCAGTCAGGGACTCGGACACGGTTGTGCAGGGCCGTCAGGGACTCGGACACGGTTGTCCAGGGCAGTCAGGGACTCGGACATGGTCATGCAGGGCAAATAGGGACTCGGACATAGTCGTGCAGGGCAATTAGGGACTAGGGCATGGTTGTGCAGGGCAGTCGGGGACTCGGACACGGTTGTGCAGGGCAGTCGGGGACTCGGACACGATTGTGCCGGGCAGTCAGGGACTCGGACATGGTTGTGCAGGGCAATTTGGGACTTGGGCATAGTCGTGCAGGGATATTATGGACTCGGACAAGTCGGGGACTTGGGCATGGTCAGTTATGTAGAGGCTATGCTCGATCCAAATATACAATTCAGTACAATGAAAGTACTCGCCAACAATACACGCTGCTCTCAAGTCTGTATAAACTTGTAGTTGAACTCGGGTGCTTGGGTGATGCGTTTTCACTTTGTGTACTCTGTGACGACTGCACTCTAGCCCCGATCTGGAGAGTCGTCAAGCGTAGCTAACCCCAGACTGGTTCTGTAGCGGAATTGGCGTATTGCACGGAAAGAGACCCAAATCCCCACACTCCCCCTGTCCTATTCTGAGGTTTGAACTCCAGGGGTTAGAAATTGCACAGACACTACCGATGTGCTTCGGAAATTATTGGTGGGCACCCACGCTGGTTCACAGATCCTATCGGTCTACCTGGGGATCCTACGCGGATCTGACCCTGGTTTCAGGATGATCACTGTTCGACAGCAAGATCCCATGCAGCCTGGCTTCCTGGGTTTCTTACCAGTACTAACCAACGATTCCTGGCGTCAAACCAGTACTGTACGCTATGGAAAGTGTCCGCTATGAAGTCAGACCTCTCGGCATGGGACTCGTGGGGCAGTCAGGGACACGGACATGGTTGTGCAGGGCAGTCAGGGACTTGGACATGGCTGTGCAGGGCAGCCAGGGTAATCAGTCAGGGACTCGGACATGGTTGCAGGGTAGTGAGGGACTCGGGCATAGTTGTGCAGGGCAATTAGAGACTTGGGCATGGTTGTGCAGGGCAGTCGGGGACTCGGACACGGTTGTGCAGGGCAGTCAGGGACTCGGACACGGTAAAATTTTGGCCCCCTGTTGCGCTCATTGACCTTGAGACCGAAGCAGTAGCCATAAAATTTGGCCCCCTGTTATGTTGATTGGTCTTGAGACCGTTGTCTAGAAGAATAGTTTGCTCACACTATACACGGGACCTCGGTTTATAGTCTCGTCCGAAAGACTGGTTGCAGGGCAGCCAGGGACTCGGGCATGGTCGTGCAGGGCAGTCAGGGACTCGGACATGGTCTTGCAGGGTAATCAGACAGGGACTCGGACATGGTCTTGCAGGGTAATCAGTCAGGGACTCGGGGACGGTTGTGCAGGGCAGTCAGGGACTCGGACATGGTCGTGCGGGGCAATTAGGGACTCGGGCATAGTTGTGCAGGGCAATTAGAGACTTGGGCATGGTTGTGCAGGGCAGTCGGGGACTCGGACACGGTTGTGCAGGGCAGTCAGGGACTCGGACAAGGTTGTGCAGGGCAGTCAGGGACTCAGACTCAGGATAATGCATGATACAGGAGATGCCCCAGTTCCAGAAGCACCCCTGGTTCTTTTACGTGCTCAATGTAAAGCATGATACACGGGACCTCGGTTTATAGTCTTGTCCGAAAGACTGGTTGCAGGGCAGTCAGGGACTCGGGCATCCTCGGGCAGGGTAATCAGTCAGGGACTCGGACTTGGTTTCAGGGCAGCCAGGGACTCGGGCATGGTCGTGCAGGGCAGTCAGGGACTTGGACATGGTCTTGCACGGTAATCAGTCAGGGACTCGGGCATGGTGGTGCAGGGCAGTCAGGGACTCGGACACGGTTGTGCAGGGCCGTCAGGGACTCGGAGACGGTTGTCCAGGGCAGTCAGGGACTTGTCTAGAAGAATAGTTTGCTCACACTATAGTCGAGGCATGGTGGTGCAGGGCAGTCAGGGACTCGGACAAGGTTGTGCAGGGCAGTCAGGGACTCAGACTCAGGATAATGCATGATACAGGAGATGCCCCAGTTCCAGAAGCACCCCTGTTTCTTTTACGTGCTCAATGTAAAGCATGATACACGGGACTTCGGTTTATAGTCTCGTCCGAAAGACTGGTTGCAGGGCAGTCAGGGACTCGGGCATCCTCGGGCAGGGTAATCAGTCAGGGACTCGGACTTGGTTGCAGGGCAGCCAGGGACTCGGGCATGGTTGTGCAGGGCAGTCAGGGACTTGGACATGGTCTTGCACGGTAATCAGTCAGGGACTCGGGCATGGTGGTGCAGGGCAGTCAGGGACTCGGAAACGGTTGTGCAGGGCCATCAGGGACTCGGAGACGGTTGTCCAGGGCAGTCAGGGACTCGGACATGGTCGTGCAGGGCAAATAGGGACTCGGACATAGTCGTGCAGGGCAATTAGGGACTAGGGCATGGTTGTGCAGGGCAGTCGGGGACTCGGACACGGTTGTGCAGGGCAGTCGGGGACTCGGACACGGTTGTGCCGGGCAGTCAGGGACTCGGACATGGTTGTGCAGGGCAATTTGGGACTTGGGCATAGTCGTGCAGGGATATTATGGACTCGGACAAGTCGGGGACTTGGGCATGGTCAGTTATGTAGAGGCTATGCTCGATCCAAATATACAATTCAGTACAATGAAAGTACTCACCAACAATATACGCTGCTCTGAAGTCTGTATAAACTTGTAGTTGAACTCGGGTGCTCGGGTGATGCGTTTTCACTTTGTGTACTCTGTGACGACTGCACTCAAGCCCCGATCTGGAGAGTCGTCAAGCGTAGCTAACCCCAGACTGGTTCTGTAGCGGAATTGGCGTATTGCACGGAAAGAGACCCAAATCCCCACACTCCCCCTGTCCTATTCTGAGGTTTGAACTCCAGGGTTTAGAAATTGCACAGACACTACCGATGTGCCTCGGAAATTATTGGTGGGCACCCAGGCTGGTTCACGGATCCTATCGGTCTACCTGGGGATCCTACGCGGATCTGACCCTGGTTTCAGGATGATCACTGTTCGACAGCAAGATCCCATGCAGCCTGGCTTCCTGGGTTTCTTACCAGTACTAACCAACGATTCCTGGCGTCAAACCAGTACTGTACGCTATGGAAAGTGTCCGCTATGAAGTCAGACCTCGGTTTATATACTCATCCGAAAGACTGGTTGCAGGGCAGTCAGGGACTCGGGCATCCTCGGGCAGGGTTATCAGTCAGGGACTCCGACTTGGTTGCAGGGCAGCCAGGGACTCGGGCATGGTCGTGCAGGGCAGTCCGGGACTCGGACATGGTCTTGCACGGTAATCAGTCAGGGACTCGGGCATGGTGGTGCAGGGCAGTCAGGGACTCGGACACGGTTGTGCAGGGCCGTCAGGGACTCGGAGACGGTTGTCCAGGGCAGTCAGGGACTCGGACATGGTCGTGCAGGGCAAATAGGGACTCGGACATAGTCGTGCAGGGCAATTAGGGACTAGGGCATGGTTGTGCAGGGCAGTCGGGGACTCGGACACGGTTGTGCAGGGCAGTCAGGGACTCGGACACGGTTGTGCCGGGCAGTCAGGGACTCGGACATGGTTGTGCAGGGCAATTTGGGACTTGGGCATAGTCGTGCAGGGATATTATGGACTCGGACAAGTCGGGGACTTGGGCATGGTCAGTTATGTAGAGGCTATGCTCGATCCAAATATACAATTCAGTACAATGAAAGTACTCACCAACAATACACGCTGCTCTGAAGTCTGTATTAACTTGTAGTTGAACTCGGGTGCTCGGGTGATGCGTTTTCACTTTGTGTACTCTGTGACGACTGCACTCTAGCCCCGATCTGGAGAGTCGTCAAGCGTAGCTAACCCCAGACTGGTTCTGTAGCGGAATTGGCGTATTGCACGGAAAGAGACCCAAATCCCCACACTCCCCCTGTCCTATTCTGAGGTTTGAACTCCAGGGGTTAGAAATTGCACAGACACTACTGATGTGCTTCGGAAATTATTGGTGGGCACCCACGCTGGTTCACGGATCCTATTGGTCTACCTGGGGATCCTACGCGGATCTGACCCTGGTTTCAGGATGATCACTGTTCGACAGCAAGATCCCATGCAGCCTGGCTTCCTGGGTTTCTTACCAGTACTAACCAACAATTCCTGGCGTCAAACCAGTACTGTACGCTATGGAAAGTGTCCGCTATGAAGTCAGACCTCTCGGCATGGGACTCGTGGGGCAGTCAGGGACACGGACATGGTTGTGCAGGGCAGTCAGGGACTTGGACATGGCTGTGCAGGGCAGCCAGGGTAATCAGTTAGGGACTCGGACATGGTTGCAGGGTAGTGAGGGACTCGGGCATAGTTGTGCAGGGCAATTAGAGACTTGGGCATGGTTGTGCAGGGCAGTCGGGGACTCGGACACGGTAAAATTTTGGCCCCCTGTTGCGCTCATTGACCTTGAGACCGAAGCAGTAGCCATAAAATTTGGCCCCCTGTTGTGTTGATTGGTCTTGAGACCGTTGTCTAGAAGAATAGTTTGCTCACACTATAGTCGGGGACTCGGACACGGTTGTGCAGGGCAGTCAGGGACTCGGACAAGGTTGTGCAGGGCAGTCAGGGACTCAGACTTAGGATAATGCATGATACAGGAGATGCCCCAGTTCCAGAAGCACCCCTGGTTCTTTTACGTGCTCGATGTAAAGCATGATACACGGGACCTCGGTTTATAGTCTCGTCCGAAAGACTGGTTGCAGGGACTCGGGCATGCTCGGGCAGGGTAATCAGTCAGGGACTCGGACTTGGTTGCAGGGCAGCCAGGGACTCGGGCATGGTCGTGCAGGGCAGTCAGGGACTCGGACATGGTATTGCACGGTAATCAGTCAGGGACTCGGGCATGGTTGTGCAGGGCAGTCGGGGACTCGGACATGGTTGTGCAGGGCAGTCAGGGACTCGGACAAGGTTGTGCAGGGCAGTCAGGGACTCAGACTCAGGATAATGCATGATACAGGAGATGCCCCAGTTCCAGAAGCACCCCTGGTTCTTTTACGTGCTCAATGTAAAGCATGATACACGGGACTTTGGTTTATAGTCTCGTCCGAAAGACTGGTTGCAGGGCAGTCAGGGACTCGGGCATGCTCGGGCAGGGTAATCAGTCAGGGACTCGGACTTGGTTGCAGGGCAGCCAGGGACTCGGGCATGGTCGTGCAGGGCCGTCAGGGACTCGGACATGGTCTTGCACGGTAATCAGTCAGGGACTCGGGCATGGTGGTGCAGGGCAGTCAGGGACTCGGACACGGTTGTGCAGGGCCGTCAGGGACTCGGACACGGTTGTCCAGGGCAGTCAGGGACTCGGACATGGTCGTGCAGGGCAAATAGGGACTCGGACATAGTCGTGCAGGGCAATTAGGGACTAGGGCATGGTTGTGCAGGGCAGTAGGGGACTCGGACACGGTTGTGCAGGGCAGTCAGGGACTCGGACACGGTTGTGCCGGGCAGTCAGGGACTCGGACATGGTTGTGCAGGGCAATTTGGGACTTGGGCATAGTCGTGCAGGGATATTATGGACTCGGACAAGTCGGGGACTTGGGCATGGTCAGTTATGTAGAGGCTATGCTCGATCCAAATATACAATTCAGTACAATGAAAGTACTCACCAACAATACACGCTGCTCTCAAGTCTGTATAAACTTGTAGTTGAACTCGGGTGCTTGGGTGATGCGTTTTCACTTTGTGTACTCTGTGACGACTACACTCTAGCCCCGATCTGGAGAGTCGTCAAGCGTAGCTAACCCCAGACTGGTTCTGTAGCGGAATTGGCGTATTGCACGGAAAGAGACCCAACTCCCCACACTCCCCCTGTCCTATTCTGAGGTTTGAACTCCAGGGGTTAGAAATTGCACAGACACTACCGATGTGCTTCGGAAATTATTGGTGGGCACCCACGCTGGTTCACGGATCCTATCGGTCTACCTGGGGATCCTACGCGGATCTGACCCTGGTTTCAGGATGATCACTGTTCGACAGCAAGATCCCATGCAGCCTGGCTTCCTGGGTTTCTTACCAGTACTAACCAACGATTCCTGGCGTCAAACCAGTACTGTACGCTATGGAAAGTGTCCGCTATGAAGTCAGACCTCTCGGCATGGGACTCGTGGGGCAGTCAGGGACACGGACATGGTTGTGCAGGGCAGTCAGGGACTTGGACATGGCTGTGCAGGGCAGCCAGGGTAATCAGTCAGGGACTCGGACATGGTTGCAGGGTAGTGAGGGACTCGGGCATAGTTGTGCAGGGCAATTAGAGACTTGGGCATGGTTGTGCAGGGCAGTCGGGGACTCGGACACGGTTGTGCAGGGCAGTCAGGGACTCGGACACGGTAAAATTTTGGCCCCCTGTTGCGCTCATTGACCTTGAGACCGAAGCAGTAGCCATAAAATTTGGCCCCCTGTTGTGTTGATTGGTCTTGAGACCGTTGTCTAGAAGAATAGTTTGCTCACACTATAGTCGGGGACTCGGACACGGTTGTGCAGGGCAGTCAGGGACTCGGACAAGGTTGTGCAGGGCAGTCAGGGACTCAGACTTAGGATAATGCATGATACAGGAGATGCCCCAGTTCCAGAAGCACCCCTGGTTCTTTTACGTGCTCGATGTAAAGCATGATACACGGGACCTCGGTTTATAGTCTCGTCCGAAAGACTGGTTGCAGGGCAGTCAGGGACTCGGGCATGCTCGGGCAGGGTAATCAGTCAGGGACTCTGACTTGGTTGCAGGGCAGCCAGGGACTCGGGCATGGTCGTGCCTGGCAGTCAGGGACTCGGACATGGTTGTGCAGGGCAATTTGGAACTTGGGCATAGTCGTGCAGGGATATTATGGACTCGGACAAGTCGGGGACTTGGGCATGGTCAGTTATGTAGAGGCTATGCTCGATCCAAATATACAATTCAGTACAATGAAAGTACTCGCCAACAATACACGCTGCTCTCAAGTCTGTATAAACTTGTAGTTGAACTCGGGTGCTTGGGTGATGCGTTTTCACTTTGTGTACTCTGTGACGACTGCACTCTAGCCCCGATCTGGAGAGTCGTCAAGCGTAGCTAACCCCAGACTGGTTCTGTAGCGGAATTGGCGTATTGCACGGAAAGAGACCCAAATCCCCACACTCCCCCTGTCCTATTCTGAGGTTTGAACTCCAGGGGTTAGAAATTGCACAGACACTACCGATGTGCTTCGGAAATTATTGGTGGGCACCCACGCTGGTTCACGGATCCTATCGGTCTACCTGGGGATCCTACGCGGATCTGACCCTGGTTTCAGGATGATCACTGTTCGACAGCAAGATCCCATGCAGCCTGGCTTCCTGGGTTTCTTACCAGTACTAACCAACGATTCCTGGCGTCAAACCAGTACTGTACGCTATGGAAAGTGTCCGCTATGAAGTCAGACCTCTCGGCATGGGACTCGTGGGGCAGTCAGGGACACGGACATGGTTGTGCAGGGCAGTCAGGGACTTGGACATGGCTGTGCAGGGCAGCCAGGGTAATCAGTCAGGGACTCGGACATGGTTGCAGGGTAGTGAGGGACTCGGGCATAGTTGTGCAGGCCAGTCGGGGACTCGGACAAGGTTGTGCAGGGCAGTCAGGGACTCGGACACGGTAAAATTTTGGCCCCCTGTTGCGCTCATTGACCTTGAGACCGAAGCAGTAGCCATAAAATTTGGCCCCCTGTTGTGTTGATTGAGACCGTTGTCTAGAAGAATAGTTTGATCACACTATAGTCGGGGACTCGGACACGGTTGTGCAGGGCAGTCAGGGACTCGGACAAGGTTGTGCAGGGCAGTCAGGGACTCAGACTTAGGATAATGCATGATACAGGAGATGCCCCAGTTCCAGAAGCACCCCTGGTTCTTTTACGTGCTCGATGTAAAGCATGATACACGGGACCTCGGTTTATAGTCTCGTCCGAAAGACTGGTTGCAGGGCAGTCAGGGACTCGGGCATGCTCATGCATGCTCGGGCAGGGTAATCAGTCAGGGACTCGGACTTGGTTGCAGGGCAGCCAGGGACTCGGGCATGGTCGTGCAGGGCAGTCAGGGACTCGGACATGGTCTTGCAGGGTAATCAGACAGGGACTCGGACATGGTCTTGCAGGGTAATCAGTCAGGGACTCGGGGACGGTTGTGCAGGGCAGTCAGGGACTCGGACATGGTCGTGCGGGGCAATTAGGGACTCGGGCATAGTTGTGCAGGGCAATTAGAGACTTGGGCATGGTTGTGCAGGGCAGTCGGGGACTCGGACACGGTTGTGCAGGGCAGTCAGGGACTCGGACAAGGTTGTGCAGGGCAGTCAGGGACTCAGACTCAGGATAATGCATGATACAGGAGATGGCCCAGTTCCAGAAGCACCCCTGGTTCTTTTACGTGCTCAATGTAAAGCATGATACACGGGACCTCGGTTTATAGTCTCGTCAGAAAGACTGGTTGCAGGGCAGTCAGGGACTCGGGCATGCTCAGGCAGGGTAATCAGTCAGGGACTCGGACTTGGTTGCAGGGCAGCCAGGGACTCGGGCATGGTCGTGCAGGGCAGTCAGGGACTCGGACGTGGTCTTGCACGGTAATCAGTCAGGGACTCGGGCATGGTGGTGCAGGGCAGTCAGGGACTCGGACACGGTTGTGCAGGGCCGTCAGGGACTCGGACACGGTTGTCCAGGGCAGTCAGGGACTCGGACATGGTCGTGCAGGGCAAATAGGGACTCGGACATGGTCGTGCAGGGCAATTAGGGACTAGGGCATGGTTGTGCAGGGCAGTCGGGGACTCGGACACGGTTGTGCAGGGCAGTCGGGGACTCGGACACGATTGTGCAGGGCAGTCGGGGACTCGGACACGGTTGTGCAGGGCAGTCGGGGACTCGGACACGATTGTGCCTGGCAGTCAGGGACTCGGACATGGTTGTGCAGGGCAATTTGGGACTTGGGCATAGTCGTGCAGGGATATTATGGACTCGGACAAGTCGGGGACTTGGGCATGGTCAGTTATGTAGAGGCTATGCTCGATCCAAATATACAATTCAGTACAATGAAAGTACTCGCCAACAATACACGCTGCTCTCAAGTCTGTATAAACTTGTAGTTGAACTCGGGTGCTTGGGTGATGCGTTTTCACTTTGTGTACTCTGTGACGACTGCACTCTAGCCCCGATCTGGAGAGTCGTCAAGCGTAGCTAACCCCAGACTGGTTCTGTAGCGGAATTGGCGTATTGCACGGAAAGAGACCCAACTCCCCACACTCCCCCTGTCCTATTCTGAGGTTTGAACTCCAGGGGTTAGAAATTGCACAGACACTACCGATGTGCTTCGGAAATTATTGGTGGGCACCCACGCTGGTTCACGGATCCTATCGGTCTACCTGGGGATCCTACGCGGATCTGACCCTGGTTTCAGGATGATCACTGTTCGACAGCAAGATCCCATGCAGCCTGGCTTCCTGGGTTTCTTACCAGTACTAACCAACGATTCCTGGCGTCAAACCAGTACTGTACGCTATGGAAAGTGTCCGCTATGAAGTCAGACCTCTCGGCATGGGACTCGTGGGGCAGTCAGGGACACGGACATGGTTGTGCAGGGCAGTCAGGGACTTGGACATGGCTGTGCAGGGCAGCCAGGGTAATCAGTCAGGGACTCGGACATGGTTGCAGGGTAGTGAGGGACTCGGGCATAGTTGTGCAGGGCAATTAGAGACTTGGGCATGGTTGTGCAGGGCAGTCGGGGACTCGGACACGGTTGTGCAGGGCAGTCAGGGACTCGGACACGGTAAAATTTTGGCCCCCTGTTGCGCTCATTGACCTTGAGACCGAAGCAGTAGCCATAAAATTTGGCCCCCTGTTGTGTTGATTGGTCTTGAGACCGTTGTCTAGAAGAATAGTTTGCTCACACTATAGTCGGGGACTCGGACACGGTTGTGCAGGGCAGTCAGGGACTCGGACAAGGTTGTGCAGGGCAGTCAGGGACTCAGACTTAGGATAATGCATGATACAGGAGATGCCCCAGTTCCAGAAGCACCCCTGGTTCTTTTACGTGCTCGATGTAAAGCATGATACACGGGACCTCGGTTTATAGTCTCGTCCGAAAGACTGGTTGCAGGGCAGTCAGGGACTCGGGCATGCTCGGGCAGGGTAATCAGTCAGGGACTCTGACTTGGTTGCAGGGCAGCCAGGGACTCGGGCATGGTCGTGCCTGGCAGTCAGGGACTCGGACATGGTTGTGCAGGGCAATTTGGAACTTGGGCATAGTCGTGCAGGGATATTATGGACTCGGACAAGTCGGGGACTTGGGCATGGTCAGTTATGTAGAGGCTATGCTCGATCCAAATATACAATTCAGTACAATGAAAGTACTCGCCAACAATACACGCTGCTCTCAAGTCTGTATAAACTTGTAGTTGAACTCGGGTGCTTGGGTGATGCGTTTTCACTTTGTGTACTCTGTGACGACTGCACTCTAGCCCCGATCTGGAGAGTCGTCAAGCGTAGCTAACCCCAGACTGGTTCTGTAGCGGAATTGGCGTATTGCACGGAAAGAGACCCAAATCCCCACACTCCCCCTGTCCTATTCTGAGGTTTGAACTCCAGGGGTTAGAAATTGCACAGACACTACCGATGTGCTTCGGAAATTATTGGTGGGCACCCACGCTGGTTCACGGATCCTATCGGTCTACCTGGGGATCCTACGCGGATCTGACCCTGGTTTCAGGATGATCACTGTTCGACAGCAAGATCCCATGCAGCCTGGCTTCCTGGGTTTCTTACCAGTACTAACCAACGATTCCTGGCGTCAAACCAGTACTGTACGCTATGGAAAGTGTCCGCTATGAAGCCAGACCTCTCGGCATGGGACTCGTGGGGCAGTCAGGGACACGGACATGGTTGTGCAGGGCAGTCAGGGACTTGGACATGGCTGTGCAGGGCAGCCAGGGTAATCAGTCAGGGACTCGGACATGGTTGCAGGGTAGTGAGGGACTCGGGCATAGTTGTGCAGGCCAGTCGGGGACTCGGACAAGGTTGTGCAGGGCAGTCAGGGACTCGGACACGGTAAAATTTTGGCCCCCTGTTGCGCTCATTGACCTTGAGACCGAAGCAGTAGCCATAAAATTTGGCCCCCTGTTGTGTTGATTGAGACCGTTGTCTAGAAGAATAGTTTGATCACACTATAGTCGGGGACTCGGACACGGTTGTGCAGGGCAGTCAGGGACTCGGACAAGGTTGTGCAGGGCAGTCAGGGACTCAGACTTAGGATAATGCATGATACAGGAGATGCCCCAGTTCCAGAAGCACCCCTGGTTCTTTTACGTGCTCGATGTAAAGCATGATACACGGGACCTCGGTTTATAGTCTCGTCCGAAAGACTGGTTGCAGGGCAGTCAGGGACTCGGGCATGCTCATGCATGCTCGGGCAGGGTAATCAGTCAGGGACTCGGACTTGGTTGCAGGGCAGCCAGGGACTCGGGCATGGTCGTGCAGGGCAGTCAGGGACTCGGACATGGTCTTGCAGGGTAATCAGACAGGGACTCGGACATGGTCTTGCAGGGTAATCAGTCAGGGACTCGGGGACGGTTGTGCAGGGCAGTCAGGGACTCGGACATGGTCGTGCGGGGCAATTAGGGACTCGGGCATAGTTGTGCAGGGCAATTAGAGACTTGGGCATGGTTGTGCAGGGCAGTCGGGGACTCGGACACGGTTGTGCAGGGCAGTCAGGGACTCGGACAAGGTTGTGCAGGGCAGTCAGGGACTCAGACTCAGGATAATGCATGATACAGGAGATGGCCCAGTTCCAGAAGCACCCCTGGTTCTTTTACGTGCTCAATGTAAAGCATGATACACGGGACCTCGGTTTATAGTCTCGTCAGAAAGACTGGTTGCAGGGCAGTCAGGGACTCGGGCATGCTCAGGCAGGGTAATCAGTCAGGGACTCGGACTTGGTTGCAGGGCAGCCAGGGACTCGGGCATGGTCGTGCAGGGCAGTCAGGGACTCGGACGTGGTCTTGCACGGTAATCAGTCAGGGACTCGGGCATGGTGGTGCAGGGCAGTCAGGGACTCGGACACGGTTGTGCAGGGCCGTCAGGGACTCGGACACGGTTGTCCAGGGCAGTCAGGGACTCGGACATGGTCGTGCAGGGCAAATAGGGACTCGGACATGGTCGTGCAGGGCAATTAGGGACTAGGGCATGGTTGTGCAGGGCAGTCGGGGACTCGGACACGGTTGTGCAGGGCAGTCGGGGACTCGGACACGATTGTGCAGGGCAGTCGGGGACTCGGACACGGTTGTGCAGGGCAGTCGGGGACTCGGACACGATTGTGCCTGGCAGTCAGGGACTCGGACATGGTTGTGCAGGGCAATTTGGGACTTGGGCATAGTCGTGCAGGGATATTATGGACTCGGACAAGTCGGGGACTTGGGCATGGTCAGTTATGTAGAGGCTATGCTCGATCCAAATATACAATTCAGTACAATGAAAGTACTCGCCAACAATACACGCTGCTCTCAAGTCTGTATAAACTTGTAGTTGAACTCGGGTGCTTGGGTGATGCGTTTTCACTTTGTGTACTCTGTGACGACTGCACTCTAGCCCCGATCTGGAGAGTCGTCAAGCGTAGCTAACCCCAGACTGGTTCTGTAGCGGAATTGGCGTATTGCACGGAAAGAGACCCAAATCCCCACACTCCCCCTGTCCTATTCTGAGGTTTGAACTCCAGGGGTTAGAAATTGCACAGACACTACCGATGTGCTTCGGAAATTATTGGTGGGCACCCACGCTGGTTCACGGATCCTATCGGTCTACCTGGGGATCCTACGCGGATCTGACCCTGGTTTCAGGATGATCACTGTTCGACAGCAAGATCCCATGCAGCCTGGCTTCCTGGGTTTCTTACCAGTACTAACCAACGATTCCTGGCGTCAAACCAGTACTGTACGCTATGGAAAGTGTCCGCTATGAAGTCAGACCTCTCGGCATGGGACTCGTGGGGCAGTCAGGGACACGGACATGGTTGTGCAGGGCAGTCAGGGACTTGGACATGGCTGTGCAGGGCAGCCAGGGTAATCAGTGAGGGACTCGGACATGGTTGCAGGGTAGTGAGGGACTCGGGCATAGTTGTGCAGGGCAATTAGAGACTTGGGCATGGTTGTGCAGGGCAGTCGGGGACTCGGACACGGTTGTGCAGGGCAGTCAGGGACTCGGACACGGTAAAATTTTGGCCCCCTGTTGCGCTCATTGACCTTGAGACCGAAGCAGTAGCCATAAAATTTGGCCCCCTGTTATGTTGATTGGTCTTGAGACCGTTGTCTAGAAGAATAGTTTGCTCACACTATACACGGGACCTCGGTTTATAGTCTCGTCCGAAAGACTGGTTGCAGGGCAGTCAGGGACTCGGGCATGCTCATGCATGCTCGGGCAGGGTAATCAGTCAGGGACTCGGACTTGGTTGCAGGGCAGCCAGGGACTCGGGCATGGTCGTGCAGGGCAGTCAGGGACTCGGACATGGTCTTGCAGGGTAATCAGACAGGGACTCGGACATGGTCTTGCAGGGTAATCAGTCAGGGACTCGGGGACGGTTGTGCAGGGCAGTCAGGGACTCGGACATGGTCGTGCGGGGCAATTAGGGACTCGGGCATAGTTGTGCAGGGCAATTAGAGACTTGGGCATGGTTGTGCAGGGCAGTCGGGGACTCGGACACGGTTGTGCAGGGCAGTCAGGGACTCGGACAAGGTTGTGCAGGGCAGTCAGGGACTCAGACTCAGGATAATGCATGATACAGGAGATGGCCCAGTTCCAGAAGCACCCCTGGTTCTTTTACGTGCTCAATGTAAAGCATGATACACGGGACCTCGGTTTATAGTCTCGTCCGAAAGACTGGTTGCAGGGCAGTCAGGGACTCGGGCATGCTCGGGCAGGGTAATCAGTCAGGGACTCGGACTTGGTTGCAGGGCAGCCAGGGACTCGGGCATGGTCGTGCAGGGCAGTCAGGGACTCGGACGTGGTCTTGCACGGTAATCAGTCAGGGACTCGGGCATGGTGGTGCAGGGCAGTCAGGGACTCGGACACGGTTGTGCAGGGCCGTCAGGGACTCGGACACGGTTGTCCAGGGCAGTCAGGGACTCGGACATGGTCGTGCAGGGCAAATAGGGACTCGGACATAGTCGTGCAGGGCAATTAGGGACTAGGGCATGGTTGTGCAGGGCAGTCGGGGACTCGGACACGGTTGTGCAGGGCAGTCGGGGACTCGGACACGATTGTGCCTGGCAGTCAGGGACTCGGACATGGTTGTGCAGGGCAATTTGGGACTTGGGCATAGTCGTGCAGGGATATTATGGACTCGGACAAGTCGGGGACTTGGGCATGGTCAGTTATGTAGAGGCTATGCTCGATCCAAATATACAATTCAGTACATTGAAAGTACTCGCCAACAATACACGCTGCTCTCAAGTCTGTATAAACTTGTAGTTGAACTCGGGTGCTTGGGTGATGCGTTTTCACTTTGTGTACTCTGTGACGACTGCACTCTAGCCCCGATCTGGAGAGTCGTCAAGCGTAGCTAACCCCAGACTGGTTCTGTAGCGGAATTGGCGTATTGCACGGAAAGAGACCCAAATCCCCACACTCCCCCTGTCCTATTCTGAGGTTTGAACTCCAGGGGTTAGAAATTGCACAGACACTACCGATGTGCTTCGGAAATTATTGGTGGGCACCCACGCTGGTTCACGGATCCTATCGGTCTACCTGGGGATCCTACGCGGATCTGACCCTGGTTTCAGGATGATCACTGTTCGACAGCAAGATCCCATGCAGCCTGGCTTCCTGGGTTTCTTACCAGTACTAACCAACGATTCCTGGCGTCAAACCAGTACTGTACGCTATGGAAAGTGTCCGCTATGAAGTCAGACCTCTCGGCATGGGACTCGTGGGGCAGTCAGGGACACGGACATGGTTGTGCAGGGCAGTCAGGGACTTGGACATGGCTGTGCAGGGCAGCCAGGGTAATCAGTGAGGGACTCGGACATGGTTGCAGGGTAGTGAGGGACTCGGGCATAGTTGTGCAGGGCAATTAGAGACTTGGGCATGGTTGTGCAGGGCAGTCGGGGACTCGGACACGGTTGTGCAGGGCAGTCAGGGACTCGGACACGGTAAAATTTTGGCCCCCTGTTGCGCTCATTGACCTTGAGACCGAAGCAGTAGCCATAAAATTTGGCCCCCTGTTATGTTGATTGGTCTTGAGACCGTTGTCTAGAAGAATAGTTTGCTCACACTATACACGGGACCTCGGTTTATAGTCTCGTCCGAAAGACTGGTTGCAGGGCAGCCAGGGACTCGGGCATGGTCGTGCAGGGCAGTCAGGGACTCGGACATGGTCTTGCAGGGTAATCAGACAGGGACTCGGACATGGTCTTGCAGGGTAATCAGTCAGGGACTCGGGGACGGTTGTGCAGGGCAGTCAGGGACTCGGACATGGTCGTGCGGGGCAATTAGGGACTCGGGCATAGTTGTGCAGGGCAATTAGAGACTTGGGCATGGTTGTGCAGGGCAGTCGGGGACTCGGACACGGTTGTGCAGGGCAGTCAGGGACTCGGACAAGGTTGTGCAGGGCAGTCAGGGACTCAGACTCAGGATAATGCATGATACAGGAGATGCCCCAGTTCCAGAAGCACCCCTGGTTCTTTTACGTGCTCAATGTAAAGCATGATACACGGGACCTCGGTTTATAGTCTTGTCCGAAAGACTGGTTGCAGGGCAGTCAGGGACTCGGGCATCCTCGGGCAGGGTAATCAGTCAGGGACTCGGACTTGGTTTCAGGGCAGCCAGGGACTCGGGCATGGTCGTGCAGGGCAGTCAGGGACTTGGACATGGTCTTGCACGGTAATCAGTCAGGGACTCGGGCATGGTGGTGCAGGGCAGTCAGGGACTCGGACACGGTTGTGCAGGGCCGTCAGGGACTCGGAGACGGTTGTCCAGGGCAGTCAGGGACTTGTCTAGAAGAATAGTTTGCTCACACTATAGTCGAGGCATGGTGGTGCAGGGCAGTCAGGGACTCGGACAAGGTTGTGCAGGGCAGTCAGGGACTCAGACTCAGGATAATGCATGATACAGGAGATGCCCCAGTTCCAGAAGCACCCCTGTTTCTTTTACGTGCTCAATGTAAAGCATGATACACGGGACCTCGGTTTATAGTCTCGTCCGAAAGACTGGTTGCAGGGCAGTCAGGGACTCGGGCATCCTCGGGCAGGGTAATCAGTCAGGGACTCGGACTTGGTTGCAGGGCAGCCAGGGACTCGGGCATGGTTGTGCAGGGCAGTCAGGGACTTGGACATGGTCTTGCACGGTAATCAGTCAGGGACTCGGGCATGGTGGTGCAGGGCAGTCAGGGACTCGGAAACGGTTGTGCAGGGCCATCAGGGACTCGGAGACGGTTGTCCAGGGCAGTCAGGGACTCGGACATGGTCGTGCAGGGCAAATAGGGACTCGGACATAGTCGTGCAGGGCAATTAGGGACTAGGGCATGGTTGTGCAGGGCAGTCGGGGACTCGGACACGGTTGTGCAGGGCAGTCGGGGACTCGGACACGGTTGTGCCGGGCAGTCAGGGACTCGGACATGGTTGTGCAGGGCAATTTGGGACTTGGGCATATTCGTGCAGGGATATTATGGACTCGGACAAGTCGGGGACTTGGGCATGGTCAGTTATGTAGAGGCTATGCTCGATCCAAATATACAATTCAGTACAATGAAAGTACTCACCAACAATATACGCTGCTCTGAAGTCTGTATAAACTTGTAGTTGAACTCGGGTGCTCGGGTGATGCGTTTTCACTTTGTGTACTCTGTGACGACTGCACTCAAGCCCCGATCTGGAGAGTCGTCAAGCGTAGCTAACCCCAGACTGGTTCTGTAGCGGAATTGGCGTATTGCACGGAAAGAGACCCAAATCCCCACACTCCCCCTGTCCTATTCTGAGGTTTGAACTCCAGGGTTTAGAAATTGCACAGACACTACCGATGTGCCTCGGAAATTATTGGTGGGCACCCAGGCTGGTTCACGGATCCTATCGGTCTACCTGGGGATCCTACGCGGATCTGACCCTGGTTTCAGGATGATCACTGTTCGACAGCAAGATCCCATGCAGCCTGGCTTCCTGGGTTTCTTACCAGTACTAACCAACGATTCCTGGCGTCAAACCAGTACTGTACGCTATGGAAAGTGTCCGCTATGAAGTCAGACCTCGGTTTATATACTCATCCGAAAGACTGGTTGCAGGGCAGTCAGGGACTCGGGCATCCTCGGGCAGGGTTATCAGTCAGGGACTCCGACTTGGTTGCAGGGCAGCCAGGGACTCGGGCATGGTCGTGCAGGGCAGTCAGGGACTCGGACATGGTCTTGCACGGTAATCAGTCAGGGACTCGGGCATGGTGGTGCAGGGCAGTCAGGGACTCGGACACGGTTGTGCAGGGCCGTCAGGGACTCGGAGACAGTTGTCCAGGGCAGTCAGGGACTCGGACATGGTCGTGCAGGGCAAATAGGGACTCGGACATAGTCGTGCAGGGCAATTAGGGACTAGGGCATGGTTGTGCAGGGCAGTCGGGGACTCGGACACGGTTGTGCAGGGCAGTCAGGGACTCGGACACGGTTGTGCCGGGCAGTCAGGGACTCGGACATGGTTGTGCAGGGCAATTTGGGACTTGGGCATAGTCGTGCAGGGATATTATGGACTCGGACAAGTCGGGGACTTGGGCATGGTCAGTTATGTAGAGGCTATGCTCGATCCAAATATACAATTCAGTACAATGAAAGTACTCACCAACAATACACGCTGCTCTGAAGTCTGTATTAACTTGTAGTTGAACTCGGGTGCTCGGGTGATGCGTTTTCACTTTGTGTACTCTGTGACGACTGCACTCTAGCCCCGATCTGGAGAGTCGTCAAGCGTAGCTAACCCCAGACTGGTTCTGTAGCGGAATTGGCGTATTGCACGGAAAGAGACCCAAATCCCCACACTCCCCCTGTCCTATTCTGAGGTTTGAACTCCAGGGGTTAGAAATTGCACAGACACTACTGATGTGCTTCGGAAATTATTGGTGGGCACCCACGCTGGTTCACGGATCCTATTGGTCTACCTGGGGATCCTACGCGGATCTGACCCTGGTTTCAGGATGATCACTGTTCGACAGCAAGATCCCATGCAGCCTGGCTTCCTGGGTTTCTTACCAGTACTAACCAACAATTCCTGGCGTCAAACCAGTACTGTACGCTATGGAAAGTGTCCGCTATGAAGTCAGACCTCTCGGCATGGGACTCGTGGGGCAGTCAGGGACACGGACATGGTTGTGCAGGGCAGTCAGGGACTTGGACATGGCTGTGCAGGGCAGCCAGGGTAATCAGTTAGGGACTCGGACATGGTTGCAGGGTAGTGAGGGACTCGGGCATAGTTGTGCAGGGCAATTAGAGACTTGGGCATGGTTGTGCAGGGCAGTCGGGGACTCGGACACGGTAAAATTTTGGCCCCCTGTTGCGCTCATTGACCTTGAGACCGAAGCAGTAGCCATAAAATTTGGCCCCCTGTTGTGTTGATTGGTCTTGAGACCGTTGTCTAGAAGAATAGTTTGCTCACACTATACACGGGACCTCGGTTTATAGTCTCGTCCGAAAGACTGGTTGCAGGGCAGTCAGGGACTCGGGCATGCTCATGCATGCTCGGGCAGGGTAATCAGTCAGGGACTCGGACTTGGTTGCAGGGCAGCCAGGGACTCGGGCATGGTCGTGCAGGGCAGTCAGGGACTCGGACATGGTCTTGCAGGGTAATCAGTCAGGGACTCGGACATGGTCTTGCAGGGTAATCAGTCAGGGACTCGGGGACGGTTGTGCAGGGCAGTCAGGGACTCGGATATGGTCGTGCAGGGCAATTAGGGACTCGGGCATAGTTGTGCAGGGCAATTAGAGACTTGGGCATGGTTGTGCAGGGCAGTCGGGGACTCGGACATGGTTGTGCAGGGCAGTCAGGGACTCGGACAAGGTTGTGCAGGGCAGTCAGGGACTCAGACTCAGGATAATGCATGATACAGGAGATGCCCCAGTTCCAGAAGCACCCCTGGTTCTTTTACGTGCTCAATGTAAAGCATGATACACGGGACTTTGGTTTATAGTCTCGTCCGAAAGACTGGTTGCAGGGCAGTCAGGGACTCGGGCATGCTCGGGCAGGGTAATCAGTCAGGGACTCGGACTTGGTTGCAGGGCAGCCAGGGACTCGGGCATGGTCGTGCAGGGCCGTCAGGGACTCGGACATGGTCTTGCACGGTAATCAGTCAGGGACTCGGGCATGGTGGTGCAGGGCAGTCAGGGACTCGGACACGGTTGTGCAGGGCCGTCAGGGACTCGGACACGGTTGTCCAGGGCAGTCAGGGACTCGGACATGGTCGTGCAGGGCAAATAGGGACTCGGACATAGTCGTGCAGGGCAATTAGGGACTAGGGCATGGTTGTGCAGGGCAGTAGGGGACTCGGACACGGTTGTGCAGGGCAGTCAGGGACTCGGACACGGTTGTGCCGGGCAGTCAGGGACTCGGACATGGTTGTGCAGGGCAATTTGGGACTTGGGCATAGTCGTGCAGGGATATTATGGACTCGGACAAGTCGGGGACTTGGGCATGGTCAGTTATGTAGAGGCTATGCTCGATCCAAATATACAATTCAGTACAATGAAAGTACTCACCAACAATACACGCTGCTCTCAAGTCTGTATAAACTTGTAGTTGAACTCGGGTGCTTGGGTGATGCGTTTTCACTTTGTGTACTCTGTGACGACTACACTCTAGCCCCGATCTGGAGAGTCGTCAAGCGTAGCTAACCCCAGACTGGTTCTGTAGCGGAATTGGCGTATTGCACGGAAAGAGACCCAACTCCCCACACTCCCCCTGTCCTATTCTGAGGTTTGAACTCCAGGGGTTAGAAATTGCACAGACACTACCGATGTGCTTCGGAAATTATTGGTGGGCACCCACGCTGGTTCACGGATCCTATCGGTCTACCTGGGGATCCTACGCGGATCTGACCCTGGTTTCAGGATGATCACTGTTCGACAGCAAGATCCCATGCAGCCTGGCTTCCTGGGTTTCTTACCAGTACTAACCAACGATTCCTGGCGTCAAACCAGTACTGTACGCTATGGAAAGTGTCCGCTATGAAGTCAGACCTCTCGGCATGGGACTCGTGGGGCAGTCAGGGACACGGACATGGTTGTGCAGGGCAGTCAGGGACTTGGACATGGCTGTGCAGGGCAGCCAGGGTAATCAGTCAGGGACTCGGACATGGTTGCAGGGTAGTGAGGGACTCGGGCATAGTTGTGCAGGGCAATTAGAGACTTGGGCATGGTTGTGCAGGGCAGTCGGGGACTCGGACACGGTTGTGCAGGGCAGTCAGGGACTCGGACACGGTAAAATTTTGGCCCCCTGTTGCGCTCATTGACCTTGAGACCGAAGCAGTAGCCATAAAATTTGGCCCCCTGTTGTGTTGATTGGTCTTGAGACCGTTGTCTAGAAGAATAGTTTGCTCACACTATAGTCGGGGACTCGGACACGGTTGTGCAGGGCAGTCAGGGACTCGGACAAGGTTGTGCAGGGCAGTCAGGGACTCAGACTTAGGATAATGCATGATACAGGAGATGCCCCAGTTCCAGAAGCACCCCTGGTTCTTTTACGTGCTCGATGTAAAGCATGATACACGGGACCTCGGTTTATAGTCTCGTCCGAAAGACTGGTTGCAGGGCAGTCAGGGACTCGGGCATGCTCGGGCAGGGTAATCAGTCAGGGACTCGGACTTGGTTGCAGGGCAGCCAGGGACTCGGGCATGGTCGTGCAGGGCAGTCAGGGACTCGGACATGGTCTTGCACGGTAATCAGTCAGGGACTCGGGCATGGTGGTGCAGGGCAGTCAGGGACTCGGACACGGTTGTGCAGGGCCGTCAGGGACTCGGACACGGTTGTCCAGGGCAGTCAGGGACTCGGACATGGTCGTGCAGGGCAAATAGGGACTCGGACATAGTCGTGCAGGGCAATTAGGGACTAGGGCATGGTTGTGCAGGGCAGTCGGGGACTCGCACACGGTTGTGCAGGGCAGTCAGGGACTCGGACACGATTGTGCCTGGCAGTCAGGGACTCGGACATGGTTGTGCAGGGCAATTTGGGACTTGGGCATAGTCGTGCAGGGATATTATGGACTCGGACAAGTCGGGGACTTGGGCATGGTCAGTTATGTAGAGGCTATGCTCGATCCAAATATACAATTCAGTACAATGAAAGTACTCGCCAACAATACACGCTGCTCTCAAGTCTGTATAAACTTGTAGTTGAACTCGGGTGCTTGGGTGATGCGTTTTCACTTTGTGTACTCTGTGACGACTGCACTCTAGCCCCGATCTGGAGAGTCGTCAAGCGTAGCTAACCCCAGACTGGTTCTGTAGCGGAATTGGCGTATTGCACGGAAAGAGACCCAAATCCCCACACTCCCCCTGTCCTATTCTGAGGTTTGAACTCCAGGGGTTAGAAATTGCACAGACACTACCGATGTGCTTCGGAAATTATTGGTGGGCACCCACGCTGGTTCACGGATCCTATCGGTCTACCTGGGGATCCTACGCGGATCTGACCCTGGTTTCAGGATGATCACTGTTCGACAGCAAGATCCCATGCAGCCTGGCTTCCTGGGTTTCTTACCAGTACTAACCAACGATTCCTGGCGTCAAACCAGTACTGTACGCTATGGAAAGTGTCCGCTATGAAGTCAGACCTCTCGGCATGGGACTCGTGGGGCAGTCAGGGACACGGACATGGTTGTGCAGGGCAGTCAGGGACTTGGACATGGCTGTGCAGGGCAGCCAGGGTAATCAGTCAGGGACTCGGACATGGTTGCAGGGTAGTGAGGGACTCGGGCATAGTTGTGCAGGGCAATTAGAGACTTGGGCATGGTTGTGCAGGGCAGTCGGGGACTCGGACACGGTTGTGCAGGGCAGTCAGGGACTCGGACACGGTAAAATTTTGGCCCCCTGTTGCGCTCATTGACCTTGAGACCGAAGCAGTAGCCATAAAATTTGGCCCCCTGTTGTGTTGATTGGTCTTGAGACCGTTGTCTAGAAGAATAGTTTGCTCACACTATAGTCGGGGACTCGGACACGGTTGTGCAGGGCAGTCAGGGACTCGGACAAGGTTGTGCAGGGCAGTCAGGGACTCAGACTTAGGATAATGCATGATACAGGAGATGCCCCAGTTCCAGAAGCACCCCTGGTTCTTTTACGTGCTCGATGTAAAGCATGATACACGGGACCTCGGTTTATAGTCTCGTCCGAAAGACTGGTTGCAGGGCAGTCAGGGACTCGGGCATGCTCGGGCAGGGTAATCAGTCAGGGACTCGGACTTGGTTGCAGGGCAGCCAGGGACTCGGGCATGGTCGTGCAGGGCAGTCAGGGACTCGGACATGGTCTTGCACGGTAATCAGTCAGGGACTCGGGCATGGTGGTGCAGGGCAGTCAGGGACTCGGACACGGTTGTGCAGGGCCATCAGGGACTCGGACACGGTTGTCCAGGGCAGTCAGGGACTCGGACATGGTCGTGCAGGGCAAATAGGGACTCGGACATAGTCGTGCAGGGCAATTAGGGACTAGGGCATGGTTGTGCAGGGCAGTCGGGGACTCGCACACGGTTGTGCAGGGCAGTCAGGGACTCGGACACGATTGTGCCTGGCAGTCAGGGACTCGGACATGGTTGTGCAGGGCAATTTGGGACTTGGGCATAGTCGTGCAGGGATATTATGGACTCGGACAAGTCGGGGACTTGGGCATGGTCAGTTATGTAGAGGCTATGCTCGATCCAAATATACAATTCAGTACAATGAAAGTACTCGCCAACAATACACGCTGCTCTCAAGTCTGTATAAACTTGTAGTTGAACTCGGGTGCTTGGGTGATGCGTTTTCACTTTGTGTACTCTGTGACGACTGCACTCTAGCCCCGATCTGGAGAGTCGTCAAGCGTAGCTAACCCCAGACTGGTTCTGTAGCGGAATTGGCGTATTGCACGGAAAGAGACCCAAATCCCCACACTCCCCCTGTCCTATTCTGAGGTTTGAACTCCAGGGGTTAGAAATTGCACAGACACTACCGATGTGCTTCGGAAATTATTGGTGGGCACCCACGCTGGTTCACGGATCCTATCGGTCTACCTGGGGATCCTACGCGGATCTGACCCTGGTTTCAGGATGATCACTGTTCGACAGCAAGATCCCATGCAGCCTGGCTTCCTGGGTTTCTTACCAGTACTAACCAACGATTCCTGGCGTCAAACCAGTACTGTACGCTATGGAAAGTGTCCGCTATGAAGTCAGACCTCTCGGCATGGGACTCGTGGGGCAGTCAGGGACACGGACATGGTTGTGCAGGGCAGTCAGGGACTTGGACATGGCTGTGCAGGGCAGCCAGGGTAATCAGTCAGGGACTCGGACATGGTTGCAGGGTAGTGAGGGACTCGGGCATAGTTGTGCAGGCCAGTCGGGGACTCGGACAAGGTTGTGCAGGGCAGTCAGGGACTCGGACACGGTAAAATTTTGGCCCCCTGTTGCGCTCATTGACCTTGAGACCGAAGCAGTAGCCATAAAATTTGGCCCCCTGTTGTGTTGATTGGTCTTGAGACCGTTGTCTAGAAGAATAGTTTGCTCACACTATAGTCAGGGACTCGGACACGGTTGTGCAGGGCAGTCAGGGACTCGGACAAGGTTGTGCAGGGCAGTCAGGGACTCAGACTTAGGATAATGCATGATACAGGAGATGCCCCAGTTCCAGAAGCACCCCTGGTTCTTTTACGTGCTCGATGTAAAGCATGATACACGGGACCTCGGTTTATAGTCTCGTCCGAAAGACTGGTTGCAGGGCAGTCAGGGACTCGGGCATGCTCATGCATGCTCGGGCAGGGTAATCAGTCAGGGACTCGGACTTGGTTGCAGGGCAGCCAGGGACTCGGGCATGGTCGTGCAGGGCAGTCAGGGACTCGGACATGCTCAGGCAGGGTAATCAGTCAGGGACTCGGACTTGGTTGCAGGGCAGCCAGGGACTCGGGCATGGTCGTGCAAGGCAGTCAGGGACTCGGACATGGTCTTGCACGGTAATCAGTCAGGGACTCGGGCATGGTGGTGCAGGGCAGTCAGGGACTCGGACACGGTTGTGCAGGGCCGTCAGGGACTCGGACACGGTTGTCCAGGGCAGTCAGGGACTCGGACATGGTCGTGCAGGGCAAATAGGGACTCGGACATAGTCGTGCAGGGCAATTAGGGACTAGGGCATGGTTGTGCAGGGCAGTCGGGGACTCGGACACGGTTGTGCAGGGCAGTCAGGGACTCGGACACGATTGTGCCTGGCAGTCAGGGACTCGGACATGGTTGTGCAGGGCAATTTGGGACTTGGGCATAGTCGTGCAGGGATATTATGGACTCGGACAAGTCGGGGACTTGGGCATGGTCAGTTATGTAGAGGCTATGCTCGATCCAAATATACAATTCAGTACAATGAAAGTACTCGCCAACAATACACGCTGCTCTCAAGTCTGTATAAACTTGTAGTTGAACTCGGGTGCTTGGGTGATGCGTTTTCACTTTGTGTACTCTGTGACGACTGCACTCTAGCCCCGATCTGGAGAGTCGTCAAGCGTAGCTAACCCCAGACTGGTTCTGTAGCGGAATTGGCGTATTGCACGGAAAGAGACCCAAATCCCCACACTCCCCCTGTCCTATTCTGAGGTTTGAACTCCAGGGGTTAGAAATTGCACAGACACTACCGATGTGCTTCGGAAATTATTGTTGGGCACCCACGCTGGTTCACGGATCCTATCGGTCTACCTGGGGATCCTACGCGGATCTGACCCTGGTTTCAGGATGATCACTGTTCGACAGCAAGATCCCATGCAGCCTGGCTTCCTGGGTTTCTTACCAGTACTAACCAACGATTCCTGGCGTCAAACCAGTACTGTACGCTATGGAAAGTGTCCGCTATGAAGTCAGACCTCTCGGCATGGGACTCGTGGGGCAGTCAGGGACACGGACATGGTTGTGCAGGGCAGTCAGGGACTTGGACATGGCTGTGCAGGGCAGCCAGGGTAATCAGTGAGGGACTCGGACATGGTTGCAGGGCAGTGAGGGACTCGGGCATAGTTGTGCAGGGCAATTAGAGACTTGGGCATGGTTGTGCAGGGCAGTCGGGGACTCGGACACGGTTGTGCAGGGCAGTCAGGGACTCGGACACGGTAAAATTTTGGCCCCCTGTTGCGCTCATTGACCTTGAGACCGAAGCAGTAGCCATAAAATTTGGTCCCCTGTTATGTTGATTGGTCTTGAGACCGTTGTCTAGAAGAATAGTTTGCTCACACTATACACGGGACCTCGGTTTATAGTCTCGTCCGAAAGACTGGTTGCAGGGCAGTCAGGGACTCGGGCATGCTCCTGCATGCTCGGGCAGGGTAATCAGTCAGGGACTCGGACTTGGTTGCAGGGCAGCCAGGGACTCGGGCATGGTCGTGCAGGGCAGTCAGGGACTCGGACATGGTCTTGCAGGGTAATCAGACAGGGACTCGGACATGGTCTTGCAGGGTAATCAGTCAGGGACTCGGGGACGGTTGTGCAGGGCAGTCAGGGACTCGGACATGGTCGTGCAGGGCAATTAGGGACTCGGGCATAGTTGTGCAGGGCAATTAGAGACTTGGGCATGGTTGTGCAGGGCAGTCGGGGACTCGGACACGGTTGTGCAGGGCAGTCAGGGACTCGGACAAGGTTGTGCAGGGCAGTCAGGGACTCAGACTCAGGATAATGCATGATACAGGAGATGCCCCAGTTCCAGAAGCACCCCTGGTTCTTTTACGTGCTCAATGTAAAGCATGATACACGGGACCTCGGTTTATAGTCTCGTCCGAAAGACTGGTTGCAGGGCAGTCAGGGACTCGGGCATGCTCAGGCAGGGTAATCAGTCAGGGACTCGGACTTGGTTGCAGGGCAGCCAGGGACTCGGGCATGGTCGTGCAGGGCAGTCAGGGACTCGGACGTGGTCTTGCACGGTAATCAGTCAGGGACTCGGGCATGGTGGTGCAGGGCAGTCAGGGACTCGGACACGGTTGTGCAGGGCCGTCAGGGACTCGGACACGGTTGTCCAGGGCAGTCAGGGACTCGGACATGGTCGTGCAGGGCAAATAGGGACTCGGACATAGTCATGCAGAGCAATTAGGGACTAGGGCATGGTTGTGCAGGGCAGTCGGGGACTCGGACACGGTTGTGCAGGGCAGTCGGGGACTCGGACACGATTGTGCCGGGCAGTCAGGGACTCGGACATGGTTGTGCAGGGCAATTTGGGACTTGGGCATAGTCGTGCAGGGATATTATGGACTCGGACAAGTCGGGGACTTGGGCATGGTCAGTTATGTAGAGGCTATGCTCGATCCAAATATACAATTCAGTACAATGAAAGTACTCGCCAACAATACACGCTGCTCTCAAGTCTGTATAAACTTGTAGTTGAACTCGGGTGCTTGGGTGATGCGTTTTCACTTTGTGTACTCTGTGACGACTGCACTCTAGCCCCGATCTGGAGAGTCGTCAAGCGTAGCTAACCCCAGACTGGTTCTGTAGCGGAATTGGCGTATTGCATGGAAAGAGACCCAAATCCCCACACTCCCCCTGTCCTATTCTGAGGTTTGAACTCCAGGGGTTAGAAATTGCACAGACACTACCGATGTGCTTCGAAAATTATTGGTGGGCACCCACGCTGGTTCACGGATCCTATCGGTCTACCTGGGGATCCTACGCGGATCTGACCCTGGTTTCAGGATGATCACTGTTCGACAGCAAGATCCCATGCAGCCTGGCTTCCTGGGTTTCTTACCAGTACTAACCAACGATTCCTGGCGTCAAACCAGTACTGTACGCTATGGAAAGTGTCCGCTATGAAGTCAGACCTCTCGGCATGGGACTCGTGGGGCAGTCAGGGACACGGACATGGTTGTGCAGGGCAGTCAGGGACTTGGACATGGCTGTGCAGGGCAGCCAGGGTAATCAGTGAGGGACTCGGACATGGTTGCAGGGTAGTGAGGGACTCGGGCATAGTTGTGCAGGGCAATTAGAGACTTGGGCATGGTTGTGCAGGGCAGTCGGGGACTCGGACACGGTTGTGCAGGGCAGTCAGGGACTCGGACACGGTAAAATTTTGGCCCCCTGTTGCGCTCATTGACCTTGAGACCGAAGCAGTAGCCATAAAATTTGGCCCCCTGTTATGTTGATTGGTCTTGAGACCGTTGTCTAGAAGAATAGTTTGCTCACACTATACACGGGACCTCGGTTTATAGTCTCGTCCGAAAGACTGGTTGCAGGGCAGTCAGGGACTCGGGCATGCTCATGCATGCTCGGGCAGGGTAATCAGTCAGGGACTCGGACTTGGTTGCAGGGCAGCCAGGGACTCGGGCATGGTCGTGCAGGGCAGTCAGGGACTCGGACATGGTCTTGCAGGGTAATCAGTCAGGGACTCGGACATGGTCTTGCAGGGTAATCAGTCAGGGACTCGGGGACGGTTGTGCAGGGCAGTCAGGGACTCGGATATGGTCGTGCAGGGCAATTAGGGACTCGGGCATAGTTGTGCAGGGCAATTAGAGACTTGGGCATGGTTGTGCAGGGCAGTCGGGGACTCGGACATGGTTGTGCAGGGCAGTCAGGGACTCGGACAAGGTTGTGCAGGGCAGTCAGGGACTCAGACTCAGGATAATGCATGATACAGGAGATGCCCCAGTTCCAGAAGCACCCCTGGTTCTTTTACGTGCTCAATGTAAAGCATGATACACGGGACTTTGGTTTATAGTCTCGTCCGAAAGACTGGTTGCAGGGCAGTCAGGGACTCGGGCATGCTCGGGCAGGGTAATCAGTCAGGGACTCGGACTTGGTTGCAGGGCAGCCAGGGACTCGGGCATGGTCGTGCAGGGCCGTCAGGGACTCGGACATGGTCTTGCACGGTAATCAGTCAGGGACTCGGGCATGGTGGTGCAGGGCAGTCAGGGACTCGGACACGGTTGTGCAGGGCCGTCAGGGACTCGGACACGGTTGTCCAGGGCAGTCAGGGACTCGGACATGGTCGTGCAGGGCAAATAGGGACTCGGACATAGTCGTGCAGGGCAATTAGGGACTAGGGCATGGTTGTGCAGGGCAGTAGGGGACTCGGACACGGTTGTGCAGGGCAGTCAGGGACTCGGACACGGTTGTGCCGGGCAGTCAGGGACTCGGACATGGTTGTGCAGGGCAATTTGGGACTTGGGCATAGTCGTGCAGGGATATTATGGACTCGGACAAGTCGGGGACTTGGGCATGGTCAGTTATGTAGAGGCTATGCTCGATCCAAATATACAATTCAGTACAATGAAAGTACTCACCAACAATACACGCTGCTCTCAAGTCTGTATAAACTTGTAGTTGAACTCGGGTGCTTGGGTGATGCGTTTTCACTTTGTGTACTCTGTGACGACTACACTCTAGCCCCGATCTGGAGAGTCGTCAAGCGTAGCTAACCCCAGACTGGTTCTGTAGCGGAATTGGCGTATTGCACGGAAAGAGACCCAACTCCCCACACTCCCCCTGTCCTATTCTGAGGTTTGAACTCCAGGGGTTAGAAATTGCACAGACACTACCGATGTGCTTCGGAAATTATTGGTGGGCACCCACGCTGGTTCACGGATCCTATCGGTCTACCTGGGGATCCTACGCGGATCTGACCCTGGTTTCAGGATGATCACTGTTCGACAGCAAGATCCCATGCAGCCTGGCTTCCTGGGTTTCTTACCAGTACTAACCAACGATTCCTGGCGTCAAACCAGTACTGTACGCTATGGAAAGTGTCCGCTATGAAGTCAGACCTCTCGGCATGGGACTCGTGGGGCAGTCAGGGACACGGACATGGTTGTGCAGGGCAGTCAGGGACTTGGACATGGCTGTGCAGGGCAGCCAGGGTAATCAGTCAGGGACTCGGACATGGTTGCAGGGTAGTGAGGGACTCGGGCATAGTTGTGCAGGGCAATTAGAGACTTGGGCATGGTTGTGCAGGGCAGTCGGGGACTCGGACACGGTTGTGCAGGGCAGTCAGGGACTCGGACACGGTAAAATTTTGGCCCCCTGTTGCGCTCATTGACCTTGAGACCGAAGCAGTAGCCATAAAATTTGGCCCCCTGTTGTGTTGATTGGTCTTGAGACCGTTGTCTAGAAGAATAGTTTGCTCACACTATAGTCGGGGACTCGGACACGGTTGTGCAGGGCAGTCAGGGACTCGGACAAGGTTGTGCAGGGCAGTCAGGGACTCAGACTTAGGATAATGCATGATACAGGAGATGCCCCAGTTCCAGAAGCACCCCTGGTTCTTTTACGTGCTCGATGTAAAGCATGATACACGGGACCTCGGTTTATAGTCTCGTCCGAAAGACTGGTTGCAGGGCAGTCAGGGACTCGGGCATGCTCGGGCAGGGTAATCAGTCAGGGACTCGGACTTGGTTGCAGGGCAGCCAGGGACTCGGGCATGGTCGTGCAGGGCAGTCAGGGACTCGGACATGGTCTTGCACGGTAATCAGTCAGGGACTCGGGCATGGTGGTGCAGGGCAGTCAGGGACTCGGACACGGTTGTGCAGGGCCGTCAGGGACTCGGACACGGTTGTCCAGGGCAGTCAGGGACTCGGACATGGTCGTGCAGGGCAAATAGGGACTCGGACATAGTCGTGCAGGGCAATTAGGGACTAGGGCATGGTTGTGCAGGGCAGTCGGGGACTCGCACACGGTTGTGCAGGGCAGTCAGGGACTCGGACACGATTGTGCCTGGCAGTCAGGGACTCGGACATGGTTGTGCAGGGCAATTTGGGACTTGGGCATAGTCGTGCAGGGATATTATGGACTCGGACAAGTCGGGGACTTGGACATGGTCAGTTATGTAGAGGCTATGCTCGATCCAAATATACAATTCAGTACAATGAAAGTACTCGCCAACAATACACGCTGCTCTCAAGTCTGTATAAACTTGTAGTTGAACTCGGGTGCTTGGGTGATGCGTTTTCACTTTGTGTACTCTGTGACGACTGCACTCTAGCCCCGATCTGGAGAGTCGTCAAGCGTAGCTAACCCCAGACTGGTTCTGTAGCGGAATTGGCGTATTGCACGGAAAGAGACCCAAATCCCCACACTCCCCCTGTCCTATTCTGAGGTTTGAACTCCAGGGGTTAGAAATTGCACAGACACTACCGATGTGCTTCGGAAATTATTGGTGGGCACCCACGCTGGTTCACGGATCCTATCGGTCTACCTGGGGATCCTACGCGGATCTGACCCTGGTTTCAGGATGATCACTGTTCGACAGCAAGATCCCATGCAGCCTGGCTTCCTGGGTTTCTTACCAGTACTAACCAACGATTCCTGGCGTCAAACCAGTACTGTACGCTATGGAAAGTGTCCGCTATGAAGTCAGACCTCTCGGCATGGGACTCGTGGGGCAGTCAGGGACACGGACATGGTTGTGCAGGGCAGTCAGGGACTTGGACATGGCTGTGCAGGGCAGCCAGGGTAATCAGTCAGGGACTCGGACATGGTTGCAGGGTAGTGAGGGACTCGGGCATAGTTGTGCAGGGCAATTAGAGACTTGGGCATGGTTGTGCAGGGCAGTCGGGGACTCGGACACGGTTGTGCAGGGCAGTCAGGGACTCGGACACGGTAAAATTTTGGCCCCCTGTTGCGCTCATTGACCTTGAGACCGAAGCAGTAGCCATAAAATTTGGCCCCCTGTTGTGTTGATTGGTCTTGAGACCGTTGTCTAGAAGAATAGTTTGCTCACACTATAGTCGGGGACTCGGACACGGTTGTGCAGGGCAGTCAGGGACTCGGACAAGGTTGTGCAGGGCAGTCAGGGACTCAGACTTAGGATAATGCATGATACAGGAGATGCCCCAGTTCCAGAAGCACCCCTGGTTCTTTTACGTGCTCGATGTAAAGCATGATACACGGGACCTCGGTTTATAGTCTCGTCCGAAAGACTGGTTGCAGGGCAGTCAGGGACTCGGGCATGCTCGGGCAGGGTAATCAGTCAGGGACTCGGACTTGGTTGCAGGGCAGCCAGGGACTCGGGCATGGTCGTGCAGGGCAGTCAGGGACTCGGACATGGTCTTGCACGGTAATCAGTCAGGGACTCGGGCATGGTGGTGCAGGGCAGTCAGGGACTCGGACACGGTTGTGCAGGGCCGTCAGGGACTCGGACACGGTTGTCCAGGGCAGTCAGGGACTCGGACATGGTCGTGCAGGGCAAATAGGGACTCGGACATAGTCGTGCAGGGCAATTAGGGACTAGGGCATGGTTGTGCAGGGCAGTCGGGGACTCGCACACGGTTGTGCAGGGCAGTCAGGGACTCGGACACGATTGTGCCTGGCAGTCAGGGACTCGGACATGGTTGTGCAGGGCAATTTGGGACTTGGGCATAGTCGTGCAGGGATATTATGGACTCGGACAAGTCGGGGACTTGGGCATGGTCAGTTATGTAGAGGCTATGCTCGATCCAAATATACAATTCAGTACAATGAAAGTACTCGCCAACAATACACGCTGCTCTCAAGTCTGTATAAACTTGTAGTTGAACTCGGGTGCTTGGGTGATGCGTTTTCACTTTGTGTACTCTGTGACGACTGCACTCTAGCCCCGATCTGGAGAGTCGTCAAGCGTAGCTAACCCCAGACTGGTTCTGTAGCGGAATTGGCGTATTGCACGGAAAGAGACCCAAATCCCCACACTCCCCCTGTCCTATTCTGAGGTTTGAACTCCAGGGGTTAGAAATTGCACAGACACTACCGATGTGCTTCGGAAATTATTGGTGGGCACCCACGCTGGTTCACGGATCCTATCGGTCTACCTGGGGATCCTACGCGGATCTGACCCTGGTTTCAGGATGATCACTGTTCGACAGCAAGATCCCATGCAGCCTGGCTTCCTGGGTTTCTTACCAGTACTAACCAACGATTCCTGGCGTCAAACCAGTACTGTACGCTATGGAAAGTGTCCGCTATGAAGTCAGACCTCTCGGCATGGGACTCGTGGGGCAGTCAGGGACACGGACATGGTTGTGCAGGGCAGTCAGGGACTTGGACATGGCTGTGCAGGGCAGCCAGGGTAATCAGTGAGGGACTCGGACATGGTTGCAGGGTAGTGAGGGACTCGGGCATAGTTGTGCAGGGCAATTAGAGACTTGGGCATGGTTGTGCAGGGCAGTCGGGGACTCGGACACGGTTGTGCAGGGCAGTCAGGGACTCGGACACGGTAAAATTTTGGCCCCCTGTTGCGCTCATTGACCTTGAGACCGAAGCAGTAGCCATAAAATTTGGCCCCCTGTTATGTTGATTGGTCTTGAGACCGTTGTCTAGAAGAATAGTTTGCTCACACTATACACGGGACCTCGGTTTATAGTCTCGTCCGAAAGACTGGTTGCAGGGCAGTCAGGGACTCGGGCATGCTCATGCATGCTCGGGCAGGGTAATCAGTCAGGGACTCGGACTTGGTTGCAGGGCAGCCAGGGACTCGGGCATGGTCGTGCAGGGCAGTCAGGGACTCGGACATGGTCTTGCAGGGTAATCAGACAGGGACTCGGACATGGTCTTGCAGGGTTATCAGTCAGGGACTCGGGGACGGTTGTGCAGGGCAGTCAGGGACTCGGACATGGTCGTGCGGGGCAATTAGGGACTCGGGCATAGTTGTGCAGGGCAATTAGAGACTTGGGCATGGTTGTGCAGGGCAGTCGGGGACTCGGACACGGTTGTGCAGGGCAGTCAGGGACTCGGACAAGGTTGTGCAGGGCAGTCAGGGACTCAGACTCAGGATAATGCATGATACAGGAGATGCCCCAGTTCCAGAAGCACCCCTGGTTCTTTTACGTGCTCAATGTAAAGCATGATACACGGGACCTCGGTTTATAGTCTCGTCCGAAAGACTGGTTGCAGGGCAGTCAGGGACTCGGGCATGCTCAGGCAGGGTAATCAGTCAGGGACTCGGACTTGGTTGCAGGGCAGCCAGGGACTCGGGCATGGTCGTGCAGGGCAGTCAGGGACTCGGACGTGGTCTTGCACGGTAATCAGTCAGGGACTCGGGCATGGTGGTGCAGGGCAGTCAGGGACTCGGACACGGTTGTGCAGGGCCGTCAGGGACTCGGACACGGTTGTCCAGGGCAGTCAGGGACTCGGACATGGTCGTGCAGGGCAAATAGGGACTCGGACATAGTCGTGCAGGGCAATTAGGGACTAGGGCATGGTTGTGCAGGGCAGTCGGGGACTCGGACACGGTTGTGCAGGGCAGTCGGGGACTCGGACACGATTGTGCCGGGCAGTCAGGGACTCGGACATGGTTGTGCAGGGCAATTTGGGTCTTGGGCATAGTCGTGCAGGGATATTATGGACTCGGACAAGTCGGGGACTTGGGCATGGTCAGTTATGTAGAGGCTATGCTCGATCCAAATATACAATTCAGTACAATGAAAGTACTCGCCAACAATACACGCTGCTCTCAAGTCTGTATAAACTTGTAGTTGAACTCGGGTGCTTGGGTGATGCGTTTTCACTTTGTGTACTCTGTGACGACTGCACTCTAGCCCCGATCTGGAGAGTCGTCAAGCGTAGCTAACCCCAGACTGGTTCTGTAGCGGAATTGGCGTATTGCACGGAAAGAGACCCAAATCCCCACACTCCCCCTGTCCTATTCTGAGGTTTGAACTCCAGGGGTTAGAAATTGCACAGACACTACCGATGTGCTTCGAAAATTATTGGTGGGCACCCACGCTGGTTCACGGATCCTATCGGTCTACCTGGGGATCCTACGCGGATCTGACCCTGGTTTCAGGATGATCACTGTTCGACAGCAAGATCCCATGCAGCCTGGCTTCCTGGGTTTCTTACCAGTACTAACCAACGATTCCTGGCGTCAAACCAGTACTGTACGCTATGGAAAGTGTCCGCTATGAAGTCAGACCTCTCGGCATGGGACTCGTGGTGCAGTCAGGGACACGGACATGGTTGTGCAGGGCAGTCAGGGACTTGGACATGGCTGTGCAGGGCAGCCAGGGTAATCAGTGAGGGACTCGGACATGGTTGCAGGGTAGTGAGGGACTCGGGCATAGTTGTGCAGGGCAATTAGAGACTTGGGCATGGTTGTGCAGGGCAGTCGGGGACTCGGACACGGTTGTGCAGGGCAGTCAGGGACTCGGACACGGTAAAATTTTGGCCCCCTGTTGCGCTCATTGACCTTGAGACCGAAGCAGTAGCCATAAAATTTGGCCCCCTGTTATGTTGATTGGTCTTGAGACCGTTGTCTAGAAGAATAGTTTGCTCACACTATACACGGGACCTCGGTTTATAGTCTCGTCCGAAAGACTGGTTGCAGGGCAGTCAGGGACTCGGGCATGCTCATGCATGCTCGGGCAGGGTAATCAGTCAGGGACTCGGACTTGGTTGCAGGGCAGCCAGGGACTCGGGCATGGTCGTGCAGGGCAGTCAGGGACTCGGACATGGTCTTGCAGGGTAATCAGACAGGGACTCGGACATGGTCTTGCAGGGTAATCAGTCAGGGACTCGGGGACGGTTGTGCAGGGCAGTCAGGGACTCGGACATGGTCGTGCGGGGCAATTAGGGACTCGGGCATAGTTGTGCAGGGCAATTAGAGACTTGGGCATGGTTGTGCAGGGCAGTCGGGGACTCGGACACGGTTGTGCAGGGCAGTCAGGGACTCGGACAAGGTTGTGCAGGGCAGTCAGGGACTCAGACTCAGGATAATGCATGATACAGGAGATGCCCCAGTTCCAGAAGCACCCCTGGTTCTTTTACGTGCTCAATGTAAAGCATGATACACGGGACTTTGGTTTATAGTCTCGTCCGAAAGACTGGTTGCAGGGCAGTCAGGGACTCGGGCATGCTCGGGCAGGGTAATCAGTCAGGGACTCGGACTTGGTTGCAGGGCAGCCAGGGACTCGGGCATGGTCGTGCAGGGCCGTCAGGGACTCGGACATGGTCTTGCACGGTAATCAGTCAGGGACTCGGGCATGGTGGTGCAGGGCAGTCAGGGACTCGGACACGGTTGTGCAGGGCCGTCAGGGACTCGGACACGGTTGTCCAGGGCAGTCAGGGACTCGGACATGGTCGTGCAGGGCAAATAGGGACTCGGACATAGTCGTGCAGGGCAATTAGGGACTAGGGCATGGTTGTGCAGGGCAGTAGGGGACTCGGACACGGTTGTGCAGGGCAGTCAGGGACTCGGACACGGTTGTGCCGGGCAGTCAGGGACTCGGACATGGTTGTGCAGGGCAATTTGGGACTTGGGCATAGTCGTGCAGGGATATTATGGACTCGGACAAGTCGGGGACTTGGGCATGGTCAGTTATGTAGAGGCTATGCTCGATCCAAATATACAATTCAGTACAATGAAAGTACTCACCAACAATACACGCTGCTCTCAAGTCTGTATAAACTTGTAGTTGAACTCGGGTGCTTGGGTGATGCGTTTTCACTTTGTGTACTCTGTGACGACTACACTCTAGCCCCGATCTGGAGAGTCGTCAAGCGTAGCTAACCCCAGACTGGTTCTGTAGCGGAATTGGCGTATTGCACGGAAAGAGACCCAACTCCCCACACTCCCCCTGTCCTATTCTGAGGTTTGAACTCCAGGGGTTAGAAATTGCACAGACACTACCGATGTGCTTCGGAAATTATTGGTGGGCACCCACGCTGGTTCACGGATCCTATCGGTCTACCTGGGGATCCTACGCGGATCTGACCCTGGTTTCAGGATGATCACTGTTCGACAGCAAGATCCCATGCAGCCTGGCTTCCTGGGTTTCTTACCAGTACTAACCAACGATTCCTGGCGTCAAACCAGTACTGTACGCTATGGAAAGTGTCCGCTATGAAGTCAGACCTCTCGGCATGGGACTCGTGGGGCAGTCAGGGACACGGACATGGTTGTGCAGGGCAGTCAGGGACTTGGACATGGCTGTGCAGGGCAGCCAGGGTAATCAGTCAGGGACTCGGACATGGTTGCAGGGTAGTGAGGGACTCGGGCATAGTTGTGCAGGGCAATTAGAGACTTGGGCATGGTTGTGCAGGGCAGTCGGGGACTCGGACACGGTTGTGCAGGGCAGTCAGGGACTCGGACACGGTAAAATTTTGGCCCCCTGTTGCGCTCATTGACCTTGAGACCGAAGCAGTAGCCATAAAATTTGGCCCCCTGTTGTGTTGATTGGTCTTGAGACCGTTGTCTAGAAGAATAGTTTGCTCACACTATAGTCGGGGACTCGGACACGGTTGTGCAGGGCAGTCAGGGACTCGGACAAGGTTGTGCAGGGCAGTCAGGGACTCAGACTTAGGATAATGCATGATACAGGAGATGCCCCAGTTCCAGAAGCACCCCTGGTTCTTTTACGTGCTCGATGTAAAGCATGATACACGGGACCTCGGTTTATAGTCTCGTCCGAAAGACTGGTTGCAGGGCAGTCAGGGACTCGGGCATGCTCGGGCAGGGTAATCAGTCAGGGACTCGGACTTGGTTGCAGGGCAGCCAGGGACTCGGGCATGGTCGTGCAGGGCAGTCAGGGACTCGGACATGGTCTTGCACGGTAATCAGTCAGGGACTCGGGCATGGTGGTGCAGGGCAGTCAGGGACTCGGACACGGTTGTGCAGGGCCGTCAGGGACTCGGACACGGTTGTCCAGGGCAGTCAGGGACTCGGACATGGTCGTGCAGGGCAAATAGGGACTCGGACATAGTCGTGCAGGGCAATTAGGGACTAGGGCATGGTTGTGCAGGGCAGTCGGGGACTCGCACACGGTTGTGCAGGGCAGTCAGGGACTCGGACACGATTGTGCCTGGCAGTCAGGGACTCGGACATGGTTGTGCAGGGCAATTTGGGACTTGGGCATAGTCGTGCAGGGATATTATGGACTCGGACAAGTCGGGGACTTGGGCATGGTCAGTTATGTAGAGGCTATGCTCGATCCAAATATACAATTCAGTACAATGAAAGTACTCGCCAACAATACACGCTGCTCTCAAGTCTGTATAAACTTGTAGTTGAACTCGGGTGCTTGGGTGATGCGTTTTCACTTTGTGTACTCTGTGACGACTGCACTCTAGCCCCGATCTGGAGAGTCGTCAAGCGTAGCTAACCCCAGACTGGTTCTGTAGCGGAATTGGCGTATTGCACGGAAAGAGACCCAAATCCCCACACTCCCCCTGTCCTATTCTGAGGTTTGAACTCCAGGGGTTAGAAATTGCACAGACACTACCGATGTGCTTCGGAAATTATTGGTGGGCACCCACGCTGGTTCACGGATCCTATCGGTCTACCTGGGGATCCTACGCGGATCTGACCCTGGTTTCAGGATGATCACTGTTCGACAGCAAGATCCCATGCAGCCTGGCTTCCTGGGTTTCTTACCAGTACTAACCAACGATTCCTGGCGTCAAACCAGTACTGTACGCTATGGAAAGTGTCCGCTATGAAGTCAGACCTCTCGGCATGGGACTCGTGGGGCAGTCAGGGACACGGACATGGTTGTGCAGGGCAGTCAGGGACTTGGACATGGCTGTGCAGGGCAGCCAGGGTAATCAGTCAGGGACTCGGACATGGTTGCAGGGTAGTGAGGGACTCGGGCATAGTTGTGCAGGGCAATTAGAGACTTGGGCATGGTTGTGCAGGGCAGTCGGGGACTCGGACACGGTTGTGCAGGGCAGTCAGGGACTCGGACACGGTAAAATTTTGGCCCCCTGTTGCGCTCATTGACCTTGAGACCGAAGCAGTAGCCATAAAATTTGGCCCCCTGTTGTGTTGATTGGTCTTGAGACCGTTGTCTAGAAGAATAGTTTGCTCACACTATAGTCGGGGACTCGGACACGGTTGTGCAGGGCAGTCAGGGACTCGGACAAGGTTGTGCAGGGCAGTCAGGGACTCAGACTTAGGATAATGCATGATACAGGAGATGCCCCAGTTCCAGAAGCACCCCTGGTTCTTTTACGTGCTCGATGTAAAGCATGATACACGGGACCTCGGTTTATAGTCTCGTCCGAAAGACTGGTTGCAGGGCAGTCAGGGACTCGGGCATGCTCGGGCAGGGTAATCAGTCAGGGACTCGGACTTGGTTGCAGGGCAGCCAGGGACTCGGGCATGGTCGTGCAGGGCAGTCAGGGACTCGGACATGGTCTTGCACGGTAATCAGTCAGGGACTCGGGCATGGTGGTGCAGGGCAGTCAGGGACTCGGACACGGTTGTGCAGGGCCATCAGGGACTCGGACACGGTTGTCCAGGGCAGTCAGGGACTCGGACATGGTCGTGCAGGGCAAATAGGGACTCGGACATAGTCGTGCAGGGCAATTAGGGACTAGGGCATGGTTGTGCAGGGCAGTCGGGGACTCGCACACGGTTGTGCAGGGCAGTCAGGGACTCGGACACGATTGTGCCTGGCAGTCAGGGACTCGGACATGGTTGTGCAGGGCAATTTGGGACTTGGGCATAGTCGTGCAGGGATATTATGGACTCGGACAAGTCGGGGACTTGGGCATGGTCAGTTATGTAGAGGCTATGCTCGATCCAAATATACAATTCAGTACAATGAAAGTACTCGCCAACAATACACGCTGCTCTCAAGTCTGTATAAACTTGTAGTTGAACTCGGGTGCTTGGGTGATGCGTTTTCACTTTGTGTACTCTGTGACGACTGCACTCTAGCCCCGATCTGGAGAGTCGTCAAGCGTAGCTAACCCCAGACTGGTTCTGTAGCGGAATTGGCGTATTGCACGGAAAGAGACCCAAATCCCCACACTCCCCCTGTCCTATTCTGAGGTTTGAACTCCAGGGGTTAGAAATTGCACAGACACTACCGATGTGCTTCGGAAATTATTGGTGGGCACCCACGCTGGTTCACGGATCCTATCGGTCTACCTGGGGATCCTACGCGGATCTGACCCTGGTTTCAGGATGATCACTGTTCGACAGCAAGATCCCATGCAGCCTGGCTTCCTGGGTTTCTTACCAGTACTAACCAACGATTCCTGGCGTCAAACCAGTACTGTACGCTATGGAAAGTGTCCGCTATGAAGTCAGACCTCTCGGCATGGGACTCGTGGGGCAGTCAGGGACACGGACATGGTTGTGCAGGGCAGTCAGGGACTTGGACATGGCTGTGCAGGGCAGCCAGGGTAATCAGTCAGGGACTCGGACATGGTTGCAGGGTAGTGAGGGACTCGGGCATAGTTGTGCAGGCCAGTCGGGGACTCGGACAAGGTTGTGCAGGGCAGTCAGGGACTCGGACACGGTAAAATTTTGGCCCCCTGTTGCGCTCATTGACCTTGAGACCGAAGCAGTAGCCATAAAATTTGGCCCCCTGTTGTGTTGATTGGTCTTGAGACCGTTGTCTAGAAGAATAGTTTGCTCACACTATAGTCAGGGACTCGGACACGGTTGTGCAGGGCAGTCAGGGACTCGGACAAGGTTGTGCAGGGCAGTCAGGGACTCAGACTTAGGATAATGCATGATACAGGAGATGCCCCAGTTCCAGAAGCACCCCTGGTTCTTTTACGTGCTCGATGTAAAGCATGATACACGGGACCTCGGTTTATAGTCTCGTCCGAAAGACTGGTTGCAGGGCAGTCAGGGACTCGGGCATGCTCATGCATGCTCGGGCAGGGTAATCAGTCAGGGACTCGGACTTGGTTGCAGGGCAGCCAGGGACTCGGGCATGGTCGTGCAGGGCAGTCAGGGACTCGGACATGCTCAGGCAGGGTAATCAGTCAGGGACTCGGACTTGGTTGCAGGGCAGCCAGGGACTCGGGCATGGTCGTGCAAGGCAGTCAGGGACTCGGACATGGTCTTGCACGGTAATCAGTCAGGGACTCGGGCATGGTGGTGCAGGGCAGTCAGGGACTCGGACACGGTTGTGCAGGGCCGTCAGGGACTCGGACACGGTTGTCCAGGGCAGTCAGGGACTCGGACATGGTCGTGCAGGGCAAATAGGGACTCGGACATAGTCGTGCAGGGCAATTAGGGACTAGGGCATGGTTGTGCAGGGCAGTCGGGGACTCGGACACGGTTGTGCAGGGCAGTCAGGGACTCGGACACGATTGTGCCTGGCAGTCAGGGACTCGGACATGGTTGTGCAGGGCAATTTGGGACTTGGGCATAGTCGTGCAGGGATATTATGGACTCGGACAAGTCGGGGACTTGGGCATGGTCAGTTATGTAGAGGCTATGCTCGATCCAAATATACAATTCAGTACAATGAAAGTACTCGCCAACAATACACGCTGCTCTCAAGTCTGTATAAACTTGTAGTTGAACTCGGGTGCTTGGGTGATGCGTTTTCACTTTGTGTACTCTGTGA
The DNA here is from genome assembly GCA_032209605.1 of Mactromeris polynyma. Taxonomy (NCBI): domain Eukaryota; kingdom Metazoa; phylum Mollusca; class Bivalvia; order Venerida; family Mactridae; genus Mactromeris; species Mactromeris polynyma. Next base: position 7,397,651 of record JASFXZ010000001.1, read on the forward strand.
CGACTGCACTCTAGCCCCGATCTGGAGAGTCGTCAAGCGTAGCTAACCCCAGACTGGTTCTGTAGCGGAATTGGCGTATTGCACGGAAAGAGACCCAAATCCCCACACTCCCCCTGTCCTATTCTGAGGTTTGAACTCCAGGGGTTAGAAATTGCACAGACACTACCGATGTGCTTCGGAAATTATTGTTGGGCACCCACGCTGGTTCACGGATCCTATCGGTCTACCTGGGGATCCTACGCGGATCTGACCCTGGTTTCAGGATGATCACTGTTCGACAGCAAGATCCCATGCAGCCTGGCTTCCTGGGTTTCTTACCAGTACTAACCAACGATTCCTGGCGTCAAACCAGTACTGTACGCTATGGAAAGTGTCCGCTATGAAGTCAGACCTCTCGGCATGGGACTCGTGGGGCAGTCAGGGACACGGACATGGTTGTGCAGGGCAGTCAGGGACTTGGACATGGCTGTGCAGGGCAGCCAGGGTAATCAGTGAGGGACTCGGACATGGTTGCAGGGCAGTGAGGGACTCGGGCATAGTTGTGCAGGGCAATTAGAGACTTGGGCATGGTTGTGCAGGGCAGTCGGGGACTCGGACACGGTTGTGCAGGGCAGTCAGGGACTCGGACACGGTAAAATTTTGGCCCCCTGTTGCGCTCATTGACCTTGAGACCGAAGCAGTAGCCATAAAATTTGGTCCCCTGTTATGTTGATTGGTCTTGAGACCGTTGTCTAGAAGAATAGTTTGCTCACACTATACACGGGACCTCGGTTTATAGTCTCGTCCGAAAGACTGGTTGCAGGGCAGTCAGGGACTCGGGCATGCTCCTGCATGCTCGGGCAGGGTAATCAGTCAGGGACTCGGACTTGGTTGCAGGGCAGCCAGGGACTCGGGCATGGTCGTGCAGGGCAGTCAGGGACTCGGACATGGTCTTGCAGGGTAATCAGACAGGGACTCGGACATGGTCTTGCAGGGTAATCAGTCAGGGACTCGGGGACGGTTGTGCAGGGCAGTCAGGGACTCGGACATGGTCGTGCAGGGCAATTAGGGACTCGGGCATAGTTGTGCAGGGCAATTAGAGACTTGGGCATGGTTGTGCAGGGCAGTCGGGGACTCGGACACGGTTGTGCAGGGCAGTCAGGGACTCGGACAAGGTTGTGCAGGGCAGTCAGGGACTCAGACTCAGGATAATGCATGATACAGGAGATGCCCCAGTTCCAGAAGCACCCCTGGTTCTTTTACGTGCTCAATGTAAAGCATGATACACGGGACCTCGGTTTATAGTCTCGTCCGAAAGACTGGTTGCAGGGCAGTCAGGGACTCGGGCATGCTCAGGCAGGGTAATCAGTCAGGGACTCGGACTTGGTTGCAGGGCAGCCAGGGACTCGGGCATGGTCGTGCAGGGCAGTCAGGGACTCGGACGTGGTCTTGCACGGTAATCAGTCAGGGACTCGGGCATGGTGGTGCAGGGCAGTCAGGGACTCGGACACGGTTGTGCAGGGCCGTCAGGGACTCGGACACGGTTGTCCAGGGCAGTCAGGGACTCGGACATGGTCGTGCAGGGCAAATAGGGACTCGGACATAGTCATGCAGAGCAATTAGGGACTAGGGCATGGTTGTGCAGGGCAGTCGGGGACTCGGACACGGTTGTGCAGGGCAGTCGGGGACTCGGACACGATTGTGCCGGGCAGTCAGGGACTCGGACATGGTTGTGCAGGGCAATTTGGGACTTGGGCATAGTCGTGCAGGGATATTATGGACTCGGACAAGTCGGGGACTTGGGCATGGTCAGTTATGTAGAGGCTATGCTCGATCCAAATATACAATTCAGTACAATGAAAGTACTCGCCAACAATACACGCTGCTCTCAAGTCTGTATAAACTTGTAGTTGAACTCGGGTGCTTGGGTGATGCGTTTTCACTTTGTGTACTCTGTGACGACTGCACTCTAGCCCCGATCTGGAGAGTCGTCAAGCGTAGCTAACCCCAGACTGGTTCTGTAGCGGAATTGGCGTATTGCATGGAAAGAGACCCAAATCCTCACACTCCCCCTGTCCTATTCTGAGGTTTGAACTCCAGGGGTTAGAAATTGCACAGACACTACCGATGTGCTTCGAAAATTATTGGTGGGCACCCACGCTGGTTCACGGATCCTATCGGTCTACCTGGGGATCCTACGCGGATCTGACCCTGGTTTCAGGATGATCACTGTTCGACAGCAAGATCCCATGCAGCCTGGCTTCCTGGGTTTCTTACCAGTACTAACCAACGATTCCTGGCGTCAAACCAGTACTGTACGCTATGGAAAGTGTCCGCTATGAAGTCAGACCTCTCGGCATGGGACTCGTGGGGCAGTCAGGGACACGGACATGGTTGTGCAGGGCAGTCAGGGACTTGGACATGGCTGTGCAGGGCAGCCAGGGTAATCAGTGAGGGACTCGGACATGGTTGCAGGGTAGTGAGGGACTCGGGCATAGTTGTGCAGGGCAATTAGAGACTTGGGCATGGTTGTGCAGGGCAGTCGGGGACTCGGACACGGTTGTGCAGGGCAGTCAGGGACTCGGACACGGTAAAATTTTGGCCCCCTGTTGCGCTCATTGACCTTGAGACCGAAGCAGTAGCCATAAAATTTGGCCCCCTGTTATGTTGATTGGTCTTGAGACCGTTGTCTAGAAGAATAGTTTGCTCACACTATACACGGGACCTCGGTTTATAGTCTCGTCCGAAAGACTGGTTGCAGGGCAGTCAGGGACTCGGGCATGCTCATGCATGCTCGGGCAGGGTAATCAGTCAGGGACTCGGACTTGGTTGCAGGGCAGCCAGGGACTCGGGCATGGTCGTGCAGGGCAGTCAGGGACTCGGACATGGTCTTGCAGGGTAATCAGTCAGGGACTCGGACATGGTCTTGCAGGGTAATCAGTCAGGGACTCGGGGACGGTTGTGCAGGGCAGTCAGGGACTCGGATATGGTCGTGCAGGGCAATTAGGGACTCGGGCATAGTTGTGCAGGGCAATTAGAGACTTGGGCATGGTTGTGCAGGGCAGTCGGGGACTCGGACATGGTTGTGCAGGGCAGTCAGGGACTCGGACAAGGTTGTGCAGGGCAGTCAGGGACTCAGACTCAGGATAATGCATGATACAGGAGATGCCCCAGTTCCAGAAGCACCCCTGGTTCTTTTACGTGCTCAATGTAAAGCATGATACACGGGACTTTGGTTTATAGTCTCGTCCGAAAGACTGGTTGCAGGGCAGTCAGGGACTCGGGCATGCTCGGGCAGGGTAATCAGTCAGGGACTCGGACTTGGTTGCAGGGCAGCCAGGGACTCGGGCATGGTCGTGCAGGGCCGTCAGGGACTCGGACATGGTCTTGCACGGTAATCAGTCAGGGACTCGGGCATGGTGGTGCAGGGCAGTCAGGGACTCGGACACGGTTGTGCAGGGCCGTCAGGGACTCGGACACGGTTGTCCAGGGCAGTCAGGGACTCGGACATGGTCGTGCAGGGCAAATAGGGACTCGGACATAGTCGTGCAGGGCAATTAGGGACTAGGGCATGGTTGTGCAGGGCAGTAGGGGACTCGGACACGGTTGTGCAGGGCAGTCAGGGACTCGGACACGGTTGTGCCGGGCAGTCAGGGACTCGGACATGGTTGTGCAGGGCAATTTGGGACTTGGGCATAGTCGTGCAGGGATATTATGGACTCGGACAAGTCGGGGACTTGGGCATGGTCAGTTATGTAGAGGCTATGCTCGATCCAAATATACAATTCAGTACAATGAAAGTACTCACCAACAATACACGCTGCTCTCAAGTCTGTATAAACTTGTAGTTGAACTCGGGTGCTTGGGTGATGCGTTTTCACTTTGTGTACTCTGTGACGACTACACTCTAGCCCCGATCTGGAGAGTCGTCAAGCGTAGCTAACCCCAGACTGGTTCTGTAGCGGAATTGGCGTATTGCACGGAAAGAGACCCAACTCCCCACACTCCCCCTGTCCTATTCTGAGGTTTGAACTCCAGGGGTTAGAAATTGCACAGACACTACCGATGTGCTTCGGAAATTATTGGTGGGCACCCACGCTGGTTCACGGATCCTATCGGTCTACCTGGGGATCCTACGCGGATCTGACCCTGGTTTCAGGATGATCACTGTTCGACAGCAAGATCCCATGCAGCCTGGCTTCCTGGGTTTCTTACCAGTACTAACCAACGATTCCTGGCGTCAAACCAGTACTGTACGCTATGGAAAGTGTCCGCTATGAAGTCAGACCTCTCGGCATGGGACTCGTGGGGCAGTCAGGGACACGGACATGGTTGTGCAGGGCAGTCAGGGACTTGGACATGGCTGTGCAGGGCAGCCAGGGTAATCAGTCAGGGACTCGGACATGGTTGCAGGGTAGTGAGGGACTCGGGCATAGTTGTGCAGGGCAATTAGAGACTTGGGCATGGTTGTGCAGGGCAGTCGGGGACTCGGACACGGTTGTGCAGGGCAGTCAGGGACTCGGACACGGTAAAATTTTGGCCCCCTGTTGCGCTCATTGACCTTGAGACCGAAGCAGTAGCCATAAAATTTGGCCCCCTGTTGTGTTGATTGGTCTTGAGACCGTTGTCTAGAAGAATAGTTTGCTCACACTATAGTCGGGGACTCGGACACGGTTGTGCAGGGCAGTCAGGGACTCGGACAAGGTTGTGCAGGGCAGTCAGGGACTCAGACTTAGGATAATGCATGATACAGGAGATGCCCCAGTTCCAGAAGCACCCCTGGTTCTTTTACGTGCTCGATGTAAAGCATGATACACGGGACCTCGGTTTATAGTCTCGTCCGAAAGACTGGTTGCAGGGCAGTCAGGGACTCGGGCATGCTCGGGCAGGGTAATCAGTCAGGGACTCGGACTTGGTTGCAGGGCAGCCAGGGACTCGGGCATGGTCGTGCAGGGCAGTCAGGGACTCGGACATGGTCTTGCACGGTAATCAGTCAGGGACTCGGGCATGGTGGTGCAGGGCAGTCAGGGACTCGGACACGGTTGTGCAGGGCCGTCAGGGACTCGGACACGGTTGTCCAGGGCAGTCAGGGACTCGGACATGGTCGTGCAGGGCAAATAGGGACTCGGACATAGTCGTGCAGGGCAATTAGGGACTAGGGCATGGTTGTGCAGGGCAGTCGGGGACTCGCACACGGTTGTGCAGGGCAGTCAGGGACTCGGACACGATTGTGCCTGGCAGTCAGGGACTCGGACATGGTTGTGCAGGGCAATTTGGGACTTGGGCATAGTCGTGCAGGGATATTATGGACTCGGACAAGTCGGGGACTTGGGCATGGTCAGTTATGTAGAGGCTATGCTCGATCCAAATATACAATTCAGTACAATGAAAGTACTCGCCAACAATACACGCTGCTCTCAAGTCTGTATAAACTTGTAGTTGAACTCGGGTGCTTGGGTGATGCGTTTTCACTTTGTGTACTCTGTGACGACTGCACTCTAGCCCCGATCTGGAGAGTCGTCAAGCGTAGCTAACCCCAGACTGGTTCTGTAGCGGAATTGGCGTATTGCACGGAAAGAGACCCAAATCCCCACACTCCCCCTGTCCTATTCTGAGGTTTGAACTCCAGGGGTTAGAAATTGCACAGACACTACCGATGTGCTTCGGAAATTATTGGTGGGCACCCACGCTGGTTCACGGATCCTATCGGTCTACCTGGGGATCCTACGCGGATCTGACCCTGGTTTCAGGATGATCACTGTTCGACAGCAAGATCCCATGCAGCCTGGCTTCCTGGGTTTCTTACCAGTACTAACCAACGATTCCTGGCGTCAAACCAGTACTGTACGCTATGGAAAGTGTCCGCTATGAAGTCAGACCTCTCGGCATGGGACTCGTGGGGCAGTCAGGGACACGGACATGGTTGTGCAGGGCAGTCAGGGACTTGGACATGGCTGTGCAGGGCAGCCAGGGTAATCAGTCAGGGACTCGGACATGGTTGCAGGGTAGTGAGGGACTCGGGCATAGTTGTGCAGGGCAATTAGAGACTTGGGCATGGTTGTGCAGGGCAGTCGGGGACTCGGACACGGTTGTGCAGGGCAGTCAGGGACTCGGACACGGTAAAATTTTGGCCCCCTGTTGCGCTCATTGACCTTGAGACCGAAGCAGTAGCCATAAAATTTGGCCCCCTGTTGTGTTGATTGGTCTTGAGACCGTTGTCTAGAAGAATAGTTTGCTCACACTATAGTCGGGGACTCGGACACGGTTGTGCAGGGCAGTCAGGGACTCGGACAAGGTTGTGCAGGGCAGTCAGGGACTCAGACTTAGGATAATGCATGATACAGGAGATGCCCCAGTTCCAGAAGCACCCCTGGTTCTTTTACGTGCTCGATGTAAAGCATGATACACGGGACCTCGGTTTATAGTCTCGTCCGAAAGACTGGTTGCAGGGCAGTCAGGGACTCGGGCATGCTCGGGCAGGGTAATCAGTCAGGGACTCGGACTTGGTTGCAGGGCAGCCAGGGACTCGGGCATGGTCGTGCAGGGCAGTCAGGGACTCGGACATGGTCTTGCACGGTAATCAGTCAGGGACTCGGGCATGGTGGTGCAGGGCAGTCAGGGACTCGGACACGGTTGTGCAGGGCCGTCAGGGACTCGGACACGGTTGTCCAGGGCAGTCAGGGACTCGGACATGGTCGTGCAGGGCAAATAGGGACTCGGACATAGTCGTGCAGGGCAATTAGGGACTAGGGCATGGTTGTGCAGGGCAGTCGGGGACTCGCACACGGTTGTGCAGGGCAGTCAGGGACTCGGACACGATTGTGCCTGGCAGTCAGGGACTCGGACATGGTTGTGCAGGGCAATTTGGGACTTGGGCATAGTCGTGCAGGGATATTATGGACTCGGACAAGTCGGGGACTTGGGCATGGTCAGTTATGTAGAGGCTATGCTCGATCCAAATATACAATTCAGTACAATGAAAGTACTCGCCAACAATACACGCTGCTCTCAAGTCTGTATAAACTTGTAGTTGAACTCGGGTGCTTGGGTGATGCGTTTTCACTTTGTGTACTCTGTGACGACTGCACTCTAGCCCCGATCTGGAGAGTCGTCAAGCGTAGCTAACCCCAGACTGGTTCTGTAGCGGAATTGGCGTATTGCACGGAAAGAGACCCAAATCCCCACACTCCCCCTGTCCTATTCTGAGGTTTGAACTCCAGGGGTTAGAAATTGCACAGACACTACCGATGTGCTTCGGAAATTATTGGTGGGCACCCACGCTGGTTCACGGATCCTATCGGTCTACCTGGGGATCCTACGCGGATCTGACCCTGGTTTCAGGATGATCACTGTTCGACAGCAAGATCCCATGCAGCCTGGCTTCCTGGGTTTCTTACCAGTACTAACCAACGATTCCTGGCGTCAAACCAGTACTGTACGCTATGGAAAGTGTCCGCTATGAAGTCAGACCTCTCGGCATGGGACTCGTGGGGCAGTCAGGGACACGGACATGGTTGTGCAGGGCAGTCAGGGACTTGGACATGGCTGTGCAGGGCAGCCAGGGTAATCAGTGAGGGACTCGGACATGGTTGCAGGGTAGTGAGGGACTCGGGCATAGTTGTGCAGGGCAATTAGAGACTTGGGCATGGTTGTGCAGGGCAGTCGGGGACTCGGACACGGTTGTGCAGGGCAGTCAGGGACTCGGACACGGTAAAATTTTGGCCCCCTGTTGCGCTCATTGACCTTGAGACCGAAGCAGTAGCCATAAAATTTGGCCCCCTGTTATGTTGATTGGTCTTGAGACCGTTGTCTAGAAGAATAGTTTGCTCACACTATACACGGGACCTCGGTTTATAGTCTCGTCCGAAAGACTGGTTGCAGGGCAGTCAGGGACTCGGGCATGCTCATGCATGCTCGGGCAGGGTAATCAGTCAGGGACTCGGACTTGGTTGCAGGGCAGCCAGGGACTCGGGCATGGTCGTGCAGGGCAGTCAGGGACTCGGACATGGTCTTGCAGGGTAATCAGACAGGGACTCGGACATGGTCTTGCAGGGTTATCAGTCAGGGACTCGGGGACGGTTGTGCAGGGCAGTCAGGGACTCGGACATGGTCGTGCGGGGCAATTAGGGACTCGGGCATAGTTGTGCAGGGCAATTAGAGACTTGGGCATGGTTGTGCAGGGCAGTCGGGGACTCGGACACGGTTGTGCAGGGCAGTCAGGGACTCGGACAAGGTTGTGCAGGGCAGTCAGGGACTCAGACTCAGGATAATGCATGATACAGGAGATGCCCCAGTTCCAGAAGCACCCCTGGTTCTTTTACGTGCTCAATGTAAAGCATGATACACGGGACCTCGGTTTATAGTCTCGTCCGAAAGACTGGTTGCAGGGCAGTCAGGGACTCGGGCATGCTCAGGCAGGGTAATCAGTCAGGGACTCGGACTTGGTTGCAGGGCAGCCAGGGACTCGGGCATGGTCGTGCAGGGCAGTCAGGGACTCGGACGTGGTCTTGCACGGTAATCAGTCAGGGACTCGGGCATGGTGGTGCAGGGCAGTCAGGGACTCGGACACGGTTGTGCAGGGCCGTCAGGGACTCGGACACGGTTGTCCAGGGCAGTCAGGGACTCGGACATGGTCGTGCAGGGCAAATAGGGACTCGGACATAGTCGTGCAGGGCAATTAGGGACTAGGGCATGGTTGTGCAGGGCAGTCGGGGACTCGGACACGGTTGTGCAGGGCAGTCGGGGACTCGGACACGATTGTGCCGGGCAGTCAGGGACTCGGACATGGTTGTGCAGGGCAATTTGGGTCTTGGGCATAGTCGTGCAGGGATATTATGGACTCGGACAAGTCGGGGACTTGGGCATGGTCAGTTATGTAGAGGCTATGCTCGATCCAAATATACAATTCAGTACAATGAAAGTACTCGCCAACAATACACGCTGCTCTCAAGTCTGTATAAACTTGTAGTTGAACTCGGGTGCTTGGGTGATGCGTTTTCACTTTGTGTACTCTGTGACGACTGCACTCTAGCCCCGATCTGGAGAGTCGTCAAGCGTAGCTAACCCCAGACTGGTTCTGTAGCGGAATTGGCGTATTGCACGGAAAGAGACCCAAATCCCCACACTCCCCCTGTCCTATTCTGAGGTTTGAACTCCAGGGGTTAGAAATTGCACAGACACTACCGATGTGCTTCGAAAATTATTGGTGGGCACCCACGCTGGTTCACGGATCCTATCGGTCTACCTGGGGATCCTACGCGGATCTGACCCTGGTTTCAGGATGATCACTGTTCGACAGCAAGATCCCATGCAGCCTGGCTTCCTGGGTTTCTTACCAGTACTAACCAACGATTCCTGGCGTCAAACCAGTACTGTACGCTATGGAAAGTGTCCGCTATGAAGTCAGACCTCTCGGCATGGGACTCGTGGTGCAGTCAGGGACACGGACATGGTTGTGCAGGGCAGTCAGGGACTTGGACATGGCTGTGCAGGGCAGCCAGGGTAATCAGTGAGGGACTCGGACATGGTTGCAGGGTAGTGAGGGACTCGGGCATAGTTGTGCAGGGCAATTAGAGACTTGGGCATGGTTGTGCAGGGCAGTCGGGGACTCGGACACGGTTGTGCAGGGCAGTCAGGGACTCGGACACGGTAAAATTTTGGCCCCCTGTTGCGCTCATTGACCTTGAGACCGAAGCAGTAGCCATAAAATTTGGCCCCCTGTTATGTTGATTGGTCTTGAGACCGTTGTCTAGAAGAATAGTTTGCTCACACTATACACGGGACCTCGGTTTATAGTCTCGTCCGAAAGACTGGTTGCAGGGCAGTCAGGGACTCGGGCATGCTCATGCATGCTCGGGCAGGGTAATCAGTCAGGGACTCGGACTTGGTTGCAGGGCAGCCAGGGACTCGGGCATGGTCGTGCAGGGCAGTCAGGGACTCGGACATGGTCTTGCAGGGTAATCAGACAGGGACTCGGACATGGTCTTGCAGGGTAATCAGTCAGGGACTCGGGGACGGTTGTGCAGGGCAGTCAGGGACTCGGACATGGTCGTGCGGGGCAATTAGGGACTCGGGCATAGTTGTGCAGGGCAATTAGAGACTTGGGCATGGTTGTGCAGGGCAGTCGGGGACTCGGACACGGTTGTGCAGGGCAGTCAGGGACTCGGACAAGGTTGTGCAGGGCAGTCAGGGACTCAGACTCAGGATAATGCATGATACAGGAGATGCCCCAGTTCCAGAAGCACCCCTGGTTCTTTTACGTGCTCAATGTAAAGCATGATACACGGGACCTCGGTTTATAGTCTCGTCCGAAAGACTGGTTGCAGGGCAGTCAGGGACTCGGGCATGCTCGGGCAGGGTAATCAGTCAGGGACTCGGACTTGGTTGCAGGGCAGCCAGGGACTCGGGCATGGTCGTGCAGGGCAGTCAGGGACTCGGACATGGTCTTGCACGGTAATCAGTCAGGGACTCGGGCATGGTGGTGCAGGGCAGTCAGGGACTCGGACACGGTTGTGCAGGGCCGTCAGGGACTCGGACACGGTTGTCCAGGGCAGTCAGGGACTCGGACATGGTCGTGCAGGGCAAATAGGGACTCGGACATAGTCGTGCAGGGCAATTAGGGACTAGGGCATGGTTGTGCAGGGCGTCGGGGACTCAGACACGGTTGTGCAGGGCAGTCGGGGACTCGGACACGATTGTGCCGGGCAGTCAGGGACTCGGACATGGTTGTGCAGGGCAATTTGGGACTTGGGCATAGTCGTGCAGGGATATTATGGACTCGGACAAGTCGGGGACTTGGGCATGGTCAGTTATGTAGAGGCTATGCTCGATCCAAATATACAATTCAGTACAATGAAAGTACTCGCCAACAATACACGCTGCTCTCAAGTCTGTATAAACTTGTAGTTGAACTCGGGTGCTTGGGTGATGCGTTTTCACTTTGTGTACTCTGTGACGACTGCACTCTAGCCCCGATCTGGAGAGTCGTCAAGCGTAGCTAACCCCAGACTGGTTCTGTAGCGGAATTGGCGTATTGCACGGAAAGAGACCCAAATCCCCACACTCCCCCTGTCCTATTCTGAGGTTTGAACTCCAGGGGTTAGAAATTGCACAGACACTACCGATGTGCATCGGAAATTATTGGTGGGCACCCACGCTGGTTCACGGATCCTATCGGTCTACCTGGGGATCCTACGCGGATCTGACCCTGGTTTCAGGATGATCACTGTTCGACAGCAAGATCCCATGCAGCCTGGCTTCCTGGGTTTCTTACCAGTACTAACCAACGATTCCTGGCGTCAAACCAGTACTGTACGCTATGGAAAGTGTCCGCTATGAAGTCAGACCTCTCGGCATGGGACTCGTGGGGCAGTCAGGGACACGGACATGGTTGTGCAGGGCAGTCAGGGACTTGGACATGGCTGTGCAGGGCAGCCAGGGTAATCAGTGAGGGACTCGGACATGGTTGCAGGGTAGTGAGGGACTCGGGCATAGTTGTGCAGGGCAATTAGAGACTTGGGCATGGTTGTGCAGGGCAGTCGGGGACTCGGACACGGTTGTGCAGGGCAGTCAGGGACTCGGACACGGTAAAATTTTGGCCCCCTGTTGCGCTCATTGACCTTGAGACCGAAGCAGTAGCCATAAAATTTGGCCCCCTGTTATGTTGATTGGTCTTGAGACCGTTGTCTAGAAGAATAGTTTGCTCACACTATACACGGGACCTCGGTTTATAGTCTCGTCCGAAAGACTGGTTGCAGGGCAGTCAGGGACTCGGGCATGCTCATGCATGCTCGGGCAGGGTAATCAGTCAGGGACTCGGACTTGGTTGCAGGGCAGCCAGGGACTCGGGCATGGTCGTGCAGGGCAGTCAGGGACTCGGACATGGTCTTGCAGGGTAATCAGACAGGGACTCGGACATGGTCTTGCAGGGTAATCAGTCAGGGACTCGGGGACGGTTGTGCAGGGCAGTCAGGGACTCGGACATGGTCGTGCGGGGCAATTAGGGACTCGGGCATAGTTGTGCAGGGCAATTAGAGACTTGGGCATGGTTGTGCAGGGCAGTCGGGGACTCGGACACGGTTGTGCAGGGCAGTCAGGGACTCGGACAAGGTTGTGCAGGGCAGTCAGGGACTCAGACTCAGGATAATGCATGATACAGGAGATGGCCCAGTTCCAGAAGCACCCCTGGTTCTTTTACGTGCTCAATGTAAAGCATGATACACGGGACCTCGGTTTATAGTCTCGTCCGAAAGACTGGTTGCAGGGCAGTCAGGGACTCGGGCATGCTCGGGCAGGGTAATCAGTCAGGGACTCGGACTTGGTTGCAGGGCAGCCAGGGACTCGGGCATGGTCGTGCAGGGCAGTCAGGGACTCGGACGTGGTCTTGCACGGTAATCAGTCAGGGACTCGGGCATGGTGGTGCAGGGCAGTCAGGGACTCGGACACGGTTGTGCAGGGCCGTCAGGGACTCGGACACGGTTGTCCAGGGCAGTCAGGGACTCGGACATGGTCGTGCAGGGCAAATAGGGACTCGGACATAGTCGTGCAGGGCAATTAGGGACTAGGGCATGGTTGTGCAGGGCAGTCGGGGACTCGGACACGGTTGTGCAGGGCAGTCGGGGACTCGGACACGATTGTGCCTGGCAGTCAGGGACTCGGACATGGTTGTGCAGGGCAATTTGGGACTTGGGCATAGTCGTGCAGGGATATTATGGACTCGGACAAGTCGGGGACTTGGGCATGGTCAGTTATGTAGAGGCTATGCTCGATCCAAATATACAATTCAGTACAATGAAAGTACTCGCCAACAATACACGCTGCTCTCAAGTCTGTATAAACTTGTAGTTGAACTCGGGTGCTTGGGTGATGCGTTTTCACTTTGTGTACTCTGTGACGACTGCACTCTAGCCCCGATCTGGAGAGTCGTCAAGCGTAGCTAACCCCAGACTGGTTCTGTAGCGGAATTGGCGTATTGCACGGAAAGAGACCCAAATCCCCACACTCCCCCTGTCCTATTCTGAGGTTTGAACTCCAGGGGTTAGAAATTGCACAGACACTACCGATGTGCTTCGGAAATTATTGGTGGGCACCCACGCTGGTTCACGGATCCTATCGGTCTACCTGGGGATCCTACGCGGATCTGACCCTGGTTTCAGGATGATCACTGTTCGACAGCAAGATCCCATGCAGCCTGGCTTCCTGGGTTTCTTACCAGTACTAACCAACGATTCCTGGCGTCAAACCAGTACTGTACGCTATGGAAAGTGTCCGCTATGAAGTCAGACCTCTCGGCATGGGACTCGTGGGGCAGTCAGGGACACGGACATGGTTGTGCAGGGCAGTCAGGGACTTGGACATGGCTGTGCAGGGCAGCCAGGGTAATCAGTCAGGGACTCGGACATGGTTGCAGGGTAGTGAGGGACTCGGGCATAGTTGTGCAGGGCAATTAGAGACTTGGGCATGGTTGTGCAGGGCAGTCGGGGACTCGGACACGGTTGTGCAGGGCAGTCAGGGACTCGGACACGGTAAAATTTTGGCCCCCTGTTGCGCTCATTGACCTTGAGACCGAAGCAGTAGCCATAAAATTTGGCCCCCTGTTATGTTGATTGGTCTTGAGACCGTTGTCTAGAAGAATAGTTTGCTCACACTATACACGGGACCTCGGTTTATAGTCTCGTCCGAAAGACTGGTTGCAGGGCAGCCAGGGACTCGGGCATGGTCGTGCAGGGCAGTCAGGGACTCGGACATGGTCTTGCAGGGTAATCAGACAGGGACTCGGACATGGTCTTGCAGGGTAATCAGTCAGGGACTCGGGGACGGTTGTGCAGGGCAGTCAGGGACTCGGACATGGTCGTGCGGGGCAATTAGGGACTCGGGCATAGTTGTGCAGGGCAATTAGAGACTTGGGCATGGTTGTGCAGGGCAGTCGGGGACTCGGACACGGTTGTGCAGGGCAGTCAGGGACTCGGACAAGGTTGTGCAGGGCAGTCAGGGACTCAGACTCAGGATAATGCATGATACAGGAGATGCCCCAGTTCCAGAAGCACCCCTGGTTCTTTTACGTGCTCAATGTAAAGCATGATACACGGGACCTCGGTTTATAGTCTCGTCCGAAAGACTGGTTGCAGGGCAGTCAGGGACTCGGGCATGCTCGGGCAGGGTAATCAGTCAGGGACTCGGACTTGGTTGCAGGGCAGCCAGGGACTCGGGCATGGTCGTGCAGGGCAGTCAGGATATCGGACATGGTCTTGCACGGTAATCAGTCAGGGACTCGGGCATGGTGGTGCAGGGCAGTCAGGGCCTCGGACACGGTTGTGCAGGGCCGTCAGGGACTCGGACACGGTTGTCCAGGGCAGTCAGGGACTCGGACATGGTCGTGCAGGGCAAATAGGGACTCGGACATAGTCGTGCAGGGCAATTAGGGACTAGGGCATGGTTGTGCAGGGCGTCGGGGACTCGGACACGGTTGTGCAGGGCAGTCGGGGACTCGGACACGATTGTGCCGGGCAGTCAGGGACTCGGACATGGTTGTGCAGGGCAATTTGGGACTTGGGCATAGTCGTGCAGGGATATTATGGACTCGGACAAGTCGGGGACTTGGGCATGGTCAGTTATGTAGAGGCTATGCTCGATCCAAATATACAATTCAGTACAATGAAAGTACTCGCCAACAATACACGCTGCTCTCAAGTCTGTATAAACTTGTAGTTGAACTCGGGTGCTTGGGTGATGCGTTTTCACTTTGTGTACTCTGTGACGACTGCACTCTAGCCCCGATCTGGAGAGTCGTCAAGCGTAGCTAACCCCAGACTGGTTCTGTAGCGGAATTGGCGTATTGCACGGAAAGAGACCCAAATCCCCACACTCCCCCTGTCCTATTCTGAGGTTTGAACTCCAGGGGTTAGAAATTGCACAGACACTACCGATGTGCTTCGGAAATTATTGGTGGGCACCCACGCTGGTTCACGGATCCTATCGGTCTACCTGGGGATCCTACGCGGATCTGACCCTGGTTTCAGGATGATCACTGTTCGACAGCAAGATCCCATGCAGCCTGGCTTCCTGGGTTTCTTACCAGTACTAACCAACGATTCCTGGCGTCAAACCAGTACTGTACGCTATGGAAAGTGTCCGCTATGAAGTCAGACCTCTCGGCATGGGACTCGTGGGGCAGTCAGGGACACGGACATGGTTGTGCAGGGCAGTCAGGGACTTGGACATGGCTGTGCAGGGCAGCCAGGGTAATCAGTGAGGGACTCGGACATGGTTGCAGGGTAGTGAGGGACTCGGGCATAGTTGTGCAGGGCAATTAGAGACTTGGGCATGGTTGTGCAGGGCAGTCGGGGACTCGGACACGGTTGTGCAGGGCAGTCAGGGACTCGGACACGGTAAAATTTTGGCCCCCTGTTGCGCTCATTGACCTTGAGACCGAAGCAGTAGCCATAAAATTTGGCCCCCTGTTATGTTGATTGGTCTTGAGACCGTTGTCTAGAAGAATAGTTTGCTCACACTATACACGGGACCTCGGTTTATAGTCTCGTCCGAAAGACTGGTTGCAGGGCAGTCAGGGACTCGGGCATGCTCATGCATGCTCGGGCAGGGTAATCAGTCAGGGACTCGGACTTGGTTGCAGGGCAGCCAGGGACTCGGGCATGGTCGTGCAGGGCAGTCAGGGACTCGGACATGGTCTTGCAGGGTAATCAGACAGGGACTCGGACATGGTCTTGCAGGGTAATCAGTCAGGGACTCGGGGACGGTTGTGCAGGGCAGTCAGGGACTCGGACATGGTCGTGCGGGGCAATTAGGGACTCGGGCATAGTTGTGCAGGGCAATTAGAGACTTGGGCATGGTTGTGCAGGGCAGTCGGGGACTCGGACACGGTTGTGCAGGGCAGTCAGGGACTCGGACAAGGTTGTGCAGGGCAGTCAGGGACTCAGACTCAGGATAATGCATGATACAGGAGATGGCCCAGTTCCAGAAGCACCCCTGGTTCTTTTACGTGCTCAATGTAAAGCATGATACACGGGACCTCGGTTTATAGTCTCGTCCGAAAGACTGGTTGCAGGGCAGTCAGGGATTCGGGCATGCTCGGGCAGGGTAATCAGTCAGGGACTCGGACTTGGTTGCAGGGCAGCCAGGGACTCGGGCATGGTCGTGCAGGGCAGTCAGGGACTCGGACGTGGTCTTGCACGGTAATCAGTCAGGGACTCGGGCATGGTGGTGCAGGGCAGTCAGGGACTCGGACACGGTTGTGCAGGGCCGTCAGGGACTCGGACACGGTTGTCCAGGGCAGTCAGGGACTCGGACATGGTCGTGCAGGGCAAATAGGGACTCGGACATAGTCGTGCAGGGCAATTAGGGACTAGGGCATGGTTGTGCAGGGCAGTCGGGGACTCGGACACGGTTGTGCAGGGCAGTCGGGGACTCGGACACGATTGTGCCTGGCAGTCAGGGACTCGGACATGGTTGTGCAGGGCAATTTGGGACTTGGGCATAGTCGTGCAGGGATATTATGGACTCAGACAAGTCGGGGACTTGGGCATGGTCAGTTATGTAGAGGCTATGCTCGATCCAAATATACAATTCAGTACAATGAAAGTACTCGCCAACAATACACGCTGCTCTCAAGTCTGTATAAACTTGTAGTTGAACTCGGGTGCTTGGGTGATGCGTTTTCACTTTGTGTACTCTGTGACGACTGCACTCTAGCCCCGATCTGGAGAGTCGTCAAGCGTAGCTAACCCCAGACTGGTTCTGTAGCGGAATTGGCGTATTGCACGGAAAGAGACCCAAATCCCCACACTCCCCCTGTCCTATTCTGAGGTTTGAACTCCAGGGGTTAGAAATTGCACAGACACTACCGATGTGCTTCGGAAATTATTGGTGGGCACCCACGCTGGTTCACGGATCCTATCGGTCTACCTGGGGATCCTACGCGGATCTGACCCTGGTTTCAGGATGATCACTGTTCGACAGCAAGATCCCATGCAGCCTGGCTTCCTGGGTTTCTTACCAGTACTAACCAACGATTCCTGGCGTCAAACCAGTACTGTACGCTATGGAAAGTGTCCGCTATGAAGTCAGACCTCTCGGCATGGGACTCGTGGGGCAGTCAGGGACACGGACATGGTTGTGCAGGGCAGTCAGGGACTTGGACATGGCTGTGCAGGGCAGCCAGGGTAATCAGTCAGGGACTCGGACATGGTTGCAGGGTAGTGAGGGACTCGGGCATAGTTGTGCAGGGCAATTAGAGACTTGGGCATGGTTGTGCAGGGCAGTCGGGGACTCGGACACGGTTGTGCAGGGCAGTCAGGGACTCGGACACGGTAAAATTTTGGCCCCCTGTTGTGCTCATTGACCTTGAGACCGAAGCAGTAGCCATAAAATTTGGCCCCCTGTTATGTTGATTGGTCTTGAGACCGTTGTCTAGAAGAATAGTTTGCTCACACTATACACGGGACCTCGGTTTATAGTCTCGTCCGAAAGACTGGTTGCAGGGCAGTCAGGGACTCGGGCATGCTCATGCATGCTCGGGCAGGGTAATCAGTCAGGGACTCGGACTTGGTTGCAGGGCAGCCAGGGACTCGGGCATGGTCGTGCAGGGCAGTCAGGGACTCGGACATGGTCTTGCAGGGTAATCAGACAGGGACTCGGACATGGTCTTGCAGGGTTATCAGTCAGGGACTCGGGGACGGTTGTGCAGGGCAGTCAGGGACTCGGACATGGTCGTGCGGGGCAATTAGGGACTCGGGCATAGTTGTGCAGGGCAATTAGAGACTTGGGCATGGTTGTGCAGGGCAGTCGGGGACTCGGACACGGTTGTGCAGGGCAGTCAGGGACTCGGACAAGGTTGTGCAGGGCAGTCAGGGACTCAGACTCAGGATAATGCATGATACAGGAGATGCCCCAGTTCCAGAAGCACCCCTGGTTCTTTTACGTGCTCAATGTAAAGCATGATACACGGGACCTCGGTTTATAGTCTCGTCCGAAAGACTGGTTGCAGGGCAGTCAGGGACTCGGGCATGCTCGGGCAGGGTAATCAGTCAGGGACTCGGACTTGGTTGCAGGGCAGCCAGGGACTCGGGCATGGTCGTGCAGGGCAGTCAGGGACTCGGACGTGGTCTTGCACGGTAATCAGTCAGGGACTCGGGCATGGTGGTGCAGGGCAGTCAGGGACTCGGACACGGTTGTGCAGGGCCGTCAGGGACTCGGACACGGTTGTCCAGGGCAGTCAGGGACTCGGACATGGTCGTGCAGGGCAAATAGGGACTCGGACATAGTCGTGCAGGGCAATTAGGGACTAGGGCATGGTTGTGCAGGGCAGTCGGGGACTCGGACACGGTTGTGCAGGGCAGTCAGGGACTCGGACACGATTGTGCCTGGCAGTCAGGGACTCGGACATGGTTGTGCAGGGCAATTTGGGACTTGGGCATAGTCGTGCAGGGATATTATGGACTCGGACAAGTCGGGGACTTGGGCATGGTCAGTTATGTAGAGGCTATGCTCGATCCAAATATACAATTCAGTACAATGAAAGTACTCGCCAACAATACACGCTGCTCTCAAGTCTGTATAAACTTGTAGTTGAACTCGGGTGCTTGGGTGATGCGTTTTCACTTTGTGTACTCTGTGACGACTGCACTCTAGCCCCGATCTGGAGAGTCGTCAAGCGTAGCTAACCCCAGACTGGTTCTGTAGCGGAATTGGCGTATTGCACGGAAAGAGACCCAAATCCCCACACTCCCCCTGTCCTATTCTGAGGTTTGAACTCCAGGGGTTAGAAATTGCACAGACACTACCGATGTGCTTCGGAAATTATTGTTGGGCACCCACGCTGGTTCACGGATCCTATCGGTCTACCTGGGGATCCTACGCGGATCTGACCCTGGTTTCAGGATGATCACTGTTCGACAGCAAGATCCCATGCAGCCTGGCTTCCTGGGTTTCTTACCAGTACTAACCAACGATTCCTGGCGTCAAACCAGTACTGTACGCTATGGAAAGTGTCCGCTATGAAGTCAGACCTCTCGGCATGGGACTCGTGGGGCAGTCAGGGACACGGACATGGTTGTGCAGGGCAGTCAGGGACTTGGACATGGCTGTGCAGGGCAGCCAGGGTAATCAGTGAGGGACTCGGACATGGTTGCAGGGTAGTGAGGGACTCGGGCATAGTTGTGCAGGGCAATTAGAGACTTGGGCATGGTTGTGCAGGGCAGTCGGGGACTCGGACACGGTTGTGCAGGGCAGTCAGGGACTCGGACACGGTAAAATTTTGGCCCCCTGTTGCGCTCATTGACCTTGAGACCGAAGCAGTAGCCATAAAATTTGGCCCCCTGTTATGTTGATTGGTCTTGAGACCGTTGTCTAGAAGAATAGTTTGCTCACACTATACACGGGACCTCGGTTTATAGTCTCGTCCGAAAGACTGGTTGCAGGGCAGTCAGGGACTCGGGCATGCTCATGCATGCTCGGGCAGGGTAATCAGTCAGGGACTCGGACTTGGTTGCAGGGCAGCCAGGGACTCGGGCATGGTCGTGCAGGGCAGTCAGGGACTCGGACATGGTCTTGCAGGGTAATCAGACAGGGACTCGGACATGGTCTTGCAGGGTAATCAGTCAGGGACTCGGGGACGGTTGTGCAGGGCAGTCAGGGACTCGGACATGGTCGTGCGGGGCAATTAGGGACTCGGGCATAGTTGTGCAGGGCAATTAGAGACTTGGGCATGGTTGTGCAGGGCAGTCGGGGACTCGGACACGGTTGTGCAGGGCAGTCAGGGACTCGGACAAGGTTGTGCAGGGCAGTCAGGGACTCAGACTCAGGATAATGCATGATACAGGAGATGGCCCAGTTCCAGAAGCACCCCTGGTTCTTTTACGTGCTCAATGTAAAGCATGATACACGGGACCTCGGTTTATAGTCTCGTCCGAAAGACTGGTTGCAGGGCAGTCAGGGACTCGGGCATGCTCGGGCAGGGTAATCAGTCAGGGACTCGGACTTGGTTGCAGGGCAGCCAGGGACTCGGGCATGGTCGTGCAGGGCAGTCAGGGACTCGGACGTGGTCTTGCACGGTAATCAGTCAGGGACTCGGGCATGGTGGTGCAGGGCAGTCAGGGACTCGGACACGGTTGTGCAGGGCCGTCAGGGACTCGGACACGGTTGTCCAGGGCAGTCAGGGACTCGGACATGGTCGTGCAGGGCAAATAGGGACTCGGACATAGTCGTGCAGGGCAATTAGGGACTAGGGCATGGTTGTGCAGGGCAGTCGGGGACTCGGACACGGTTGTGCAGGGCAGTCGGGGACTCGGACACGATTGTGCCTGGCAGTCAGGGACTCGGACATGGTTGTGCAGGGCAATTTGGGACTTGGGCATAGTCGTGCAGGGATATTATGGACTCGGACAAGTCGGGGACTTGGGCATGGTCAGTTATGTAGAGGCTATGCTCGATCCAAATATACAATTCAGTACAATGAAAGTACTCGCCAACAATACACGCTGCTCTCAAGTCTGTATAAACTTGTAGTTGAACTCGGGTGCTTGGGTGATGCGTTTTCACTTTGTGTACTCTGTGACGACTGCACTCTAGCCCCGATCTGGAGAGTCGTCAAGCGTAGCTAACCCCAGACTGGTTCTGTAGCGGAATTGGCGTATTGCACGGAAAGAGACCCAAATCCCCACACTCCCCCTGTCCTATTCTGAGGTTTGAACTCCAGGGGTTAGAAATTGCACAGACACTACCGATGTGCTTCGGAAATTATTGGTGGGCACCCACGCTGGTTCACGGATCCTATCGGTCTACCTGGGGATCCTACGCGGATCTGACCCTGGTTTCAGGATGATCACTGTTCGACAGCAAGATCCCATGCAGCCTGGCTTCCTGGGTTTCTTACCAGTACTAACC
This sequence comes from Mactromeris polynyma, assembly GCA_032209605.1. Lineage (NCBI taxonomy): Eukaryota > Metazoa > Mollusca > Bivalvia > Venerida > Mactridae > Mactromeris > Mactromeris polynyma. The sequence continues at coordinate 7,418,528 of JASFXZ010000001.1, forward strand.
AACGATTCCTGGCGTCAAACCAGTACTGTACGCTATGGAAAGTGTCCGCTATGAAGTCAGACCTCTCGGCATGGGACTCGTGGGGCAGTCAGGGACACGGACATGGTTGTGCAGGGCAGTCAGGGACTTGGACATGGCTGTGCAGGGCAGCCAGGGTAATCAGTCAGGGACTCGGACATGGTTGCAGGGTAGTGAGGGACTCGGGCATAGTTGTGCAGGGCAATTAGAGACTTGGGCATGGTTGTGCAGGGCAGTCGGGGACTCGGACACGGTTGTGCAGGGCAGTCAGGGACTCGGACACGGTAAAATTTTGGCCCCCTGTTGCGCTCATTGACCTTGAGACCGAAGCAGTAGCCATAAAATTTGGCCCCCTGTTATGTTGATTGGTCTTGAGACCGTTGTCTAGAAGAATAGTTTGCTCACACTATACACGGGACCTCGGTTTATAGTCTCGTCCGAAAGACTGGTTGCAGGGCAGTCAGGGACTCGGGCATGCTCATGCATGCTCGGGCAGGGTAATCAGTCAGGGACTCGGACTTGGTTGCAGGGCAGCCAGGGACTCGGGCATGGTCGTGCAGGGCAGTCAGGGACTCGGACATGGTCTTGCAGGGTAATCAGACAGGGACTCGGACATGGTCGTGCAGGGTTATCAGTCAGGGACTCGGGGACGGTTGTGCAGGGCAGTCAGGGACTCGGACATGGTCGTGCGGGGCAATTAGGGACTCGGGCATAGTTGTGCAGGGCAATTAGAGACTTGGGCATGGTTGTGCAGGGCAGTCGGGGACTCGGACACGGTTGTGCAGGGCAGTCAGGGACTCGGACAAGGTTGTGCAGGGCAGTCAGGGACTCAGACTCAGGATAATGCATGATACAGGAGATGCCCCAGTTCCAGAAGCACCCCTGGTTCTTTTACGTGCTCAATGTAAAGCATGATACACGGGACCTCGGTTTATAGTCTCGTCCGAAAGACTGGTTGCAGGGCAGTCAGGGACTCGGGCATGCTCGGGCAGGGTAATCAGTCAGGGACTCGGACTTGGTTGCAGGGCAGCCAGGGACTCGGGCATGGTCGTGCAGGGCAGTCAGGGACTCGGACGTGGTCTTGCACGGTAATCAGTCAGGGACTCGGGCATGGTGGTGCAGGGCAGTCAGGGACTCGGACACGGTTGTGCAGGGCCGTCAGGGACTCGGACACGGTTGTCCAGGGCAGTCAGGGACTCGGACATGGTCGTGCAGGGCAAATAGGGACTCGGACATAGTCGTGCAGGGCAATTAGGGACTAGGGCATGGTTGTGCAGGGCAGTCGGGGACTCGGACACGGTTGTGCAGGGCAGTCAGGGACTCGGACACGATTGTGCCTGGCAGTCAGGGACTCGGACATGGTTGTGCAGGGCAATTTGGGACTTGGGCATAGTCGTGCAGGGATATTATGGACTCGGACAAGTCGGGGACTTGGGCATGGTCAGTTATGTAGAGGCTATGCTCGATCCAAATATACAATTCAGTACAATGAAAGTACTCGCCAACAATACACGCTGCTCTCAAGTCTGTATAAACTTGTAGTTGAACTCGGGTGCTTGGGTGATGCGTTTTCACTTTGTGTACTCTGTGACGACTGCACTCTAGCCCCGATCTGGAGAGTCGTCAAGCGTAGCTAACCCCAGACTGGTTCTGTAGCGGAATTGGCGTATTGCACGGAAAGAGACCCAAATCCCCACACTCCCCCTGTCCTATTCTGAGGTTTGAACTCCAGGGGTTAGAAATTGCACAGACACTACCGATGTGCTTCGGAAATTATTGTTGGGCACCCACGCTGGTTCACGGATCCTATCGGTCTACCTGGGGATCCTACGCGGATCTGACCCTGGTTTCAGGATGATCACTGTTCGACAGCAAGATCCCATGCAGCCTGGCTTCCTGGGTTTCTTACCAGTACTAACCAACGATTCCTGGCGTCAAACCAGTACTGTACGCTATGGAAAGTGTCCGCTATGAAGTCAGACCTCTCGGCATGGGACTCGTGGGGCAGTCAGGGACACGGACATGGTTGTGCAGGGCAGTCAGGGACTTGGACATGGCTGTGCAGGGCAGCCAGGGTAATCAGTGAGGGACTCGGACATGGTTGCAGGGTAGTGAGGGACTCGGGCATAGTTGTGCAGGGCAATTAGAGACTTGGGCATGGTTGTGCAGGGCAGTCGGGGACTCGGACACGGTTGTGCAGGGCAGTCAGGGACTCGGACACGGTAAAATTTTGGCCCCCTGTTGCGCTCATTGACCTTGAGACCGAAGCAGTAGCCATAAAATTTGGCCCCCTGTTATGTTGATTGGTCTTGAGACCGTTGTCTAGAAGAATAGTTTGCTCACACTATACACGGGACCTCGGTTTATAGTCTCGTCCGAAAGACTGGTTGCAGGGCAGTCAGGGACTCGGGCATGCTCATGCATGCTCGGGCAGGGTAATCAGTCAGGGACTCGGACTTGGTTGCAGGGCAGCCAGGGACTCGGGCATGGTCGTGCAGGGCAGTCAGGGACTCGGACATGGTCTTGCAGGGTAATCAGACAGGGACTCGGACATGGTCTTGCAGGGTAATCAGTCAGGGACTCGGGGACGGTTGTGCAGGGCAGTCAGGGACTCGGACATGGTCGTGCGGGGCAATTAGGGACTCGGGCATAGTTGTGCAGGGCAATTAGAGACTTGGGCATGGTTGTGCAGGGCAGTCGGGGACTCGGACACGGTTGTGCAGGGCAGTCAGGGACTCGGACAAGGTTGTGCAGGGCAGTCAGGGACTCAGACTCAGGATAATGCATGATACAGGAGATGGCCCAGTTCCAGAAGCACCCCTGGTTCTTTTACGTGCTCAATGTAAAGCATGATACACGGGACCTCGGTTTATAGTCTCGTCCGAAAGACTGGTTGCAGGGCAGTCAGGGACTCGGGCATGCTCGGGCAGGGTAATCAGTCAGGGACTCGGACTTGGTTGCAGGGCAGCCAGGGACTCGGGCATGGTCGTGCAGGGCAGTCAGGGACTCGGACGTGGTCTTGCACGGTAATCAGTCAGGGACTCGGGCATGGTGGTGCAGGGCAGTCAGGGACTCGGACACGGTTGTGCAGGGCCGTCAGGGACTCGGACACGGTTGTCCAGGGCAGTCAGGGACTCGGACATGGTCGTGCAGGGCAAATAGGGACTCGGACATAGTCGTGCAGGGCAATTAGGGACTAGGGCATGGTTGTGCAGGGCAGTCGGGGACTCGGACACGGTTGTGCAGGGCAGTCGGGGACTCGGACACGATTGTGCCTGGCAGTCAGGGACTCGGACATGGTTGTGCAGGGCAATTTGGGACTTGGGCATAGTCGTGCAGGGATATTATGGACTCGGACAAGTCGGGGACTTGGGCATGGTCAGTTATGTAGAGGCTATGCTCGATCCAAATATACAATTCAGTACAATGAAAGTACTCGCCAACAATACACGCTGCTCTCAAGTCTGTATAAACTTGTAGTTGAACTCGGGTGCTTGGGTGATGCGTTTTCACTTTGTGTACTCTGTGACGACTGCACTCTAGCCCCGATCTGGAGAGTCGTCAAGCGTAGCTAACCCCAGACTGGTTCTGTAGCGGAATTGGCGTATTGCACGGAAAGAGACCCAAATCCCCACACTCCCCCTGTCCTATTCTGAGGTTTGAACTCCAGGGGTTAGAAATTGCACAGACACTACCGATGTGCTTCGGAAATTATTGGTGGGCACCCACGCTGGTTCACGGATCCTATCGGTCTACCTGGGGATCCTACGCGGATCTGACCCTGGTTTCAGGATGATCACTGTTCGACAGCAAGATCCCATGCAGCCTGGCTTCCTGGGTTTCTTACCAGTACTAACCAACGATTCCTGGCGTCAAACCAGTACTGTACGCTATGGAAAGTGTCCGCTATGAAGTCAGACCTCTCGGCATGGGACTCGTGGGGCAGTCAGGGACACGGACATGGTTGTGCAGGGCAGTCAGGGACTTGGACATGGCTGTGCAGGGCAGCCAGGGTAATCAGTCAGGGACTCGGACATGGTTGCAGGGTAGTGAGGGACTCGGGCATAGTTGTGCAGGGCAATTAGAGACTTGGGCATGGTTGTGCAGGGCAGTCGGGGACTCGGACACGGTTGTGCAGGGCAGTCAGGGACTCGGACACGGTAAAATTTTGGCCCCCTGTTGCGCTCATTGACCTTGAGACCGAAGCAGTAGCCATAAAATTTGGCCCCCTGTTATGTTGATTGGTCTTGAGACCGTTGTCTAGAAGAATAGTTTGCTCACACTATACACGGGACCTCGGTTTATAGTCTCGTCCGAAAGACTGGTTGCAGGGCAGTCAGGGACTCGGGCATGCTCATGCATGCTCGGGCAGGGTAATCAGTCAGGGACTCGGACTTGGTTGCAGGGCAGCCAGGGACTCGGGCATGGTCGTGCAGGGCAGTCAGGGACTCGGACATGGTCTTGCAGGGTAATCAGACAGGGACTCGGACATGGTCTTGCAGGGTTATCAGTCAGGGACTCGGGGACGGTTGTGCAGGGCAGTCAGGGACTCGGACATGGTCGTGCGGGGCAATTAGGGACTCGGGCATAGTTGTGCAGGGCAATTAGAGACTTGGGCATGGTTGTGCAGGGCAGTCGGGGACTCGGACACGGTTGTGCAGGGCAGTCAGGGACTCGGACAAGGTTGTGCAGGGCAGTCAGGGACTCAGACTCAGGATAATGCATGATACAGGAGATGCCCCAGTTCCAGAAGCACCCCTGGTTCTTTTACGTGCTCAATGTAAAGCATGATACACGGGACCTCGGTTTATAGTCTCGTCCGAAAGACTGGTTGCAGGACAGTCAGGGACTCGGGCATGCTCGGGCAGGGTAATCAGTCAGGGACTCGGACTTGGTTGCAGGGCAGCCAGGGACTCGGGCATGGTCGTGCAGGGCAGTCAGGGACTCGGACGTGGTCTTGCACGGTAATCAGTCAGGGACTCGGGCATGGTGGTGCAGGGCAGTCAGGGACTCGGACACGGTTGTGCAGGGCCGTCAGGGACTCGGACACGGTTGTCCAGGGCAGTCAGGGACTCGGACATGGTCGTGCAGGGCAAATAGGGACTCGGACATAGTCGTGCAGGGCAATTAGGGACTAGGGCATGGTTGTGCAGGGCAGTCGGGGACTCGGACACGGTTGTGCAGGGCAGTCAGGGACTCGGACACGATTGTGCCTGGCAGTCAGGGACTCGGACATGGTTGTGCAGGGCAATTTGGGACTTGGGCATAGTCGTGCAGGGATATTATGGACTCGGACAAGTCGGGGACTTGGGCATGGTCAGTTATGTAGAGGCTATGCTCGATCCAAATATACAATTCAGTACAATGAAAGTACTCGCCAACAATACACGCTGCTCTCAAGTCTGTATAAACTTGTAGTTGAACTCGGGTGCTTGGGTGATGCGTTTTCACTTTGTGTACTCTGTGACGACTGCACTCTAGCCCCGATCTGGAGAGTCGTCAAGCGTAGCTAACCCCAGACTGGTTCTGTAGCGGAATTGGCGTATTGCACGGAAAGAGACCCAAATCCCCACACTCCCCCTGTCCTATTCTGAGGTTTGAACTCCAGGGGTTAGAAATTGCACAGACACTACCGATGTGCTTCGGAAATTATTGTTGGGCACCCACGCTGGTTCACGGATCCTATCGGTCTACCTGGGGATCCTACGCGGATCTGACCCTGGTTTCAGGATGATCACTGTTCGACAGCAAGATCCCATGCAGCCTGGCTTCCTGGGTTTCTTACCAGTACTAACCAACGATTCCTGGCGTCAAACCAGTACTGTACGCTATGGAAAGTGTCCGCTATGAAGTCAGACCTCTCGGCATGGGACTCGTGGGGCAGTCAGGGACACGGACATGGTTGTGCAGGGCAGTCAGGGACTTGGACATGGCTGTGCAGGGCAGCCAGGGTAATCAGTGAGGGACTCGGACATGGTTGCAGGGTAGTGAGGGACTCGGGCATAGTTGTGCAGGGCAATTAGAGACTTGGGCATGGTTGTGCAGGGCAGTCGGGGACTCGGACACGGTTGTGCAGGGCAGTCAGGGACTCGGACACGGTAAAATTTTGGCCCCCTGTTGCGCTCATTGACCTTGAGACCGAAGCAGTAGCCATAAAATTTGGCCCCCTGTTATGTTGATTGGTCTTGAGACCGTTGTCTAGAAGAATAGTTTGCTCACACTATACACGGGACCTCGGTTTATAGTCTCGTCCGAAAGACTGGTTGCAGGGCAGTCAGGGACTCGGGCATGCTCATGCATGCTCGGGCAGGGTAATCAGTCAGGGACTCGGACTTGGTTGCAGGGCAGCCAGGGACTCGGGCATGGTCGTGCAGGGCAGTCAGGGACTCGGACATGGTCTTGCAGGGTAATCAGACAGGGACTCGGACATGGTCTTGCAGGGTAATCAGTCAGGGACTCGGGGACGGTTGTGCAGGGCAGTCAGGGACTCGGACATGGTCGTGCGGGGCAATTAGGGACTCGGGCATAGTTGTGCAGGGCAATTAGAGACTTGGGCATGGTTGTGCAGGGCAGTCGGGGACTCGGACACGGTTGTGCAGGGCAGTCAGGGACTCGGACAAGGTTGTGCAGGGCAGTCAGGGACTCAGACTCAGGATAATGCATGATACAGGAGATGCCCCAGTTCCAGAAGCACCCCTGGTTCTTTTACGTGCTCAATGTAAAGCATGATACACGGGACCTCGGTTTATAGTCTCGTCCGAAAGACTGGTTGCAGGGCAGTCAGGGACTCGGGCATGCTCGGGCAGGGTAATCAGTCAGGGACTCGGACTTGGTTGCAGGGCAGCCAGGGACTCGGGCATGGTCGTGCAGGGCAGTCAGGGACTCGGACATGGTCTTGCACGGTAATCAGTCAGGGACTCGGGCATGGTGGTGCAGGGCAGTCAGGGACTCGGACACGGTTGTGCAGGGCCGTCAGGGACTCGGACACGGTTGTCCAGGGCAGTCAGGGACTCGGACATGGTCATGCAGGGCAAATAGGGACTCGGACATAGTCGTGCAGGGCAATTAGGGACTAGGGCATGGTTGTGCAGGGCAGTCGGGGACTCGCACACGGTTGTGCAGGGCAGTCAGGGACTCGGACACGATTGTGCCTGGCAGTCAGGGACTCGGACATGGTTGTGCAGGGCAATTTGGGACTTGGGCATAGTTGTGCAGGGATATTATGGACTCGGACAAGTCGGGGACTTGGGCATGGTCAGTTATGTAGAGGCTATGCTCGATCCAAATATACAATTCAGTACAATGAAAGTACTCGCCAACAATACACGCTGCTCTCAAGTCTGTATAAACTTGTAGTTGAACTCGGGTGCTTGGGTGATGCGTTTTCACTTTGTGTACTCTGTGACGACTGCACTCTAGCCCCGATCTGGAGAGTCGTCAAGCGTAGCTAACCCCAGACTGGTTCTGTAGCGGAATTGGCGTATTGCACGGAAAGAGACCCAAATCCCCACACTCCCCCTGTCCTATTCTGAGGTTTGAACTCCAGGGGTTAGAAATTGCACAGACACTACCGATGTGCTTCGGAAATTATTGGTGGGCACCCACGCTGGTTCACGGATCCTATCGGTCTACCTGGGGATCCTACGCGGATCTGACCCTGGTTTCAGGATGATCACTGTTCGACAGCAAGATCCCATGCAGCCTGGCTTCCTGGGTTTCTTACCAGTACTAACCAACGATTCCTGGCGTCAAACCAGTACTGTACGCTATGGAAAGTGTCCGCTATGAAGTCAGACCTCTCGGCATGGGACTCGTGGGGCAGTCAGGGACACGGACATGGTTGTGCAGGGCAGTCAGGGACTTGGACATGGCTGTGCAGGGCAGCCAGGGTAATCAGTGAGGGACTCGGACATGGTTGCAGGGTAGTGAGGGACTCGGGCATAGTTGTGCAGGGCAATTAGAGACTTGGGCATGGTTGTGCAGGGCAGTCGGGGACTCGGACACGGTTGTGCAGGGCAGTCAGGGACTCGGACACGGTAAAATTTTGGCCCCCTGTTGCGCTCATTGACCTTGAGACCGAAGCAGTAGCCATAAAATTTGGCCCCCTGTTATGTTGATTGGTCTTGAGACCGTTGTCTAGAAGAATAGTTTGCTCACACTATACACGGGACCTCGGTTTATAGTCTCGTCCGAAAGACTGGTTGCAGGGCAGTCAGGGACTCGGGCATGCTCATGCATGCTCGGGCAGGGTAATCAGTCAGGGACTCGGACTTGGTTGCAGGGCAGCCAGGGACTCGGGCATGGTCGTGCAGGGCAGTCAGGGACTCGGACATGGTCTTGCAGGGTAATCAGACAGGGACTCGGACATGGTCTTGCAGGGTAATCAGTCAGGGACTCGGGGACGGTTGTGCAGGGCAGTCAGGGACTCGGACATGGTCGTGCGGGGCAATTAGGGACTCGGGCATAGTTGTGCAGGGCAATTAGAGACTTGGGCATGGTTGTGCAGGGCAGTCGGGGACTCGGACACGGTTGTGCAGGGCAGTCAGGGACTCGGACAAGGTTGTGCAGGGCAGTCAGGGACTCAGACTCAGGATAATGCATGATACAGGAGATGCCCCAGTTCCAGAAGCACCCCTGGTTCTTTTACGTGCTCAATGTAAAGCATGATACACGGGACCTCGGTTTATAGTCTCGTCCGAAAGACTGGTTGCAGGGCAGTCAGGGACTCGGGCATGCTCGGGCAGGGTAATCAGTCAGGGACTCGGACTTGGTTGCAGGGCAGCCAGGGACTCGGGCATGGTCGTGCAGGGCAGTCAGGGACTCGGACATGGTCTTGCACGGTAATCAGTCAGGGACTCGGGCATGGTGGTGCAGGGCAGTCAGGGACTCGGACACGGTTGTGCAGGGCCGTCAGGGACTCGGACACGGTTGTCCAGGGCAGTCAGGGACTCGGACATGGTCATGCAGGGCAAATAGGGACTCGGACATAGTCGTGCAGGGCAATTAGGGACTAGGGCATGGTTGTGCAGGGCAGTCGGGGACTCGCACACGGTTGTGCAGGGCAGTCAGGGACTCGGACACGATTGTGCCTGGCAGTCAGGGACTCGGACATGGTTGTGCAGGGCAATTTGGGACTTGGGCATAGTTGTGCAGGGATATTATGGACTCGGACAAGTCGGGGACTTGGGCATGGTCAGTTATGTAGAGGCTATGCTCGATCCAAATATACAATTCAGTACAATGAAAGTACTCGCCAACAATACACGCTGCTCTCAAGTCTGTATAAACTTGTAGTTGAACTCGGGTGCTTGGGTGATGCGTTTTCACTTTGTGTACTCTGTGACGACTGCACTCTAGCCCCGATCTGGAGAGTCGTCAAGCGTAGCTAACCCCAGACTGGTTCTGTAGCGGAATTGGCGTATTGCACGGAAAGAGACCCAAATCCCCACACTCCCCCTGTCCTATTCTGAGGTTTGAACTCCAGGGGTTAGAAATTGCACAGACACTACCGATGTGCTTCGGAAATTATTGGTGGGCACCCACGCTGGTTCACGGATCCTATCGGTCTACCTGGGGATCCTACGCGGATCTGACCCTGGTTTCAGGATGATCACTGTTCGACAGCAAGATCCCATGCAGCCTGGCTTCCTGGGTTTCTTACCAGTACTAACCAACGATTCCTGGCGTCAAACCAGTACTGTACGCTATGGAAAGTGTCCGCTATGAAGTCAGACCTCTCGGCATGGGACTCGTGGGGCAGTCAGGGACACGGACATGGTTGTGCAGGGCAGTCAGGGACTTGGACATGGCTGTGCAGGGCAGCCAGGGTAATCAGTGAGGGACTCGGACATGGTTGCAGGGTAGTGAGGGACTCGGGCATAGTTGTGCAGGGCAATTAGAGACTTGGGCATGGTTGTGCAGGGCAGTCGGGGACTCGGACACGGTTGTGCAGGGCAGTCAGGGACTCGGACACGGTAAAATTTTGGCCCCCTGTTGCGCTCATTGACCTTGAGACCGAAGCAGTAGCCATAAAATTTGGCCCCCTGTTATGTTGATTGGTCTTGAGACCGTTGTCTAGAAGAATAGTTTGCTCACACTATACACGGGACCTCGGTTTATAGTCTCGTCCGAAAGACTGGTTGCAGGGCAGTCAGGGACTCGGGCATGCTCATGCATGCTCGGGCAGGGTAATCAGTCAGGGACTCGGACTTGGTTGCAGGGCAGCCAGGGACTCGGGCATGGTCGTGCAGGGCAGTCAGGGACTCGGACATGGTCTTGCAGGGTAATCAGACAGGGACTCGGACATGGTCTTGCAGGGTAATCAGTCAGGGACTCGGGGACGGTTGTGCAGGGCAGTCAGGGACTCGGACATGGTCGTGCGGGGCAATTAGGGACTCGGGCATAGTTGTGCAGGGCAATTAGAGACTTGGGCATGGTTGTGCAGGGCAGTCGGGGACTCGGACACGGTTGTGCAGGGCAGTCAGGGACGCGGACAAGGTTGTGCAGGGCAGTCAGGGACTCAGACTCAGGATAATGCATGATACAGGAGATGCCCCAGTTCCAGAAGCACCCCTGGTTCTTTTACGTGCTCAATGTAAAGCATGATACACGGGACCTCGGTTTATAGTCTCGTCCGAAAGACTGGTTGCAGGGCAGTCAGGGACTCGGGCATGCTCGGGCAGGGTAATCAGTCAGGGACTCGGACTTGGTTGCAGGGCAGCCAGGGACTCGGGCATGGTCGTGCAGGGCAGTCAGGGACTCGGACATGGTCTTGCACGGTAATCAGTCAGGGACTCGGGCATGGTGGTGCAGGGCAGTCAGGGACTCGGACACGGTTGTGCAGGGCCGTCAGGGACTCGGACACGGTTGTCCAGGGCAGTCAGGGACTCGGACATGGTCGTGCAGGGCAAATAGGGACTCGGACATAGTCGTGCAGGGCAATTAGGGACTAGGGCATGGTTGTGCAGGGCAGTCGGGGACTCGGACACGGTTGTGCAGGGCAGTCAGGGACTCGGACACGATTGTGCCTGGCAGTCAGGGACTCGGACATGGTTGTGCAGGGCAATTTGGGACTTGGGCATAGTCGTGCAGGGATATTATGGACTCGGACAAGTCGGGGACTTGGGCATGGTCAGTTATGTAGAGGCTATGCTCGATCCAAATATACAATTCAGTACAATGAAAGTACTCGCCAACAATACACGCTGCTCTCAAGTCTGTATAAACTTGTAGTTGAACTCGGGTGCTTGGGTGATGCGTTTTCACTTTGTGTACTCTGTGACGACTGCACTCTAGCCCCGATCTGAAGAGTCGTCAAGCGTAGCTAACCCCAGACTGGTTCTGTAGCGGAATTGGCGTATTGCACGGAAAGAGACCCAAATCCCCACACTCCCCCTGTCCTATTCTGAGGTTTGAACTCCAGGGGTTAGAAATTGCACAGACACTACCGATGTGCTTCGGAAATTATTGGTGGGCACCCACGCTGGTTCACGGATCCTATCGGTCTACCTGGGGATCCTACGCGGATCTGACCCTGGTTTCAGGATGATCACTGTTCGACAGCAAGATCCCATGCAGCCTGGCTTCCTGGGTTTCTTACCAGTACTAACCAACGATTCCTGGCGTCAAACCAGTACTGTACGCTATGGAAAGTGTCCGCTATGAAGTCAGACCTCTCGGCATGGGACTCGTGGGGCAGTCAGGGACACGGACATGGTTGTGCAGGGCAGTCAGGGACTTGGACATGGCTGTGCAGGGCAGCCAGGGTAATCAGTCAGGGACTCGGACATGGTTGCAGGGTAGTGAGGGACTCGGGCATAGTTGTGCAGGGCAATTAGAGACTTGGGCATGGTTGTGCAGGGCAGTCGGGGACTCGGACACGGTTGTGCAGGGCAGTCAGGGACTCGGACACGGTAAAATTTTGGCCCCCTGTTGCGCTCATTGACCTTGAGACCGAAGCAGTAGCCATAAAATTTGGCCCCCTGTTGTGTTGATTGGTCTTGAGACCGTTGTCTAGAAGAATAGTTTGCTCACACTATACACGGGACCTCGGTTTATAGTCTCGTCCGAAAGACTGGTTGCAGGGCAGTCAGGGACTTGGACATGGCTGTGCAGGGCAGCCAGGGTAATCAGTCAGGGACTCGGACATGGTTGCAGGGCAGTCAGGGACTAGGGCATGGTCAGGCAGGGTAATCAGTCAGGCACTCGGACATGGTTGCAGGGCAGTCAGGGACTCGGGCATGGTCGTACAGGGCAATAAGGGACTCGGATATAGTCGTACATGTGTACTCTGTGACGACTGCACTCTAGCCGGATCTGGAGAGTCGTCAAGCGTAGCTAACCCCATACTGGTTCTGTAGCGGAAGTGGCGTTTTGAGCGGAAAGAGACCCAAATCACCACACTCCCCCTGTCCTATTCTGAGGTTCGAACGCCAGGGGTTAGAAATTGCACAGACACTACAGATGTGCTTCGGAAATTGTTGGTGGGCACCCATGCTGGTTCACGGATCCTATCGGTCTAGCTGGGGATCCAACATGGACATGGTCGTGCAGGGCAATTAGGGACTCAGACATAGTTGTGCAGGGCAATTAGGGACTTTGGCATGGTTGTGCAGGGCAGTCAGGGACTCGGACACGGTTGTGCAGGGCAGTCAGGGACTCGGACACGGTTGTGCAGGGCAGTCAGGGACTCGGACATGGTTGTGCAGGGCAATTAGGGACTTGGGCATAGTCGTGCAGGGATATTATGGACTCGGACATGGTCTTGCAGGGCAGTCACGGACTTGGGCATGGTCGGGCAGGGTAATCAGTCAGGGACTCGGACATGGTTGCAGGGCAGTCAGGGACTCGGGCATGGTCGGGCAGGGTAATCAGTCAGGGACTCGGACATGGTTGCGGGGAAGTCAGGGACTCGGGCATGGTCGTCCAGGGCAATAAGGGACTCGGATATAGTCATACAGGGCAGTCAGGGACTCGGACACGATTGTGCAGGGCAGTCAGGGACTCAGACATGGTTGTGCGGGGCAATTAGGGACTCAGACATGGGTGTGCAGGGCAATTAGGGACTTGGGCATAGTCGTGCAGGGATATTATGGCTTCAGAAATTGTTGGTGGGCAAGTCAGGGACTTGGGCATGGTCGGGCAGGGTAATCAGTCAGGGACTCGGACATGGTTGCAGGGCAGTCAGGGACTCGGGCATGGTCGGGCAGGGTAATCAGTCAGGGACTCAGACATGGTTGCAGGGCAGTCAGGGACAAAATTATATCCAGTACTATTTTAGCATTTTAAATGCAATACATGTACATTGATTTATGGTTGATTTCCTCTTGTATACTACCAGTATAGCTGAAGCAAGTGCCATAAAATTTGGCCCCCTGTTGTGCTCACTGACCTTGAGACCCAAGCAGTGTTGATTGGTCTTGAGACCATTGTCTAGAAGAATAGTTTGCTCACTCTATATCAGCCAGGCGCTTTCAATTTCCTTATTCAGGGACTCAGACATGGTTGCAGGGCAGTCAGGGGCTCGGGCACGGTAATCAGTCAGGGACTCGGACATGGGTGTGCAGGACAGTCAGGGACTCGGGCTTGGTCGTGCAGGGCAATAAGGGACTCGGATATAGTCGTAAAGGGCAGTCAGGGTTTCAGACATGGTTGTGCAGGGCAGTCAGGGACTCAGACACGGTTGTGCAGGGCAGTCAGGGACTCGGACACGGTTGTGCAGGGCAGTCAGGGACTCGGACATGGTTGTGCAGGGCAATTAGGGACTTGGGCATAGTCGTGCAGGGATATTATGGACTCCGACATGGTCTTGCAGGGCAGTCACGGACTTGGGCATGGTCGGGCAGGTAATCAGTCACGGACTCGGACATGGTTGCAGGGCAGTCAGGGACTCGGGCATGGTCGGGCAGGGTAATCAGTCAGGGACTCAGACATGGTTGCAGGGCAGTCAGGGACTCGGGCATGGTCGTGCAGGGCAATAAGGGACTCGGATATATAGTCATACTGGGCAGTCAGGGACTCGGACATGGTTGTGCAGGGCAGTCAGAGACTCAGACATGGTTGTGCAGGGCAGTCAGGGACTTGGACATGGCTGTGCAGGGCATCCAGGGTAATCAGTCAGAGACTCAAACAAGGTTGCAGGGTAGTGAGGGACTCTGGCATGGTCGTGCAGGGCAATTGGGGACTCGTGACAGGTTTGTGTAGGGCATTCTGTGACTTGGACATGGTCGTGCAGGACAATTAGGGACTCAGACATGGTTGTGCAGGGCAATAAGGGACTCGGACATGGCCGTGCAGGGCAATTAGGGACTCTGACATAGTTGTGCAGGGCAATTAGGGACGTGGGCATGGTTGTGCAGGGCAGTCAGGGACTCGGACACGATTGTGCAGGGCAGTCAGGGACTCAGACATGGTTGTGCGGGGCAGTCAGGGACTCGGACATGGTTGTGCAGGGCAATTAGGGACTTGGGCATAGTCGTGCAGGGATATTATGGACTCGGACATGGTCTTGCAGGGCAGTCACGGACTTGGGCATGGTCGGGCAGGGTAATCAGTCAGGGACTCGGACATGGTTGCAGGGCAGTCAGGGACTCGGGCATGGTCGGGCAGGGTAATCAGTCAGGGACTCAGACATGGTTGCAGGGCAGTCAGGGACTCGGGCTTGGTCGTGCAGGGCAATAAGGGACTCGGATATAGTCATACAGGGCAGTCAGGGACTCGGACTTGGGCATATTCGTGCAGGGATATTATGGACTCGGACATGGTCTTGCTGGGATGTCAGGGACTTGGGCATGGTCAGGCAGGGTAATCATTCAGGGACTCAGACATGGTTGCAGGGCAGTCAGGGACTCGGGCACGGTCGGGCACGGTAAGGGACTCGGACATGGTTGCAGGGCAGTCAGGGACTTGAGCATGGTCGTGCAGGGCAATAAGGGACTCGGATATAGTCATGCAGGGCAGTCAGGGACTCGGACATGGTCGGGTAAGGTAATCAGTCAGGGACTTGGACATGGTTGCAGGGCAGTCAGGGACTCGGGCATGGTCAAGGCAGGGTAATCAGTCAGGGACTCGGACATGGTTGCAGGGCAGTCAGGGTCTCGGGCATGGCCATGCAGGACAATAAGGGACTCGGATATAGTTGTACAGGGCAGTCAGGGACTTGGACACGGTTGTGCAAGGCAGTC
Organism: Mactromeris polynyma; assembly: GCA_032209605.1. Lineage (NCBI taxonomy): Eukaryota > Metazoa > Mollusca > Bivalvia > Venerida > Mactridae > Mactromeris > Mactromeris polynyma. The sequence continues at coordinate 7,433,728 of JASFXZ010000001.1, forward strand.
AGGGACTCAGACATGGTTGTGCAGGGCACTTAGGGACATGGACTTGGTTGTGCAGGGCAGTCAGGGATTTGGACATGGTCATGCAGGGATATTATAGACTAGGACATGGTCGTGCAAGGCAGTCAGGGACTTGGGCATGGTTTGGCAGGGATATTATAGATGCAGACAAGGTTGTGCAGGAGTCTGACGGTAATTAGCCTGGAATTGTTTGTCTGTAATTTTAATTCAACAAAATGTCATGGGCATTTTCACATGACGAGATGTGCATACTCTAATCTTGTTCAATGAATTTGCTCAAAATTAGCTCCAACAATTTTTCTTTACAGTATAAACAACGAAGGGCCATCATTCTTAAACAGTGTGACAAATAATAAAATGCACATCTTGTCATTATAGTTACAGTTCTCATGAAGTTTTGTTGAATTCCATACAGTGACTGCTGAGAAATAGCGCAGACAAAAATTCACATGCAAATTCAACGAAAGTAAAATTCTGAAAAATCATTGATCTGTTGAGGGCATTATAATATACACATCTCCTCATGGTTAGAAATATTCACTCAAACTTTAGCAGAATTAAAATGAATATAAAAACTGTTATATATAAAATATAAGTGCTTTCCGATGCTCTCCTGTTTTTCGGTGTTTTCCGGTGATTCTATGTACCTCAAAAATTCAAATGCAAATTCAACAAAGTATTATTTTGAAAATTCATTGATCCAGAAATGTGGATAAAAACTGTTATAATATTATATGATATATAAGTGCTTTCCGATGCTTTCCGGTGATTCTATGCACCTCAAAAATTCACATGCAAATTCAACAAAAGTATTATTCTGAAAAATCATTGAGCCAGAATTGTGGATAAAAACTGTTATAATATCATATGATATATAAGTGCTTTCCGGTGATTCTATGCACCTTAAAAATTGACATGCATATTCAACAAAAGTAGCCGCGGCCGTGGTCCAGTGGTTAGTGCGCTGGACTTGTAACCCGGCGATCCAGGATCGATTCCCGGTCGCGGCAGGTCATACCCTTCCATGAAAATTTGACAAAAATGCACCTCAAAAATTCACATGCGAATTCAACAAAAGTATAATTCTAAAAAATCATTGAGCCAGAACTGTTGAAAACATTATACGATACACATCTCCTCATGGTAAGAAATATTCACTCAAGGTTTGGCAGAATTCAAATTTGTTGTTTCAACCAACAAAGGGCCCCAACTCAGTGTCAAGTCACTGAACTGGAATCTCATGTCAGCATTCACATTTTCGTATGGTAATGAAGATTCTGTGAATATTTGTTGAATTTCAATTAGTGGTTGCCAAGGGATATTGCTTACAGGAATATATGCAAAATCATACACATACAGGGCTGTGAATCCATAAAATATTGAACTGCAACCAGGCAATAATATGCTTAGCTAGTTGGTTATTTGAAACATACATCTCCCCCATAGAAGTTTCTGAGTAGTTGTAATACTGATACAGTGACCTTTACCTTGAAACAAGTCTGTTGAAACATGCGCCCCGCACACCATCTCCATATCATGAACATTCGTGCAAAGTTATTTTAAAATCCTTCAAGGGGTTCAGGAGATATGGAGTGGACACCAAAAATTAATTTGACCTTTGACCTTAAGTCTGATCATGGCCCTCAACTGAGCCAGTACACATGTGTGTTCTGCATATTGTCTCAATAGGGTGAACATTTGTGGCTAGTTATTTCAAAATCATTCAAGCGGTTCGAAAGTTAAGCGAACACGATTTATGACTGACAGACCGACGGATGGACAGACAATTAACCTGGGCAGAAAGTTGGGATACATAATTCCTTGTTGTCAAGAAGCTTCTTGTGAAGTTTCATAAAATTACAAACAGTTTCACAAAAAAAACAGAAAAGCAGACGGACGAACTGCGACACATACAGATTAAGTGGTCACTATTTGCTTCCACTCGATGAGCATTATAAACTGATTAAATCACACTTAAATGAAAGAAAATCTTACTTTAATTCCGACGATTCAAATAATAGCTCTAGGTCGTTCAGTTCTAAGCTGTCGTCTGCCCATCATGGCAACAAGACTCCTGGTCAGTTTTCTCTCGCCAACCTACGGAAATTGGAAAATAATATTTGGCAATAAGAATATAAAACGCACCAGTAATTGGGAGTAATTTTGTTGACTGTACGACTCTGTAGTCTATTGCTTTTTTCTATTAAAAATGTCTTTCAAATGAACTCTTTACACAGACGTCTGTGCATCTGTTGAATTTTGTTTTCGTATAAAAATAATAAAATTATTCATTGCGACATCTATACTTGTAATACAATTATTTATCACGGACATATAAATCATGGCAGATATGATTTCCCATGCAATATAATTCATGATAAAGATAATGAGTTTTTCTCTTATTTTATTTGTTTTACGCCCGCATTAAATGCTTTTAAATAACATAAACTTTGCGACAAGTAACGCATTTTGTTAGAAAACACAAAATAAAATCATTTAAAAAAAATTGCTCACCTCACAAAAGATGCACCTTGCCCCGTTCGACTACAAGCACCAACTGACTCAGGTAGAAACGATATCGTCTGCTGCTACAAGTTAGAATCGCGCTTTTTTTAAACAGCGTTCCTTGGGGCGACCAAAAGGGAAAATACAATAAAATATTACACAATTAAATAAGTTTTTTTACTTTTCCGTATTTGTGTCATATGCATATGGCGTAAAATATTCATTATTAATTTCATTTTGACTTCTGGTGTTGTTTTTATTGTTTCAATAGCAGTTACAATAATTCAATTATGCAAGCCAACCCACTTCGATCCTCTTTGAGAAAGTGCTGGCGCGTGCAGTAGAAATGATGGACCCGGACGAAATTAACCAGTGAGAGACAGGTGACAGATCGATGACAGTGAAATGTACAAGATATTCTAAAAATAACGCGCACTTTTAGATATAAGAGGAAATGAGTTATGTATATATTATAATTAAAGAAAATTACAATGCCCTTGAGAATCTATACTGAAAAGATGTACAGTGCCTTTATATTATATATTATATTTGATTATATTGAGCCAATTAGAATGAAATAATACTGATGAGGCCCTATAGTAATATTTTGAGATAGGTTTTTCCATAACAAGTTACAGTTGAACCGCTATAAAAGGTAGTTATGATTTAGAATGTACATGGAGCAGTATCCACTTGCGGGTCCAGGGGGTGGGGGGGGGGGCGATCGGACAGTCCCCCTTAGTACCGGAGCAGTCCCCCTTGATACCGGGCAGTTCCCCTTGATACCGGACAGTCCCCCTTGATACCGGACAGTCCCCTTTATACCGGGCAATCCCCCCTTGGTACCGGGCAGTCCCCCTTGATACCGGGCAGTCCCCCCTTGATACCGGGCAGACCCCCTTGATACCGGGCAGTCCCCCCTTGATACTGGGAAGTCTCCCTTGATACCGGGGCACTCCCCCTTTCCACCGGGCAGTCCATATTGTTTTGGAGTCGGGTCTCTGAACTGTCAGCGTACACATGGTAGGACGATTTTGCCATTATTACTGACGAATTGTACGCATTTGCGAAGCTGCGAAATTGCCCGGATACGCGCCTGTATTGAGAATTGTACTAATAGTGTCTCATTGAATGTTCTACAACCAGCACTAAAATTCACAATAACATCCCATTTACTGTGTAATCCCGACTATATACGCCCGTCAGAAAAATGACTTGATGTCGGCATGTATATTTTGCATCCACGTAATTACGTGTGATATTGCATACGTTAAATACTATGGCTGAATTTGCAAAACGAAGGGTAGAAAGTTAGAACACTGTGCTAAAAACAATCGCAAGCAAATGATTACAAAATAATATGAGCTGGGGCCGTATTCACAAGCAGTATACAAACGTTTCATTTTCTAGCCTTTTATTGAATTTAATGAATTTCTGTCTGAATATCTGTTGTTACCCGCTTCACACTGTTTGTATGTATGCATTGACTGTCTGTGTGCTGTTTTTGTGTGTATGATTGTATGTATGCATTGACTGTCTGTGTGCTGTTTTGTGTGTATGATTGTATGTACGCATTGACTGTCTGTGTGCTGTTTTGTGTGTATGATTGTATGTACGCATTGACTGTCTGTGTGCTGTTTTGTGTGTATGATTGTATGTACGCATTGACTGTCTGTGTGCTGTTTTGTGTGTATGATTGTATGTATGCATTGACTGTCTGTGTGCTGTTTTGTGTGTATGATTGTATGTATGCATTGACTGTCTGTGTGCTGTTTTGTGTGTATGATTGTATGTATGCATTGACTGTCTGTGTGCTGTTTTGTGTGTATGATTGTATGTATGCATTGACTGTCTGTGTGCTGTTTTGTGTGTATGATTGTATGTATGCATCGACTGTCTTTGTAACCGTAACAGTATTTTGCAACTTAATTTATTCGATATGGCTATGCTTATGCCATTGTTTTGATTGTTCAAAACAAAAAGGAAGATATGTATGCCGATAAAAGAAAATAATACGACTGGTATTAAATTTTACCAAATGATTAGTGTACAACAGGATAAATGACGCAAATGTTCACTAGAAGTGAATAAAAATAAATCACATATGTGAGGCTCGAACCTGTGACCTCTACAGTGCAGAGTGAATGCATATCTCATTCAGCTACAAAGGCACATACATAGATACGAAATTGAATACTTGAATTGTTCATGTTTCGGTAAATTTATACAACACGTCATTATACTTTACCATCAGATGTTAGCCCAACTATACATATATGCAAAGAGGTATTCAGTTATTACACCAAATTCTTCATGTATCGACGCAACTTTTTTCTTATGTCGCATTCGTTCTTTTTTAGGTTTTGAGACAAAGGGTATTTCGACCTAAAATGCGGTTTCCGTGATGTTTCCATAACAACGCATGTGACTGTAATCATGTAATGGGACACCAAATAGAATCAATTAGACAATAAAGATAGAAAATAAAAAAAACGCAATATCTGTTGACAGGAGGTTTATATAAATCTGTATATCATTTATTATAAGTCCGACATGTGTTACTACAGTACAGAGAATAATAAAAATGATACCAGAATCCTGATTATTTAGTATGTTTAGCCAATATTTGAGTGCTCTTTCTTTACATATCACTGACAGGGGGTATCGACCAAGTTCTCCTAACATTGCAGCATTGGATGTTTGAGTACGGACTCCTAATATGCGTTTGCAAAATTTGATATGGAGTTTAAATATAAAATATTACAAAAATGAGTCCAATTTAAATCGCGATAATTCTCAATTAAATTTTAAACCGTTTGCATACATGAAAACTAGATAGGATAAACTTTCTACTGATATACATTTTGAACATATTTAATGATTAATAAAAAAGTAAATAGGGGGCGCCGTGTTTTTCCAACACAAAAATATCTGAGAAAAAAATGCCCATTTTTAGTTGTTCGGTAGAACAACTAGTTGTATGGCAAATTTCGACAGTCGCATCGCTTAACTACGTTTGCGTATTAACTACGTTTTTTGCATCACAAGGGAGATAACCGCTGCAGTATATTACCCAAATTTCAACAACGGTTGATTCCCTTGTTGGTTGAAAATTTTGCGTGTAGGAGCTTGGGCCGCAGCCCCAATATTCTGGATAGCAATGCTAGTGGGACCGCGGATATTTATGTACAAAAAATAAAATGAAAACAAATTTCGACTGTCATTAAGTGGATGTATCAAATACTGTACACTATCATGCCACGGTGACCTGTCACAATCAGGGGTGAAGATTCCACTAGGCCCTGAAGGCCGTGGCCTACACTTTTTTTTGAAAAATAAAAAAATGGCCAAAACTGCAATAAGATATTTAATGTAGGTATTTGATGTTATTGTAAGCATATTTACCAGAATGAAATATACACCAAAATGCATCTCTGACAATCTAGCTACAAATATTTTTCCAGGGGACTATGCGACAATGCCACGGGCCCGCCTAAAACTAGGCCTACACATCAAATTAGCACAATTGGTTGCATTATGACCAGGTAATCTGCATAAATGTAGCCAAATTAAAATGCAAAGAAGAAATATTTAGAGCCATTGTTTGTCTGGTTAACTATATATGTTGCCTAAGTTCAGATATGCGTCAACAATCATGTTTAGCACTAGTTTATTACTCAAACCAATCCATAGTTGTTAGGCTTTGTATCAATACTGACATTTTTCGTATGTTTATATTGTCTTATCTATTATCTATTGTTATATTCCTTCTAACACGCCTGATTATGTTATATTAGTCTATAATAGAACTATAATTGGTGATGATGTGTTGATTGGCATCGACATATTTAAGACAATGATTTAACTGTCATTGATGCACATAGAAATACCGATTTTCTAGGTCCAATAAACAACGTCTACTGGTCCCAGATAAGTTTGATAAACTCTGTATACATAGTTCTCACATCTACAATATTTACCTCCCTTGTTCTGAATTGTCAGACATTTTGATAGGCAACTTTCCTTCAAGTTTATGGGGAATATAATGTAAACGATGATAAACTCATCCAATGTGTAAAAAAATAACTTATTAATTGTGCTCATGTGGGCAGTTGGCTCAGTAAGTTGAAGAAAAAGTGGTAGTCACATGCAAATTTTCTTGGCATTTTCTCAATTATCACATATTTGGAAATTACTCCTATAAGGGCTTATTAGTTTTGCCTATCAAAATGGCTGACAGTTAAGAACAAGGGAGGTAAATATTGTAGACGTGTATGTATAGGTACTGTAATATTTTTGATGATAAAAAGGATGACACATGTTATATAAATCTGTTTATTATATTTATAAACAACAATCAATGCTGACTTATTACAGCAGACTTTTATTACATTGCATTGAACATTGTTTAACACTAAAAGAATATGCAATAGATTATATGCTTTAATGTAAACAGTAAGATTTAAAGAGTACACTATGCTTAACTGAAACACAAATACACAGAACACAAGTAAAATACAAATATATAAGCCCTAGAATGCCAATCACATACTTCAACTTGGAATATATCTGCTACTGACCAATACACATTATACAAATAATCAATTTCTACTAAAATACAAATATATCCTGATGACAAATATAAAAGTTCAAACTTTCATAGGCAAAGAATCTGCAAGTATTTTATGATGAGTAAATAAAACATTACTTTCAACAAACCAAATTCAGATGAATAAAATAACTAAAACAATAAGTTTTACATACACACAACTACAAGTTCCGGTATGCATTAATCAGAACTCGTCAGCAAGCAAACGAACACTCGTCAGCAAGCAAACGAACACTCGTCAGCAAGCAAACAAACACTTGTCAGCAAGCAAAAGAACACTCGTCAGCAAGCAAAAGAACACTCGTCAGCAAGCAAAAGAACACTCGTCAGCAATCAAAAGAACACTCGTCAGCAAGCAAAAGAACTGATCAGTTATTTCATAATAATTAATACATATAACATAATAATTTCTTGCACTAGTAGCAGAAACTAGGGGGATCCTCATAGCAAATCCATTGATTGCCACACAATGCACACATTACAACAAATTATCAAAGCTTCATTAAATTCTTGTTTCCTTTTGAATGCAAAATATGTTAGTAAAGAATTAAACAGTTGCAATTCAATTAAAATCATTAAATAATACCAGTATGGTACACATAAGCATACAGTAATCCCAGCTTCATTGTGTGGATCTCATACTTAACAAACACAAAAACTCTGAACGTATATGCAAACACAACACATACTAGTAATTCAGTCACACATGAAAAATACCATACAAACAGAAAAATATTTTTAAATTGTAACAATTACCACAGAGACAAATCAAACTTGATGAGAATCACTATGGGTCTGCATTGCTGAAACAAGTTATTGTGCACATTAGTGGTCATAAAGTCTAATTTGATGAAATATCATCAATCTATCTTTATATTTTAAATCATTTCAAACTTTCGTAATTTTGAGGAAAACATTTGGAATATACAATGACATAGAGAACTAACCAGTCAACTTGTGGTCAAGATCTTTAACAATTTAGGAAGATTCGTTCTATTTGAATTAAGTTGTTTTTAATTATTTTGGTGATGTGGGTCAGTTCTGCTCAACTCTTTCAATTTTCTGACAACACGTTTCAGAGAAAACAATTGTACAAGTGTTCTGTTTCATTTCTATCAAAGGGACACAACTGGTTCAATAAACAAATCAAGCTCTTATAGTTTTACAATTACTCTGCAAGTTTGGTTGAAATCAATGTAAAATGAGAGTGCAATGGTGTTCATTATAAAACGTTAGCAATTATGGACAACATGTGCAGATGCAAGACCACATGTGATCAGAAACATTACTAAAACCTTTCACTCAGGTCAGCAAAAACACAATCAATGTTAAGAGACTGAGCGTGCATTACTAGCTTCTAAAAGCATTCAGAAGATAGGAATAAAATGATATCAGGCCAAATATCTGATCAAAGAAAACATTTTGGAGTAATAGAATCGCAAAAAAACAAACATTGTGTATAATTTATATGCAAAATCATTTTATTTTTCAGAATTTATGTGAGTGTATCTGATGCATGAAGAGATTACAACACAGAATAGATTGCCTGATACGCAAAACATTATTCAGTCAGGATTATAATTTTGGTATATACATGTAACGACACATGCTAAATCCCTTATTATTCTGATTTTGGAAACACTTTCATCCAGGTATGAAATATGCAGCGAAAAGACAAAAAATAAATGTGGAAATATACTACAAAATAATTCTGCAATAATGTACAACATTTACAATGTACAACAAAATTCATCTCAACTTCTGTTCACATATTTTCTAAAATGTGAATTCTTACCAAGTATTGAGCTATCTGCCTGAATGTACTTATTTATTCGATTTTGGAGACAGCAGGATGTATCTTTGACTATTAACAAAGGAACTAGTATATTCTTTGTTATAACCCAACATAAAATTCACTTATATTATTCCATATTATATGACCCCCAGGGCCATCATTAGTTAATTTTGTTCAAACTTAAGTCGAATTCCACGAATGCTTTCCTGGTTCCCTATGCAAGGACCCAGGAGTACCAGAAATCTTTCTTCCCAGACTATATCAGGATCTTGAATTAATTACCATCTGAAGCTATCAGTGCGCCATCAGTGGACAACTTCAACACCCAGATCCAGACCATCATACTCAGACCTTAAGGAGACCAGCGTTTTAATTTTTTTTTAAATGCACTGTACATAAGACTATTAAATTTTTGTTATCACTGTATAGATGCCCTTGCACCACATTTGCGCTGGTACAAAAATACATTCTTGGAGTGTGCCATACCTTAACAAGAAGAAGAATAGTTCAAGCATTCAAACATTCACTCTACATTGTCAAACTTTAAAGCTCAAAATAAGTAAAATATCAATACGCATGTACAAGTGTCAAATATGTACAAACTGATTGGGAAAAGCTATCTTGAAAATATCTACAATTACATATTATGTACAAAAACATCATAAATTACAATGCACATGTATAATAAAACATTTGTGAAATTATAATTTTACCATCAACTGATGTGCAGTAGAAGAAAGAACAAACACAATTACAATACAAGTAACTGACAGAATATCATGAACTTTATAATGGAAGAACAGTTTATATCTAGCTTAGAGCTGCAAAGAAAAAATCTATGGTTCGGTGATATAAATTGCACCAATGGAGCACCCAGTACAAACAGTGCATTAAACACCATACCTGGGCATGTGCATCAAACTCGGCTAGACTATATCAAAAATTAAATCAGTGGTAGCTACTACTAGCTAGAAATCCAAGTTTAAAACAATTTCCGTTCATTTACTGCATTTACTCAGTTAACATTGAAAACCCCAATGGCATTCAATAGAAATAGTGCATAACAAAAAATATGGCTTCACATGAGGAAGAAACTTGTTTATAATCACACGAAACAACACAAAGAAACATGCCTGTGCACTATCATTACCATTACTAAAATGCCCACCGGATTAACACTTACATGATGCATTTCTGTGCTCTATAGAATCCTAGGAGAAAATATGCAACAGATAATTTATGCTCAATCATTTTTTGTCTATTTCTGCTAAATCATTTTATACTTGAGCATACTTGGAGGGTCTATAAATGCTCATTTCTACTAAATCATTTAAAATTCAGACCATATATTTTGAAAAGATGAACAATTTATCGTGTGAGATGACGAAATAGGAAGAATATGCAAATATGAAGAGGGGCAGTCAAAGGATGTAGACAGGGGTGTAGACAAATGTGGACAAGAGAAGGTACTTTGTGTACCAGCAAGTGAGACTGGAAGCAAAAATATGAATAGAATTGACAAAAGTATATCTGGAGAAATCGGATCAAGGATCTCCTTCAGCTTTACAAGAGTGATGACTATATGGGTAAACAGTCACAAATAACCAATGCCATATCAATTTGATATATTATATAACTAGATGAGACTTGTGAATATCAAATATGCCTATATATGGAGTGTATCGGACTATAAAGAGTTCTTTGGGTAAATGGGTGAAGTGTTAAAATGAACCAGATCCATTCATATCATACAACTGAGTCATCTAGCATCATTGGTAAAACTGTAACATAAGTGATGCCACCATGACAACAATAATTCCGCTTTCACCTACCCCACTCTAAATATTATTACTGACAAAATGAAGATGATGGTGAGCCAAAATATGACATTTTTCATAAATCAACGAAAAAAAATCAAAATCTAAGAGTCCATAATTATTAGAGAAAAAAGTCAGACATAATTAACAATCCTAAAAAAACACAGTGAGCACTGCATAGTACGGTGAGATAAATACAGGTAAACAGCTGATGTTACACTCAATAGTTGGTAAATGTTTGAAATTTGATGGACATATGAATGTTGTTATACATGAACTTAAATGTTTATCATGATATTTGAAATATAAAGAAATTATTTTCAACAAAAACATTTCTCTACTGGTAATCAATGTAAACAACACTTGCCTGGTCAAATAAAACCACAACCACGCAAGAGTTATCTATCTTGTATCACAGTTAAAGCAAAGACAGTTTCTGTCAATTAACAAACACATTTACAACAAGTTCATAAAATATTTAAAGCTATTACATAGCTTACAACAGTATATTGAGCTACAAGTTAAGGATAGAATCAATAAAATAAAGATGATGACACTAACATATTCACATACACAAATCTTTGGTGTTTTTTAAACAATTAAAATAAAAAGTGAACTTATACACATATTGTAAATCTTGCGAATGCAGTCATTTTGAATTAAGAATCACCTTTTCATAGAAAAAAAGTCACTGGCTTTAAAATGACAAATTTTTAAATCATTTCCTATTAAAATGACAATTTTTTAAATCATTTCCTCTTAAAATGACAATTTCTTAAATCATTTTCTCTTAAAATGACAAATTTTTAAATCATTTTCTCTTAAAATGACAAATTCTTAAATAATTTTCTCTTAAAATGACAAATTCTTAAATCATTTTCTCTTAAAATGACAATTTCTTAAATAATTTTCTCTTAAAGTGACAATTTCTTAAATCATTTTCTCTTAAAATGACATTTTCTTAAATCATTTTCTCTTAAAATGACAAATTCTAGAATAATTTTTTATCTGCTAATACTTGGGTATCCATTGCTTTATCATAAAGTTTCATAACAAAAGAAGAAATGGCACCAACCCAGACATGGCAAGAAGATCACACAGCCAATAATGGTACAGCACCAATTATGCATCCAATTTCAACCAGATTTTAACTTGATCAGTATACAAAACTTACACCAACATATGGTAATACTTAAAGAGGTCCAGATGCTTTCAAAGTCTGAAGATATATAACTATAAATTTAGCCATTGATAATATATTAGATCTATATATATATATATATCAGGGTGCTCGCTAGACTCCTATTTAGGCTTTTTGGACTCCTATTTTTTCCCTGGGACTCCTGTTCCTGACAAAATTTCTTTGAAATTGCATTGATGACTCCCAACTTTTTGCAGAAATATGGTTTAGGACTTCTGTTTTCAAATCCTAGTGAGAACCCTGTATTTATAATATGCATTTAATAAATACAATGAATACATTCAGTCATCCAATCCGGAATCAGAATGCACAATATGGTATTAAAATGTACTTCCACTAAACATTATGAAATTGAGAAGAAATCTACCCAGAAAGTGTAATTTTTTTGGATGTACTACTTGTTCTTTACTGTTTTCTAAGTAATTCTGTATAGTTGTATTGAAGGATACTGTTGTTGGAGATTATTTCAAAATGAAGCAAATATAAAGCAGAAAAATACTCAAAAATGCTGAGCACAAAAGTGTCAGGAGGTGTCTCCCTGAAAATCAATTATGTACAATAATAGCACTATATATGTAAATAGATAATTAGGCAAATGTATACAAATTATAAACCTGCATGAAATAAAGGCACAGCATACAATATATGGCATATTGCCTGACAAAAATCAGATCTGATTAAAGGGCAGTTTATATACATTTAACTAGACCAATGAATATCTTTCATACAATTTGATTATAATGAAAAAGGTAGAAATGACGAACAAAAATATTGTATTCTAAAATTACTGTTTCAAATACATATACATTTATAAAATAGAGAAAAGGAGCATTACTATAATAATCAAGAATAATAAAAGGTATAATATCATAAATATGTAATAATATTGGTCAAAACATACAAAACTCACATACATGAACAAAGTACATGACATAATACAAAGAAAATAAAATGAGTAGATTTAACAAAAGAACAGTTTGGAATTATACAAGTACATGAGCAAACAGTAGGACTTCTACCTAGTCATAGTCAGAAATGACATACTGTGAAATCACTTTTTATATGCGCAGGACGAATTTTCACGTATTTCGCACTAGAAACGAAGCACGAATTTTAGTCTGCGCTATTTTTAAACTTTCCAAAACTTACATGGCTATCCTAATTTTTAACTGTCCTAAATATGTGTATGTGCACTTTCATTTTTTCTTTTCATTGTAGCTGTTTTTTCTGACAATCTAGGTGGAATACTTGGAAAAATGATATTTTGATACACTTTGATTACTTGTACATGTAAGAGTGGTTTAAATGGAACATATAATCATAAATTGATTTTACTTTGTTTACGATTTTTATATAAAGCATAAAATCATTGTCATCCGGAGTGCACGCGCTGCAAACTGTTTTCTTCATGCTAAAATTTGAGATTGTCTTTATTGTTATTGTATGATGGAATGATTCGCACTCGTCATTGTTGTTTTTGAATAATTCTGGGGGCGCCATTTATAAAAGATCTCCAACACCTTAATATTGTTTATCGATCTTTTGATGTTTCTACACTTTTTATCGTACAGTTGTGTCGAATAACGCCAATTGACAGTTGGAGCTGTCATATTGATTATTCCAAGGGGACCGCTCTAAATGACATGTCAGATGGTGCAAAATAATGACACGCGCTGAAATACTGTAATTTTTTGTCCGATTTTTTTCTCTCTAAAAAATAGAAATGCGTGAATTTAAGCCCGCGCGAAACTGCCTTTTTTGCCATTTGTGCGAAATTTCACCCCAGCGAATTTAAGTGATACCACAGTATACCAGTACCATGTTTTAACTTATGACAAACTTTAAGTCAAAACATGTCCATCTTCATCTATAGCATAAATAAGACTAGGTTTTTGGCTTTTAGGGTGTCTTTGGACAGAACCACCATATAATACTTGCACAAAACTTGACAGTCATGTTGACCATTCTGTTAAATTTTGAGACAGTATATTTGTGTCATAAAACACTAATTCAAACAAACACATTAATAGGATCTTCCCAGCTGCTAGCTATCAGTCGCCTCTATAAGTCGCTCACTTCCACTCCCTTGCTCTGCGTCTCGAATATTTTCAAATGGGTCAATCAGAGAAGATCTAAAAAGAAAATTGAGAGCATTATTTTATACTGTGCAACAAATTGTCTCAAAATCAATTAATTCACTCAGAATGAGTCCATAAGACATGATGCCCAAACTTTACTGCCTCAGTTGTAAATGTAGAGTATGAAACAATGAATATCATATTGTAACTCAAGAATATCATTAGCTATAGTCCATACATTATATAACTTGTTTAATAGTGTAAGTGATCTGAGAAGTAGGTAAATGGCTGTGGATGTTTGAAACAAAGTCAAATCCACAATACTTTATTTTGTATCATATTAAATGCATTGTTATAATTCTAGTTTAATTCTCATGTCTGGTCATTACAAGTCATTAAACAATCAATTAAATATTGAGAATTTTATGTATTACATATATTATATGACAAACCGAATAGATAACAGGGTGGTACTCGAAACCGAACCGAACGACACTTGTAAAGAACTCTTATATCATTGCAGTCATAATATGTACATAATCGCTTACCCCAGATATCTTCGAATTCTTTCTAAACGCTGACGTCTTCGAACTTTTCTTACAATATAAAATGTAGCAACTAAGACAATTGTTAGTCCAAAAAGCCCAAACACAATTCCTAAAATAGAATCTCTGGTCCCAAAAAATGATGTTTGTTCCTTGAAAACAACCACTTCATTTTCTGTGGTAGAGACTGTTGACACAGGGCAATCTTTATCTGAAAGTTTAAAAGAAAGGGCCATGCCATTATCATTCCAGGAAAATTTGATCATTCTAGAGAATATATGATTTTAAAGCAATTCAAACATTGACATACAGGGAAGGAAGCTTGACCACTTTCATTTCCCATACATAAACATGAACTATGAGCATGAATGTCATGTTAATTCAAATTCTCACAGCAAGCATTAACATTTTTTGTATAAACAATCAAGTCACATATCAAGCATTTTTGATAAACAATCAATGTATTGTAATACTAACCTTCAACAACAAATGACAACACATCTGATGAGGCAGCTTGACATTTAATCTGTACTGAATAGTTGAGTCCAACAACTAATCCAGTGATTTTGAATGTTCCCTCATTCTTCATCGCTGGATAATCAGCAAATTCATTCATGTCACCCACAGAAAAGTTCTCTGTAGTGCTATATAGTATACTACAGTTTGATAACTCATCTTGCGTTTCAAAAAGAATCCATTCAAACTCAGCTGTTGATCGACAATATTCATACTTCAAGAGCTCGATTTTCGGTGGGGAAGATGACTCGCAATATTTCCAGCTCAGTCCTTAAAGTAAAATTGTTGTATATATATGTTAATAAATATTGAATGACATTTGTTATTTTTATCAGTGACTGTTCTTATATATATGGTTATTTTTTAAACAGATTCATTCCAAAAAGCTATGATATTTACAAAAGAAAACAAGTTCCTACAACTGATGCTCATTACTCTCGATGACTGTTTACTGGATACCAACCAGTACTTGCACCAAATTTAGGGATTGTTCATTGCAGGTCTCAAACACACGACCTTAGGATCAGGAGTCAGACGCTCTACCCCCTTGACCACTGCGCCTCCCATAATTAAGACACTTTTTCCTTGCATTACTTTAATGGCGGCAGCATTGTGCTAGACGGCTTATGGAGGTTAAGCCCCAAAAGCCAAGAGGGACAGGATCAAAGTGGTATGAGGCTAGACTACACCTGCTTTCTACTGTCTATACAATTTAGGTGAGCATTTGCGACAAATAGTTAATAAAATCATTTTCTATCCAAACAGCATGCAATCCCCTATAAAAAATGTGTCAATTAAAAAAAATTCACAAGTTTCATGTTCGTCTGCTTTTCTCCGCCACACGCATTTTAGGTTTTAGACCACTAAATTATTTCTCTTGCAGGATAGTTAGTCGTGCACAAAACAGTTCAATTTAGTTATCTGATTCTGAGGACAATACTTTGTCTATATTAAGATTATAATTGAAATACCGCGAGAATAGTGATGGCATCATCCGAGTACCGCATCATCCCGTAAATATGGCGGTGACCCCATGTTCATTTGTTTACCTTTGTAACAAACTTTTAACATTATGACATTAGTTCTATGCTGTTAGGAATTGGGATAGGATTGAAATTTATGCTTATGTGTTGGTATTTGATTTTAAGTAAACTATTATTTCTGTATTTTTCCATTATTCACGTACCGCGAGAATACAGATATGCGGTGTATGTCATTAATGAACATCTACTTCTACCAGCGTTCAACAGGCTGGACATTATTGCCAGGGGATAGCGCAATAAAACAAACTAAGACAACAAAGAAAAGTGAGAGTATGTATAGTGAAGGATAAAAATAAAGCATGTTAAAGAGTCTAAAGAGGGTAGCCAGTTGAGCCTTGAAGGCATCAACCGAGCCTGCTGATGCGATGTCCGGTGGAAGACTGTTCCACTCATTAATAGTTCAAGGGAAAAAAGACTGTTGCCGGTAGCTTGTAGTACATTGTGGTCTCTTGAAGGAGTGTGTTGATGTATGTCAGGAAAGATGAGACTGTGGTAGAAGAAGGTTGGTTTTGTTGAAATCTTGTAGAGGAGGTTAAGATGGAAGATCTTTCTGCAGTCCTATAATGGGGTCCATTTGAGGTCTTGGAGCATCTCAGTGACGTTTGATCTGTACTTCATGAAGATGACATAAAAAACAATGTGTGGAGACTATACGAGGTCTAAATAATAAATTGACTTGTACTAACCTAGCAACACAATAACACTGATATGGACTAATCTCATTTGTATCATCTGTCTACACATTTTTCTGCGATGTGGAGGCGACGAACCATGTAAACATTTACAGAAATACAGCAATATCCGAATCTACACGGATATCCAGACAAGGTTCATTCACTTCAGGCTAATATGCGAAGCTCTAACCCATTCTTAGGTCACCGCACAAATACTGCAACTTCTCTGAGAGGAGTAACAGTCCCATATGACACAAATATTCTAAATTAAGCAACTTTTAGTACGCATTTTACACAAAATTCTTTTTTTACAGAAAACCGGAACCGGAAACACCGCTGGTTCTCTGTTTCTGCTGACAAGTTTGTTTACATGGAGCGTGCAACCAAACACTAGCATTGCTAAAAATACTGTCATTACATAAATGTTATCCTAACAGGTTTAGGAAGCTTATATAATATTAAACGGATACATTGTGTAAACACTGGAGGTTTGATTTACCTGCTACTATTTCAGCTGCTAAAGTCTTGAACTTAAATATATACAAATTAGCCTGACCGTCACAGTTTCAGCATCCAGGGTTTATTTTCTGGGACAGCTGAGCAATCAAAACGTGATCAGTGGATTCAGATTGACAATCATGGGTAAACACTCGTTGTAAACGGTGAGTTGATTTTTGTTTTCAGTTATTTTCAATATTAACGTATCGTTTCCTTATCTTGATATTTAGAATTTTACTGAAATTGTTCAACTGTTTTTATTCACTAATACCCCAGTCACAATTAGCTTGGGAGAAGTTTGGGACGGATTTCTAGGCATTTTGTGGCGGGTCATTTTTGGGAATCAGGCGGGCATCAAGTTACTTTTAACTCGGACTTAAAATCTGGTGCGCATTTCGCAATGCATTTCGCAATGCAAACTGATCGCCAATAAATTGGTTGATGCCTGGCTGATGTCCGGCAGGGCATCACACACATCGGGCGGGCGCCGGGTCAAATTTTGGACAACCCAGACATTCCATATATCGGTCAGATGCTACCCTGACGCTGATCAGACGACGGCCCTGCCTGTGGTCCAGCCGACTTGGCGGCGCCCAGCCGAAAATCGGCCGGGACCAGGACTGCGGCGTCTGGGCGAAAACCCTATGGGTCTCACAGGGATATCGCAGGGACATAGACAGGACATCGGACGAGTGCCTTTCGGACAGTTTATCCAAGAATTCGACCCCATTTTCTGGAAGGTCGGCCAATCGCTTTTAAATGTGACCGCCCTATCGTGCGATTTTTCGCCGACCTCTACACGTCGACCGATGCCTAGAAATCGCACACGCCGCCCGGCCACCGCTTTAATTGTGACTTGGGTATTAATTAATGCCAGCTAGTATATATATATTATTTTGGTGGCACTGTCAAACAGTTTCCAATGGGACTGGTTGTCAGATGCTTCTCCCCCAAGGCTTTTCCGCCCAATACGTTGCCTTCCAAGGTATTTCATGACTATTTTGTGTGTGATAAGTCCAAGTAATGCATTTCATCATGACCACTTATTATGTTACTTAATAACTCAAATTCACGAATTTCACTTAAGATTTGTGTTACCACTTATTTTTAAATGCATTTTTTTGGCTTCTAGATGTACGTGGTAACACAAATCTCATCTAGATCAGTAGATGACCACTTAAGTAACATAGTAAGTGGTCTTGAAACTTGATAAGATTCGTGTTGCCACTTAAATCTAGTGTAATACATCATAAAAAGTAAGAGGTGGCAGTTCTGGGCACTTTCAAGCCTGTTTCTAGTTTTATGATATTTATCTTACCAAAAATGTATCACGAATATTAACTAGATAGTTAGATAATTATCGTAATAATTAAGTGGTTAACACGAAACAATTCGCGAACGCTATCATGCTAACTGGTGGCAGTAATATGCCACCATAGATTATCTATCTAATAAATTCACTGCATGTACTGATCTTTATAATTATTCGCTCAGGTCGACAACATCAGGACATTTTCATGTACCAAGACCAAATTCTGATTTCTTTAAAAGAACATTTAAATATTCTGGTCTTATTACCTGGAATAATTTGCCAAATGATTTTAATGATATTAAGGAAACAAATAATTTAGACACATTTAAGATCAAATGTTCAAACTATTTTTTAACTTTACATAATGAAGATATAATAACCTGAATCAAATGTATTTTTAATTTCCCATTGAATGCATAGTTGCTTATTCAATATATCTATAGTTTACTGTTTTATGTATTTTGTTAGTTTGTATTTTTATCTTTGTATAAATTGTTTTTGAATGCCTCAGGAAGATTAACATGTCATTGTTATATGAGTTACCTTCGTTAAATAAAGAATTATTATTATTATTATTGCTGTTATGCATGTAACTAAATCAGATTTTGGCAGCATTTGAGTTTGACATATCTATCCGAAAAACATTTGATAATACAATATAATCCAAGTGTTTATATTTGTGGTGAGACTGACTTTGTTACGCATTTTTGATGAGATGCTTTTAGACTCCATGCTTGACAATGATGGTAAAATATGAAAAATATAAAAAACAAATGTTGAAAAATGAAGGTAAATGTGAAGGATCTAGCATGGTTGTCTAATTTTTGGACTGGTCTCACCCCCATTGTTATCAAGGGATACTACTGTGAGCAACAGGACACTTACATTTCTCTGACAAAACTCAATGAAATGCTCAACTGCAGTAAACTTAGCTACATGTGTACATATACTAACCATGATTTGAACATTATATGACTTAACGATCACCCAACAGGATAATGAAGGGAAAGTCAAAGTTCTTGACAAGTTCAATGCAGCGTAGCAGTCCATGTCTTTAATTACTGTCATTGCAAAACTTCATCTATCTTGTGTAATAAATTACTTGACATTAATATGAATATAAATTTATTACAACTCAATTGCATTTTAAATACTATAATACAATAGGTTCTTAAAACACAGTTGTATTGATTATAGTCTCTATCTGCTTTGCTTTCTCTGATTAACAGTTTCACAGTGCCTGTTGCAAATCATGCAGATGTTTATTTCTGTTTTGCACAGCCACCTTAACTGACACGATATTTGAAGATTATTAGCTCAGGGTATATGCCTGATGCAAATCGCATAATTTCTTATGTTTGTACTAAATGCATTGTGGTATCATCACATGCATCTAAAACATGTTGACAAATTCCTTTAAGGTATTCAACCCATAATGGACATTTCTCCAAAGGCAAATGAAACTTGTATCAATTCAATCTGTACTACATGTATAATGCGGATAAAAATTTAAAATTTCATAAATATTTACCGTTCTAAAAAATAGTTATGACCTTTTTCTATGTAAACTTCCTTCCTGAAAACGTTATCAGTACAAAAATGACCAGTAAAAGGAAAATTATCATATCACTTCTTATTTTGTAATATTTCTTGTTTAGGAAACCATCTTTGTACTAATCAGATATGTAGATTCAAGTAATGTAAGAAACAGCAACAAGAAATTCAAAAAAAATATTATTATTTTTACATTTATGCATATAGCATTTAAGAACTGGGCAAATTTCCTTTCAAAATTAAAATATTGTTAATAGTAGATGACCTAAACTAAATTGATGTATAAATGGGGGATCAAATTGTCTGGTTTAAAAATTATTAACATTATCTAACACAGAATATATCAAACTATCAGAGATTTTTATTGTCCGGTTACAGTGCAATTTCATTTTGAACAAAATGATGTGCACATTTCTCTGAGAAAAAGTAACACTTCTAAGTGGTTTTGTTTGCTTTTCCACAAAATAATTAGTTTTTTTCTAGAAAATTTAACTTAGTGTTGTTGTAAAACATAATAATATTGAATGTAAAACAAAATCATGGTATTTTTTGGTCTCTTAATAACTTTTTGACTATATTTTCAATACATTGTTATATTTATTGCTCCTCCCTTTATGAAAAATTTCAGTTTTTTTAAATTATTGCAATTCTTTGTCTTTAGAAAAACGTATTGAAGCAATTTTGAATAAGATTTAATAATTCAAATAAATTGTAAATGATAATATTTTTGCTATTAAATTGTGTAACAAGTTTTATATTTTGCTTACTGAGCCATATATATACAATGGAAATGGAGCTTTTGTTATGGGTTTAATACCTTAAAGTTGACAAATGAAGTATATGTAATATGATATAAATAAGGCCGTGATCAATTAAGTAAAAAATAGACACAGTTTAAGCTGTATGATCTTGTAGCAAAAAAGCGCTAAATGAACATAAAATTTCATTTATATAAATATAATTGAAACTTATAAATAAAATTCTTCAAATGTTGAATGTAGGGCTGATAGGTCACAATTCTATCTTTTTTATCTGTACATTTTGCTATGTTTTTGTGATAATCAATGTAATTGAAATATAATTAAAATGTAATTGACTATTGACTATAGATGTAATTCACTAATTGTAATGGACAAATGTTAATTAATTGTATTTAATTACATTCCCTTGTTATTGACCCCATCCCTCTAAGATAGAGGCTCTACACTGGTAAAGGCTGGAATAACAGAGAGGCCAGGGAATGTGTATCATTGCCGTTCTGTTTCAAACATCAATTAGTCAATATTCTCAATGTCTGATACCTGCTGGTCAGTTACAGCGGTACTAGAGACAAACCCTAGTACTACTGCATCTTTCCCAGGTGTATGAGAAACAGGAACACCCTCTCGGCCAGAGTTTTATTAGGGACCTTACCTGGATGTGTTCAGAATGAGATGACAAAGCATTCCAGATATTATATGTCCATTTCTATTTCGATTTTTAAGTCTTAGTCATAGTTAGCCGTTACCATGTCACACTTTTATTGAGGTATCATTTGTCTACTAATGAAGATCCCTGTTCAATGTAATTTGATAAAATTGATTGTTAAGCACAAATTCATGGGGGTGGCGGCTTATACTTCAGACTTCTGGAGTGAGTTTTGCCTTCCTACATTCGAGAATGGAAAAATAATGCTATTTAAAACATATTCACAGGAGTGACTTTTACTTTACTTTAAGTCAATTGCTCAACTATGCCTCACCCATGTTAACTGGCTGAGCAACTGTTGTATGTTACAGCATTCAACATTTTATGTGACTACTTGGTATGTTGCACCTATGTAACGTATGTTGTGCACTTGTAATGTTTTTTTGTGCTGGTATTATGCAATTGCTCTACTCTAGTCATAATCTAGAACACCTGTCATACAATTTATGGAAGTATTGGGTATTGTGCAATTGCTCTAGTCATAATCTAGTACACCAGTGTCATACAATTTATGGAAGTATTGTTTGACTATGAATGGTAAATCATGACTTGAAGTGCTGCCATGCACCATAAATAAACATTTAATGGGGTGAAGGTCGTCTTTGCATCACTCATGTTCGCTGAGATTTAAATGTTAAGATATATTACATTAAATGTTTGACACAAATTATCATTATTGGGTATGTATGATGTTCACTGCACTCATGGGTCAATACAGAGTCACAGAAAGGATTGGTAAAGCCCAATTATAACATACATACAAAACCTTGAATAAAAAACCTGCAATTAATTCACTGACTGTTCATTTTCAGGGGGTTAAAAAGTTTATTTACTTAGTTTAAATTTTAATCATTTACTTTCTATTACTTTCCGTCTATGTGACTATGGGCCAATATTTAAATACTTCTATGTGAGTGTTCTAAATAATACACATTCATGAAAAAGGGAGTATCTTTCATTATGTGAAATAAAGCCAGTGTACACAGCATTATTCAAACTTTGTGAACAAACTTTTTTATTGCCCTGTATATATAAAAGAATGGTATAATTGTTCAATCAGTTTAGTCTGATGTATTGTGCCTTATTCATGAACTTCAAGGTCATATTTTATTTTTTGCTGTTTTTCAATTCATTGTGTAAATTTGAGTATTGTAAATGCTTTCATTTTGCATGCATAGTTATGATGATATTTTACATAAATCATTGAACCATAAATCATAAAATGTATAAGTTCATTTTATAAATATCTGTATGAATTTAAGGTTTTATACCTAAGAGTACTATATGGATCATTTTCATGCATGTATTGATCATGAATAGTGTATCTGGTTCAATCTATAAATCAATTTGCTATACAAATGTATTTACTCTTCGTGAGGTTATGGGATATTGATCGTCCTTGTTTTTAACATGGAACAATTTAAAGCCCACTTATTAGGTTATTGAAGCAATATATTATTGTACAATCAGGTCTGGTGGTACGTACGGTGATACATTGCTTAAGTTGCAATATATTATGGTACACTGGTCTGGTGGTACGTACTGTGATACAAGTTGCAATATATTGTGGTATGTTTCATGGGAATCATGACAGTCCTGCACATGTACTAACAATGCTTCAAACGTTCCTGCTATATTTGATATACAGTGTTGAAAACTACTATTCATTGTGTTTCTGTGTTTCAGGATAGTATTGTAGGGACGAGATTTAAGAAGACACCTGTTTTAAACTCTCCTGTTGAAAATTCAACATGGGATTCTTCAACCAACTTTGGTTGTTGCTGTGGAAAAATTACACATTACGGAAAAGACAAAAAGTATATATACATTTGTATTCAATGCGTTTTTTTGGGAGGTGTATATAGTGGTTGAGGGGTAGAGCGCATGACTCCTGATCTGAAGGTCATGAGTTCAAGCCCCGCATGGAGTGGGTTTGATCACAAACTTCCACAGTCCTTGAATTTGTGGTGAATACTGGTTAGTAACCCAGGAAACAGTCGTCGAGAGTGATTGCATAAGTGTTTGAACTTGTTGTATAATCGATGTCGATTAGATAAGTTAAAAATAACCTACTGTTCCTTCACATTTCTGTTTCCTTTGTGGAAGTTGAAAACTTGAAATCATTTTGAATAATTACAGCAGATTGTCTCAGAGCTGTTCAGCATACTTTCATTACATTTTAATAGTACATTAGTCCTTTCTATGAACTGGCCTCTTTAGTAATATTAAACTGAACTTACTTCATTTATTCATAAAATGTTAAAGTGCTACTTATTATTTCACATAAAGTACTCATTGATCTATCATTTTCATTTATGCATACAATATATTGCTTTTATTTATATTGAGTAATCTACTTACTTTACAGGTGATTTAAACGAGGCTCATTTTTTTTTTAAATTATGAGAAGTGTTTTGAGGGGAATCGTGCTTAGTGAATGTGATATGCCCTGCACTGCTTTTGCTCAATGTTCTATTTTTAAGTTTGTCTCTCTTCATTGTTTCTTTGCACTCAGTGCTTTTTCTGTTTTTTTTGTCATTCAAATAATTATGTGACATTTATCTGCTTCAGTTCCGGTTGGTTGCTGAGATAGTGTTTCCATTAGCTTTATTTCTCATACTTCTGATAGTTCGAATTACGAAGCCTGACCTTAAAGTGAAACATGATGCATGTAAGTAATTGTTACATACAAGAATATCTGATGTGCTTGTATATGTTATGTACGCGTACAATAATCCTGCTCTGACAACATATAATGTGTTATCATTATTATTATGCAAATAATTTTATATTAAGGAATCTTGCATTAAAGTAATATGTGTTAGCTTTACGCTCTGTATGCTGCATTTTGATATTTACATGACCATAAACAGATCTTCACTGAGCCAAATGAAGGCACTTGTCTGCACCAAATTGTATTTAAAGGGCTCATTGGTCCCATCCTAGTCTTCGTTCAATTTCCATTCTCATTTAAGGTGCATGTTACTCTTAAGGGTATAAACAGTAATACCTCACTTAAAGACCACCTCAATAATAAGACCACCTCATAATTATGAACACAATTTGCAAGTCCAGTTTTACTGTTCTAACTCTTTATGCAACCTCAATATTAAGATGACCTTAATATGAAGACCAGTTTTCAAGGGTTCCAAGGGTGGTCTTATTATTCTGGTTTTACTGTACGCACTTAGTTTATCGTAGGTTTCACAAAGATGAAAAGTAGGTGGCATAATGTTATGTTGAGTTTTGTGTTTTCTATTCAGCATAAACCAGCATGAAACGTTTCATGTGATACAATTCATTTAATAATCATTTAATCATTATAATATGTTTGTATTTGTTGCTTTAATTGATGTAAAATTATGTATATTTTACAGGTCATTTTGATGGTAAGGCAATGCCTTCCGCAGGTATATTGCCATTCTTACAGTCTTTCATGTGCACATTCAACAATACTTGCCATGCTACGGAAAATGTTGATGAACGTCCAGGTGAAGCGGGTTCGTTCGGTCAGACAGGGTATGTTGTTCACCATACACTCAAATGCTTTTCTAATTGGTCACTTCTTGTGTTGTCATATTTTTCCAAACAAATACACAGAAATATAAATTCAGTAAATTTGTGTTACTTCACTCTTGCACATACCTCAATCTTCTGAAAGCTCCATGCACGACTGTACAAAAAATATCCTATTAAATATTTTTATCAAGATTCATAAGCAGTAGAAATGTACGGTGACCAATTAGAAAAGTGTTTCAGCGTAGAGTCATTGGTCTGATTACTGATGTATTTCACTGAATCTACTTAATAATTATATAATAACTATTTTTATATGGAAATATGTTCAGAAGACAGTGTTTGAGAAGACAGCGTTGTAATTTGGATTTAAGGGAAAGTTGATTGCACATCAGCCGCTAACAAAATGCTATTGAGTTACCATTATTTTGCCATTGATACTACAATTTGATATTGTACATTTTATAATATTGCTATATACTGGATATCTAGAAAATAATAAATTCTCATGATGACTGAAAGTTGCAAAATATCTGGCATAGTATTTTAATTGGCTTAAAACACTTTATAATAACACTTCAGACTTGGTCTGATATGTGTATGAAGTAAAGTTTAATTTGATTTAACATTTGTTTAATTACGCCAGGTCATGACTTTTCTTTACCGAAAAATTTAATTTCTGTTTTAAATTCTTATATGTTGTGTACTGTGTGACTGTTGACATGTACAGTTAGCAAAAGGTTATATATATGTGTATAGTATTTAACTGTAATAAAACCTATTTATTTTGGTATGTGTCCATGTTTATTGGAGATAAATGGTTGGTAGAAAGTGAGACGATTCTTTATTTGCACTGATTAGGTTTATGACAAAACAAATTTTACTAAGAGGTCAACTGATTGTATTCTGGATATCAATATGAGTGACCTCATAGACATGTCTCATTATTTTCCTCAACAAATAATGTATTAGTTAAAAATTAATATTGGGTAGAAATTCAAATAAAAGCTTACTTAAACTTCCGGCCTCATTTGTGGCATTGTTTCTTTCCTTCCAGCAATGTTCCTATACAGTACATTATTATGGTTTCATATATGTATATCTACATGAATTTATAAGACATTTTACGGACCTGTTACTTTTACTTTCTGTTTCCTTATATAGGTGTATGTTTTAATATTGCGTAGGTCTGTTGACTCCCCTATGCTTCCAGTCATTTATTTCAGCTTTAACACCTTGGTGACAGTATGATATTAATATATAGAATGCAATGATGTTTCATACACAGATGATTGAAACTGTTTCAACAAATAAGATTGATTACCTGTTTCCAAAGATGGACTGCTCCACTCTATAAATTAAACTTTTTAGTCCAAAAAACTTATCATACAAAAATGATTTTCTTCTGTTGAAATTTACAGGATAGCGGAGGCAGTGACTGCTTTAGAGGAGATACTGAACAGCAATGTTGATTCTGAAATCATTGCTGATACAATTACTGACTTGAATATTCTGGCTGATATATTCGCTAAAGTTAGAAATGGAACTTCTGTTGGTATGTATGAATATCAGTGTCCATGTATTGTATGCTCTATGTATAGGACATGTATGACTATCAGTGGCCATGTATTGTATGCTCTATGTATAGGACATGTATGACTATCAGTGGCCATGTATTGTATGCTCTATGTATAGGACATGTATGAGTATCAGTGGCCATGTATTGTATGCTCTATGTATAGGACATGTATGAATATCAGTGTCCATGTATTGTATGCTCTATGTATAGGACATGTATGAATATCAGTGTCCATGTATTGTATGCTCTATGTATAGGACATGTATGAATATCAGTGTCCATGTATTGTATGCTCTATGTATAGGACATGTATGAATATCAGTGGCCATGTATTGTATGCTCTATGTATAGGACAGATAACAAGTGGCACAAGTAATGTGTCCGTTTAAGACCTTCTGAACTTCTTGTATGTTGTACAGCCAATCTTGCTTATGCAACCACATGTCTTAAGCGACCACTTTGAAAACCTCCTGACAACTTTCGCTATAACTTTACGTTTTGCTAAGCAACTTTTGTTTATTGCGACCAGCGGTTACTCAAAGTCGGGTTTTTTAAGTCATCTTTTTCCTTAAGCGACCGCTAATTCAATATTGACAGCAAATTAATTTATAAAGATAAAGTGTGTGCATGTATGTTTTATTAGAAGAAATATTTGATAAGATCTGGTGAATATTTGTTAAACAAATAAAAGAATAGGTTTGTTTTGTACATTATATTTTTAACATGTTGAAGCACATTTTAAGTGCAAATGTATGTATAGTAGCAGACTAGAAAATATTGAAACCCGATTTCTTATCTGGAACCAACCTTTGTATTAAAAGACTGTTTCATTAAGAGACCACTTTTTGTCTGACCCTTTGGCGGTCTCTTAATACAATATTGACTGTACATGTATTGGTGTGGTCCTTAGGAGGCTTAATGCTATACTGATCTACTGTATGCATATATGATTCATGATCCCTATGTACTGCTCTTAATATTAATGAGACTGGCTATCAGATTAAAAAATTAGGACATTTGAAAAATTTGTTTTAGAAAACTTTGATACAAAATTGTCAGTAAATATGACTTAACTTGATTCCAATGTGATGAATCATCACAATACTACCAATGTCCTTTAAAAGTTTAAACTGTTTTCCTACAGAATTAATTCTGTCCATATTTAATCTGTCCAGAGGTTTTTATTCAGTGGTTAATGCAAATGTTGAGACAATAGGGATTGTTCTGTAATTGCGCAATTTACATTATACATTTATAAATAACTTCTGGTAAAATGAAGTACAATTTCGCGATCATATTAACTAATCAGCTTTAACATAAAATAGTGTAAAATTAACCTTTGGCTTACTATACCTTTACATTTACACTGTATGATAAGTATTTCAACCATACATATTGATTTTATCTATGGATGGTTGAATAGGTATAAACATTCCCTGTATTTACTTTGTCACTAATATGACCATTAACCTTTTGTCCATGGGTAGCCATGTCAGTCTAGATTGTACATAAGCGTGTGAGAGATGTAGAAAGTCTTTGTGTGTCAGGTACATGCCTGAGGGCAACATGAGGTTTAACTTTGTCTGATTTATATAGATAATACAACATGTATTAGGGTATATTATTCTGAAATTTGACTTGAAAAATGTTGACTTGATGATATTGTCATGAGTTCTCTCCCTTTATCTCTTCTAGAGTTCTCTCCCTTTTTCTCTTCTGAAGTATATACATATACATGTATAGTACTTTATATAATTGGAGAGAACTTGTGACAATTTTCGTTGGCTGCAACATAGTAAATACTAAATAATTGCTTTCTATGCTGACTGATTGTCGAATACTTCGAAATTTGATAATGTAGGTTTATGTTATGCTACATAAATGGCTATTTGTACCTATGACTCAGAATCTGATGTTGATAATTTAACTATCTTAATTATTGGTGTTGATTCCATTAATACATATTCATACACAATTCGAGGTCAATGAATTGTCTGTGGAATGTTGAACTTAGTCTGGAGAAAAATGTGCAGGTATATCACTTAACAGCAAACTGTTGTCTTCTTCCTTGTTTTACTTGATTATACTATTTTATACTGCATTTTTCTTAGAAGTCAACTTTTCTTTCAGGGAACCTAACTCTTGGAGGGACTGTGATAGATCCGAACAAGATACGGCAGGATATTATCGATCAAAATCTCAATGCTACATTAACACCGGTGACTGTTAATTGGCTGATAGATACTTTACTCAACAGACAGGTACATTGTTTTTATATGTCGGAGAAAGTATTGAAAAGGTGTTATGCCAAATGTTGGCCTGAAATGTTGCAAAACTGTTAATTTGAATGATTGTCTGATTGGATAAGAAAAAATGGGCGAAAAAATGTCACAATTTGAAACTGATTTTCACTTAATTGAAAAATCAATCTAGTTGTGTGTTATACATGTATGCCAATCAAAATCTTACTTTTTTATTTACCAGTATTTCTAATCAGTTAGTAGAAATATGTTTATGGAAACAAATGACGTCATCAGCATTGGTCCTGGCATTCAGCAATTCTTCTCAACATTGTCTTACTTTCACAAAAAACAAATAATCAATTCCTTTTTACCCCATAGTTAATAAATGTAACCATTAAAGTTTCGACAGATTTCTTAATGCCCTGTTGAAGTAGTTTTGTTTTGTTTGTTTCTTCAATTATATACGGCAGTCAGTTGACCTATCCAGTGTTCTTGGGTTATCAACCAGTACTAATCTGCACTTCCGCAAGCAGCTGACAACTTCTCCACATCAATCAGTGATGTATAACTTGGACATATGATTGCCACTGTACAATTTCCAACCTCTTCTTTAAGTGACGTCATTTCCAGAATACTTCACATGTGATGTCACCATGTACTGACAGTAACCAATATTTGCCCAATATGGCAATATGAAAACGAAGTGACTGAATGGAGTAAATATTGTTGAGTTCTTTAAATGACGGCACTTACAGAACAGGTTGTAAATCCCATAGCAGCACTCATATGTATTTATAAATAACATGGTTGTGAATGTATTGTTTCAGATTTTTGTCAGTGGTAGCAATGAAACATCACTTATAAACATAGCTTCATCGTTAATCCCTCCCACCTTCGAGTCAGAAAACGCTACAATAGATTACATTCGCCAAGAAATCTGTAATGAGACCAGATTGAAGGAAATATTCAACTTTCCGAACCAATCAGTATCGGATCAGGTGCACGCTGAACTGTGTGCTCTCACTCCAGATCAATTCTACGAGCTGGGAAACGATTTTGTTGATGCTTTTAACACTACTGAATTTATTAAAGAGGTAACTATATATGTACATGGATACAGGAATATTTATTGTAAGACATGCCCAATGTTGCTTGCAGTATGCTCTTGATACATGTATATTTGTTAAAGCATGTCAAGTATTCATGTATTAGTAATGAAAGTATATGCAGTAAAAATCAGAATCTTTCTGTGATAATAAATTTAGCTTAATGTCCACCTTAAAAGATGATGTTAACTTCGATTCACTTATTCAAAGATATTTTAAAATTAACTGATTAACTTTTGATATGTAGCCCATGGCAGATGATAACATACTAAGTTAAGCAATGTTTTGTGACTGGTTGTCATCATGATGTTATATTGTATGTTCTTGTGACTGGTACCCATCATGATGAAATAGTATATGTTCTTGTGACTGGTTGCCATCATGATGTTATATTGTATGTTCTTGTGACTGGTACCCATCGTTTTGAAATATTCAATTTATTTGGACTGGTTGCCATTGTAATGTAATATTGTATGTGTTTGTGGCTGGTTCCTATCACAATATAATATTGTATGTTCTTGTGACTGGTACCCATCGTTTTGTAATATTCAATGTTTTTGGACTGGTTGCCACTGTAATGTAATATTGTTTGTGTTTGTGGCTGGTTCCTATCACAATGTAATATTGTATGATTCTAGGTACAGCAGTTTGTAACAGCAAATACAAATGGCTTGGAGCTTACCCTTACATTATTGGAACAATATCAACTTTATCAGCAGGTATGTACAATCACATGTGTCTCATGTTTCCTTTATATGCCCCCACTCTGAAACTTCAAAACTTTCCTGGAATGTTGATCAGTATGTGAAATTGTGTTGGGGGGGGGGGCATCTGTGTCTTATAGACACATTTGTAGTATAGAATAAAGATAATGTTATTTGTGTCTCAAGTAGTGTTTTAGAAGTAAGTGTATGTATTAGATATATTGTTCATATACTTTCTCAATACATGTAGTGTCCACTGAAAACCTTCATTATGTGTAAAAAGGGCTTTCATCTGATTACTGGATGAGTTTACTCTGGTCAGTGGTCACAGATTGTAAAGTACAGTTGACTAGTGGCTACTTTCCTTTTACAGAAGTGTGAAATTTGTTAAATAGCTCAGCAAACTGAAGGTCAGATCATAATCCTCTAATTGACCAGAAATATTATTACTGCGGTCACAAACATATAAATAAATTATCTTATATATAATCAGAATAAAGGACAAACATGTTACAATGCATTATCAATAGAAATTAAATGAATTTTTATGGAATGTATTATTTAGCTTCAGACTGACTCATCTTGGCAGAAGCCTTTCATAGATTTAGTGGCAGTACTTACTGACATTCAAAGCCAAAGTTCCAGTGTTCTTCCTGATGGATTACCTTCAGGGTCGTCTATGTTCAGCTTGGCTGGTCAGTTTATCTGTGGTAGAAACGGTGCACTGCTCTCGATAGACCAGGATCAAGCTGGAGGAGCTAAAACTACTGCAGCCCCTAAAGCGTCAACGTCGGCCTCTCCTGGTACAACAACAGCAGCCCCAAATACAACCATAGATCCTACATCGGATAGACTTAAGGACAGGGCGTGTTTTAGAGAAACATGTAAGCCTGCTGATACAATTAATTTTCATCCATTATATTCTAATGTTATTCTGTTTCATATCTTTTGATCTTTAACGCACATAAGAAATGGCCATCACCGTAAGGTACTCGTGACATCATGTCATTTGTTGTTTCACTAGTGCATTATTGAACATTACTTCACTGGTGAAATTACACTTGTACGACATCATTTATGATATAAATAGTATATGTTAAAAATCTCATCGTTTAATTACTGAAACCTATGGTTAGACACTCCTGCTATTTTGTTCAGACAGATATTTTTAATTTATCATGGAATGTGATAAGATATATTGGTACTTTCTACTTCAGCCAAACAATGTAATGCCTTATTCAGTTCTCTGGCAAGCAGTGGAACCGAGTCCAGGTTTCTATGGAGACAATTGAAACCATTTGTTCGAGGATGTGTTTTATACTACCCACATAATGATGTGACGGAACTGATTATCAACAATGTGAGTTTAATGTCAAATGTTTTTATTATTTATGACTTTCAAGTAGCATAGCAATTATTTCAAGGTTGCCTGGCATTTACTGGAATGTCGTTTTTTCCACAGACAGGCCAATGCCATCTTGGATGAGTTGTAACATGTAGTAATTAGTGCATACAGCAATTCTATCAACCTGGCTTATCAGTGATGTGTGGTTGTATCAAGACTTTGTACATGTAGTATTGTCTGATAATTTTGAACTGACTGTGCCAGTGTAAACTTATCACTTTTTTTTTTTTTTTTTAAATATTCAAAAAAGTTCTCTAGGAAAGATGACCAATTTAATGTATCCTTCAGTCAGTATGCATCGATAATAGTTTTTTTCTCAGAAACAAACTATTAACCTGTCATACAAACTAATCTGTTGTTATTTTGAATATGACAAATGGTTAACTTGTATATGTATGGTAGTACATGTATTTTGATATTTTGTTACTTGTCTCACTGGTTTCTATTTAATTTGAAAAATAACTTTGCTTTGCAAAGAACATGTGAACTATGCTTCTTTAACTTTCACTGCTAATGAATATTCTGGTTTTGTGTTACATTCAAAATGTCATTGTTTGAAATTGAATTTCAGACACAGCAATTCTTTCGTGACCTTGAGAATTTAGGAGATTTGAGTGAAGCATGGGTTGATTACTCGCCACAGATATTTGAGTATCTTAACAACAGTAGAACGATAAATGCGCTCAGGGTAAGTTTTCCATTTTGGCCAGGTTGATCATAGAAACAGTATTTAAGCAACCTAACACTACCAACCTGTTTCTCTACTCCTGTTTGCACTATTGTTTAGTAGCAGGTGATTAATGTATGGTGGTATGGGGTTGAATAGTGATAGTCAACACGTTGTGAACGGTTCGATCCTTTATTGTAAACTGAATTTAAACATAACGTAACGTCAAAACAACAAAGTTGGATATGACGTAAAATGACACCATGCACCATCTGGCAGCATGACGTTATGTAACGTTTCCTGACAGGTGGTATTGTGTTGTTATGTTTTCGTCTAGCTATTTGTGTCATGCAGATTTGTTACATATTCTGATATATATATGAATTATAATGTAAATCCTGCCAAACTGTTTTCTCATGCCCTTACTGTCTTATACATATATATGTTCATGAAATCAAATGCCTTTTTGAATGAGTTATGAAATACGATATCAACAATACTTGCAGACTTCCGAAAGATAATTAATATTTTGCTTTGCTATATGGAATTCATACACTGTAAATTTGATTTTAATAAAAGATATTTGTCTAACTTTCTTGCAGTTGATCGTAGACAGCAGTTTTTGTTCATTCAGTACTGGGTTTGTAGAATCTCAACTTGATCCCAGCAGTACTTTCAACACATCAGCTGTATGTTCCTTCCTGAAACAGTTCTTAGATAATGGACCAAACACTACGGCCTATGATTGGAGAGATTCCCTACAAGCTGTTGATGGACTCTTCAAGGTCATGTCTGACTATATCAAGGTCAGTAACAACAGTTACTGTTGGTGTGGAGATTGAGTTGTTCTATGAATGCCAGAAAGACATATTTAATGTGGCTGAAACATCAAATCATTGCTCTGAGTAATGCAGTTATGTATTATTCACATTTCAATGACATAAGACAAGCTTGTAAGAAAATAATTTTGGAGTATTTGGAAGAGTCAATAAATATTATGGAATTCTGAAAAGCTCAGACTTTTTGTGAAAGACCTTCATCTGATTTACGTGGAACCATTTGAATTCAGTTGTAAGAACTAGCTGTTATAAGGTATCAGAAAATCCTGGATTTGATGGTTTAGGAATTTTATGGTAACAAGGATCTATGTTTTGCTGCAAACCAAATTGTTAAAGACTGTTATATTAAGTCAATGGATATGCATGTTAGTACATAAGTATTTTTATTCCAGTGTTTCAATTTTGACAAGTTTGTTGGATACACAAATAGACAACAAATGATGGATGATGGTTTGGTCATGATTGAGAAAGATCTTTTCTGGGCAGCTGTTGAATTTCCTGGTATGGAGGATGTCACCTCAATGCCTACAAACGTTGTATATAAAATCAGGATGGATGTGTCCAAAGTGGATAGTACCAAGAGGATAAGAGATAGGTAAATGGTGTTACATTGCCCTCAGGAGAGTCATAATTGTCCTAAAATATGTTTTTGTCAAGTATTTAAATAATCATAATGATTTGCATGGCATAGCCCATTGTGCTAATGTCCAGTAAAATCCAATCGTCATTCATTTATTCACTGAAGAGGATAGTAATGAGGATATTGCAATATGCTTCTTGTATTGTTGTTTATCAGTTTTTCATGTATTTGTGTGAGATATATCAATACAGTGGTGCACGCTTATATAGAAAAATCAGATAGTGTGTAGTAATTTTTATTCCCCGACCGAGCTCTTCTATATTTCATAGTATAATTACACGGTTATAGTGAATTTGGATATAGCGTAATTTTGGATATAACGTCATAATTTCTGGGTCTCAAAAGGCACATTTTAATACAAACTTGCTCGGTTATAACGTAATAAACAATTGCGATTGTTTTGGGTGTGAAAACAGGTGTGATCGAATGCGATAATTCATCGCGGCAGACAAAACACATTAATCGTCCAACTTGGTAACTGGTAATGTTTGAATTGGACAAGCGAAAATTAACTGTTTTGTCTGTTTAGTATCACTGTTTCAATAGTATATATATATGACATGTTAATGCTACAACAACAATATTATTATTTATTTCATCCATTAATAAACTAAACACAATTTATGTTCTGTATCATTACACACACATATCTAGTTCTAGTACAGTCAACAGTAATGGATGCTATAACGAAATTTGTTATACCCTTATATTTATAACAAAATGTCGTTGTATGGATATAACAAAGTTTGGATATAACAAAGTAAATATCTAGGACCCCAGAAATTCGTTATAAGCGTACCTCACTGTATTGTGTTATTAATGAAGACATTATATGCTGTGTGTTTTAGACTTTAAAGATTACAAAATGATTCTCATTTATCTTCATTCTCTGATGGTTAGTGCTTGCAAAATAAGTATGTGTATCTTACTATTCCCACTTTGGTCAGTAAACCTTGAACATATCTATTATGATAGAGTTCTCATAATGCAGCGCAGACAAACTTCGGGAAAGTGTCATATTTATTTGACAATTTACGAAAATGAGAAACCATTTCTGATCTGTCGCTTTTTCTTGGAAGGAAACTACATTATGTATCATGATTTTGTGTTTATTGCCTGAGGCTAGGACAAAGACATTTTTAGTATCAGAATGTCTGTATAGATTAATGTGTATGCTTGTTTTTATACTATGGGGTCAGTGCTTAACCATGTCTTGCATTGTAGGTATCCGAAACCTGGTCCGAGACGAGAACCATGGCACCTCAAATATTTTATGTACGGCTTTGCTTACATACAAGACATGATTGAGCATGCTGTGATAAAAATGCAAACTGGAATTTCAGTCACAGCTGATGTGGGAATTATAGCTCAACAGTTCCCTTACCCTTGCTATACTGAGGATAAGTGAGTGCTGTGTACATATACTTATACGTAGATCTATATACTCTATCTTACTCTCCTCATTTACCGGCATTTAGGTACCCCCGTCCTAATCCGAGAAGTCGACCATGGCCTGACCTGAAATACTTCCTGTATGGATTTGTGTATATTCAAGATATGCTTGAACATGCCATTATCAAAATACAAACTGGGGTTGATAGTACATCACTGGTTGGAATAGTTGCTCAGCAATTTCCATATCCTTGCTGGCTTGAAGATAAGTGAGTTTAATTCCGCACTCACTAAAGTATTTTTCCGTTCTCACTACTGTAATCACTTCTGTTTTCTAGGATTTTAGGTTTTTTATTGTACAACATATAGAGTTGGTTGATTTTTGGTGAATGATAATGCGGTGATAATGCGGTGGATTAAGTATTATAACTTAATTCCTTATGTTTGATACTAATATGAGCTTGTAACATGATAACTTGAACTGTCTAACTGCCGCTCACTTTTTTTTTCTATTCTTGCATACCCGATTGGAATTTCCCGCATTTACACCAGTGTTAGAAAACTCCCACATGCGTAGGATAAGCGTCACGCTGATAATGTCACTTAATGACGTCACAATATAGCGAATTATAACTTCAATGAATTTATAATATCATATTTTACTCTAACAAAAATCCATTATTTGTTTAAATATTAGTTGTTGTATTCAATGCCATCTATTATTTCTTAAAAAAGGTATGCAAGAAAAAGATTCTATCATTGGTTTTGGGAAATATCCGGCTCTCTGGTAACTGTTTTCACAGTAACTTGGCCAAGCCTTGTTCCTGCCTACACAGTAACCATTGAGTCAGATATTTCTATCTGTATTAGAAGCCAGTGAAATATTCCTATGTATTTCTGTTTCTCTTTGTCTAATTATATTATGGATATCTATGACTTCATTATAAATAAACCAATAAACATAAGTAACTAATGACTTCTTGCCAACTTCTTGGATTTTCAAATCATAAACCTCTCTTGTTATTTTGACATCATTCTCTTAGAAATGTTCTGATGAGCTACGAGAATTATGTGTATATAGTATGTATATATACTTAGTACATTTAATAACATACAGTGTGGGATTTCTAAATTTTCATTGACTCACTTTTGGGATACATGAAAAGAACTTGACACAATATTATTGCAGGTGTACACAACATGTATGCTAAATTTCATCACAGTCTACAAGTATTTTAGTAAAAAATTAGTTTCAAAAGTAAAAATATAAAATTTTAAGAAGTATGATTGGTAAGAAATGAACGTTTTTAAATGTACTGAGTATATACTGTGTATATCTACTAAACTGGAATGTAGCAATATTAGTACTTTAGATCTGTAGTTCTGTCTTTATTTTAACATTATTCTTAAGATATATTAGCATATTGCCAAGAACAATAATAGAGTAAATAACAAAAACTTACTTATTTCATATTGACTTCTTTTTGTGTACAACATAGCTATATTGCCTGATTCAGGTTTTGTTATGCCCCCAGTTAATATTGTCTGATTTAGGTTTTGTTATGACCCCAGTTTGTATTGCCTGATTTAGGTTATGTTATGCCCCCAGTTTGTATTGCCTGATTTAGGTTATGTTATGCCCCCAGTTTGTATTGCCTGATTTAGGTTATGTTATGCCCCCCTCCCTTCAAATGGCAAAGGGGCATAAAGTGTCTCCACAATCTGTCTGTCCGTGCAAAAAATTGGTTTCCGATCATTAAATCTCAAAAGCACAGATGGATTCAATTCATATTAGTCACATGAGCATAGGATAATAAAATACAGGTCATGTTATTTCTATTTTTTCCTATTATAAATATTAGAGAGTACTGGTTAGATATCCAGGTAGTAGTCATCGAGATTGATGTAGTAAAAACTTGTTTCCCAATTGATGTAAATGTACGTACATTGTTTATATCAATTTGTTAAATGAAAAAGATAAAATAGTTAAAAAGGAAATCATATAATACTTTGTTAATACCTGTACTCTATGTTCTTAAATGTATGACATTTCAGTGAATGTATACTTCTATTATTTCAGGTTTATCTATGCCATATCGAGGATGTTGCCATTATTTATGGTTCTAGCATGGATCCTGACCACTGCAATGTTATGTAAGAGTATCGTGTATGAAAAGGAGCGCAGATTGAAAGAAGTTATGAAGATAATGGGTCTTGGTAATGGT
Organism: Mactromeris polynyma; assembly: GCA_032209605.1. Lineage (NCBI taxonomy): Eukaryota > Metazoa > Mollusca > Bivalvia > Venerida > Mactridae > Mactromeris > Mactromeris polynyma. The sequence continues at coordinate 7,471,676 of JASFXZ010000001.1, forward strand.
GTACATTGGATGGCTTGGTTTATCAATGCCTTTGTCATCATGTTTGTCACCATTTTAATTCTCTGCATTGTTCTCAAGGTTTGTTTGACTTTGTGGAAATATTGAAATTTAACTGTATCTAGTAAGTTGATGATAACTAGAATATGTCCATAGGGCGCTAGTGCCCACACTTTACTCAACCAATGGGGCATAACTCTGCTCTTACTAGATAGATAAAAAACAGATGACTAACTTCATTACTGTAGGTCAAGTATTTCTTGAGATATGAGTGACACAAGGTTAAGTCAGAATTGGACAGATAAGGGTAAATCTAAGTGCCGCTGCACTTGGTGGACACACAAAATGCGTTGGTGCTTTGTCATTGTATTGAGGTGATGTGAAACAATGTTGTTGAAATGTTTTTGAATATCCGACCCAAATATAAAAGGACTAAGCCCATGTCTGTGTCTTTGAGAGTAATACTTAAGTTTTATTATTCATTACTTATTTCATTTTCTTTTTATAAAACTTGTTTCTAAGTATACTACTCATTACAGACTGTTTTAGTATTAGTTCTATTCCCAATATTTTGCTTTTCAGACTGGAAAAGTTCTAGAAAAGTCTGATGTCACGGCAGTGCTGTTCTTCATGACTTTGTTTGCTATTGTCACCATCATTCAATGTTTTCTTGTCAGCGTGTTCTTCTCTCGACCAAATTTAGCTGCTTGCTGCGCTGGATTTATATTCTTCCTTGGTTACCTCCCCTATATGCTGCTGTTACAGTTTGATGAAGTTATGACTAGGGGAGCCAAGATGGCTGTGGTTAGTTGAACATTAATTTCTGTCAATTAAATTTTTTTTTTAATAATTCCAAAACGATAAGTTTTTATGTAATTTGTTTCATGGTATACGCTTTACATATCATTTGCTTATGACAAAAATTTCTAAGAATGGTGGGAACTCGTGTATAGACATCTCCATAGTTACAATAAAAAAATACATTAAATGTTACTTAAAATGTTGTTGTTTATTTTCAGGGTCTGTCCTCCAATGTGGCATTTGGTTATGGGTGTAACTTTATTGCACTATGGGAAGAGCAAGCTATAGGTTTACAATGGAGTAACATGAACATCAGCCCGGTCAATGATAGTGATTTTAACATGGTGCATTGTATCACTATGATGATCCTTGATACAATAATATATGGACTCTTTACCTGGTACATTGAAGCTGTATTTCCAGGTGGGTCTAGTTAGATGTTACTGATTTATGTTTTGTAGGGATTTAATTGAATATTCATACATTTGATTTCCATAAAGTTTTTACAAGTGTGACTTTTTATCAGTTGTTACAAAGGATTACAGAGTTGCCTGTCCTTGGACCTTGACCAAATGTGTACAATGGTATTGTTGGTATATGGGAGTTTGTTGCCAAAACTTCTTTAACAGTTTTTCATGTCCAAGCATTACACAGTTATAGACCCTTACTTAAAATCTTACATTTTAAAATGAAATTTCCTTTATATGATCATCATGTAGTGTAGATGTGTGACATATTCCTTCAACAGACTTAGTATTACATTGTTGCACAACCTTGGACATAGGTGAAATGTGTGTATTATATAATAGGTGCATGCATGGAATTTTGTGGCATAAACTACATCCACACTTTAACATGGATTCCTATGAAACTGCATACACATGCTTACCAGGAAGTGTAGATTTATTGGACTCTTTCACTTAGTGTTCGTATTGCCGAGTTTTAGGGACCTAAGACTTCTACAAAATTTGTACACTGGCATTATTGGCATACATGATTTGTGTTACCATCTGCGGTAACTAGAAATTACAGGAAATTGTGAATGTCCATGATTTCTATGAATTGTGGAATTTTGATCACTCAGAGATAGTTCTAGTTTGGAATTCACATTTTCTTACAGATAAAAATTATTGTACATGTATTTATCTATGATCAGTGCACTGTACTGTTAGTTTTAACTGATATTTTATGGATTTATTGACAGGTCAATATGGTATACCTAAGCCGTTTTATTTCCCATTTACCAAATCATATTGGTGTGGAAGCAGCATTAGACATAGTGATGATGGACTTCAGTCTCCACACATAGAACTCAGTGGTCAAGGTATATAGTTGAGATTTTACCCTGTACAGATCAGTTGTGAAGTCTGCCAAATATGAGGCCAAAATTCAGGAGATTTTAATGAAATGATTGACCATATAATTATATTAAATCAAAATTGATTGCATCATAGTGTATAAGCTTACTGGCAGGTCCATTTATACATCATACATATACAGTTATGAAGACACATACTTGCATTCCTATATTATATTTAGTTATATTTGCTATATGAGATAATTTGAAGTCAAGAATGGGTGAGTGGATATCCCTGTGAAGTAGTCAACGTTAATTTTAGTGCTTGTTACTGCTTGGCGGCACCCATTGAAGTAAACCACTAAGACTAGAGGATCTTTCCTGACATTTCTTTCATTGAATCTGGAGCATAGATAACTAGTAATTCGCTGAATTACAGTTGATGCAATTAAAATGTTTGCATTCCTGACAAGAATCCCCAAAGTTTGTGGTTAAAGTGCAGCTTTTAATTTTACATGAGTTCAATTTTTTGAGACTCTATCAATGAATTCAGATGTAACTGATTCTTGCATTTTGTTGATTAACATTAGAACCTTCACGTGTTACAACAGGTGTGTGTATCATATGTACATGTGTTTTCATTCAGATCAGAGCAGTATGGAAGCAGAGCCTAAGGGAAAGACTGTTGGTGTCTCTATCAGAAATTTGAAGAAGAAATATTCGTCCAGCAATAAGATGGCTGTAGATGGTCTGAGTATCAACTTCTTTGAAGATCAGATAACTTCCTTCCTGGGACATAATGGTGCTGGAAAAACTACAACTATGTATGTCGTCTGCTCAATAGTGTTCATTGAAAATTTGTTTCTCTCAGGAAAATATTGCAATCCACATATGTATAAAGTTGAAGAATTTTGCATTACCATCAATGAATTTTAAATTACCATATTAAACACTTGTATATACTAAACGCCATTAAAAATGCAACAATTTGAATTAGGCATCATTTTGTTCCTTTGTCTAAAGCGTGTACTGTTACTTATGTGTACATTCTTGTTTATAACTCAAATAAGCTGAAGACCATTAATAAAATGTATTCTTTGTTTCATTATGGATTAAATTCAGGGTATTGTGTTTGTGAAATAAAGTAATTTTTTTCTTTGTCATGTTACCAATGTGCCCACTGTTTAATAGCAATATGTATATTTCAAGGACATTTGACTTTTGGCCGAGTACAATGGATCACCAGTTTCGAGTAATAAGTTAATTTTGGTGTAATACTAATGACAGTTATTTATACATCTGAACTAATGTTCGACATGAAGTACCGCAGCATATGTTGGTCAGGTGACACCTGGGCCAGTCATACTGTAGTATCAATAATAGTTATAATATTGTATGTTATGTTATTTTACATTTTAGGTCAATATTGACAGGTTTATTCCCACCTACAGAAGGTACTGCATTTATACATGGTAAAAATATCAGATCAGAAATGGATCAGATTAGACATAGTCTTGGTACCTGTCCACAACATAATGTCCTGTTTGACTGGTAAGTATGCTTTTTTACTCTTATTTATGAATGTAAAATATTAAAAATAACAGGCTTTATCCAGGGTTGATGCTACCATGACTGAGACATTTTTAATATGAACAATTGCTATGTATAACATTAAACTCATCTTGTTGTATGATGTTATGTAGGGATCAAATCTCACACTTATTGTTTGATTTAAAGGTCTTGCAATCAATTTGACAAATACGGACTAATTCATTATTAGTGTATTCTTTGATCATGCATATTTATTCATGTTTAAACTCTATGAAGTATAGTTTTCATATTTGTTGAGGTAAAAAAGAAACAAGAAAATGAGTGTAGTATTGCTTTATATTGCTACATGTATAGATATATAAGCCTTTGTATCTAAGTATTTAGATATTACAGATTGTAATAAACGTTCCTGAATCAGCTTTGTTATTTATTTGCTATAAAGACTAACATGAATGGAGAAAAAGGGGTTGAAAAAAAGTAAATTCTGTTGTAATTTTGATATGACCCAAATCTTAGGGTAGAATATTATAGAATAACTTTAAGTGAAGATGAAATGCAATTTAATGTTACATGTGCAGGTTGACAGTGGAGGAACATCTGTGGTTTTATGCTCGTCTAAAGGGATCATCCTCTAAAGACGTACAGGCAGAGATGGAACAAATGATTAAAGATGTTGGATTACCACACAAGAGGAAAGAACATTCCAGTAATCTGTCAGGTTGGTAGTCTTTGATCAGTCTTGTTAAATGTACGATTTACTAAAAAAATGTTATTAATATTAGTTCAGATGTATAAATGGTAGTGTAGTGGTTAGCTTAACAGACCGGCAATTCTTATACCCGGGTTCGAATCATGATAGCGCCATTGACAGATTTTTCGTGTTCTTCAAAACATGACTTTATTTCATGTTCTACAGGGTTATGATTTTTGTATAGGAATATCTCTGATTTAGCCATTGTCAGCTTATCTCTCCCCATCTAAAGACAGCTTCATCTACCTTTGTTCGAATAGTCTATAAAAGAATAATGTTAAACTGGTATAATTATATCTCACCTAAATATAGTATGATTTAGTGAAATTCTTCCTTTTCAATAGCAAAAATGTCCAGCATTAATTACTGTCTGATTACGTTTATTGACTGACATAATATTGTGTTACATGTGTATATCATAGGTGGAATGAAAAGAAAGTTGTCCGTTGCCATAGCATTTGTTGGAAACTCTAAAACTGTGATTCTTGATGAGCCTACAGCTGGTGTAGATCCGTACGCAAGGAGAGCTATCTGGCAGCTCCTTCTCAAGTTGAAGAAAGGTAGTTAAACTTTTGTTATCTGTATAAAATTAAGAATGTAACTATGAGGTATTTCCTGCATTTGTTAACTTCTTGTAACCTGTTATATACATTTTGTACTTAATTAATATTATTTTCTTTTTGTTTTTGACAATGATTTGAGGCACAATGTTGTATACAGATATCAAGGAATCCATTGTCTGATTAGTTTTGAGATTGTCTCCTGTTCTGTTTCAGGTCGCACAATAATCCTATCCACACATCACATGGACGAAGCAGACGTGTTAGGTGATAGAATTGCTATAATTTCTCAAGGTCGTCTCCGCTGTATTGGGTCAAGTTTGTTCCTCAAAAATCACTATGGAAATGGATACTATCTTACATTGGTTCGTGGTGACAAGGATATAGATGAAGATGCCATCTTAAAAGAGCAGTTGATGCATTCTGATAGACCAATGTCTGCTTCTAGTGTCAGAACAATAACAAATGTTATGGTATGTTGCTATGGAAACAATGATTCATTTTTATCTGATTTTAGGCAAGGCATGACCTTTTGAAATACAAAATCTTTGAAGTGTATATGGTTAGGCTTTTGCTATACTCGAGCCTTTAATTAACTCCTCTCAATTAATAAATGGTTGATGCAATGTATTCCATCTTTGATATGTCGATTTAAGGGTCTAAGGGTTAAAAGTGTTTGTCCATTCTGAGTATAATAGATTCATTGCCAGTTGCAGTAGCTATATATAAATGTGCTGAAAATGGTCACGACTTTTACCCATTAATGTAACTAGATTTTAGCCTGTATTTGACAATGTTCATCAAATTGGTCAGTTCCCCTGACTAGCATTCCTCTGTTGTGAATCACTAACTGGTTACTTGCTACTGGCATATAGCCACTTCCCTTGTGAATTAGTGGAAAATATTACTCACTTTATATTGCTTCAAATCATGGGCAGAGCTTGTGCATGGTCCAAACAGAAGCTTTATCAATGCAGTCATAAAAATTCTCTGAGGATTTGTGGAATTCTGCAGGTGTCGGGTTCACTTATTCTTTTTCGCCCCTTCCCATCACATATGATCCCCACCGCCAGAGAGCTAACCCTGTCTGTGAAAAGTTACCTGTTTCAAAATGTACCATTCTCATATATAGCAGTGGTATACATATATTTATTCCCTACATTTTGTACTGACTGGCTAAAGTAATATGTAAACTCCAGATACTGATATACAATATTGGTTATATTGTAGCCAAGTTTAACCACTGAGAACGAAGATGAAGGTTATGCTGATGGTAAATCTGACAGTGATCCACCTACCCCTCCTAATGAAGATTCTGCATATCCAGGTAATGTATTGTATTTCCCATTCCTTCTTAAATTATGAAAATGGCTTTCTCTTGTTCAGTATTACCCCATATTTTGGTGATTTTTTTTCAACAATCGACCCTTGTTTTTGTAACACCATTAGGCCATGCCAAATTGGAATTTTGTTAAGCGTCCGCATGTGCCTAGGTTTTGCGCTCTTCGTGCCTAAAAAACAACATTTTTTCTAAGCTAAAAATTTTAATATTTTTGATGTTCATGATTCGACAACGGCAATTTTAGTTGAGATCCGACAACGATGTGATTATTCTTTAACATTTTATCAATACTGCAATCAAACAGAATCATGTATAGATCTAGTTTTGAAACAAACATTTTGTTTTGTTTTTATGATGTTTCTTTCATAAAAATATCTTAAATTATGCATCACTTATTATCTGAGGATATTTGTTTTTACGTTATGAGTTTGTTTGTTTTTTAGAATAGGTAGCTCGGTTTCGCGAACTTAGGTTGACGCTTAACAAAATTCCAATTTGGCGTGGCCTTACTATGTCACATCAGATGACATTCTCTGTTTAGGGTGAGTCACATCAGACGACATGCTCTGTATAGGGGGAAAGGGTTTTCAAAGGGGATAATGTAGCTGATGAAGTGTGAACCATTCAACCTTGAGGTTCTGGATTAGAGCCTCTCCAAGGACACAATCACATCATTCTCCTACAACAACAGGGAAACTTATATAAACATTAAATGCTTGCATTGTAGTGAAGCTTAGATTAATTTATATAAAAATCTTTGTGTTCTTAACAATTTATTGATATTTTCTTCTCAATTCATCTGTTTAATTTGAATCTTAGGTTTCTCAGTGAAAAAGATCACATCTTTCATCAAGAAGTTTGTACCAGAAGCGAGATTAGTAGAAGACAATATGACAGAGATATGTTACCAGCTACCCTGTGAAGCAGCGCACAGAGGAGACTTTAAAAACCTCTTCCAAGAATTGGAATATAGTCACGAGAATCTAGGAATATCAAGCTTTGGAATTTCTGACACAAGTCTTGAAGAGGTATAAGGTTCTATATTCATTCACTGCTAGTATGGTATCATTTTGCTCAAATGGTATTGAATCATATTTTAGTCTTGCTGAGGTAATGGAATTCTTTGAAAATCAGCCAAGCGCCAAGAGAAAGATTTATTTTGTTGGGATGATTTTGGTCATTGTAGTATTAGTCCAATCTCACTTATAACTGTCTGTGTTGGTCATGTACGTCTGGATATTGTATTTTAAACTAATTGATGCTGTCCTATGAAAGGTGCAGAATCAATCTGATTGTATATTTGATATTATTTCATCTATATAGCAGAATATGGCTGTGATTTGGTATTTGATCTCCTTTGTGTATTGTTACAGGTGTTTCTCAAAGTAGCTGAAGAAAGCGCTGTTGATGTGGAAGAAGAATTAAAGAGAAATAAATTAGATGAAATGGCAGATGGTAAGATTTCTGATGGGCTTCTTAGTTCATGACCCCTATTGTTGCTCACACTTATGACTGACCATAATCCTTAAAATTTGGCCATCTTGCTTTTCGATAATGTTTGCTTTGTTCCGCACTTTGGTTTCTTTAGCCATTTTTGCAGTATGGGAAATATGACTTCAGTATTTGATTAGCTATCTTTTTTTATCCAGTTTTCATTTTAGGCAAGTAATATTAAAACTGCACGTACATGGCAATTCCTTCAACAACAACCTTTGTCCATTGTTTTTAGAATAAGTTACCACATAGTGTAGTTGAATGATGTAATACTGTTATATTGTTTAATTTGTTAAGGTGGAAGAATACCACGAGGTGTGTCCAGGTTGAGTTTCAAACGGAAGAAGAAATTGTCCTTGTTAGGTAAACGAAGTACCAACAGAGTTGACAGCAAGACAGATTTAATGGCAGACGAAGATACTGGTATGTATAAAATTGATACTTGTACTTTCATAAAATCTTTTGTTGCCAATGTTTCTTACCATAACGGAAAAAGTGTGTTAATGGTCACCACTTTTTAAGAAGACAGAAATCTGTACTATGTAAAATATTATTAATTTTATTTCATCAAAATATGTTCATTTAAGAGTTTTCCACTAATGTATTGTGTCTTCTGGTTCACTGTAGATAAAAATGTGTGTTTAGATTTGTTCTAACAATTCATACTAATTACTCGGTAAATGCTTCTACTGTTGCTGACCAATACTTGATCTTAATTCATGAGTAATGCACACTCTGTGTGCGGGGCTCATACCTACAACCTTTTGATCGGAAGTCAGGCATCTTACCTCCCTCAGTGCTGGGCTCGTACTTCCACCCATTGGATCAGGAGTCAGGTACTCTACCCCCTTTCAACCACTATGCCCCTCTTGATTGGTTAGAAGTTGATGTGCTGTACAATATATAAATGTACAGGTCTTGGCTATATCAAACAGCATGTTAAATATTTGATTAGAAATGTCCAAGAGCTCCATGCACCTATCGATATTTTGCCCCAGGCAGGAGCGGCGTACTGACCCAGGGGAATTAGACAATTAGTCTTTTTTGGTGTCTAATTCCCTACCATTGAGTCAAGCAGTTTGTCCCTACAGTGGCAAATGTCGAATTGCCCTCCTATGGGATCTATTAAAAATCTGATCTAAGTCTATTTACCGGGACCAGGAATCATTAGAAGGATCAAATTCCCTGCTGTCGGAATCATCTTTTGTCCTGTTTATCCCAGCTGCTCCCCCTGGGGCAGAACATTGATAAGTGCACGATACTGAAAAGTAGACTTTAAACTTCGGCCAAGTACAAGTAATTGTGAAGTAAAACAATGTTTATGTTATTGTTAATGCAGTTGCTATGGAAACAGTTCATTTATTGTAAAACTTTACTGAAATCATACGTACATATACAAATAATTTACTTATACTCGTGTTTAACCATTTATGTTTGGTCAGTGCTGAAGCGTTTGATAGCAAGAGGTACTTATATAAAGCTTCTATGTTGACTGCAATATTGCATTATGTTTGTATGTAACAAATACCTTCAGATATACGGATGTATTAGTATAAGCATGATATACCTATTGTCAATAAAATGTTTATCATTTCAAATACTGATTATTATTTGCATTTTCTGTGGAAACCATCACCTGTTTTTCTTGTCCACATGATGGATAAATGTATACTGCATGTTTGTATATGTGATACAATTTAAAGCAATGCTGTGTAAATTCCCTTTGATATTTGTTTCTGTTTTCTTTGATAGTATTTCAACATTCAGATATTTTTTACCAAAATTATGCACTACCTTTAAAGTGTGATTAGCCTTTATGAATACTTTTTTCGGCATGATATCAAGTAGGCATGTGCATAGAGGCGTTCTCAAAGTTCATTGTTTGGTTAATTTACTGATATTTATTAGATACCAGTTTCTAAGGAAATAATGCTACTTAGATTCCTGTGCAGTGGAATTATAAATAGTGTTCAAGATCTGTATACCTAGTGGACCAGTTGGAGAGATATTAACCATCTTTTTTATCGAAGCTAACATGACATTATCAATGTAATTCTTAATGTATTAAATGGTTGGTTAGTTTGGAATGATGAATTGTTTAGAAATATTTATTTGGCATAATATATAGATGGCACCATGTGAGAATGAGAGTTATTTTATTATGGCCTTACTTTTAATTGTCCATTTACATGCGTGCGGGCATTCACACTTACTGTAAACATGGTTTGTCATGATTCACTCTGTCTATGAACACCAACTGTATATCTAATCTATTTCAGATTCTATCATGTCCGGTCCCATCAGTGACTATGGAGAAAATGGATTCAGTCACAATCAGCATCAGAAGATCACAGGCTGGACGTTAACTCTGAGACAGTTTATTGCTATCTTCCTCAAGAGGTTCCACCACGTGAGACGCAGCAAGAAAGGATTTCTGACAGAGGTTTGTTTCCTTTCTAATTGTCCTACTGTTGCCTTGTGAAATACCATCCAGTATGATACCTACAGCGTTTTTGTCACTAACAAATATTGCTGCATTTTATTTACTATATTTATGTTTGCTATATTCTCATTGTTTAGCTATACATGTGATTGGTTGGTTCCTCTTTAGCTCATCTGAGCCTAAGGGTAAGGAACATTTCTGTGGTTATGAGTTATGAGTAAAATGAAGACAGTAGTGCTTAGTAGCATTATTTGAACAACAAATATTTGCTTGTAAAAATAGATCACCTAATAAAAAACATGTGTCCCTATTCCATTTCAGATTGTATTGCCTGTTGTATTTATCCTGTTAGCTATGACATTTTCCATGATTTCTCCTCCATTCTCTGAAGAACCAGCATTAGAGCTCCACCCATGGCACTATGAACCTGTCAGAGGGGATCCACACCTGCATATGTTTTACAGGTAAAATTGTTATGTTCAAAGTATCTCGTTTATCTTCATGTGTGGTACTATCAGATATACAGTAAAATCTCACTTGAAGACCAACTCAATGATATGACCACCTCAAAATTAAGGACACAATTTGCAAGTCTGTTTTCCCTGTTTTCTCTTTATTCAACCTCAATATTAAGACCACCTTAATAAGAATACCATTCTTTAAGGGTCCCAAAGGTGGACTTATTATTAAGGTTTTACTGTATGAAGGTTGAGAACAAAATGTGTTAAATGTATTACCTACAGTCAAACCATTAGAGAATAATACAATTTATGTTATCTCGATGCAATGCAATCGTTCCAGCATGATTTGAGACTCAGGACATTACCGGTATATATTTTTTCATTCTGCATGTTATATTTTTCAGTAATGATGCTGAAGGTTCCCCTGTGTCTGCAATGATGGAAGATGTTATCAAGACAAAACCAGGAGTCGGAAATAGATGTGTCAATAAACATTCTATCAAGTAGGTTTCTGTTGTTTTATCATTCATTGTTGACTGTGTATATCAGTTTGTTATACTGTCTTCATCTGAGACTTCTGTAAACTTTATATCTCTGAAATAGAGACTGCTGTTATTATTTAGAACAGAACAGAACAGAACATGCTTGTTATGACGAAACATCATATTTTTTCTATAATATACTTTTTATCCATGGCCAAGTCTATGAACTTCTATATTGACCTCTGAGCTGTATGTCATTTGTTAAATACACTTTCTTCCCATAAAGACGGATACAGACGAATGTTACAACTTATTATTAAAATCAGTGCATTTCTTTGTTTCTGTTTGTAGCGGATACTCATGTGAACCTACTGGAAATGTTAACTTCCCTAAATCTCAACATTGGAATAAAACAATAGCTTGTGACTGTAGTAGTGGTTGGCAGGTGTGTCCGGAGAATGCTGCCGGCCCGCCAGCTCCAAAATCCCTCATATCCACCTCAGATTATTTGTATAATATGACTGATAGGAATGTTAGTGATTGGCTGTTGAAGTCGTTCAAACAATTTGAAAAAAGAAGGTAAGATTCTGCACAACCAATAGCTGTATGACTAGCTTCTTTTTACTACACGTTCATAGACATCAGGAATAGTCTTGGCATGTTGACGTAATGTTGTACGTTATTCTCTAAAGTCCGATTTTTTTTTTTTTCTACCAATTAACATTGTCACAGCATTTTTTACAATGGCAGTGTGAGCATTGTACTCGGTATACAGTTGTATAATATTTATTTATATACCTTTACTGTCTTAATTTTTACATAAGGGAATCATTGCAAGCGTCTCGTTGATTGGCTATGAAAGTATCTGGATTTGCCTGTCTGACAATAGAAAATATCATTTGTGCCAGAGTTATAAAGCAGAGGGTGATTATGAAGGTTTCGAAATAAGTGCTATATGCTAAAGGAGAGTAATTTTGAATATGCGGCCCAAATTTGTTTTGGAAAACTGATGTTGAAGTCCCTGTGTGATTTATATTTTTATCATGTAAATATCATTTTACATTGTTCTAAAACTACATGGTTGTCTTCATTTCTTTTGTGCAGAAACTGTAACAATGTCAATGTGTGTCTTTGCAAATAAATAAGGTTGATGTCACCTATTCAGATGGTGAGCAACCCTATTCTAAAATGTCTGTTTATTGTAGTCATGATTTCCACTTTTGTCATTAGAATTTAGACCATTCACCTTTACTTAAAAAATAATTGTTTGATTCTATTTGTTTGTTAATTATGTTATGTATCTATTACAAGGTATGGAGGTCTGTCATTTGGTGAACAAGACTATGCTGCCTTTAGTGGAAATGTGTCACAAGTACAAGGATATATCGAAAGAATATTGACTGCTGCAAATAATGGAACACCGGTGTCTATTGCTGATAGAGAGTTCTTGTATGATCTTACAGAAATTTTACCATCATTGGCTGTGAAAGATGTTGCTAAGGTGAGTAAACAATTTGATAGAACTATGCAAGTAGAATAAGTGTTTGTACGTTGTAGCATAATAGCTATGGGCTATTAAAACTCCAATCTGGGTACTAAGATATGCTTTGTAACCAAAATTTCATTATTTCATTAAATGAATTGCTTATTTTTATTAAATCTGGCTACCAACTTCTGAAAATGGGTGCCTGTTTAAATTATGTTTTCTTGATTGACATTGATTGTTAACTTGTGTCAGATTATTTATCTGATTTTTTAGAACTCCAGCCTCTGATTTGGTTTGTTCCAATATTCAATATTGATGTCTTATGACAACATCCATCATAATTTAGAAATTGCCGTAATCTGTGTCAAACTTTCATTTGTAGGTTATATTTATATATTTTTCTTATTGCTATGCTGTCTATCCTGAATTTTACTTTTCTTTGCATTGGGGCTTTAAGTCACTTAAACAGTTTGGATCATACAGTGACATTTCCAGCTATTTGGGTGAAGGCAGAGTCGATGCGGACACCTGAATGTCCATTGACCTTCCTCAAGTCAGCTAACTGGCTTCTCCACTCTTCACTTCAAATTCAACAGATTGGGTGGGATTCAAACCAGTAGCAGTGAGGGGCAAGTGATATGAAGTATTGACCACTGAGGCCCTGTCCTATATTCTATCACCCAACTTGCCTAATTTTTAATTTAAGGTATGGTTCAATAATCGAGGCTGGATAGCGTCCGTGTCGTATATCAATGTGATGAATAACCTTATATTGAGGAGTAAGCTACCAAAGGGAACTGACCCTGCAGACTACAGTATTGTTGCTATAAACCATCCTATGGCAATGACTAAAGAACAACTAAATGATGAAGCCTTGTAAGTAGTAACAGTGAAGGTCGTTGTCATGGTTACAGTGGATCACTTGTTAGGTGTAGATTTATAAAAATCTCTCGGTAGTGCATGCTGTTTTGTTAATGATTTATGGCTGCTTCTTTTTATTAATTTTAATATAATAATGTTATAATATTATAGCAAGGCACTAAAATTCAAAACTGCAAAATTAGTTGAATTAAGTAATACTTATAAGGGTTCTATTTGATTATTCCATTATCATCAAATTCAGGAGTATAATCTCTTATCTCTCATTATGATTCCATGAGGATTATTACATACCAATAACACTTCTAGCTCTATTTATGTGGGTGTCTTTTTCAGATACAGCAGTTTCAAGGACATTGTGATAGCTATTTGTGTGATATTTGCCATGTCCTTCATTCCTGCAAGTTTCACTATGCATCTGATTGAGGAACGAACATCAAATTCCAAACATTTACAGTTTGTTAGTGGTGTCAATCCAGTCATTTATTGGGTCAGCAACTTCTGCTGGGATATGGTATGTTCACATCAATACTAATTTTTTTAATTTTTTTTTTATAATACCAATTAATAATCAATTAAAAGTAGTGAGTTCAACTGTTGTAACTAGTTGAAGTTCGACTGTGGAATCAAGCTTGTTGCAGCAGAGTGTAATTTAAAAAAAAAAATGCAGCCGTATGTTCTTTTAAATATATAAAAATTGTGAACAAAGAAAAAAATCAATTTATGAATTAATGTTCCATTTAAACCACTCGTACATACTAGTAATTAAAGTCTGTTAAAATATTCCATGTTTCCAAGTATTCCACCAAGTAAAAACAGCGACATATTATGAAAATAAAGAAAGTGCAATTACACATATTTCGGACAGTTAAAAATTCGGATAGCCATGTAAGTTTCTGAAAGTTTAATAATAGTGCAGACTAAAATTCGCGCTTCATTTCAAGCGGAAAATTCGTCCTTCGCGAATAAAAATGATTTCGCAGTAGAAGGCATTCAATAATAAATACGAAACTTAGTAATTTGAAAATGCCTGAAACTTAATTGAAGTATGTTAAAAATAATTCTAAATTTGTTGAAATCTTCATTTCAGCTCAACTATCTACTTCCATCAATTCTGTGTATTTTTATATTCCTGGCATTTGGAGTGGATGCCTACGTGTCATCTGTGAATGCACCTTGCTTAATATCACTGCTTTTCTTATATGGGTAATGTAAATTTATATTGTCCTTGAGGGAAAGTCCTTACAGATTTATTGATCAGTTTTCACCATGATTTATAATGTAAAAACATTAGGACGTAAAATTATTGAGGCATTCAGTCAGTAAGTTCCATTTCTTATTGTAATTGTGTTTATGATTTGTTTAATTTAACAGTTTTGTTTAAAATATGTCCATACCTGATTGTCTGAACTTCTTTAATTTTACAGTACATTGACTCAGATAAAGTATATCATATAGAATCAATGAGAAATATGACACTTCTGTCTGTGGTGACATACTTGTGCATTCCTTTTTAATACATAAAGGAAAAGATGAATGGTTTTATTCTAATTAGCTCATTTGTGTCTGAAATATAGCAATAAATGAAGTGAATGGTTAGAATTTTGAATGTCTGATTTTCCATAATCTCATGATAGACCACTCTTGTTGATATATGTTTGATTTTAAGCCCTTCAGCCCTGCATCCAGTTACGGCTATCAGTCCTATCGTTTCGTAACGTTTTGCAATTTGGTTCCCGTGTGCAGCCAATTTGTGCTATGGTGGGCAAGGGATAAAATACAAAACGTTTGCCACTGATAGCCGTAACTGAACGCAGGGCTGTCATTGTTGAGTAATCATTGTTTTATTTAATTTGGTAGCTGGGCTATGATACCACTGATGTATCCATTCTCGAGGTTGTTCAGTGTGCCCAGTACAGCATTGGTTACATTGAAGTCAATCAACATATTTCTGGGGACTGTAACGACTATGGCAACATTCATCATTGAATTCCTTGAAGAGGATGATGAGGTAAGAAGTCTGGGATTCTTAAGTGAAATAAATGTAGCATTAGATGACCTGCAAAGTTTGTCAGAATAATTTTTTCTGTCAGAAATATGGTGGTCAGGAGAAGGTATTTACCGGTATGTGTTTTATAATGTATAACTGTACTGGAACCTTGGAAAATCTCCTTCTGAACCAATTGTAAGAATATAAAATGATTTGGTAGAGATTGTGATTGGGTGATAAAATTTGCTCACAGAGTTTTGATTTGTCAAAAAGATGGTCACCAGCACCTGGGCTAGTACCCTTATATTTCGCACATTAGCACTTTATCAATATAACTCAGTTGAGTGATATAGGGCCATTACAGTTTTTTTGTTTTGCTTTCAGGGATTGAAAGATATAAATGTAATACTGAAACAAGTGTTTTTGATACTACCACAATACTGCCTTGGTCGGGGACTGTTTGATATGGCGAAGAATCAGTTATTTGCTGATGTGTATGCAAGTTTTGGTGTGAACCGACTTCCTGATCCTTTCGAGTGGAACATTGTTGGCAGAAACCTCTTCAGCATGTTTATGTTGGGTATTCTCTTCTTCACACTCAATCTTCTGATTGAGTACAAGTTCTTCATTAGATCGAGGTATGTTGTTAGTGATTTCCATAACTATGTGCCCACATTCTTCAAGTATACAGCAGCAATTTAACAGGATTGCGTCACTTTCATCTTCGATAATGTTAAAACAAATTCTTAGAACTTGAAATGACATCATCCATGTCACGTAACATTGCAACCTTTTTAAAAATTATTGACTAACAAGATGAAAGAGTATAGTTTCTATGCAATTACTGGATACTGTTTAAGTATATTTTGCATACTAGTGTGATAACGGACCTTACTTCTGGAATAAGATAAGTCTGTTATACAATGGTTTGTCATAATTTGATGAAATACGAAATGATATACTCTAAATACACAATGATAGGTTAGGTTTATTGGCTTGTGCTGAATGCACAGTACAAGACAAGGCTGTGATCATTCTGTATTATTAGTATGTTACATACATGCACACTGTTGAGATTTTTTAGTCTTCATTCACTGTCTAGTATAATGTGAGACATGTCCTTTTGCAAGAATGATTCTATCAAAGTAATTATACATATTGCTTTGGTGAAGTGCTTTTATCATTTTTTCCCACTGTTTGATTTAAATATGACCTTAGTATGACCTTTAAGAGAAACATGAGTATAGAATTAAAGATGTCTGCATTCTGTTAAGTTTTGGGTCCTTGGTACTAGCTAATAACAAAAGGAGAGGCTATATGAAATATTTTTACTTTCTGTGTTTGTATTTTAATCTAGTTGGTGTGTTACACAGATAGCTGTAGACTATATGTACTATGTTGTTTGGGCATTATTTTTCAGAGTGTCGAAACCATCAAAGGAAACAATTGAGGATGAAGATGAAGACGTTGCTAAAGAAAGGAAGAGAGTAACATCTGGTAATGCTGCTGATGATGTTCTAAGATTGGAGGACTTGTCTAAAGTAAGTAATCTTCATCTGTTCTACTAATTTCCTTAACTGAAACTTAAAACAACACACTAAAGTATAACCATTCCCATTTGCAATCGATATTACACTTAGATGAATGTATGTCCTTAATCACTTCAGAAATTAAAGGAATCAATCTATTCAAGTTCCTTAATGTACAAATGGTTTAACTCTCTTTGTGTTATACACTGCTTCTTTGTTTGTACCCAATGTTGTTCTATTTTAATTTTTGACTACAGAATTCCAGTCAATATCTCAATAAATGGCAGGTCATGTCACCGGACACTCATGTTACCTGCCACATTCTGTTTGCCTTACACATTATTCACATCTTTCAAATAGTCTTGATAGACAAAGATAAAGTGATAATCTAGATTATAGGTTATAAAGGCATATATTTTTCCATATGTCACTTCTATTCATAAGTAAACTTCGAAATTGATAATGTTTGCTAATTTATATTTTCAGGTGTATAGTTCACGTGGAAAGATAGGTAGACTCACAGCAGTTGACAGATTGTGTGTAGGAGTTCCAAAGGGGCAATGCTTCGGTCTACTTGGTGTCAATGGTGCAGGAAAAACAACCACATTTAAAATGCTGACTGGCGATGAAAGACTTTCTCGTGGAAATGCCTTTGTTAACAACTACAGGTTTGTTTTGTTATAAAATAATGTTCCTTATGTTTGAGCTAGTAAAGCTGGGGGGGGGGGGCACATTTGAGTTTCTATTTTGCTTATTTCAAAAATGTTAATGTTTAAGATATTAATACTGTGTTTTGCTACTTACAGTTGTATGTCTTGGCACTAGGCTATAATCTGAGTTGGGAGACCAGTCTTAGCATGCAGCTTTGTCATTGATCAGATTTAAGACTTCAGAACGAACCAATTAGATGCCTTAGTTCCAAGATTGGTGTCCAGTCCTGGATCATTTTCTTTCGTCCTCCACCTCTGACTCTTGTAGTATAGTCAATAGTTGTGGTGTAGACTAGTAGAGTACAAGTGTGTAATGCTTAAACATGATGATGGTATATGTATGTAGAGTCAATGGATTCTTATTATGAAATATTTGTTTTAAATAGGACTGCAATTAAAAGCTTGCAGCGCTTAACATTTAAAATGAAGACAAGTGACCCGCGTTGCTGGCATCCAAGCCTTACTGACATGGTTTTCATTGTTTTTCAGTATATTGAATGATATGGTGAAAGTACGACTGAATATTGGTTACTGTCCACAGTTTGATGCTTTAGATCCGTTACTGACTGGTGTGGAACATCTGAGGTTCTATGCTAGACTGAGAGGAATTCCTGAAAAAGATGTAAAGGAGGTGAGTTAGGAGGCATATGCATGACACAGAAACTCTTCAAGTATATAAAAACTCAACAATCCGTGTTAAGTGTTTTACTTTAAAACAATTACTTTTTTCTTGTAATGAGTTACTGCACAAACTCCAGAGTGACATTCTCATGAGCAACAACCTCTTCTCAATGACATTATCAATTTTCTGTCTTAAATATTTACGACCAAATAAACCTCCATGTTTTACTTTAAAACAATTACTTTTTTCTTGAAATGAGTAACTGCACATACTCCAGAGTGACCCTCTCATGAGCAACAACCTCTTTTCAATGATATTAATTAATTTTCCTGTCTTAAATATTTACGACCAATTAAACCTTTATAAAGCAACAACCTGTCTACAACAGCCAATATTTGTGTTGCTCTGGAAAGGTTGCTCTGTTCTTCATTGTTGATTTACCGAGTATTGATGATGATGATTTCTGTAGTATGAATGTCATGTTACATTTTATTGTATACAATTTTCAGGTTGCTGATTGGGCAATCAGGAGACTCGGACTTCTACCTCATGCTAACAAAATCTCGACCAATTATTCCGGTGGGAACAAGAGAAAACTGTCCACTGCTATATCACTTATTGGAAATCCTTCCATTATTTTCCTGGTGAGAATAACATAATTTTTTTTCTTTACAGACTTGTTTACACAACATTATGTTACACCACGCATATATACATATATTACCATAACTCAGGAATCATTATTTTTGTTGCTATTGATATTGTGTCACTAAGTTTTGTTATGATAAGTGTGTATCAGTTGTGACAAAACAATTGGAACTGACACTATGCATTTCTAGAGTCTCGACTTCACGTCAGTAGTGGTCAAGGGGTATGGCGCCTGACTCCTGATCTGAAGGTCGAGAGTTTGTTCCCTGCTTAGGGAGATTTGATCAAAAACGTCACAATCCCTGGTTTTGGAGTGAGTACTGGTCATTTTGAGTATTAACAATCTTTGATAAATGAATAAGTGTAAATTTATTTAAATGGTCCAAAATCATCTGTAAGTCTGTTGTATAGATATAACTTGTTCTGTATCAATTAGGATGAACCAACAACAGGTATGGATCCTGGAGCACGTAGATTCCTGTGGGATTGTATCAACAATATTGTGAAAGATGGAAGATCTGTTATCCTGACATCTCACAGGTATTCTTGTAGTTTATGTATTGGACTTAGTAGACTGACTGTATAATAGTGAATCTTGATCATTTTAGTTATTGTAAGATTTTTTAAATTCTATTCCTTTCTTCCTTATAACAATGGAAGTAATATTAGTGAATCTTGTCATTTTATAGTTTACTAATCAGAGATGATTATTTCATGTTTCATTTTTGACACGAAATATGAGTGAAATAAATTTACAAGATTTGGTCTGATTCATGTACTATGTGCAGCGACAGGTATTTTGTTATAGCATATGTGGGAATTAAATATGCTTGAATATTAAGTGCAAAATGACGAACAATACTTCTACCTGTTTATAGGCACCACTTGTCAACAAAGACCATGTGGTATATTTACTGTCAGGATTTTAAAAGTGTGAAATGATTGGTTTCTGGACTTAGTCCATTGTTTAACAGATAACTGTACTTGTATAAAACTCTTTGTTTTACAATTTCAGTATGGAAGAGTGTGAAGCGTTGTGTGGGAGATTGGCAATTATGGTTAATGGTAGATTTAGGTGTCTTGGTAGTATACAACATCTCAAAAACAGGTAATTCTGAGAGAACTTATGTTTGATTCTGTACATACTAAATTATTCCATAGCATTTTTCATACTCTCATTTTCTTTTCTCAGTTTGTTGTATGTGATATTGTTTTATAACAGAGATGTTATGTTCATTGATATTTACTTAATGAAAGTCTTTGCATGTTGGTGTAACTTTGCTTTTGGTTAACAGCAACTGTTTGGAAGAATTTTGGGCTTTTAGTTCAGTGGTTGATAATAACAATACATGTATATACCCCGGAATTAAATTGATTGATATAATTGATTGATGTAATTGATTGATGTAATTGATTGATGTAATTGAGTCATATAATTGATATACTATTCTGTAATTTATTGGTGTAATTGATTGGTTGATTTAATTGATTGATATTCATTTGCACTTGATTCATGTGATTTAATTGAGTGATGTTAATGGTTGATATAATTGATTGATATACTTGATCGATGTAATTGAACAGGTTTGGGGATGGATATACAGTGATCATACGAGTATCTGGCGAAACTCCAGAAATGGATCCTGTCATGGATTTCTTCAACACAGAATTTCCTAAATCTACCCTGAAAGAGAAACATCATAACATGCTACAATATCAGCTTGGATCAGATATCAAACTGTCTGAACTGTTTGGTCAGATTGAAGCAGTCAGGGATAAATTGAAAATAGAAGATTATTCTGTGTCTCAGACAACATTAGATCAAGTAAGTACAAGTCATAATGAATAAGGAACTAGTAATGATACCTTGTTGTTATATTTAGTTTCATTATGAAGATATAGTTGACCAAGGTTTGTTTAAAATGATTCGTTTGTTTTGGGTTTTACAGGGTTCCTCGACAGTATTTCAGTTATTTACCGTGGTCATTTGACCCAACCCATGCTCATGGGTTACCAACCAGTACTAGGCTGCTTGTCCGCAAGCAACTGACAACTTCCCTACATAAATCTTAGTTCAGAGGTGAAGAACAAATGATTTCCATCAAATTGTGACAGACGAAGATGCGCCTTGCTCGAGGTTAGAACCCATGACCTCTGGATTAGCACTCAAGCAATCTACCAACTGAGCTATTCGGGCAGTCAAGGTGTTTCAAATGAACACAAACTAAGCTGATGAAGTTTTTTGTTGTGCATTTTCACTATCGTCCTGAATTGGCATATGTACTGGTTAATAACCCTGGAAGCAGCCATCAAAAGTGATTGGTTTAAGTTGTAAGAACTTGTTTCAATGTAAATAAATAAGTTTTGAACTAGTGACTTGTTCTTTGATGTGTAACATTCATATAGTAATGTATTGTTTGATTATTTCATGTCATTGTATTATTTCAGGTGTTTATAAACTTTGCCAAATTACAATCTGATTTAGCTGATGATGAAATTGATGACATTCCAGCAGATTTGAATCTCATTGGTCAGTATTTGTTGTTTTCATATTAAATATTTGTCAACTTCTTAATTAACTTCTAAAACTGTGTATCCAGAATTTGAGAAATTGTCATTAATAAGCTTAGCAACAACAGTAGAAGGAACTGATTTCTGATGAATATAGACTCAGGCTCACATATTTATTAATGAAATAAAGCATGTTTTTTCAATAGCACTACCATACTGACATGATTTCAAAATCATTTTTTGTTTGCACACTGGAAACTTTAGGTTTTGTACAAAAGTATAATTATTCCTGTTCTCATCATTAACTATCTGGCTGGACTGTATTATGCATCATGTTCAAATTACCACAATGTCAAGTATGCAAGTGTTTGGTGCGGTTGTCTGCATGTTAATATTACCGATATTTTTCCAAGATCAAGCATAATGTATGACTCGTATATTTTATGTTAGCAGAGCATGCTGAACCTGTGAAACTACTTAGCATGAAACGTACAGAAACGTAACATAATTATCATTTACATTGTTTGCTAGATATATTTCCACAATCCTTTGCTATTACCCATGCCTCTTCAAAAATGTTCATTATTGCCCAGCAAACACATGTACTTGTCTGCCATTGCTAGTTTATGTTAACCTATATAATCAATTTTGCTTCTGTTTTGTATAAATGTTTGTATTTGCTAGGTACATGTTTATCATTGTTAGTAAATGTCTACCTTTACAAGCTTGTCTGTTTTTTGTGTTAAAGATGTTTGTTTAGGACCCAAGGTCATAAAACTGGGATTTGAGACCAGTCACAGTATGCAGCCTTGCCATTGGTCAGTTCATAGACTGACCTCAGAAACAGCCAATCAGATGCTTGAGTTTTGAGACTGCTCCCCTAAACTGAGATTTATTTACTCAAACCTCAAACTATCATGATAACCCTTGCTTGTATATGTTTGTCTATGTTGATAGCGAAATTGTTCTATGTTATCAAATAGGGTTTGCAACATCAAATGCATCCTTAAAGCTAATCTGGTTTTAATAAGATATTTTAAATACGACACATTTGTTATAAGCATTTATTTTTTTACTTTGGATTATTTATACATATTAAAGACTTTAACATTTATTGTAAAACTTTGTCTCTAGCTTTTAAAATTTAAACCTATTTTTCATGGCTATTAGGTTGGTGTGGAGCTTATAATGATTATTGATTAAATCTAATTCACAATAACACTGAACTTAAAGTAATGCTTATAATTCTTACATTTACAGGTGGAGCAAGAAGCAACCTTATTGAGGTAGAGGCACAAAGTCTGGCAGGAAGTACTGCCGGTCTCATCAGGAATGAATATCGTCATAGTAACCGAAGTTATCGGTCTCCAGCTGCTGGTCACAATGACACTGATAATGAAAGCTTGAATATGACAAACATGCGGGAACCAGTCGCATCAAGACCACTCAGGACTGTGGATTCCAGTAATGCTCCAATTATAAGCATGCCCTTCAAAGTGAGTTTGAGCTTGTGTGCACTATTTGTCTGCATATGCTAAATTGTGTATTTTGTAATTACATTGTCTCTATTACTTATTGTCTATGTTTGAACAGGTACCTATGGAAGCTCAGGAAGGTAAATTAACCATTCATGTACATTGTAAAAAACATTCACGGAGAACTCATGTACATTGTAAAAACATTCACGAGGGGGAACTCAAGTACATTGTAAAACAATCACGGAGAACTCATGTACATTGTAAAACATTCACAGAGAACTCATGTACATTGTAAAACATTCACAGAGAACTCATGTACATTGTAAAACATTCACAGAGAACTCATGTACATTGTAAAACATTCACAGAGAACTCATGTACTTTGTAAAACATTCACGGAGAACTCATGTACATTGTAAAAAACATTCACGGAGAACTCATGTACATTGTAAAACATTCACGGAGAACTCATGGACATTGTAAAACATTCACAGAGAACTCATGTACATAGTAAAACATTCACGGAGAACTCATGTACATTGTAAAAAACATTCACGGAGAACTCATGTACATTGTAAAAACATTCACAGAGAACTCATGTACATTGTAAAAAACATTCACGGAGAACTCATGTACATTGTAAAAACATTCACAGAGAACTCATGTACATTGTAAAAAACATTCACGGAGAACTCATGTACATTGTAAAAACATTCACGGAGAACTCATGTACATAGTAAAACATTCACGGAGAACTCATGTACATTGTAAAAAACATTCACGGAGAACTGGTGTACATTGTAAAAACATTCACGGAGAACTCATGTACATTGTAAAAACATTCACAAAACTCATGTACATAGTAAAACATTCACGGAGAACTCATGTACATTGTAAAACATTCACAGAGAACCCATGTACATTGTAAAAACATTCACGGAGAACTCATGTACATAGTAAAAACATTCACGGAGAACCCATGTACATTGTAAAAACATTCACGGAGAACTCTTGTACATTGTAAAAACATTCACGGAGAACTCATGTACATTGTAAAAACATTCACATAGAACTCATGAACATTGTAAAAACATTCATGGAGAACTCATGTACATTGTAAAACATTCACAGAGAACTCATGGACATTGTAAAAACATTCACGGAGAACTCATGTACATTGTAAAAACATTCAAGGAGAACTCATGTACATAGTTAAAACATTCAAGGAGAACTCATGTACATAGTTAAAACATTCAAGGAGAACTCATGTACATAGTTAAAACATTCAAGGAGAACTCATGTACATAGTAAAACATTCAAGGAGAACTCATGTACATTGTAAAAACATTCAAGGAGAACTCATGTACATAGTTAAAACATTCAAGGAGAACTCGTGTACATTATAAAAACATTCACGGAGAACTCATGTACTTTGTAAAACATTCACGGAGAACTCATGTACATTGTAAAACATTCACAGAGAACTCATGTACATTGTAAAACATTCACGGTGAACTCATGTACATTGTAAAACATTCATGGAGAACTCATGAACATTGTAAAACATTCACAGAGAACTCATGTACTTTGTAAAACATTCACAGAGATCTCATGTACATTGTAAAACATTCACAGAGAACTCATGAACATAGTAAAACATTCACAGAGAACTCATGTACTTTGTAAAACATTCACGGAGAACTCATGTACATTGTAAAACATTCACAGAGAACTCATGTACATTGTTAAACATTCATGGAAAACTCATGTACATCTCATGTACATTGTAAAAACATTCACAGAGAACTCATGTACATTGTAATAACATTCATGGAGAACTCGTGTACATTGTAAAACATTCACGGAGAACTCATGTACATTGTAAAAATATTCACGGAGAATCTTTTGTAAAAATATATTCACTGAACATCTCATGTTGGTCTGTGTTTCACTTATATTACACATTTGACTGATTTCTGCAAGTGCTCAAGACATATACCAGTATCAAAAGTGCTCACACTAACTGTGTACACTGTGGTCAGTATATGAGCATGCCACACAGCTGTTGTTAGCTTTGATTCCAGTCACTTTCATGTAAATGTCTTCCATTGATAATGTCCCAGTCTATGTATATTGTCATTAAAGGACTTGTATACTCACATGCACGTTTACATAAATGGTACTTATTTATTATATGAGAGCCGCTGTGCGATTTCCAACCTCTTCTTTAAGTGACGTCATTTCCAGAAAACGTCAAATGTAACGTCACTCTGTACTGACAGTAAGCAATATTTGCCCCATATGGCGATATGAAAACAAAATGACTATATGGAGTAAACATTGTTTCCAGCTTGCAAATAATGACATCAAATGTTGCGTTTTCTTGAAATGATGTCACTTACAGAGGTTGTAAATCCCATAACAGCCCTCAAATGTTCTCCGATTGTGTACACTGGTCATTTAAGTGCACAAATGTTCATTTTCACATGACATTGCCCTGAATGCTATAATTGTTCTACATATGTTGTCTATGATTCCATGCATGGTTGTCACAATTTCCAAGTCTTCACAAGTTGTAGTCGTTTAGCTTTGATCAAAATTAAATTGTTGCACAAGACTTAAATTTCATTTGAAGACAAACCTTATTGTGCTTGTTTGTGTAAGCAACCCCATTGTTTATTTCATTGGACCAATTAATAATGTATAACTTCATTTTCTTTTCTGATAAACCATTACTTTTGCTGATACATTCATTTGTGTAACCCCTGTCCATCTGTGTGAAAAATTGGTTTCCAATCAATAATGCTTGAAAAGCTCACAGCGGGGCATCCGTATCCCATGGAAACATCTAGTTAAACAAATGTGACTGTGTTTTTACCATCAATATTGGTTCTGTTGTCTAGCCGGTTGACTTATAGTTGAAATTGACATTTGAATGCTTAGTGTTGTAATGACAACTGTTGGTTAAATTTTGATCAATGTTTTGGTTTAAAGTAAATGCCATGATATCAATTTCAAATCTGTAGTATATCTAAGTGTTCATAGTGTATGTGCTCTTAACTGATTCAATCAAATCATTTAACCTACTTTTGTAGAAAGTACAGCTTGGATTTTCAACTGGTAATTTCTGTGTCCTTTTATTTGCTTTCTTAGCCTAAGGAGGAGCAGAGTGGTGCAGGTGGTGTTGGTCGTGTTGGCCCCAACAGTGAAATTTCTACGCATAAACAAGGTCGTCCTTTGACCAGGTTTGATGATGACAATGATGATATGAATTTCAACATTCCAGATCCTGAAGTATGAGTTGCTATAGCAACTGAAAATGAACTTGTTTAGATCAATCTCCTGTTTTGAGAATGCTCGTTTTTTATCAAATGTGTATGAGTGTGGTCTCACTAAAGACAATTGTTAGACATGTTATCCTTTTGTTGTCAAATATGACTTATTTCTTGCATTTTAAATGGCATTATGATGACTTATTTGAAGAGATTATGTGCCTTGCTTGGATGTGTTTTATCTAAAGTATTAAATGTGTGTAGATATTAATGTGTTACCTATTTTAAGGGTTCTATTGTTGCGGAACTGTTGATTATGAATGAAATATACTGTTGTAGAAAATTCTCATTTTTGTGATATTTGTCCCTGAATTCAGGATTTGTTGTTTCACAAAATTGTGTACAAAAATGCTCTACAATTTATGATGGATATTGCATAATTCATCCACTTCTGATTTCATTGAAAATTTTGTGACTGGTTTCACATTTTTATGTTTTACGTATATTGCAGAGAGTACATTATGTGTCATGAGATTTATTGAATTGCCTTATTTATTGCTTTCGTAGTATTAAGAATTATCTTTTCTGTCGTCAGACACCATTTTGTGAAAAATACTAGGAGATTACATTAAAACTCAAATTAAAATGATCTTGTTAATACTCATTACTGTGTTGATACACCTGTCTTATAAATGTGACTTTTTATACCTGAAAAATCTGGAGCAATGTTAAAATTACTTTTGAATGCTCCAACCTGTCCACTTATCAACAGAACCTATGTTTGGTGATTGACAAGGGAGATAACTCTATGTTTATGAAAGCTTCTTATTGTATACATCATATTGTATTGTATTTATTCTCTGTCTATATTTTGCACATTGTTCAAAGTCTTTCAGAAAATTTGTATTTGTTTCTGTTGTTTTTCTTTATTTTTTTACAAGACATGCATAAAGTGATGCAATTTTTAAGTTTATGTTAAAAATATGATCATATCATATGTGCAATTTGTTACAATTTGTAAACATTTTTGATTAATTGTATGTTAAGTAAATAAAAACCTTTCCATTTTCTTCTGCAACAATTCACAACGTGCAGAATTTATGAGAATGCTTCTTAAGTTCTTATTCTGTTGATGCGTGCTTGCTTTGATATTATTTAAACTGTTTAGAAGATAATATTTAAACTTTATAGCACCTAGAACAATTTTGGATGTCTCAATTTATTTTTTTGTCATTTATTTTTAAGATGATGAATTAAGCAAAATGATGACTAACCTGCTGAAAGTCCTCTTTCATTTACATTGTTGCGTTTGGAAAATGGTCTTTATAAAGTTGGTGGTTTAATGATAATTTTTTTTTCGAATTTCTTTCTGTCTTTTTTGCCATATTTTGTTTAATAATCTAAATGCATAATGTAGTACATTGTATTTATATTTTTTGTGTATGATGTCTGTTTTTTGTTTTTTATATTGTCCACTTGATTGACATAATGTACATATCACTTTTTGTCACTTTACTTTAATCATAACATGTTTTAATAAGCACCGTTAATTACATGGAACTTGTAATTAATTAACATTTTCCAATTTCAAGTTCCAAAAGAAAAATGAACAGAATAAAACTTCGCAAAATTTTCTCCGATATTTAACATTTTTTCAATGTTGTGGTATTTTGAAGCATTTCAAAATCCATTTGCTCTCTGAATATTGATCTCTATCTTGTATTACCACAGACAATTGTATAAACGTTTAACCAATTGTTTAACTAACAAACAGGTTATAATGTGGTTAAATCACTGTAATAAAATGTATCAATAATCTGTTAAGTTTAAATGGGTTATGAGCCGCGGCCATGGTCCAGTGGTTAGTGCGCTGGACTTGGAACTAGGCGATCCGGGTTCGATTCCCGGTCGCGGCAGGTCATACCCTTCCATGAAAATTTGACTAAAATGTCGATTTTCCTCCACATGTAGAGAAGTTGCCGGCTCCTTGTGGAAGGGTAAGTTAGTACTGGTTAGAATTCAGTCCAGGAAAAACTGGTTAGGTGAACAGGCCGCCGTATATAACTGAAATATTGTTGAAACAGCGTTAAACCCGATGAAACATTAAATGGGGTATACTATATCATGTGCAAGATGACTACTGATATATAGATTATATCATGTGATAGAACTGTTAGATAAGAAGACAAACGGTAATGTAATATGTATTATTCCCTCAATACTCTACTCAACTTGTATGATTTAAATTACGTTTGAGAACTAAGCATGTTTATACTTTAATACGGGTGTCTGTGATATTAAGACTGCTATTTGATCTCTTGCTTGAGTTTGGATCATGAAGAAAAAAACTGTGCTGGATAAGGCAGATTATTGTGAACTGATGTCGTTACGGGCAGTTTATACTATAATATGTCGCAAACGCATTGCATTTTGGGATTGATCATAGCTATGGGTTAAACTTACGAGAATTATGTTGTATTAGCTGAGCTGTTAACCATTAATTATACAAGCAGAATCAGACTGGTTAATAAAAACCAGAACTTTAACTGTTAACCTGTGGGTTAATATTAATCATGGTTAAAATTTAACCATTATTTATACAATTGGGTGTGGATGAATAATGGCCGCAGATAGTATTCCTCTGGAAAGATTTCCCTTGTAGAGTCAAGGGTAAGAACTTACAATGTTTGACTATTGTCTACAGCACTCTACAACTTGACCATTGTTACAATTTAGAATTGTGTATTTTATTTAATCAAGACTATGATTGTCATCCATTGTGTAATCATGCACTTCATATAACTAGAGGAGCTAATTTACTGATCTGTTGTACTAGCATGCCTTTTAAAATTCTATTTGTAAAATGTTCACTACTTATAAGTGTTGCTGAATCTGTATCCACCTTCATTTTTTACTTGGGAACGTCACAAAGCCAAGGAAGTGGTTTGAAGTTTTGTCCTAATGTTGTCGTTATTCCGTTGTATTTTTTCACGATTATTCTTAAATTGTAATTATAATAACAAGTTTATCATGTAACAACTTTTATAAAATATGGGGTCAATATTCAAATATTATACCAGAAATATTGCTTAAACAAGCACATGTAAATTTGGGGTATGGATCAAGCTCAAACACAGCCTATTTGTCTATGTCAGAGATGATAAACACATTTATTTTATTCCAGGGAGCATACATAAACCTGTTTGTAGTTTAAGTATATACTTTAGGCGGTTAACAGTTAATACAGTTTATAAGTGTGCTCCCTGATCATGTTCATTTTGGACATTAAAAAGAGTCAACTTCTGCCAAATCAGCATGAAAGTTTTAATATCTACACTATTTCACAGAGTTTATGACGAAATGTGCTTCTTATTCACTTGTGACAAGGATTTTTACTGAAGGCTGATTGGGAGTATGTATAGGAGGGGCCGTCCCCTGGAAATTTGTTAAAATGATGGTACTTGTATAATTTGGTTGTTCCGTATATTTAACAAGATAATATGAGGTGCAATTCTCATGAATGAATCCTAAAAATTTAGACTATGAAATGCACCAGAAGCCACCATTTCATATATATATTGTAAAAAGTGTACGGGGGAGATCCCCCTGACACCCCTTAAATGAGGGGGATACACCCCTCCCGTACCTACCCCCACCTCAAGTACGGGGCAATTTTATTAAAATGGCCCCCCCTGTAGTGAATTTCTGGATCCAACCATGGCAACATATTTCTTCTTTATTTTCTATGATTGTTAATTGTTGATTAATTTTGTTCTATATTTTGTAGTTGTTTTGTTACACTTGTCTTTTATTAAATGGAACGTATTTGTCTAACAGACTTTATTTTTATTTCAATACATGCAGTAAAACCAGTGTCTTACCATCAAACTATTGGGTCCGAAAATATAACTATAACTTAACAAAATTTCTCAGCTGAGTTTTGAGTTGAGAGATTTGAGTGTCAAATGTGAATTATTTGTGTCTACTTTGTTTGAGAATTGAGTGTGAATCTGGGGTGTGAGGGAAAGAATTGATTATGACAATTATACCGACACACTGTAATAATTTACATTCAGTCTGAGATCCACACTCAAATCTCTAAAAAAGGGAAGAATTCTCAGCACTAGGTACATTTTTCTCCCTTAAATATCCAGATTAGGTCTCTGAGTAAATATTGAGTAGTGAATAGTAGTTATTTCTCTGGTATCTGATCCTTTTCCATCTTAGTATATAAATACGTGTTTTTGACCTTACCATGTAAACTTGACTATTAACAAACATGGACGAAAGTAGCATTCTACACGTCAAGTCATTATAATAAACTATATTTCAAAGTAATAAACCCGGCCAGTTAATGTTGGGGAGGCTGCTGAAAAAGTGTTGTTAGTCTTTAAGTATAATATCCATCATGTGAGGCATAAAAATAGAGAACTCTGGAAACTGCAAATAATGTTATGAAAAAGGGATCATGACTATCGTAAACTGGTCGATAATCTAACACCCATATATTATTCACCATTTGTTGAAAGTCAAGTCGCGCATCGTGTGTTTCAGTTTGTGATCATGAATTGTTTATGTTTTCAGTGTAAACATCCCACATTTATATAATTGTGTTCGAGTAGAATGGGTGACCTATGATACTCAGCAAACAAGATGTTTATGATGGCCCTTTATCGCTCACATGAATCCACGCTCCACTACTTCATGGTCCTTAAACAATCAACATGACTTGAAGGCTTTCAGAAGAGGGTCACCCAAGAAACATTTCTTTCAATTATTTTGAAATCGGGGCAGCGGTTTCTGAGCATGTTTTCTTTTTGGTTGCCGTGACCGAGGTCACCGAGTTCTCTGTTCATAGCGCGTGTTGAACATCTCAAAGGAGTTTTATGCAGATCATACATTTTTAAAGCTGTACTATTAAACATCAACAGTCCGTCTTCGTCAACATACATTAACTGAATTCTGTTTGAACACGTTAAGGGCGGCGGCGTATGTAAGAATGGTTTCAGTGATTTGTCCCACGGGTCCATATACTCCATTTTACACGTCTTTAATTCTACTTCTGAAAAAAATTGAAACGAGTTCCGTATTACAAGAATAGAAAACAGACACTTGCCAAAGTAACAATCCGCTTAAGCGACAGTAATTTACGCATCGTGTTTTAATCTGAATGAAATAACCACAGATCAGAGTATAACTTTATATGATTTGCATAATATACATGTACGATCATCCGGGTATTATATCACATGTATGGTAACAATGACACCAAGTCATGCTATGACAAGTATTTTATATCTGCACCAAGACATAGCGGACGAACTAACAATCATATCAATGTTGTCTAACAGACGCAGCAAGGTGTTCGATTGATCTGCGGATAAATCAATAAGTTACAAGCTGATTTGAATATCCTGAGCTGTACAAAGCTTTAGTTGGAAGTTTATGAACCAGTCTTTCTGCACAGATAACTTCTTTTAGAAATACGGTGTTTTTTCAATCGTGGCATACAGTGTACTTCAGACAATTTTTAAGATATTTGTCTGGTATGAAAATTCATCACGATACTTATCTAGTTAACCACTTAATGATCATGATACTTATGTAGTTAACTAGTTTCTTTAACGTGACAACCACATACTTTTCTAGTTAACTATGTAGTTATCTGATGGCAGAAGTATGCCACCTGCGGTAACTGAAAACAGTGTTCAGATAACCGGGAGGTATGGTGAGCTCGATTTCAAATAAGGTGATTTCAAGCTATCGAGGTCAGATTGCCTCCCTCATTCCCTTATTTATGTTTATATACAGTTTACATGCATAAATTGAAAGGAACAACAGCGAATGAAAAGAACAAAAATGTTAAGCATCAAAACAACAAGAAAACAACATCAGCAGCATAAACGGCAACAGCAGTGTAATTAACATTTACTTGATTTTTTGCAGTTTGAGGCTAGCTTTCAATGTTGCATTTTTCAGTTAACTTTGAAAATTATCCCATTAGCTCAATCAGCGACTGAAATCGATTTACCAGGGGAGATAACTTGAATAGGGAGTAGCTTGAACCTGGGAGACCGTAGTCAATTATCTGTGTATGTATATAGTAAAGACTTTTTTGGTCAGAAACCGTTGGTCCAATTTAAAAATAATTTTACATGAATGCTCCTTGGGTGGTCCTTTAGTCAGATTCTTTCAAATAAAGTGGTTCAATGCAGAACTCTGGTTGCCTGCCCTTGTCATTACATTATGTGCAGAGTACGCTGGGTACCAGACTATAAGAATAGTGCTTTGTATGTATTGCATATAAAGAGTATAGAAACATGTCAATATGATTGATCCACCAAGGATATTTTCAAAATTCAGAGTCAAAGCGGCAAACTATTTGTGTTGTTGCAGTAGATCAGTGTTGATCAGATCTACAGTTACTGAATGGAAACTTTTTATCATTTTATACATAAATGTACATGTATTCTAATTTTAGAACCTTAAATCAAATAAAATGTCAGTGATATTGGTAGCTGTATCAAAAGCTCTCTTTTGATTTAAAACAGACAACAGACAAATAGTCATAAAGCACATTTATTCCATACACCAATGTAAAGTCTACAAAACATGTAAAATATTACACAAAACATATTGTATCACTGTAAGTGCAACTAAATATCACATAGAATGGCATGGACGGATTTGTGAGAGTTTTAAAAATATACATAGTGTTTATTTACTAGAGTCACCTCTACTTAAAGGGCCAGTCATTTCTGACTTATGAGACATCTACTTTCTGAGCACATTTACTTCCTGATTCCTATCCTTTATTGCCAGGCACCAGGCAGGTAGGCGCATGGTTACCATTATTTAACAAGCTGGCAGCTCACTAACCGGTCATATCAGAATGAACCCCTACTGGGATTCGAACCTTTGTCATCCCGCTCCCAAGGCTGATGCCTTAACCACTCAGCCAAAGGAGACATTGATCCAGTAGTTTCTTTTGATAGTTATTTATGACTGTACTGGTAAAAATGTTTTGATAAATCCTTATGTACTTAAAAATTATCATAAAAGCAAATAGGTGAACAAAAAACATTGCAATGTAGTTAGTACATCATTAATCACAGGAGACAAAGAAGAACAAATATACCTGATATCATATTTTGACAAGAGAAGATCACAAATACACCAGTAGCACTGAAGTATACTGGCACCACATAATATACAATAATTTAAACAAAACATGGTCAGTCAAGAATCAAAATCAGCATTGGACTCACAATATAAAATATATAGTATACTATAGAGGGGATATAGGAAGGGAGATAATTGATGACAATCTCCTGTGATAAGAACCTTTGGATACTGGTAGTTCTTACATATATTATTCAACTAACAAAAACCGTAATTGACAGTCACTGATGTCCATGTCAGTATGATATTATATATCGATTGATTGATATTTGTATGTAGGAATAGAAAATTAGATTTAAAAGATCTCAACTGGTGTTTGTCCCAGTGATGCTACACCAATCACCTTTAGGAGCCCCTCAACACAAAGCGGAGACCATTTTGTTTCTATAGGGCAATAGTTATTACTAAAACATACATGAATGTGCGCAGCCAACATGTGATACATGACAATGGATAAAAATAAGGCAAAATCTATGCGTAACTACACTGTGGAAAATGAATAAGAGTTTTTCAATTCTGCTGATATTTCAATATGGAATCAACTTTTTTGTGTTCATAATGTATAAATTTTGTTTCTGTCAATGATACCCAACCCCTTACACAGTTCATAAACACTTCCTGCACAGTATGCACATGGTTTGCAGGAATCCCAGGAATCAGATTGTTTGCATCACATGACATACATCCCAGGAATCAGATTGTTTGCATCACATGACATACATCCCAGGAATCGGATTGTTTGCATCACATGACATACATTCCAGGAATCAGATTGTTTGCATCACATGACATACATCCCAGGAATCAGATTGTTTGCATCACTTGACATACATCCCAGGAATCCTGCCTGATGACCAGTCATCTTCTTCAATCTAAGATTCCTTGTTGAGCTGGAATGATATCAACATGTGGTACTTTAAGTGAGACCTCTTACAGGATACACACTTAACAAACATTAAATTAGTTGATGTTAGATATGAACACAGTGTACATAGAAGTTTGCCAGTAGTTGCATTTTTATGACGAAAAAACAGTGTAAGCAGATTCTAGTTTGTGAGCTATAAAGGTCATAGTTCCTACTAGTTTAAATGCACTTAATTTGTATCGATATTGCAACAAGTTCTTAGAGCTTACACTATGCACTTTAGATGCTTCCTGGGTTACCAACCAGTGCTTGCATCACAGTCAGAGATTTTGAAGTTGGAGATGAAAGCCCACTCAACGCCAGACTCAAACACAAGTGAACCTTCCTACTCTCCACCACTACATCTCTATTTTCCTTTTTGGGCATACAGGAGTGTCAATGGTTAAAATAACATTAAGCTCATTTTTCTGTTCATTGTTTACCTCAGGTAAGAGTGAACGAAAATACCCAATAGAAAATTTATGATGTAAATCTTCAAGATGGTGAGATTGCGGTTCCCGGCCAGGAAAGTGTGAGTCACCTATCAATTCGGGAGAATTCACATGTATGCGCTAGATTGGCCAGATACATTTTTAAACTAACTAAGCTTCCATAAAATGATACAAAAAGTCAATCATTCCTAAGGAAATAAATTTTGCTATGGAATTCCACAAAATCTAAATTATATGAAAAAAGCAATTTGTGTCAAATTGATTGTAAATGACACCTTGCTATACTATACTTGCATTAAATTGCATGAAAACATTAATCCATCATTCTGAACAAATTAAACTGTATGTTGGTGTGACTTATTTGAGCCAAATAAAAGAATAATTGAGAGCTGCTGTATGATTTCCAACCTCTTCTGTAAGTGACGTCATATCCAGAAAATGTCACATGTGACGTCACCATGAACTGAGAGTAATAAATATGTGCCCCATATGGTAATATGAAAACAAAGTGACCATATGGAGTAAATATTGTTTCCTGCTTGCACGTAGTGACATCACATGTGACGTTTTCTTGAAATGATGTCACTGACAGAAGAGGTTGGAAATCCCACAGTAGCGCTCAATTACTAGCATAACAGATTGCTAAATGATACGACAAACTAGTCCGTAACTTACGTCTGGTTGCTAGGAGAGTTGTTCCGTGACTACATGATAAGGAAACAACAGTAAACAATTCATCAGAGACAATGTTTACACGTGTAGGGGTCATTGTGTCCTGATCAGATCTACCCAATCGTCCTCGAGCACTCTTACCAAATGAAAATACTTCACCATCTGAAAACATCAAAGTCACAATAATGTATGTTTATAAATATTCCGAAAGTAACAAATTTGGATCACTAGAGATGAGTATTGTTAGATGCCACAATCGTCCCATTTCCCCTGCACTTCTATGTGATATGTGCTGGACACACTTGAATATGACAACAGAATGAGCAAAATAGTTTCATTATCACTATTACAACATACCTTGTGAGACAGCTACAGTGAAAGTATCGCCACAGGCAACCGCCTGTATATTGTCATCCTTCAAGGTCATTACTTGAGTAGCTTGCTTACTGTTGAAATCTGTCTGATAACCGAGCTGTCCAAACTGGTTAGCACCACACGTGTATAGCTCACCATCAACTACAATAGAGGTAATGGTTCCTGTCACATACTGTATGAGTGAATTTTGTGGCAAGTAAAAAATTCCAGAAATGTTGATATCAAGACATTTCATGAGGAGAAATGTTTGCTCATTGCCGACATGTGTATTGTTGTTTCATTATAAGTATATAAAAATTTACTTCTGTGAACAAGGAAAATGACGCAGATTGCTATTTCTGTAAGGTTTGATTAAGTAGTAAAATATAATCTTATCAAATTTTGGTGATATTATATTCATCATTCTTGCTGACAGAATTTTGAAATATTGTATAAATGGCAAAGTTCCACATGTAGAAATGGTTACAAAATTCCGCACATTAAAGAAATGTAGCACTAATATCAGCCAGTGTGATGTTATTTATGTTAGGGTAAGGTATGGGATCTAAGTGCGCCATTGAGGTCATAATATTTTTGCAATTCATTTTCTACTTATGCAATATGCTAATTTTTTACAAAAACATTGATGTCCTTGAATTTGAGACCCTCTTTTGATCTGGGATTAGATATGGACAACCCTATTTTGCCAAAATCTCATGGGGGGATCTGGATCTGCACATGCGATATTATATACTTTACTGTGAATCAATAACAATTCTCATTTCAGCAATTAGCAAACAATTTTGATAATGGAACTCTGAAATCACTGATTTGCAAAATTTTTGACTCACAAAAATATCTACTTATACAGTAAATTTAACTTCCAGCACCTTTTCCGAATTAAGTGGTAGATCAAAACATTGAGGAGAAATTTGAACTGAATCACAAATATCACATGAACAAAACCCTATCATATTTGAGTAGACAGTCAATAATAAACATGTAGTAGAAGTTTCCCTCCATTTTCCCTTTAATGACAAAAGAAATTACAAACTGAAACAAACAGATGCCTATCAAATCAAATCATTGTATATTTTGACCATTAATTCAGTAATGCTCAGCAATCAACTTCACCACTGACTAGTAATACTAAGGTAACACATTCCTTCACAATTGGTAAGTTGACTAACAACCAGAAATTTTCAAGATTTGCCTGCTTTTATATTTCCAAATCTGACATATTCCATGCAACAAAAAATGCTTAACTTTCAAATGGACTTTTAATGTATAAATAAGAAAGAACTTCAATAACTTACCAGTGACAATAGCAGAATGCGAAGTTCCCATCGAAACTGTTTTGACTAGAGAATTTCCAACGGGAGGGGAAGTTACTCTTGTAAACTGTCGTACTTCTTCTACAGATCTGGTTGTGACACCCTCGACAGTATTATCATCCAGACAACATTTGTTGTATCTACAATCATATACAAAGCAAGACACATGTACTTACATGCCAAGAAAACTATGTCATTGATTTCAGTCATGTTTCTTTCAATTGCCAAATCCTAAAACAAGTATTGGTACTACATAAAGATGGTACTATATAAAGATGCATTCCATTCAATACTGCATCAACTTCTGCCAGCTTGTTTACACTTTCAAAGGGAGGCAAAGTAGTTGATGGTTACAGCACCTGAGTCCTGAAAACAGCTAAAGTATTTCAAAGACATTTTGTACTTTCCAAACTTGCAACACATTTTTATAGCACAAAATTATAAAATTACTGCTTTGATGTAACAATGATATTACAATACAACTATACCCTTTCAGACCATTATGATTAAATAAATGTACAGTTACAGTTAAACAACTTTGTATGAAACCTGTTATTTCCACAACAGTAGAGTTTGTTATCTAGAGTTATCACCATGGAACAATCAACCCCACAGTGAACGAGACAGGGACTCACACCTTCAACAAAGGGTACAGGTTGTGGTGTGGTGTGTGAATCTTGAGAACCCAATCCAAGTCGTCCTGAAACAGAGGGTGTAGAGATCAGAACATAAAGTACATCACCACAACCCACAGTACACATTCTGTTATCACTACATCATAATGAAACATAGCATAATATTTGTTTGTTTTAATCAAGTTCAATGCCATTTTTCAACAAATGTTCACCTTTAGATGGTGGTCATTATTTCCCTTTCCTACAGTAAGGCATCATTCACACCTTTACATAAAATATACTAAATAATTTATAGCATTATTGTCATATAATATTACATTGTTTGTGACATGTATACCACAGGATCACCCATAAAGTTTTACAACTTATTTCCAATGGGGTTCTTATGAAAATATATGTCAATGTCTCAAATGTTGGCTGTTTTAGTTGAACTTATCAAATACTACATTCTATAATACTAAAAAGAAAGACAACTCTGACTAGTTACAGTATGAATAAATGTATGAGTTAACTTTCTTTTTATTATTAAAGGCAAAATAATGATATAAGAATTATAAATATGTCTGTAAAATGTTGGAAGTGAAATCAACGTTATAAATATACAATATGTTATATAATACTAAATAGGTTTTACTAACACTATCAATCATACACAGCCAGCTCTCTATACAATTATTTTAGTGTTGATTTAAGGGGAAAAGTGTATGCGAAGATCTGAAAACCAGTATAATATTCTATGTATAAAAGCTATCTAATTCACAAACTGTATGTTAACTTAACCTACATCTCAATACACATTATTTGGGAATTAATTATACAAATTATAAGTACATTGTGGTATGCAACAGGACACATTGTAATACAATGTAGAATATTTACCATTATCGCCCCGCCCCCAGGAAAACACTTCATTTTCATTGGTCACTGCCATAACATGTGATGCACCACATGATACTTGCACAACTTCATAGCCTAATAGAGCCTCCACAATCTTAGCCTTAAAGAAGATGAAATACATTGTCATCATCAGTAAATACTAGTAAAGCATCATGCTGCATGAATACTATATAACTTCTACAGAACTGTTGTTGAGATTAGGTAACAGAGTTTCTATATATTAACCAAAAGTACCAAACAGTCACAAAAGATGCATAACAAAATTGTAAGGGCAATAACTCAGAGAGGTTCCTCAAGAAATATGTCTGTTTATCTTAAATAAGATAATATGACGATAAACATTGTGACTAAGTAAGGTGAAGCTCCAGTAAAAACTGTTAGAGAGTAGATATTGCTAGGGACACCACTCACATGAGAGTAGATATTGCTAGGGACACCACTCACATGGTGCCATAAAATGTCCTGTCAAGACAACAACACAGAAATGAAAACATTACTATTTGTGTTTGCTCATTAACAAATAGAAGTAGAAGCAAGTTTTAGTCAGTAAAACTACTACATGTGTTTCCATGCAGATCTAATATATCAGCATAACTGCTTAGACCTATGAACAAATTTGTACACAATATTTTGTTGGCCTGATTCTGAGCGTAAAAAGGGTAGAAAGATCAATTATAACAATGCTTGTAGACCTTTCATATATCAAATACAGAATGTCATGCCTAGGGCATGCTTAAAACTCTGAACAATTTCAAGTTATATGAAAACGAAATACAAACAAGATAATGTTTCTTACTTGTCTGAACTGTACAATGTACATGAAAAAAGTCTAAAGCCATTTCATAAACACATGGAACGATAGAGAACTCCAATTCAAAGAGAATTACTCCAATCTTTATTCTAATAATGCCAATTAAACACAGTATTTTTCAAGGAATACATACAATAATCATAAATACCTTACCTGATTAACATCATTAAGATTTCCATGTCCCAGACAACCATTGGCACCACTACCATAGGTCATTAATATTCCTCTATCAGTGAGACAAGCAGTAAACAGATCTCCACAAGCAACATGTTGTATGGCTACAGCAGACTGACCCTCCAGGAACCTTGGTATATAAGCGGGCATGGCACTGTCCAGTGACCCAGGTAACAGTGAATCTGTCCCCACACCAGGTGACTGAAATCAGTAAATACTGGCACTGGTACAATGTATAACTATACACAGATTGGAGGTGCAAAGTTTGTAGAATTAATTGAAAATACTGGAAATATTATATCAAACAGATGTGTCCAAGTTATGGGCTTTATTGCGTTACTGATCAGAAACCCATTTTTTTACATTGAAAAAGGACCATAACTCCTCCAAATATTGCTGGATTGCAAAATCGAACCTGACCTGTATTATATTATCCTATGCTAGAAGACATTGATATGGAAGATAAATGTTTTTTCCTATTTTTAAATCATCATGGTATCAATACATTTTATATTATACAGTAATTTTTCGAATGACAATTATGTCCATATTAAGTAAACTTAACGTCAGATAACAATTACATATGTGGTAGTACAACTTTTTCAGATGATAATTAAAGATAATTAGAGTTAATATTTCCTTAACTTTATCAGAACAGACATTTTATTTAGACTTGTACAAAGTACTTCCTCTATTATCTATGTCAGAAATTGTTTAAAAGACTCTACACTTTACACATGAAATGTCAGTTTTTATTTGGTAATACAGAGAAATGCTTTTTTTTATTTATATGTAGACCTGTATTTGAAAGTATTTACTTCGCATTTATATAGCTTTTTCATAGATTTGCAACAATAACATTTTCATTATATTCTGAATCATAACATAAAAATATCTAGCACATTGCTATATACTTCATAAACACCCAGACTCACTCAATTTCTCCAAACTGAGGCATACATGCTCAGTAATGATATAACACCTGAAAACAATATCTCAATAAAGGAAATTTGGTGTTAGTTTTTGAGCAGGCAATTTGCCGAGCCCTGCATTCAGTTATGGCTTACAGTTGCAAACGTTTTGTATTGTATCACTTGCCCACCATATCACACAGGGAACCAAACATCAAAACGTTACGAAACGTGAGCCGCAAATACCTTTACTGAAGACAGGGCTGGTCTCTCCAAGAACAAAACTCAGTTGTGTCAATAAGTGAGTACTATTTTACCTCCCAATTAAAGAGTCTCCCATTTTTGGTGACAGCAGCTTTCTGGGTTCTTCCAGCAGACACTTCCACTACTTGTGTATCATTTGTTGGAATTGGCAATTTTATTGCAGAATTAATTCCACCACCCCAGCAGTAAACACTACTCATAGACACTGGTTTACTGGGTAAGGAATCTGCAATACATACACAATCATGTTCAAAATTCACATTTGCAATAAGGTACATATAAATGTTTGAACATTGCTTAATGTGTACTAAATAAAGTTATTATTAGCAGTAACAGTAGTAAATATGTAACCACCATCAGTTGTTTAGTCGTAATGTTTAATCAGAATTTCAAAAATAATGGCTAAATATACTTCAAACAACATCAACATTTTAAGTAAAACTATAAGGAAATGCTAGCATTTTAAACTTATATTGTCATGTCTTCAAACAAATCTCCACAAAAAGATCTTCACATCTTTTTACCACAAGCGGAAAATATAACACATTATTGTAATTGATACAAACAAATTGAAAGAACAAAATTGTTGATATAAAAGAAATATTCAGTCTCACCTCTAACATTGACTGCACTTCCTCTCAGTCGACTTCTTGCTGTCGAGGGTAACGCAGGAGTGATAGGTCTATGCATTCTGAAACGTACACAAGGCAATATTGAAACACTTCAATATTTTTCTTTTCATAATTATGCAAGTTGTACAAATACCTGTATATATATACAATTTGTTAATTAAAAGCAAAAAAATTGATGTCTAGTTACACTTTTCAAACAAATCATAATGACCAACTAAAATGGTCAACAGTACAAAAGTAAAAATAATGTACACACCTGGCACAAGGAATTTTCCCCATATCAGTATGTATGTTTATTAGTGCATTAATAATGATAGGTTGTGCCATTATCTGGTTGATGTCTGGTCTCTTATTGGGATCTAGGTGTAACATACTCAATATCAGAGACCGTAGTTCACCACTGTAATGATCTGATATTGGTGAAAATGTACCCCGCATTATCTTCAAGATTAAAGCTGGCAAGTTCTGAAAAAGAAACACTATCAGGCATTAATAAATTTAAAACCTGCTGATTGCCAAAAAAATGATTACAACTTATAAATCACTCTCAATGACTGCTGTCTGAGTAATTTCCCATTATTCAGGGATAGTGATGTTTACCATTCCACCTCACCCAGGTGGGATTTGAATTCACAACCAACGGATGAGGTGCTTGTTTCACCAAGCTCTAAACCATAATAAAATGTGTGTCTGTGAAAACGGGTGTTGCTCTGGAGACATTGTACTGAGTAAATAATACAATTGTGACAGAGAAATGAGTTGTCTGAATTGAGATAAATCTTGTATTGTGAAATGTGAAATTAAACACTACATAAAATGTTCATATACTTACTGCAGCTTCGAAAGCTCTTTTCAAGCTGGCAAGTTCATACAATACACATCCCAGTGCCCATATATCACTCTTCTGGTTGTAACTGATATTATGTTACAGATAAATAAAACTGATCATATGACACTTTAAACTTCTACCCTAACTTATGATCTTGACAAGATGTAGCATAGAATTATTGGTAACAATATGCAGTTTCACTAGTAATTATTGGCTCACCAAACACATTACAGCCCCTGAAAACTTGATCCAGTCTGGACCCAGTCAAAATTGTATTTTCTGGGGTTCTACTGTACATGGTAATACAAAATTGCCATAAAATGATGAAGCCACGAAATGATAGAATACTCTACATGTACATTAAGTACCAGCATACATATATGATTAATGGTGAGCCTGTGTGCAGTATAATCACAATATCATTGGGAAAAAAGAGAGCAAAAGAACATGCATTTACATGGAAACCTAAGCAAGTCAGTGAACGTTAGATAAACAACATTTTATGACAATAATGACTTGCTTGATCAAAGTAACCCT
Source organism: Mactromeris polynyma (assembly GCA_032209605.1). Classification (NCBI taxonomy): domain Eukaryota; kingdom Metazoa; phylum Mollusca; class Bivalvia; order Venerida; family Mactridae; genus Mactromeris; species Mactromeris polynyma. Next base: position 7,514,568 of record JASFXZ010000001.1, read on the forward strand.
CATAGAAGAGCAATAAAAACAGCAATTAAGTTAACATATAAAATGTTCTTAAAGTACTTTATATGAAACAAGTTATGAATTAGTTATTAAAACATGTTTATCAGAGATATATAATAATTATAGATGTTAAGGATACGGTTTTCCTTCACACAATTCTGGAGATATATAACATGGAGTACCAACAACCTGAAATCACAGAATATTAAGTACTGGTGTAAATGAATTTTGTACATCAATCAAATGTCAATTAAAGTCTACAAGGATGGAAATATCCATTCATAAACAAAGCATATATATGAAAACTAAACTTTCATTTGTATATTACACAGTCTCCAGTGTTTTGAGAGTAGAAAGTAGTTTTATGTGAGACGTCTGTACTCTTGGTACATCGTGTAAAATACAGATTGCAGTAAAGAGGTAGCCCTTCTAGTTAGCTCAGGGGTAAGAGCGCTAGGCTGGCAGCCGGGATGTCCAGGTTCGATTCCCGGGCAGGGCTGGTCATGTCCTTTCAAGACATTTGGCCATGGCCACTAGTCCTAAAACTCTGATTCATACATGGGAAAGCTGTTAGCTACTTGCTGAAGGGCAATTTAGTAGTGGTTCAAGGAAAATTGGTTAGGTCAACCAATATAACAGAAAAATTGTTGAACTTCGATTACAAGAAAGTTAAGAGAAGTTGACAATAGCCGTGGCAATATTTTACACAGGAATATGTATTTTTCATCAAATCTGTATACAATTCTACTTACTGTATATGCTTTACTTTTACTGCTTAAAACTTTTGAGATTCCAAAATCTCCGATTTTGACAACTTTCTTCTTTTTATCCAATAAAATATTTTGCGTTTTGAGATCTCTATGTAGAATCTGTTTGGAGTGAACATGTTGAATAGACAGTAACATCTGGGCAAAGAAATGTAGAATTTCCTGAAAATAACATCATTTGTGATAAACAATTAGCAATTGACGTACCCACGTGGTATTCATTAATGATATACAATTCCACTATGATCCAAGAATTAGATTGGGACATTTATGCAAGGATCAGTAATCTGCCTTAGTAGCAAGAAGTATGCTAGGTATCCTTTGGAAAAAACTTCCATAGTTACTATTGTAGAAAAAATAATTTTGCTAATTCTAATTACAGAACATCAAAATGCAGATAATGTTGTGTATCTTATACCCAACATTATTTTTTTTGCAACTTACATAATTATGTTATGCAAAATGTCAAGCATTATAACGAATGAGAACAACCTAATAACTTAGTCAAAAGAACAAACTTCATATGTTTATATCAAGTATAGTAAACAAGTTATTCTTCACTTTTACCTCTTCCTCCATCAATGTAGTACCTTGAGATTGCAAATAATCTAACAAAGTTCCACCTGGAATAACATACAATTACAAATAAATAGTTACGAAAAGTAAAAAGACTTCACCAGTATATGATGATATGATGAAAAATTACATTGTATTCAGGCTGAACTAAACATAGCGTGTGGTTTTTAGGTAACCAAAAATATCAGGAATAGCAGCTAAGAAAATATTCTTATTTCCAATTTTTATTTGGAAATAAAGTTGATCAGATGTTTTACTGTTACCTTTATAAAGTTTATAGTAGTGGTATGTTGATTTACTATAGTTTTCCTTTTGTCATGTGTTTCACTTCAGGTATTATCAATGGCAGTAGCATTTTTTTGTTCTTTAAATTCTTAAAAAATATTTGGTAAGTATGGAAAACTAGGGTAGACTGGTATACCTGAACCACACATAGTTTTAATTGACCTTGGCTGAATCAAATTTTAAGCAAATTCTGAAAGTGTGTCTAGTTTTTATCAGTTTGATTACCATAACAAATCAATAGCATTAGATAACACCACGGACCTATAAACCATGGTTTATAGGTCTGTGATAACACCTACTAAGAAATGAAATATATATGAAGAGACAAAATAATTTTCTGAAATACACAATATATAAAAAGTTATGTAATACACAATTAACACAAATAATTATTATTTATCACAATTGAATCACCCTGTGCATATTCCATAACTATCATTAGAGCTTTGTCTTCAAGAAAGTTTTCATAATATTCGATAATGTTTGGATGACTGAGCATGGATAAAACTTTGACTTCATTCAGTGCAGCTTGTCTTTCATCTTTTGTCATTTGTTCCACAGGTATTTGTTTTATTATCACATTTTTCTTGTCACTCAGTCGCTTGCATAAATGTACTGTCCTGTAATGAATGAATAAACAATTTGTTGTACTGACCATCGACATTGTTATGTTACTATGTCCATATGATGTGGAGACACGGACCTATGATTTATAGGTCCGTGGTGGAGATAATAATAAGAACTACAGCAGTGTTCTATAACTAATTTATTGTATGACTATTCTAAGAGTGTGGGTATCTAACTGACAATAACAATGCATGAACAACTTTTATATCAGTGAAATAAAAATGAGCCATGTTTTCGTAAAAAACAAATCTTAACGACAGACTTATTGACATATTATACCTATATAATGATATATATCCGAACCTGTCATATCCGAATGTATAACAAAAGCAACAATGTTCAGATTAAACCTACCCGTAAGCTCCTCGTCCTACTACTCGGTTCTTTTCATAATTCTCCATATCCGGCCACCCTGTTTACCACTTCATCACTAGAATTCTTGACAAAATTAATTTTACAAAGTCATTTTACAAAATAGGTAAACATTCGGCTGAGTTCGATTGGGAACCAGTAGGAAAATGGCTGCTAGACGCATCTCCAACAATTGGCTAAAATTTACCAAATATAATCAGGTTAAAGGATATTTGAGTTATATCGTTGGTGTTAAAATAACCCTTTAATATGTTTGCTCTATTTTTGGTGAAATTTGTTGGATGACAATGAGGCATTGGTGCAATTTTATCGCGTGAATAGAAAGGTCACACATTTGGTGTTGAGTTTTTATGGGTGGGGTATGGCACTTAAAACAAAATTTTATTTTCGGCTCAGATTTTATTGTGTAAGGCAATATATCTTGCAGCGATTTTAGCTGTTCTTTATAATAACACCTTTTAATTCATTTCCAGTTCAATTTTGTCTGATTCATTCATTGTAAGTACATTGTACATGATATCATTCGTTTTGACTTTTGTGAAGTATTTTTATTACTCTTTAAACTTCATGTCTATAAATGTACAATACTTAATATCTTTTGTATTTGCATTTATTTATCGTCGCCACCGGTTTCCCATATTAGATTTTTGGAGGATAGTGCATGATACAGAAGATGCCCCAATTCCAGAAGCAGCCCTGGTCCTTTAGTTTAAGTGCTCGATGTAAAGCATCAAACACAGGACCTCGGTTTTTAAAGTCTCGTCCGAAAGACTGTTAGTACGGTCAGTGATGGAGTGGGGAATCGAACCAGCGATCCCTGGATTACAAGTCCAGCGTTTTACCACTGGACCACGGGTCCGCTACGAATATCTTTTATCTTTGATTTGCTCTTTTATACCTTTATTCATTGTGGGTTTATGTGTGAACATGTTTAATGTCCTTGCAAGAGGATTCAACCGTTTGGCATAAATGGGAGATAGTCATTTCCCAAAAACTAATCAAACCACACATTTAAAATAAAATGTGTGTGTTCAATGGCTGTTTGCATGATGCTTGTACCAAGTCTTTTCTTATCTTGACAATGGCCATGTTTGTTTGTTTTTTTGTCCATGCAATGGTCATGCTTATTAGCTTTCTATATGCAGACAGGATACATTTCATTTTATAGATATCTGTAATATCCTGCATCACTTAAAATATTATAACTCATATGTGCATTGCCAATAGATGCTTGGGAAAGTTTGAAAACAATCATGCTAAATACTCTACTTGTCCTGTTCATTTTAAAGACAGCTCTTGAAAAGCTTTAGTTATCTGTAAGAAATATGTTTTTTTAAGAAACATGGGTGAAGAATTTAATGGATTAACAAAAAATGTGTGTGTTGATTTTTACCTCGTCTAGTTTGATTGTCATAGTGTCTGCATCCACAAAAATGTTCAATACTGTGTTTAGCTCAGTATCTGAGCAAGTGTAAGTTCTAATGATGAATTAATTAGCTGGCAGTCAAATATGTCTGCTTGTTCTTGTTAAACCTTCCATATAACTGGTTGGTAACCCAGCAGCATGGGTGGTTACCAATGCTCCATATGGTCATCCTACTGCCGAAATTCGTAAATCTCTTCACTGGCTGTCTGTGGGGGCAAGAATTAGGTTTAAAATTCTTGTTCTTGTATTTCGAATTGTGCAGGGAACAGCACCATCTTATTTTGGGTTTTTGTTCACCCTTGTTCAAAGAAAATACAGACTAAGATCTTCTGATGACATTCAATTTATTATCCCAAAGACCAGAACCAGAATTGCTGACAGATAAATAACTGTGTTTGGGCCAAAAGGGTGGAATGCTCTTCCTAGAGACCTAAAATTATCAGAAATGAAATTACTTTTAGAAAGGAAATCTGAAAACATACTTGTTTAAAATGTTTTACGTGCATGTTTCCGTGTTTGTATATAGAAATAGGATTTTCTAAATACCTGATGGACTGTGTGAAGCGCAATAGAATATTGTTCAATAGTTTTTGCGCTATACAAATGTACTTGTATTTTGTATTTTGTTAGATCAACTGTGTGCAGTATTAAACTGAAATACTGAACATTGAGAAATGGCGTATATAAAACTATAAAAAACTGATGTTTTTGTGTGTGGCACACTGATATGATAAAGTAGTTGCAACTATTATGCCAATGAAAAAACTAATCGGCATGACTGTTATGTGGGTTAGGAATCTAACCAGAAAGACATACATACTGGTAGCATTGGTCTTGTTTTGTATGCGAATCAATATTCATAATGAATATGTTTGTTTTGAAAGGTAAAGTCATCAACTACCTTAATACTGAGAAGAAATATATTAAGAAATCCCAACAGATATTCTGTGCCATTGGTTGGAGATGCAAGAAACATACATATCAGTGGTAAGTGGGTTAATTGCCATTCAATTACTATTGTTTTACTTTGGGTGATTAGTATTTAATTGTTGACTTCAATTGTCTAGAACTTATATATAAGCTGTCATCTCATCTGTATTTAATTTAGTCATGTTGTCTGACTCTATCATGTTTAACATGGAAGGTCTGTTTACTGTCTTGTTTTATTTTCAGCTTGTTTAAATGAGGTTGTTCAATTTAATCTGTCGGATATTGGTGAAGGAATTCGAGAAGTGCAAATCAAAGAATGGTACTTTTTTTTCTTTCTCATTTTAACACATTTACTAAATACAATGTACATGTTTTGTTTATGTTTTTTTTTATAAAGTCAGATTCTATATTTATTTATAAATCTTATTTTATTTTGCATTTCAGTAGTTTTCATGTTGAGGACACTTTAAGTTATACAATTCACTTGAACAGTTAATAGTGTTAGGAAAGCCAAGGAAAGTGCTATTTACTTTGCAAGTCTGGAGGAAACAAAATATGCTGATTATAAGTTAACTTTGAGGATGTTGGTACTTTCTACTTTTTCTCCTTTACTACGTCTGATAACCCATGGTGAAATATACTCAACAATTGGTTGCTTGATTTCCCTGTCACTGAAAATCAGTATCTATGTGAATGAATTGATGTTGTACATGTATTGACCTCTCTTTTGGAATTTAAAAAGACCACCACTGCAAGCATTATCTCTAAGTACTTGTGCAGTCGTAATGAATTGTTGGTAGGATCCAGACCTGTACTAAACATATAAGTCCAAAATTGAAAAGTAGTGTTTGTTAATTGTCTCTACCCATCAAGTAAGCTGTGCTTCAAAATATCTTGAGACTGTGAGAAAACAGGATTATTGATAGAACCAATGGATGCTCCTGAAGTATGTACCATGAACACCTTGACAATATGTGCATCTCCTCTGGGTAGTGAAGCTTCCCATTAAGTTTCATCGGGTCGGTGATTGCTGACAGCTATTTGCTCCTCCTTTGGGAGCATCATATGTAAACACTTACTTCTAAAAAGTACTTTTTATAAAAGAAAATACCTACATACCTAGTACCTACCCAACTTCATAAAATAAAGTCAGCAGACAGCAAACAAGGACTTTTATTTAATGTTGCCTGAGATAGAAATTTGTTACAAGTATATTTATATGAGCATTGTATTGTAGGTATGTAAATGTTGGAGATCCAATAAGTCAGTTTGACAGTTTGTGTGAAGTACAAAGTGACAAAGCTTCAGTGACTATAACCAGTAGATACGATGGTATTGTGAAGAAGCTATGCTATGATGTTGATGATATTGCATTGGTTGGGAAGCCCCTTGTAGAGATAGAGAATGGTAATGTTGCAGATGCTGGTATGTAAAATTAGTGATTAGTTTTCTGTTCAACTTTCAATGGAGTTTTTATTATCATTAAAACTTTATTTAAGTGTGAGGGAAAAGTATGTAAGAGGATATTTTACGCAATTTTAGATGTAATGTTTGTGAAAAAGCGGAAATGAGTAAAACTACATGCAACTTTTTCATGTCATGAACTTCTACAGTAATGTCAAGATAAATCTTTTAACACTGAAAAAATAGTTGGTTACCTCTTACCGTGTAATCATGGTCACCTCAGGCTCACACATCTCTCAAGTTGAAGTATAATACATTGCAGCTCCTTAATAACTCCTTGTATTATTACTCTGTGATTGCATGGTGGAAATCTTGTGCATATTTTTATGATTCATAATTATACCACTGTAAATGCTGTTTGAAGGGAATGTTTGAGAATGTTCTTACAGCTGGCTGACTGGTCCAATGTGAAACATTTGTGGTTCTAAGGACATCCTCACTAAGGAATTTCAATACTTAAGATAGCCATGAAATCCATGATATTTTGTATTGTTTCAAGCATTGCTGAGTACAGAGCCCTTGTTTCCTATGACAAAGCTGTATTGCAGGATATTGATGACTTTCAGTGATAGCTCTAGTTTGTAATGATATCATAAGATACACCTATTAAGAAAGTTTGTTTAGACAGTAAGTGTATATTTATTGTTACTCTATTAGACAAGACGGAAGATAAGTATGAAGAAAGTTCATCATCGTCAAGTGACAGTGAATCGTCCATGGTGCAGCGACTGAAGGGACATAAGGTACTTGCTACACCAGCTGTACGAAAAATAGCCATGGAGAATAAGGTAAATGGTCATGTCTATGTAAGACCACATCAAATTTATACATGTAAGTTGGTCATCAGATCTTGGGTGAAGTAGAATTGGAGCAAGCCTGAGAAATAATCATTTTCATATTGTTTCGGTTATCGAAAAATAGAACTTGATCAACTTATCAATTGCTACAGCTGTGACCTAAAGGCAAAAAATATAAACTGAAGTCTTAATTCATCGGACAATTACAAATATATCCCATAATTGCATGCAGTTTGTTTTGACAAGTGTATTTCATACACTGTGGCAACATGTAGCAATGGCAGACATTTTGATCTTGGGGTGGAGAGCTAGACTCTGGATCTGTAGGTCCTGTGTTGTATTTTGTTGTAGGCGAGCATTTTCTGCAGTCTTCACAAGTCCTGATTTCCCTGCGAGAGCTGATTAGTAACTCGGAGAGCAGTCATTAAAAGTGATTTATAGATGTTGCCCGAACTTGTTTCACAATTGGTGTTAAGTGAATGAATTGGATCTAACATTTAGCACAAATACGTTTAATAGTGTACATCCGTAGGATTTGAATTTTGCAGGGTTCATGTTTAAAAGGCAGCATTATCGCTCAAAAGATGTTAAGACCAACAATAGTTTATTTGTATAGATTATTGAGAGACATTTTATGGTTTGCAACATCAGTTTGGGTTATTCTGGGTGTTTGCATCAATAGCATGTAATACCTACAAAGGGTACATGCATACCTTTTATTTTGATTTCAATTCATTATTTATTTATCTTGAATTTCAGGACATTAATATAACATTCATTTGTTGTACTATTGACTGATCCAGTAAATGGTCCTATTAACCAATTTGATTAAATAACAAGCATGAACCTGAGGCTAAAATATTCTTTTATAACAAAAATCTTTGATAGATTTATGGCAAAATAGAAAAGTACAAAATATTGCAACAATAAAAACAGTATTTTCCCGTTTTACTCTACAGATTCGATTGAGTAAAGTTCAGGCAACTGGTAAAGGTGGCAGGATTTTGAAGGAGGACATTCTTAGCTTTATTGCAGGGACTCGGACAGCACCAGCTCAAGGTTTGTCAACATAAACTATTATTATGGATTAAAAAATCATTTGGTGTGAAAGGGAAATTATAATAATGGACTTTTTCTCCAGGAAATTTACACTTCAAGTGATGAATTCAATGTGTCAGTAATGTACCATTAACGTTTTAATGCAATGTATTTTTCAGCTGGAGAAATTGTTTTTATTATTTTCAGAGATAGTACCCCCAGCTCCTATAGGGACACAGCCACCTGCTTCTGTGGCTGCCCCTGCTGCAATCCCTACACCTACCCCGGTGATACCTCCCAAAGTCACTCCCAGACCAGTATTGGGTAAAGATTACACAGAAAGCATCAAGGGTATACGTAAAGCTATGGTGAAAACAATGACAGCTGCACAATCGATACCCCCATTCGGTTATTATGATGAGATTGACATGACAGAACTTGTCAGATTTAGGGAAGTTATGAAACATCAGGCTCTAGAAAGGGGAGTGAAATTTTCTTACATGCCCGTGTTTATAAAGGTAATGTTGTAGTTTTATTTCAATGTATTATACTTCTTCATGTTATTATTTAAAGTAAAATGTCCATGGCCTAAGAGGCATTTATTTTGCCTATTACATTTCAAGCAATATTGAGGTATAAAAGAGTATTGTTCCTGTGTTGGAATCACAGATGATTGCAATCCCTTTAGGTATCAGAATGTTTGGAAACTATTATGTACGTTTCATTAAATTAGATATTGTTTGTTCAGACCATTTCAACTTTCACAATGGTATCATTTTCCAACTAGTCAGCATATCATACATTGGTTTTTATATCTTTTTAGCTGAACTGAGCATGAAGTGCTCATGGTGAGATACTAGAATCGCTGGATGTCTGTCGTCCATAGTCCGTCCGTTGTCGACAATTTGTTTGTTTATGTTCTAGCATCTATGTTTCTAATGCAATCTTAATCAAACTTTGACACATTATGTATTACTATGAGATTTTGGGTCATCTCCTGTAAAATCTTGTTTTCATTCTAGAGGTCACAATTTTGATTCAACCTTAATTGAAACTTGGTCATAATGTTTGTCCTTGTAATATATTGATTGAGTTTGCTTCCCGGTTATCTGGGATAAAAAGCTATGTCACATCATAGAAAAACCTAGCTCATGAGATTTGTATCATAATAAGAGGTATTTCACAGTAAGCGATATCGTTATAAGTAGAGATAATTGAACTTGAAAACATGGTGATAGGAATTATGTTATTAATATTTTGTCACCTTTACCATTGTTTTCTGCTGCAATATTTGTTACATTTATTTTTGCCATACTGTTATATCCTTTTTTTCCGAATTTTTTTACCACGTTTGTTTTGCATATTTTTTGAAGAGTACTATTTTGCACTATACTTACTTCACCAGTGGTATTTTATTTTTGTTTGAATTGAAACCATTTCGTTGTCCATGGAAACAATGCTTGACTATTTAGTTATAACTATTTCTTTCAAATACAGGTCACATTCTTTAAATATAACTGTTTCTCCATCTTCAGAGTATATTGTTAATCATACAAGTAAGTTTGTTGTCAATTTCAGGCTGTATCAATGGCTTTAACTCAATTTCCTATCCTGAATTCCAGTGTGGATGAAAAAGTTGAAAACATCACATATAAGGTAATTACGTTTAGATATATTTATGTTACATTGATTGTTTATTTCAATCACTCTCACTGACGGCTTCTTGTCTTGCTAACCAGTACTTGTACCTCATTCAGGAACATTGTGAAATGTGTCACTTAACTTCTCCCCAAGGCGTATTCAAACTCGTGACCTTTGTTTCACGATTCAGGTGCTCTACTCCTAAACCACTTTGCACTTTTAGGCAATAAAATACCCACTTTTGCCCTACTTTTTAAAAAAAAGCCCTACTTTATAACTACTTTTCGAAAAAGAAGTGAGATGACAGCCTGTATATATTACAATTGCTGGAACTTTTTACACTCTTCCAGATAAAGTGGTTGCTCGCAATAACGATGATTGTGATACCGAAGTTTTGCTGTAAATCTTTGTCGCATTTTCAAGTCTTGGGATCTTTTGTACACTTCATAATTTGAGCTTAGAAGATTAATGGTTTAACACTAAAGCGTGAACTCGCTTGGTCTTTAATGTCATGACTTTTTCAAGAATATTACCACAACAATGACGTTTTGCGAAACTAATTCAGTTTCATGAGATTGTTACCTTTCGTCTTTTTGGAGGCCAAAAAGTTCCAGTGATTTTGTATTTTATTGTTTATTATTTATTCATTCCTTTCTGATACTTTATAAGTCCTTTTGTTCTTACACAATTAATATTACAGGCATCGCATAATATAGGACTTGCCATGGACACCAAAGATGGATTGTTAGTTCCTAATATAAAGAATGTCCAGTCTTTAAGTATATTTGAGATAGCATCTGAGCTGAACAGACTTCAAGCATTAGGTTTGGCTGGCAAACTCGGCACGGATGAAATGTCTGGTGGAACTTTCTCACTTTCGAATATTGGATCTGTAAGTATTGTACTTGTAATAAATGAGCATGAGTGGTAAAAGCAAAACAACTATATCTGCTTCTTGATTTACATGCAGATAGACTGGTTTCAGTTTTACCAATCAATCTGGTCCACGATGATGTAAATGTCAGTTGTCATAGCCATACAGCATTGTGATCATTGAAGATTTGTAAAGGCGCCTTCGTTACTAGATTTTTAGGGTAACTTTATACATTGTTTTGTATACTAGAATGATCATTTACCATTCAGCAGAATACTTGGGAAATTTGGTGAATTAGATTTCCAGGCATATGACACTGGTCTGACTATGTTTTTGGTTTAAACAAATTTAATATTCAAAAATAAAACAAACTCTAAATTGTTACAATGTATTTCAGTGACACTTATTTATCTTGCTGTCATAAACCACAGTTGTTGTTTATGAATCTCATTTCAAGCTTAGATTTAAAACTCAGATACTAGTTACTACTGTTGTGGAGTGTTGTCATTGATTAAAGTCATACCAGTATTTTGTGTACATTCTCATTTATGTTACTGTGTGTATTACAGATAGGGGGAACATATGCCAGACCTGTTATACTACCTCCAGAGGTTGCTATAGGAGCTATTGGTAAAATTCAGGTAAATCTGCTGGATGTTTGTCTCTGAGCATGTCAGTGAAATTTGTGTAATATAAATCTATATCACAACATTTGATGAGGGTTCAATTGCTTAAAATATTAAATAAAGCTGTAATACGAACATACCAAGGGTTGGGTAAAATTGTTGCAACTGCTTATTTGTCGATTACGCTGACAATATAATTTTCCTTGAGAGAATTGTGCATCATCAGTATTTTTCGTTGCAGTTACGGAAATCATTGCATTTGTTGATTTGTTTCAATATATATTATTAAATGACCAAACGTGTACATCAATATGACGACAGTCGAAGTTAATCAGATCAGAGACGAAGACTTCAGATAATCAATCTACTGTTAAATTTTGTTAATAGAGGTGATGAGGATCAGGTTAATATGTCCGAGTAATACATATAATATTATTAAGTATGTAATTTCATACTTAGTCAAATGTTTTGAGTTGTCTAATTGCTGGTTATCCCTGCAGGCTTTACCAAGATTTGATGAAGAAGACAATATAGTGAAGCGTTACATAATGCAAGTCAGCTGGTCTGCAGATCATCGTGTTGTAGAAGGTGCAACTATGGCCAGATTCTCAAACTTATGGAAATCATACCTAGAGAATCCTACATCAATGATACTGGATCTGAAGTGACAATGTGTAAGGGAACAATGATGTGTGATAACAGTCAGTAGTCATTGTGATAACAGTTGGAATTTTCATTCTTGTGATCGGGTAACTTATATACCACGACTGGTGTGAAGTTTGAGCTATTTTGTGTGTTTGTATGCAAAGGGTACATATGCAATGTACAATCATTGAGAAATACTCTAATTGTATTTGGTTGGGAGTATTTTGGATGTCATTATCAGATGCCTATGTTCGCACATTACATCTGCCATTATGAACTGTGAGGTATTTGGCTTGCAGAATTTCGTATTCATCAATTATTAATGAAAATTTGATTGGAACAGAGAAGAGCACTTTATTGCCTTTTTCCAAAATGGCTGTGTCCATGGAATTTAACCACACAGACGAAATTTCTGTAAGTGTCATTCTCACAATAATTGATAACCTGTGTAGACAACAAGATATCCATATATTTGATTTGTGGTTGTGTGATAAAATCAGTATGAGAGGATTAGGAATACCACCAAAGTAGAAGTATACTTCTGACTTCAATTTGTCACTCACAACTTTATTAGTTAGCAGGCGACTCAATGATACTCTTGAAAATGACACTTTTAAAGCAAATTATCTCACAGTTCATAATTATGAAGAGTATGTAACATGGGTTCTGACATTGTTAGTGTGTACAGAGTTCGAATATTTGTGTCACGTATTCACTGATATTGGGCTAGCCTGCATCAAATTTGCATTTGCTTTTGTTGAATACATTTTGTATTTATTTTTATGAGTTTTTTTGACAGTTGTTTGATCCTGATTTGTCGCATATATACTGGTTGTCTTAAAACATTTCTGAATTGCAAAATTCAGTTAAATGGATTCCTTATGCTTCCTGGATTATGATATTATTAACCAGGTTTTTGAAAAAAACCAGGTTATTAGAATGGTGTATGTCGTTGGGCGGGCGGGCGGGCGTCAAACTGGGTGGTTTCAGGCGAATAACTTGAGTTCTGTTGATCATATTGTAACCAAACTTGGTGTACAGTAAGAACATATGGAAAGCTCGCTTGGGATTGCTTTTGTGTTCGGTCCGACTAAGGTCAAGGTCACCGTTACTAAAAATAGAAATTTGGTTTCCGGCGAATAACTTGAGCTTTATTGATCATATTGACATCAAACTTGGTGTATAGTAAGAACATGTGGAGAGCTCGCTTGGGATTGCTTTTGGGTTCGGTCCGACAAAGGTCAAGGTCACAGTTACGAAAAATAGAAATTTGGTTTCCGGCGAATAACTTGAGTTACATTGATCATATTGACATTAAACTTGGTGTATAGTAAGAACATGTGGAGAGCTCGCTTGGGATTGCTTTTGGGTTCGGTCCAACAAAGGTCAAGGTCACCGTTACTAAATATAGAAATTTGGTTTCCGGCGAATAACTTGAGTTTTATTAATCATATTGACATTAAACTTGGTGTATAGTAAGAACATGTGGAGAGCTCGCTTGGGATTGTTTTTGGGTTCGGTCCGACAAAGGTCAAGGTCACCGTTACGAAAAATAGAAATTTGGTTTCCGGCCAATAACTTTTGTTTTGTTGATCATATTGACATCAAACTTGGTGTATAGTAAGAAAATGTGGAGAGCTTGCTTGGGGTTGCTTTTGGACTCGTTCCGCCTAAGGTCAAGGTCACCGTTACTTAAAGAAGCAATTTGGTTTCCGGCGAATAACTTTAGATTTGTTGGTCATATTGACATCAAACTTGGTGTATAGTAAGAACATGTGGAGAGCTCGCTTGGGATTGCTTTTGGAATCGTTTCGTCAAAGGTCAAGGTCACCTTTACTAAAAATTGCAATTTGCTCTCCGGCTAATAAGATTTGTTGGTCATATTGACATCAGACTTGGTGTATAGTAAGAACATGTGAAGATCTTGCTTGGAATTGCTTTTGGGTTCGTTCCGTCCAAGGTCAAGGTCACTTAAAATTTAAAAATCAGTTTCCACTTAATATCTTCGCTATTCGTGGGTGTATTGACATCAAAGTGTGAGTGTTTGTATGCATGTATCACCTCTGGCACCTTTGCAGCATTGATGATCATCATGTATTCATTATACAAATAGAGCCTTGGTTACAAATAATTAGGTTTAAAACCTGGTTTGTGGGCATTGCCCATTTCTTGTTTTTAGTTCTGTATTCTTATAATTACTTTAACAGTTCAATAGCAACTGTAATATGTAAGAAAACTTGTCCTTGAAGTTATTTTATGGTTCAGAATCAAAGAAAGTGTTATAGTCGAAAATTCTACATACATGCTGCATCCGTGTCAAGCATATACCTTTAAAATATGCCAGCATTTGAAAATGTTGTTGGTGCTTGCAAGCAAATGTGAACTTGTTAAGTGTTGGGCATTTCAAAAAGACTGCTAGTCACTAAATATTGAATAATATTCACACACTCTTATCTCATAGTGGATTTGTTACTTGAAATGAGCTGCTTTTATAATTTATTCAATGCAATTCCCAGGTCAGTTTATGATAATGTTAACCCCAATATGTCTTTTGTTAAGACAATATAACAACTGTTTGTATATGTTCTCAGGACTCTAGTGTTTTGTGTATACAGTAAAACCTCAATAATAAGACCACCCTTGGGACCCTTGAAAACTGGTCTTAATATTGAAGTGGTCTTAATATTAAGGTTGAATAAAGAGCAAAACAGTGAAAATGGACTTAAAAATTGATTTCTTAATTTTGAGGGGGTCTTTAAGTGAGATTTTACTGTATAGGTAAATATCTATCTGACCAGCTACTTGTTCTTACCCCGCTATGTATCAAGTTTGTTTGGTGTAATTTACTGCTTATAGTGAACCTTATTGGATTCTTCTCAGAAATGTGCACATGTTCAGTCCTTGCATTCATTAGATTGCACATTTGTTTCTTTATCATATTTTGTGTTATGGGTTTTTTACTCTACCTTTTGGCATTATTGAAGCTTAATTTGGTGGCATTATTCAACTTTTAAACTATAATTTATTTTATTCCAATATTTTGAAATACTTGTTTTAGTAATGATGTCATAACATGTTGTGACACTGCATTACACTGGTCTTATGCTTACTACATATTCTCAATTAAATATATTGAAACAATACCAGTGGCATTTCATTTATATGAATGTAATTTGTATAGCAAAAGCAAAAGACAATCAAAATACGATATGAATGGAAATTCATAAGTCGAAAGTTTGCAAATCTGCAGTTCAGACGTTTCTTGAGCAAATCATTGTTAGTATGTAAAAACGTATGTGTGAACGAGAAAGTTTAGACTTTCGGATATCTTTGCGAATTTCTTGGAAGTTGCAAATTTGCTAACATTTTCATGTCAAGAACTTCAGGTCTTATACAGCATATGTATAATTATGCAGATGAACGAATTTTAACTTAAGGTGATGTTGTTAAAATGGTATTTTTGTTACAATCTCAGATCATTTATCAAACTTCTTATCTTGGATGAGTTTTACTTATATCCTATCAGAAATACTTTGGTATTGAATGCATTATTTTTGCTGGTTGTAGTCAAAGGTATTTGTATGATTGTGTTAGTTAATACTGTGCAGTTTCTTCATTAATTGGATTGCATCATTATTTGAAAAGTTACAATGCATCTGTACGAAGGCATTTACAGGCTATTTTCTCAAAATCATTACTTTGCATATTTTGATAAAAAATTCAGATTATCCACCTTTAAAGCTGGTTTATCCTCAGAGTTGTGTAAGTGAATGCATAGCCTGAGGCAGTTCTTGAATCTCTGTCCTCAATAATCATAATTTCAGAATTTTAACTTCTTTACCTCTTGCAGGTCGTATGTCAGACATACTCATCCTTGGTGATGTCAGAAGTTGATGGTAGTACATGTAGTATGTATTTATTTATGTTTGAAAATTATTGTACATGTATTAAATATAAAGTCAATTTTTTTCTTAGTCATTTGTGAACTAAGTGACAGTCATGAATATTACCTACCTAATGTACAATAATTGTAGTAATTGTAATATGAAGAATTTTATTGATTATAATTATGAATCTCATAAATAAACCATAATGTCCACTGTACAGTTGTTATCTATATCATGATTCTGTTTCATTATATCTGGCTCAGTTGAAAGATCACCCGACTTCTAATCTAGAGGTTGTAAGTTCGAAACCCAGATGGGGCATGTGTTGGACGTGGTGATTTGTATGAAGATAATAAAGCAAACCTCTCATTCATGTCCCATTCAGAGGTCATGTTAGTTGCTTGCAAGGGAACAAGTTCGTAACTGTTGCTAACCTAACAACAGCAATGCATACATGAACCTACTAGTGTAAGCGTACTTATATAAGTGGTTCTCTTATTGCAGTGCTTTCAGTGCTAATATAAATGCACTAATTTTGTTTTTGTACACACAATAGTTATTTTGAGAAAATGAACATTTTCATGTGATTCACAAGCTTTTGTTGATATATACTCCTAGATCATTAATTAGAAATAAGTTTACTACAATTTTGTTTTCTTAAAATTATACACATACGTTATTTTTCATGCCATTTGCATTGTTTATTACTTCCCCCAGTCTTAATAGATGAACAATTTCACTCTGGATTATATTTGATGTACCACTGGTCTGCCTGTGTTCAGTAAAGGTGTTTGCAGCTAATGTTTCGTGACGTGAATGTGATACGATGGGTCAGGGATACAAAACATTCGTAACGTAATTTGTAAGCCGTAACTGAGCACAGGGCTGTGCATAAGAGGTATGAATTTGAATGATCTGACAAAAGCGTCAATGAAAACGCAATGTGTGACAGAGAAGTCAGCTATTACTAAAGACACATGAAAGAGCACGGATATTGTAAGAAATCTTTTGTTGACATAAATTAGCCCTTAGGTTTGCATGCTAACTCAGGTACATGCTAATGTAGCATATTTCACAAATAATGTGTTGGTCACAATTTTTCTACTTTGAAATTCAATGCAAATTTCTACATTGAAATCCAATGCAAATTTCTACATTGAAATCCAATGCAAATATCAAGAAGAACAAGTCAAGTACAACACTAGAATATATTCACCAGATATAGATGTATGAGAAAATACAAGCGTCTATTCAGGGATATGATGCATTCTTTTATATGTATTATTCAACCCTCGCA
The DNA here is from genome assembly GCA_032209605.1 of Mactromeris polynyma. Taxonomy (NCBI): domain Eukaryota; kingdom Metazoa; phylum Mollusca; class Bivalvia; order Venerida; family Mactridae; genus Mactromeris; species Mactromeris polynyma. The sequence goes on from JASFXZ010000001.1 coordinate 7,531,817, forward strand.
TATATATCAAGTGAAGTTTAATATGTAAAATATTTAAGCAAGTGTATGACATTGCAATAATATAAACGGTTTACACAAGGAATGGCAATACACATTTCACACTGTAAGGTATCATATTGCCAGAGTTAAAAGAAAAAAGAAATAGCTACACACAGCTAATGTTTTTGTTAACGAGTCAACTATACATATTTATGTTGTATCTTGCATCGGTCAACATTTCAACTGGGACCAATCTGTAGATATTGGTCCCAGATTTCAATGATAACTATAGTAAGGCCAACATCTGATGGCACAATAACATTTATCTCTGCTAATTAGCAGACTGGTTCACTTCCCATGAAAAGAGGGATTATTAGAGTCTGTGTCATGCAAGCGCATGTTTGATATATTGTTATAGAAACATATACATCTTGCATTACATATACATATAGCTCAGTGGCATAAACATCCGTGATAAATGGGCGTAAGCAGAATGACCAGTGTTTTATAGCAGTGGGCGTATAGTCAAATTAGGGGGCGTATAGTCCAATCAATGAGCGTATAGGTATAGTCTAATCAGTGAGCGTATACAGAATGACCAGTACAACAGTCATCGTATATTCTAATCAGTGGGGTATGGTCCAAAGCGTGGGCGTATAGTCCAATCAGTGGGCGTATAAAGAACGACCAGTGCTGTATAACAGTGGGCGTATAGTCGAATAATAGGGCGTATACAGAATGACCAGTGTTGTACAAAAGTGATTTTGTGATCGTGGCTCTGTAGCTCAGTCGTATAAGTATCCGTCCCTTGATCATGTTGTTGCGGGTTCGAGTCAGTCATGTTTCTTTTTCATATGTATTGTTTCTTTGCTTTTTGGACCATCAAATTGTGTATAAATTTGGTTTTCAGCTAAATTTAGCTCATTTTAACTTCTGTTTTGTTTCTATATGTATACATTTATTTTACTTGAAAATGAAAATAGATACAAGGAGCCTCGCATTTCCACATTTTTGGTCGTCTATATTGTCACGAATTTGCGCAAATAGAGGTCATTAACAATCTAATAGTTGCAGACGTTGAACCCAGATTGTTCCGCGTTAAAAATAATGGTCGTATCCACTACGCCAAGGAAGTTACACACTCCTTTGATATCTTCGATTTGATATCCCTCTTTTTACACGTCTACAAAGCACCTCAATGATCATCATTATCCTACTTATCTAAAATTGGATATGGATTGATCCAACCTATGACGTTTTGTAAATGTTAAATTATGCCTTCAGATCTTGACCCTACTATAAACTCTTATGGTCATAAGGTATCATATTGCCAGAGTTAAATGAATGAACAAATAACTACACATAGCTTAGTTTTGTAAACGAATCAACTGTACATAAAATGTTGTATCTTGCATCGGTCAACATTTCAATGATTACCAAACTCGTACATTTATATACCGGTACATTAATTTTTGTGAACGGTTTTAATGAACAAAGACATTCATATTGAAAGCATATAGCAAAATTTTCACTTTGTACAATCGAACAACATGTGTATCTTATATACACACTGGTACCAGTTGTTGTTTACATAAAGCTACTTGTTGACATTAATTATATACTTATACAAGGGTGACTTCTGACGTCCAACGATTCTGTTACATTGCTATGGTATTGAAGAAAGTTGTTTCACGTAAACAGGCATATAAATTGTATCAAATATTATTTCCGTGCAGCTATATACTAAGTGTGAACATGATAGGTATGAAAAACATTAATTAAGTTTTAAAGGATGTACGGTAGCTATTTTTTGAACAACCTCTATGAATTTCTTAAAATGTTGAACAATTAACGAAGTCACACAAGTGACCGGGTCATAGTAACTTTTCACCGGGAGATGACCCTAGTTTTCAAATACAATGTCAGGCTCTTGTTGAATCATCTTATCAAAATTAGTTTGTCTGGGAACACAGGTATTTTCTGATTGGGTAGGCATACCATAACGTTCAACATGTATACCAGATCCTGCTGGTTCAATGCGTACAGCATTTGGTGAGGCCATGGCAGGGTCCTCGTTGAAGTAATTAAAAGGTTGTAGAATGAAACTGAGGCCCATCCCAGGTGTTGTCGTCAAAGGTAAGTCTTCTTTACGTGGTATATGATGTACGCCTAAAGTTACCCATAACACCAAATCCTGGAATTAAGACACTACTTAGTAATTTTATTTAAGTGTAACCATGCGTTAGACCAAAATGAACAAATACATTGTGTATATTAATCAATGCACGAGTGATCATCGTAATAACTTATAAAAAATCATCATGAACATATTAATTTGCCACGATCTAATAATTTTATTGTCTCGGTAACTTTTAATACAGACTTGCAAATATTACTTACGCATTAAAAGTCGACTCATGAATGTAACGCATCAAGATTGTGCGCCAACGACAGTAAAATCTAGTATACAGTTACCTTTAATGTGTTGAAACGTTTCAGCGAGACTAAATGAAGCACACGAGATTGTCACGAGTTCTATACATTATTTAAAAGGGATAAAGGGAGAGGACTCTAGAACGGATAAAGGGAGATAACTCTTGACAATTTCAGGACTGTGAAATAAAGTGATGGTACCTCATCTAAAATAGTTTCATTATCGTCAATGAAACTTTGGAAGTCGACCACTTGATTATCTGTGTCGAACATGGAATACATAGAACTGCTGTGAGCTTCGGCATCTTTGTGCTTTGTGACAGCATGCTGGTACCTGGCCCAGTTGATAGCTGGCTCCTTGTTATGTCCCTGTGGTATCATCTGCTTAACCATGCCATTGTTGATAAGCCTACAATTGACCCATACATGACTTTATTACTAAACAAACATTGTTTTAATAGAGTAGGAATATAGGACACGTGTCTGTTTTTTAAACGCTAACACATTTTCGCAATAACTTTGTTACTCAACCCTTAAAATGAATTGATTCTCATCTATATATGTATATTTATTGTATTATTATGCGATATATATATATATATTGTAGTCTCATGCGTGTATTAAATTCGTATAAAGTGTTGTTATGCTTGGTGAATCCAATGAACAATATACAATTTATTACTGTTGCGGAAACCATAATCTTGACTTACCTGTACGCCTGGTGATTGCCATATTTATCTCTCTCGTCATTGTTGTAAAATATGTGATATTTTGGAGTGTCGAAGTTGAACTTGTAAGCTGCGTCTTTCTCGTTCTGCATGAGATGTTTGACCAGGTAACCTTGACTGTAAGTTGCATTCTCCTTCACTGAAAACTCATTCTGCGCTGTTTCAACATCAATGTTAATTGTCTCGTATCTATTCTTTTGTCCCTTTACGTCTAAATCTACTTTGAAGTTGAATAAATGCGTATGGAAATTTGCAACAATTTTATCATGGAGTTGGAATCCATATTTGGTTTCTTGCTGAGTATAAGTATTCGCCAAAACATATCCAGTAGAAATGCCTTTTACTTCAAAGACGCCATTTTGGAAAAATCGGAAGTCAATTACATAGTCGTAATTCACAACCGTGACAATAGTTCTCAACACTAATATTATATTCTCAAGACCTTCATACACCTTTCCCTCAGAATCATAGTACGAATGATGTCGTCGTAAAGGCTCACCTGTGTTTAGTTCAAACAAGCAAAAGGCGTTTCGTGTTTTATCCGGTTCCTCTGACGTTTCAGTCACATGCATCGCATCGTAATATGTTGCATGATCCGGACAATCCACACCAGGCATCAGCCCTTGGACAGACGGACCAATCAATTCCGCGGAATCCATGTAATCGGAAAACCTTTGTTGTGGGCTGTGACCGGAATAAAACACTGATATTTCTTGCAGACCAATTTCGTACACTATTCGTTCATTGTTAAACCGAATGTCGTATAACTGTGGACCGTAAGACGTGGAAAGTCTGAAATCAAAAGACCATTGCATATACTCCACATGTCGTCCATTCACATTGTATCGCAAGCCGTCTGGTAGTATAAATACGGGATTACGTTTATGTTGTCCTGTTTCCGGTATTTTTCCTCGTCGGTACGGTGCCGAGAATAGATTTCGATTCACTTCAGGAAAAGTTTGGGGAGTGCAGGTTGCTGAACCATCCCGGTACTGATTTGCAAGTTCCTCCACAGAACTGTACTGCTTGCCTTGAAACCAAACAATATCAATGTGAACACCATCTTGTTTAATGTTTGCCAGCACGGAAAAGTCTACCGGATGTAGGGTATAATATTCTACGTCGTATGTCAACCAGTACCAAGTCTTTCTTTCATTGATACCACTTGACGCCGGTGAAAACGAAGTGGCGTACAAAAACCCTAAGCATTTGTCATTACAATCTTTTAGTTTGGCACCGAAACAATGTTGAATCATATCACCTAAACCATCGTGTATTTGGTTGGTAACTGACTCTGTTACTGCGCCGTAATCTTCTTCAGTCATCGGTCTGTAAAAATATGGCAAGGAAGCGTTAATTCCAGGAACTGGTCGATGCGCGTTGGGATTAGGTAGAGGTCCAACTATAATCTCGTTTATTTCAGCATTTGGAGGCTTCCCGTGTATGATAACTACTTTGGCTTCACGAGGAGGCTGCTTTGAATTGTGGTCTAGATGTGCAAGAACGTCAGTTTTATTTGGAAGATGAATCTCCGCAAAGAAAACGAAGTTCGCATTTTTCTTGCTATCAGTCGGTTTCACCAAATCTAAATCTTCGTTGTTGTACAAATACTCCTTAAGTCCTCGAATTTCTTTTACTGTTAAGTCATGAAACACGCCAGGATTTTCTGGCTCAGTATCCTCTAAGTATAGATTCGCCTCGACACAGGAAGCCTCCTTTGGTTCCTGTGTAGCATTATTTTTATTTGCCACAATCGCGAGTGCTATGATTAGTCCAACACATAGTAAACCCAGAATAGCAACAAGGACAGCTAGAATTCTGTTTACAGACATTTGCTTTCTGTTGATCGCCATCTGTAGAAGATTATAAAGCAGGTTTATTTCATAAAATTAATGAAACGTTGCAGATCTCGCGGGATATATATCTTTTAAGTGTTTCAAATCAGGTCGTACGGATCAGTACATTCCTAATAACTGCCTTGCTGTGATATATGAGCTGTAAAATCCAAATGGTGTTACTATCTTCCTATCATGTTTCATAAAATTCACACAACCAAAATATATTCTCCGTAATTTATCACAAACTACACCGAGCTACTTTAAAAACGCAACAATTCAATACATGAATTAATTATTACAAGGGCGTTAATATCTTCTAAATTCAGTCTCAAAATTAGTTGCAGAATGATTTAATGTGTTCCAGTTTGGGTTTGTCTTCAACGCTCAACTTAATGAAACATGCAACTGCGAAACAGAAATAAATACTTGTATTCATTATTAATACATGGAATCACAATTTCAAATGCCAACGAACATTCAACGCATCGTCCAACTTTGTATATACCTTTGCACATGTTTATTTAAACCACACCTGTATTTAATGAAGGAAAATGTGAAGTTCGTTAGTATCACACATAGTAGTACAATGTATAACTGTTAATATTACTGCCAAACGTATTTCTGCATTAACTGTCGGTAGTATTACTAGTATTACTGCTAACAGTATTTCTGCATTAACTAACTGTCGGTAGTATTACTGGTATTACTGCTAACTGTATATCTGCATTAACTGTCGGTAGTATTACTGGTATTACTGCTAACTGTATATCTGCATTAAATAACTGTCGGTAGTATTACTGCTATAACAGTATTTCTGCATTAATTAACTGTCGGTAGTATTACTGCTAACAGTATTTCTGCATTAACTAACTGTCGGTAGTATTACTGGTATTACTGCTAACAGTATTTCTGCATTAAATAACTGTCGGTAGTATTACTGGTATTACTGCTAACTGTATATCTGCATTAAATAACTGTCGGTAGTATTACTGGTATTACTGCTAACAGTATTTCTGCATTAAATAACTGTCGGTAGTATTACTGGTATTACTGCTAACTGTATATCTGCATTAAATAACTGTCGGTAGTATTACTGGTATTACTGCTAACTGTATATCTGCATTAAATAACTGTCGGTAGTATTACTGCTATAACAGTATTTCTGCATTAATTAACTGTCGGTAGTATTACTGCTAACAGTATTTCTGCATTAACTAACTGTCGGTAGTATTACTGGTATTACTGCTAACAGTATTTCTGCATTAAATAACTGTCGGTAGTATTACTGGTATTACTGCTAACTGTATTTCTGCATTAAATAACTGTCGGTAGTATTACTGGTATTACTGCTAACTGTATTTCTGCATTAAATAACTGTCGGTAGTATTACTGCTATAACAGTATTTCTGCATTAATTAACTGTCGGTAGTATTACTGCTAACAGTATTTCTGCATTAACTAACTGTCGGTAGTATTACTGGTATTACTGCTAACTGTATATCTGCATTAAATAACTGTCGGTAGTATTACTGCTAACAGTATTTCTGCATTAACTAACTGTCGGTAGTATTACTGGTATTACTGCTAACAGTATTTCTGCATTAAATAACTGTCGGTAGTATTACTGGTATTACTGCTAACAGTATTTCTGCATTAATTAACTGTCGGTAGTATTACTGCTAACAGTATTTCTGCATTAACTAACTGTCGGTAGTATTACTGGTATTACTGCTAACAGTATTTCTGCATTAATTAACTGTCGGTAGTATTACTGCTAACAGTATTTCTGCATTAACTGTCGGTAGTATTACTAGTATTACTGCTAACAGTTTTTCTGCATTAAATAACTGTCGGTAGTATTACTGGTATTACTGCTAACAGTATTTCTGCATTAACTAACTGTCGGTAGTATTACTGGTATTACTGCTAACTGTATATCTGCATTAAATAACTATCGGTAGTATTACTGCTATAACAGTATTTCTGCATTAATTAACTGTCGGTAGTATTACTGCTAACAGTTTTTCTGCATTAACTTACTGTCGGTAGTATTACTGGTATTACTGCTAACAGTATTTCTGCATTAAATAACTGTCGGTAGTATTACTGGTATTACTGCTAACTGTATTTCTGCATTAAATAACTGTCGGTAGTATTACTGGTATTACTGCTAACTGTATTTCTGCATTAAATAACTGTCGGTAGTATTACTGGTATTACTGCTAACAGTATTTATGCATTAATTAACTGTCGGTAGTATTACTGGTATTACTGCTAACTGTATTTCTGCATTAAATAACTGTCGGTAGTATTACTGCTAACATTATTTCTGCATTAATTAACTGTCGGTAGTATTACTGCTAACAGTATTTCTGCATTAACTAACTGTCGGTAGTATTACTGGTAATACTGCTAACAGTATTTCTGCATTAAATAACTGTCGGTAGTATTACTGGTATTACTGCTAACTGTATTTCTGCATTACCTACCCGTAATGTTTACTGTTATTAATGCCAGTGGCAAAACTCTCAAGTGTCAAAATCGGACTGTTTGTTCATGTGTTTGTCTTGAGTAAAGTTTGGCCGACTCTGTAAGACAGACATGATTAGTCGAGCGGTAAATTGGATCACTGTTGGACTCTCATTTATTGACGTACATATTACTCACTGAATGTTAGTCATATTAGATCTTTGGAGGACTGTGCATGATACAGAAGATGCCCCAGTTCCAGAAGCACCTCTGCTTCTTTTACGTGCTCGATGTAAAGCATCATACACGGGACCTCGGTTTTTAAAGTCTCGTCCGAAAGACTGTTAGTACGGTCAGTGATGGAGCGGGGAATCGAACCAGCGATCCCTGGATTACAAGTCCAGCGTTTTACCACTGAACCACGGATCCGCTACAACAATATACTTTATCTGCCTATCTAAATATACCTAAATTCTCGAACACCCAAACGAGTTTTACGAATGTCATAACAGACAATTAACTGATTATTTGTAGCATACGTGTCAAACTGTTAGTTACGGATTATCCATTTTGCCCCCTTACGCCCCGCGTTTTCACACCTTTCAGGGACGAAGTATTGAGATTTCTGACAACGGATTTCTTGCGAGATTGTTTCTCTGTTTTTCCAAAATGAAAAATAGATGTTTTCTTTAAAAAATAAACGATTAATCGGTTAGTCATTTCTGGTCCCAGGTAATTTCAACCGCTATTTGAACCGTTAAGCGTTTAACCGTTTATATCCCTAATAGTAATCGTTTTACGCAATACACTCTAAATGACGACGGTTTTCGAAAAAAACAAACGATACGGACGCTAAACACATATCCAACTAAGTATGTCCTAAGTGTTAAAAACTCGTTGTAAGACAGCTATAGTGCAGCCAAGGTTTATGTTTTTTACCCATGTAACTGATAGGAAACAAATCAGGCCACAGTCATAACAACATATTTATTTCTCTCGATTAATGCATACTTTACGTGCTATCTAAGAATTATATTCCATTGATTTAAGCCACGAACACCCAACGCGTTATACACATGGCATGATTACGATATATCCAACGGAATACGCACTAATACTTACATAAATCACTGTTCGCATCTAACGACAACGTGTCTCTTCGTCTATTTTGTTATTTAGTGCATTATGTGTGTTGCCCTCGCTAACTATGCCCTAGTTAGATAAGATTTCAAAATCCACATTTATAAGGATACCTCATGACATTCCCCGGTCTAGAACACATTATCAATTAGTCCCAAGAAAAATAAGATATGGAGCATTCTCCCCTTACAGGTTAAATCAAGTCCCAGACTTACTGCCTTCTCTGGTGACTGTTACGAGCCCATGGTGATGTGCTGGATTACAGTTGGCGAAACCGAACCAAAAAATGACATGCGCATGCGCAAAGCATCTATATCGTATTTCTTCTGTAAAAAACTTAAGATTCGTACCACTGGAAACATTATAAATTTGGGACTACAATCGTCAGTTCTTCAGTAGCGGATCCGTGGTCCAGTGGTAACGCGCTGGACCTGTAATCCAGGGATCGCAGGTTCGATTCCCTGTTCCATCACTGACCGTACTAACAGTCTTTCGGACGAGACTTTAAAAACCGAGGTCCCGTGTATGATGCTTTACATTGAGCACGTAAAAGAACCAGGGGGTGCTTCTGGAACTGGGGCATCTCCTGTATCATGCACTCTCCTCCAAAAATCTAATATGACTAACATTCTTCTGGAGGCGTCGCCCATATTGGAAACCGGTGGCGACGATAAATAAACGCAAATACAAACAATCAGTTCTTCATGTTAAACCATGTAACTGCTCTAGTTCAATAAATAAACGTAGTATAGTAAGTTATCTGCAGTACCAAATACGAATTTATCATAGGTTGTCTTTCTTCGGCAGTATTCAAAAAGTTATATATATAATATACGTTTCATATGCGACTATTGTAATCTTCAGAAGAATGCCGACATGTCTAACTCAAACTGATATTCATTTTTTTGCATTTCATAATGATGAGCTTATGAGAGGTGTTAACATTTTCATTAATTGACAAACAAAACATTGTTTATAAAGAGTTCCCTATATTAACATTTTTTCAAATGATTATCAAACTTTTCTGTTATCCAGTAACATATGCATGAAAGACGTGCAAATGACAATTGATTGGTTAAGGTCTTTTCAATAAAATTTGTCGACTTTTTAAGATTAGGCATACTTTATGTCGATACATGTATTATCTTCAAAAACACTTCAAATCTCGAAATTCACTAAAAATTCCTTTGCACGGTGAGATATGTTTGTACTTTTATGTTGAGCTTTTATGTGGGGGTATGTTTGTAGTTGGAAAATATTCAGTAAAGATTATGTAAAGTATAAAACTAAGAATTTCCCAATACATGTAATACTAAGTTTATTTAATGTTGTCAAGTAACGTTTTGATGTACACTTATCTTACAGTATAAATGATTAGAATGAAATAATGAAATACAATTATGAATGCGATAGTTATATATATGCATTCATGAACTGGAGTTTGACTTAATATAAATCAAGAATTATAAACAAATACACATATTGCAGTAAAGTTATACTGGATAATTACTTAATGATAACTTAAATATAAATTATACACTTTTGAAATCGAATACAAAGTGATTAATATCTGCAATCCATTTGTATCGTAAAATAAATAAAGGACACATATTGTTTAATTTTGAAGTAATTGATCTAGTGAAAAACACGCTTACCTTAAGGTACCAAAATAAATGCCAGTTGTAAAGTATCAAATATGAGCTTATTTAATTGAATGCTTCAATATAATGTTTTTTATAAGAACAGTTAAACGTGCAAAGTACTAATAACTTAGAAACTTAATACTGAAAATAAATCAAACGTCACAAAAAATGAACATAACTATAATTAAAACATCTGAATACAAAATATAAAGACAAATCAACATACCTGTAAAACACAACCGAAGAGTTTCCCACTAATACTAAGTTTATTTAATGTTATCAAGTAACGTTATGATACTTGACCAGGAAGCATCTTCGTTTTGCGCAGCAGTTGCATCCTGCTAAAATGCATAACAAGTATTAAGACAAATCTGTTGTAAAACCGTCATAAGTACTTCCTATAATTATAATAAACCTTTGGTCTTTGGGAAAAGTGGTAATATCGACGTTTCCGATTTAAGAGGAAATCATTATCAAAAGTGATGATTGTATGTGATTTTGATCAAAGAGATGATAAGCCAAAACTGCCAAAACGTGTTATAATAAAATCTGTCATATTGAATAGATAATGTCGTTTATAGAATATATGTTGACGATATACAAAGAAAAATATACTGATGCAATATTGTGAAAGTAAACTATAATACTTGATACACAATGCTAAACAGTATGAAGATGTAAGAAACAATATTTTTTGCATGACAAACAGTACGTAGAACTGCATGAACGTTATTTTTGTCATTTTTACTTCATAACAGTACCAAGATCATCGCATTTGGTGCATCTCGACCGACACGTCTTATCCCACACGAATATACAAGTATTTCCAAATGACGGCCATTGATATATTTCTTAAACAGATTGTTTAAAGTACAGAATGGTAAAAGGAATAATCATCGTGACCGGCGTAAAGAAGACCTCGTTTGTTGTAAGTATATATTGACTAAGATACATAGTTTTAGACTGCAAATCATTTTATCCACATGCCAGTCACGAGTGTGCTTTCATAATAGTATGAAGATCATTACCAGGCAGTTGGAGATTTTCTATCGACTTGTGTGTTGAGGTCTCATATTCAGAAAGACCGATTGAAGTCATTGGAACTACTTCAAAGTAACCATGCTCTGTTTGACTGAATACCTCAAGAAGAAGAAGTATCAAGCTGTATGAGAGCATAAGGAAGTCAAACACAGCAATGTTTGTATCGAGTCTCACCTCTAATCATATTAGTCTGGTAACCATGGTAACTCTGGATTCTTATTCTATATCTAACCGGACTTTCGACCTATGGAAATCATACATGATTATACAAATAAAACAGCGTACAAGCCAATTTGATTCGGACCTAATGATTATACACATTTATACAATGTTTAGTAATTAAAACGATATAACAGTATTTCTTTTACCACGTATCATTTTCACATTATAAACACGATTTATTGCTTTTCATATTTCCAAACTTCCTTTAAAGTTTTTCTGTATGTGGTAGTGGTTATTGTTGACTGGTAGGGGAGATAATAACAAAAATAAACATATGAAGCACTGTACAAGTTATCCTACTTGCTATATAATTGATAATATACAATAAAAGTTCACTGAATTCAAACACATTTTATTGTTGGTAGTCCCTAAACAGGTTACAAATATAGACAATTATTATTCTATTTCTGCTTACAGAACAAAATTTGCATACAAGTTACGTTTACTATTACAACATGACAAGTAACTCGCACGTGACATATCCACAATACAACGACCGTACTGAATAAAGAAGCGCTGATACTAGATACAGTGACTCTTCCACTGAGAACATCAACCTATATACTCACTTATCCCTCTTCGCTGTTGGTTCGAATCAAAGCCAAGATGAAGAAACTGTAAGTGAGGAAGCTACCCAGCAAGCTTGCAGAAGAATCGAGTTCCACAAAACCATAAATCAAATGCATCGATTACAAAGCTTAGTACAGCAATCCATGATTTAAGTTCAGGAGCTCTTATACATTGTACATATAATTGACATACACCTTGCAGTTGTCCGTACACCCAGTACATCGAACAACATACTGATTACACAGCGACTCATATACTGGGTAGGACGATATTATACAGCGAACCCACATACCCATTACAACAACATATGCTGAGTGAAGCAAACCATATAATTAGTATAATGACCCACAGACAGCGTACAGCAGACCCATATAACCAAGAAAGCAACACACATCCTGGTACAACTCATATTTTGCACCATAACCTTGGTACAGCATCTCATATTTTACACCATAACATCGGTACAGCAACTCATATTTTACAACATAACCTTGGTACAGCAACTCATATTTTACAACATAACCTTGGTACAGCAACTCGTATTTTACAACATTACCTTGGTACATCAACTCATATTTTACACCATGACCTTGATACAGCAACTCATATTTTACAACATAACCTTGGTACAGCAACTCCTATTTTACAACATAACCTTGGTACAGCAACTCCTATTTTACAACGTAACCTTGATACAGCAACTCATATTTTAAAACATAACCTTGGTACAGCAACTCATATTTTACAACATTACCTTGGTACAGCAACTCATATTTTACAACATAACCTTGATACAGCAACTCATATTTTACAACATAACCTTGGTACAGCAACTCATATTTTACAACATAACCTTGGTACAGCAACTCATATTTTACAACATAACCTTGATACAGCAACTCATATTTTACAACATAATCTTGGTACAGCAAACTCATATTTTACAACATAATCTTGGTACAGCAACTCATATTTTACAACATAATCTTGGTACAGCAACTCATATTTTATACCACAACCTTGGTACAGCAACTCATATTTTACAACATAATCTTGGTACAGCAAACTCATATTTTACAATATAACCTTGATACAGCAACTCGTATTTTACAATATAACCTTGGTACAGCAACTCATATTTTACAACATAACCTTGATACAGCAACTCGTATTTTACAATATAACCTTGGTACAGCAACTCATATTTTACAACATAACCTTGATACAGCAACTCGTATTTTACAATATAACCTTGGTACAGCAACTCGTATTTTACAATATAACCTTGGTACAGCAACTCATATTTTACAACATAACCTTGGTACAGCAACTCATATTTTACAACATAATCTTGGTACAGCAAACTCATATTTTACAATATAACCTTGATACAGCAACTCGTATTTTACAATATAACCTTGGTACAGCAACTCATATTTTACAACATAACCTTGATACAGCAACTCGTATTTTACAATATAACCTTGGTACAGCAACTCATATTTTACAACATAATCTTGGTACAGCAACTCATATTTTACAACATAACCTTGGTACAGCAACTCATATTTTACAACATTACCTTGGTACAGCAACTCATATTTTACAACATTACCTTGGTACAGCAACTCATATTTTACAACATAACCTTGGTACAGCAATTAATATATTTTGCAACATAACCTTGGTACAGCAAAACATAAGCCGGAGCAAACTCTAGTTGCGACCTGCAGCAATCATAGTGCGGTCAAGTGACCACTAAAGTTGACTTTTCTTCATAATTTGTCATTAAAATGTATAATTATATCCTTTAATCCTTTAACACGTTTAAAAGATATACTATTTCATACATTGTACGTTTAACCGTTTAATCCGATAATGGTTATTTTAGACGACTCATTTCAGCTCCATTGCGTGAAAATAATTGTAGAATTCCAAAATACTGGCGCATTACAATCAATATATGGTGGTCAAAATGTTATATATGGTGTACAGTCAAACCTGTAACACATAGGTGCTCTACAACAATGCATTGTATCTTTTATTTCATGTTTACCAAAACCACAAATACAAGTGTCCGATACCGGTAGTCTCTATCCTTACCTACGCGCTGAGTTAGCTCTAGCGTTGGAAATACCGTATTTTGCAGTTCCAGGAAATGTTCAAGAAAAGTACCGATGCGATGCTTTACATTCTGTCTCCGTGAAGGCGTTAAAATTCAATTTTCTCTAAAGTATTACCTAGCATATTTTGATAGAAACTAAGACTATCTATCTGATGTCATGCGGTAATGATAGAGCAGACACAATGGTCCGGTATGCTTATACTAGTAGTATCTATCTATCTGATGTCATGCGGTAATGATAGAGCAGACACAATGGCCCTGTATGCCTATACTAGTAGTATCTATCTATCTGATGTCATGCGGTAATGATAGAGCAGACACAATGGCCCTGTATGCCTATACTAGTAGTATCTATCTATCTGATGTCATGCGGTAATGATAGAGCAGACACAATGGCCATGTATGCTTATACTAGTAGTATCCATCCATCCATCCATCCATCCATCCATCCATCCATCCATCCATCCATCCATCCATCCATCCATCCATCCATCCATCCATCCATCCATCCATCCATCCATCCATCCATCCATCCATCCATCCATCCATCCATCCATCCATCCATCCATCCATCCATCCATCCATCCATCCATCCATCCATCCATCCATCCATCCATCCATCCATCCATCCATCCATCCATCCATCCATCCATCCATCCATCCATCCATCCATCCATCCATCCATCCATCCATCCATCCATCCATCCATCCATCCATCCATCCATCCATCCATCCATCCATCCATCCATCCATCCATCCATCCATCCATCCATCCATCCATCCATCCATCCATCCATCCATCCATCCATCCATCCATCCATCCATCCATCCATCCATCCATCCATCCATCCATCCATCCATCCATCCATCCATCCATCCATCCATCCATCCATCCATCCATCCATCCATCCATCCATCCATCCATCCATCCATCCATCCATCCATCCATCCATCCATCCATCCATCCATCCATCCATCCATCCATCCATCCATCCATCCATCCATCCATCCATCCATCCATCCATCCATCCATCCATCCATCCATCCATCCATCCATCCATCCATCCATCCATCCATCCATCCATCCATCCATCCATCCATCCATCCATCCATCCATCCATCCATCCATCCATCCATCCATCCATCCATCCATCCATCCATCCATCCATCCATCCATCCATCCATCCATCCATCCATCCATCCATCCATCCATCCATCCATCCATCCATCCATCCATCCATCCATCCATCCATCCATCCATCCATCCATCCATCCATCCATCCATCCATCCATCCATCCATCCATCCATCCATCCATCCATCCATCCATCCATCCATCCATCCATCCATCCATCCATCCATCCATCCATCCATCCATCCATCCATCCATCCATCCATCCATCCATCCATCCATCCATCCATCCATCCATCCATCCATCCATCCATCCATCCATCCATCCATCCATCCATCCATCCATCCATCCATCCATCCATCCATCCATCCATCCATCCATCCATCCATCCATCCATCCATCCATCCATCCATCCATCCATCCATCCATCCATCCATCCATCCATCCATCCATCCATCCATCCATCCATCCATCCATCCATCCATCCATCCATCCATCCATCCATCCATCCATCCATCCATCCATCCATCCATCCATCCATCCATCCATCCATCCATCCATCCATCCATCCATCCATCCATCCATCCATCCATCCATCCATCCATCCATCCATCCATCCATCCATCCATCCATCCATCCATCCATCCATCCATCCATCCATCCATCCATCCATCCATCCATCCATCCATCCATCCATCCATCCATCCATCCATCCATCCATCCATCCATCCATCCATCCATCCATCCATCCATCCATCCATCCATCCATCCATCCATCCATCCATCCATCCATCCATCCATCCATCCATCCATCCATCCATCCATCCATCCATCCATCCATCCATCCATCCATCCATCCATCCATCCATCCATCCATCCATCCATCCATCCATCCATCCATCCATCCATCCATCCATCCATCCATCCATCCATCCATCCATCCATCCATCCATCCATCCATCCATCCATCCATCCATCCATCCATCCATCCATCCATCCATCCATCCATCCATCCATCCATCCATCCATCCATCCATCCATCCATCCATCCATCCATCCATCCATCCATCCATCCATCCATCCATCCATCCATCCATCCATCCATCCATCCATCCATCCATCCATCCATCCATCCATCCATCCATCCATCCATCCATCCATCCATCCATCCATCCATCCATCCATCCATCCATCCATCCATCCATCCATCCATCCATCCATCCATCCATCCATCCATCCATCCATCCATCCATCCATCCATCCATCCATCCATCCATCCATCCATCCATCCATCCATCCATCCATCCATCCATCCATCCATCCATCCATCCATCCATCCATCCATCCATCCATCCATCCATCCATCCATCCATCCATCCATCCATCCATCCATCCATCCATCCATCCATCCATCCATCCATCCATCCATCCATCCATCCATCCATCCATCCATCCATCCATCCATCCATCCATCCATCCATCCATCCATCCATCCATCCATCCATCCATCCATCCATCCATCCATCCATCCATCCATCCATCCATCCATCCATCCATCCATCCATCCATCCATCCATCCATCCATCCATCCATCCATCCATCCATCCATCCATCCATCCATCCATCCATCCATCCATCCATCCATCCATCCATCCATCCATCCATCCATCCATCCATCCATCCATCCATCCATCCATCCATCCATCCATCCATCCATCCATCCATCCATCCATCCATCCATCCATCCATCCATCCATCCATCCATCCATCCATCCATCCATCCATCCATCCATCCATCCATCCATCCATCCATCCATCCATCCATCCATCCATCCATCCATCCATCCATCCATCCATCCATCCATCCATCCATCCATCCATCCATCCATCCATCCATCCATCCATCCATCCATCCATCCATCCATCACATCCATCCATCCATCCATCCATCCATCCATCCATCCATCCATCTCCATCCATCCATCAATTCCATCCATCCATCCATCCATCCATCCATCCATCCATCATCCATCCATCCATCCATCAATCCATCCATCAGTCCATCCATCCATCATCCATCCATCCATCCATGCCATCCAATCCATCCATCATCATCCCATGTCCATGTATGCTTATACTAGTAGTATCTATCTATCTATATATCTATCTATCTGATGTCATGCGGTAATGATAGAGCAGACACAATGGCCATGTATGCTTATACTAGTAGTATCTATCTATCTATCTGATGTCATGCGGTAATGATAGAGCTGACACAATGGCCCTGTATGCTTATATTAGTAGTATCTATCTATCTATCTGATGTCATGCGGTAATGATAGAGCTGACACAATGGCCCTGTATGCTTATATTAGTAGTATCTATCTATCTATCTATCTATCTATCTATCTATCTATCTATCTATCTATCTATCTATCTATCTATCTATCTATCTATCTATCTATCTATCTATCTATCTATCTATCTATCTATCTATCTATCTATCTATCTATCTATCTATCTATCTATCTATCTATCTATCTATCTATCTATCTATCTATCTATCTATCTATCTATCTATCTATCTATCTATCTATCTATCTATCTATCTATCTATCTATCTATCTATCTATCTATCTATCTATCTATCTATCTATCTATCTATCTATCTATCTATCTATCTATCTATCTATCTATCTATCTATCTATCTATCTATCTATCTATCTATCTATCTATCTATCTATCTATCTATCTATCTATCTATCTATCTATCTATCTATCTATCTATCTATCTATCTATCTATCTATCTATCTATCTATCTATCTATCTATCTATCTATCTATCTATCTATCTATCTATCTATCTATCTATCTATCTATCTATCTATCTATCTATCTATCTATCTATCTATCTATCTATCTATCTATCTATCTATCTATCTATCTATCTATCTATCTATCTATCTATCTATCTATCTATCTATCTATCTATCTATCTATCTATCTATCTATCTATCTATCTATCTATCTATCTATCTATCTATCTGATGTCATGCGGTAATGATAGAGCAGACACAATGGCCCTGTATGCTTATACTAGTAGTATCTATCTATCTATCTGATGTCATGCGGTAATGATAGAGCAGACACAATGGCCCTGTATGCTTATACTAGTAGTATCTATCTATCTATCTATCTGATGTCATGCGGTAATGATAGAGCAGACACAATGGCCATGTATGCTTATACTAGTAGTATCTATCTATCTACCTGATGTCATGCGGTAATGATAGAGCAGACACAATGGCCCTGTATGCTTATACTAGTAGTATCTATCTATCTATCTGATGTCATGCGGTAATGATAGAGCAGACACAATGACCCTGTATGCTTATACTAGTAGTATCTATCTATCTATCTATCTGATGTCATGCGGTAATGATAGAGCAGACACAATGACCCTGTATGCTTATACTAGTAGTATCTATCTATCTACCTGATGTCATGCGGTAATGATAGAGCAGACACAATGGCCCTGTATGCTTATACTAGTAGTATCTATCTATCTATCTATCTGATGTCATGCGGTAATGATAGAGCAGACACAATGACCCTGTATGCTTATACTAGTAGTATCCCCGGAACAATATTTACAAGTATCAACTTTCAGTTTAATATTTTTATTCATCAGTAAATGAGCGCTGTTGTGGGATTTACAACCTCTACTGTTAGTGATTTTTTTCAAGAAAACGCAACATGTGATGTCACTATTTGCAAGCAGTAAACAATATTTACTCCATATGGTCACTTCGTTTTCATATTGCTGTACACTGAACCTTCAAAGATTTGATTCTTCTTTTGATTTTTTACATTTCCTCAAATTAAGTAGCATCTAAGCTTTATATATTGTGCAGGATGCTTTAATGCGTTCATTGGACGATATCACGGTCTAAGATTTTAACCCCTAACCAAAATATACTCGTACAGTTAAACCTCAATAATAAGACCACCCTCGGGACCCTTGAAAAAGGGTCTTCTTACTGATGTGGTGTTGAATAAAAAGCAAAATAGTGAAAATGGACTTGAAAATTGTGGTCTCTATTTTGAGGTGGTCTTATTATTGAGGTGGTCTGTATATGAGGTTTTACTGTATATATATGTGTAGAATATGTGGTACACAAATACTAACGCTTAACTGTATTTCAGCTACGCCTCTGCGGTAGGCGCGACAGAAGTGATTATATTCACGTACCAATCGTAAACTAGTTTAAGCTGCAAGGTTTTAAAAATAATTACGACGGCAGACTGAAGAATATAGGACTCATTAGACGACGTGGTGTTTTCACAAACAATTATACAAGCAAAATAAGTTTGAACATTAAACAATTTGCTCCCATAGTGGATTAATTATTTTGAGAAAAATGAGTTTTAACGGCAATCCGTTCACAGATCTGAAGAAAATGTATTCTTCGCACTTGCTCGAAAATATTCATTTGAGCAAACAGAAATCAGAACTTGATCTCGCTAAAGCGAATAGATTACAGGAATTAAATAATAATGAAAAGAAGTTTTTACGAAAATATGCGAAATACACTGTGCCTGGTTTTAGACAAAGACGCTATTCAAGTGATGCTGTGGAAACAAAAACGTTTTCGAGTCGTCCTCAAAGTCACGTGGTAAAAGATAAAAGTTTTGGTCGAGAATCTGTAAATAGTGAGTGTATATATTCGTTCGAAACGTGGAATAAACTTGTTGACAGTGAAGTGAGTATAATAGAGCATGGGAAGAAAGAGATATTGTTTGGTGATAAAGAGAAGAATGTATCCGACGACAATGGAAACTCTGACAATAATAAATTAGGAAATGCTCAACTTTTACACAGAAGGCATTCTATGAAACCGGTCGCACAATCATCTGAAGAAGAGTTTGGTTCTGAATATTCACAACTGCAAAACATCAAGAGAGTGCAATCCAGGGGAAGACGACATTCGGTAGCTCTTGGAGCAATTCCTACAATGAGTTTGCCTCCAATTTCTTATGCTAAGCTTCCAAAGATAGAAGAAACTACTAAACCCTCAATAATTCGAAAGTCCGCATCAGCCCCAGAAAGTATAGGAGCGTTAAAACCCGAGAAACACGTTACATTTGATAAAACATTTGTGACGGCAAAACATCGCGTAGGTAGGCGATTTTCTGCTGCTGACATTCAACATAGCCCACTCGTAAATGTTGAAAAAAACGTAAGGCCAACACCTAACGCAACAGTTGTAATTAGAGAAGATCCTGACGACAAAGCAACTACTAAACAAGAACTCTCTGAAGGCAATTCGACTTTGGATGTTGAGTTGTCTGATAAAAGTACTATTTTGCCCGATCTTCCTCAGTCTGCACTACCTTCAGAAGACAGCGAAAAGAAAACACCAAATGACGACGTTGATAATTGTGAGAACCCCTCGCAGACACGATGCCTGTCCGGTACCGTTCGATCACCACAGCGTAAACGTCGTGGTAGTATCAGCGTGCCGGAGTTAAAATTACTCGTTGACTCTCATCACGGTGCCGCCAAACTGCGCTATATTACCAAACTGGCGAATGAAATGGAAAAAGAAGAGCGCGCTAAACAGTCAGACAATCAGACTGAAGACACTTATAAGGATTTAGTTAACTGTAGATATTTGCGTCGTGTGTCTGGAATAGAAACGGATGAGAGTGAAGATGGTTTAAAATAACTTGATGTGATATAACTATGAAATAGTTCTGATATTTGAGTTTGCTAAACATGTTTCTATGTTACATTGATACATTACGGATAGTTGTTATGTATTTTGTTCTATGAACATTGAACTTCTTCTCTGTCAAACAAACACACACTGTTGAAGGAACATACTCTTCTGATTTTTATGTTGATTCATTTATTATCAATTTCAATGCAATTGCATACATGTGATATTATTCATACAATATAAGTCGCGTTGTTCATACTACAACAATTACCCTTAATGTACCTTTGGAGTTAACAAAAATACAAAACGAAATTCTTGGTGACTTTGGTGTAGTGTTCTGGTCAATCCACTCTTTTAATATAACCCATTGGAGCTGGATAAGTATTGAATGCCCCTTTTAACAGACGCCTTTTTATGTTTCGAAAAGAAACTGTAAATCATAGATAATACTCTACTAAAAATATATTTTATCATAGAACGTCCACAAGTATTGAAAACGTATTCCATGGATATACTCTTTATAATATGACTTTTTGCTTTATTGTTCACAATAATCAAATACGGACTGAGAATCCTTGTAAGCAGTGATACTAAATATTGCTATATGATATACGACAAGTTGAAATCAGAGGCTGACTTTATCCATACAAAGTTCCGCGAGTAACATCAGCTCGGAATCTTTCGTCCTATGTAGGTTTATATAGTGTTTAGGTTAAGCCACAGTTTTTATAATCCTCTATATAGAGACACTGACAAACGTTGGAGCATACCAGGACAGCTTTTTAACTTCGCGACTCTCTGATATTACATATTTTAATCATACGTTTTTGTATTTATAATATTCTGAAATAAGTTGTTCATTTACAGTATGAGAGCGCATCATTCATATTTTGTAAATTGTATACCTCACGTGATAAGTTTTGTACTTAATCCAAGGACTATTAAGCTAGTTCTATTATGCTGTGTTCTGTTCATACTTTTACAGACATACTTGTAGCCTTTTGTACATGTATGTTTAGTTGCATAGTATAGCATCTTTTTTGGGTAACTTTTTATTTTCATACAGCATAGCAAATAACATTTGTACATTCTTTGTTTAAAAGATTGAATAACCAAAGAAAATCACCCAAAAATATTAATAGGAAATTAAAATGTTTGGCTGAAGTACAAAGTTCGGCAACACATAGAAATTGTGTTGGCTTCCAATGACAAATACTTTTTTAGAGGATTATTGAATATAAATTGTAAATATAAATTAAATGATTGTTAGGTTTACATGGAAATACAGTACAGTTGTAAAATATTACAATATAGTATTGATGTATATGTATATAAAAAGAGATGCTGAGCACTTAGGTATTGCTATATATTATATTATATAGTGCTTTAAATTCTGATTACTAAAATGTCAGACCATAGCATATGTGACAGTAATTTTAGAATGAATCAGTTAACTATATGCCATACCAAAGATTGTTCATAATAATGTGAAGTACATGAAATAATATGTAAAAATACATTATATAGTACCAAATGTGACAACACGATTAAACATTATACTATTCACAAGAAATATATTTAGAAATTTAGAAATGTTATTTTGTTCTTGCGTATCAGTAACAATATCTTATTCCATTACCATAGTATAACATCTTGTCAGTATTGTATCTTCCTGTGATCAACTGAAATCTGAAATAAACATATTCTTTGTTATCTTTTTGTACAAACATCGGGAGGGTAAACATAAATCGAAGAATTATTATTTCAACATACTTTTCTTCTACTTTTCAAAATAGACCCTTTTGGTTCATATGATAAACTCGTTTCTTTCAGTGCTTGTGATAGAAAAATTACCCCGTTAATAACATTTAACCCGTGATAAAAGTGTATATTTTATTGTCACGAGTTATCTATCCATCCATATCCATTCTATAGTATTTGTATATATAATACATGTATGTATACGAGTATAGATAATTGTTATATGAAAAGCACTGAAAGAAACGAGTTTGACATATTCGATAGCCTTGGTTCATAGCCGTGGATGAGTAATTTAATCCTACGCGGCCCGCTTTTGGATATTTATGCACACCGAGTTCCATGTGACGTCTTGATGAAGCAATATATCATGAAACCCACGCAAGAGAGTCGTATTTACAAATCGAGAATAATAATTACCAACGTTTGCCATATACATTATGATTGCCGGAGGATAATCGTCATAAAAGCTGACTTTTATTATATTAATCATTAATGTAGACAATATGTTAAGTTAGTCGATGTATATACATGTACATAAATATATAACATATAGTAAGTTTTGCTTCGTTGAACTGAGAGAGTACATTGAAACTATATGCATATTATATATGAACAAAATCTAAACAAAATTTCATATCCGCTATTAAATATCTTGTTATTTTCGTAGCAGTTTTTTCCGAGCATTCACATGGTACATTCGTGTCATTTCGGTATAATTGTGTTCTGTCCCCTCCCTGTAGGTGCCGCCGGTCCGCTTTACCCACCTGTAGGTGCCCCGGTCCGCTTTACATCCCTGTAGGTGCCCCGGTCCGCTTTTAGTGTACCTTCGTCCTGATCTTCTAGGGAAGTTCTGGTTTATGAATGTGGTTCTGTCTGCACCGCATGTTTTACTTTGTTTACAAAAGGGAAGCCCAAAGATCTCATGGAGACAGCAAGTCGCACAAATGAATTAAAATTTAAATGTTTGGCAATCTTTGAGACCGACATTAACAGTATACTCCGCGCATAAGGTGCGCAGAATTATGTCCGCCTATTTAAATGATTAATCCCTTGTCAGATCGTATCGCAGAAGAAATCTAACTGGCGCCGATATTCGTGAAGATAAACTGACACCCAAATGAGCTTACGCTTAATTCTTATTTTGACGAATTTCATTGACGGAAACATGTTTCTTTCCACATTGAGCTGAGAAGCCGGATTAAATGGAAACAACCGTTATATACTCGTTGTGTATTTGCAAGCCGTGGAGTACATATATATTTGAATAGCTTTAAGGGTTTATTGTGTCATATATCTTTGTTCTACTTGCATTATCCTGTATTCCTGAACAAAAACCTGTAATCGAAATGAATACATATTTAATTGTATTTTATCTATCGTCGTATTATACTAATGTATGATAATAGTTAATGTTTCCTGTAAAGTTTGACGACCGAACAGGGCCGACTGTTACATTCTTTTTGGTTACACTTCTCTGAAATTTAAGAATCATTTTGCAAACAATAAAATGTTATATTTTGGTGCAAGACATATTTATATTTATATTACTCGCTGTCCTATCATGACCACGCGAATACATGTACACATCACGATGCTCTTCGTCTCTAAATAGCGAACAACGACCGTTTACGTCAACATGTGCAAATAGTGTGGTATCAGTGTCCAATGACATTGATATTAAATCATAGACACATAAACATTAAACAATTTGCTCCCATAGTGGATTAATTATTTTGAGAAAAACGAGTTTTAACGGCAATCCGTTCACAGATCTGAAGAAAATGTATTCTTCGCACTTGCTCGAAAATATTAATATGCGAAATACACTGTGCCTGGTTTTAGGTGCAAAAATGTCTTGTCTACTTCAATGAAGGGATAAAATTTAATGAAAATGAAAAGTGACAATGGTGATGAAGGACGCAGGGGTTAAATGTTAACAATTTAAATGAACATATCGTTTTACGATACTGAACGAAATTTCAAACACAAAAATAGATTATATGTTGACTTTGAATCACTAGTGGTACGAAATGCCTACATTTGTTCATTTTCCACAGGGTTGGGAGCGGGAAAGTCTGGCTCGAAATTTCAAAACGTAAAATGTGCAACAACAAGGAATTAAGTAAATAAGTAAGTAATTGTTAATGTCGAAATCCAACAAATGTGTTCATGGGTCAGCTTGCCACGCCTGCTCTTGTGACAAGTGTCCTCTCAGCGTATTTTCTCAGTTCTTGTATAAACAATTATAAATTATCTGGTAGATGTCATTAATGTGCCTTGTATCTTACACAGTAACAACGTTATGCCCTGTTTGTCGAAGCCATTATTTGATATTTATTACGAGCCCGATGGAATCTTGATTTTACTGTATGTTAAATCTGGAACCGGTTGTCTCCCATAATAACACAAAAATGGTAAATTCCAAATTCAACGATTTGTTAAAGAATTGTGACTTCTACTGTGAATATGTTAAAATGTTGGTGGTTTGTTTATAATCATTACTGACTGAAACTAGAAACTCTAGTCAAATTCAGCAGTCTCTTACCTGGGACCAATATATACATGTATATTGGTCCCAGCTCATACCTAGTCCACCATAGGCTTAACAGTTTTTTACGGCTTGTTGGACCGAGTGTTTCGGATTTTATCATTAACTGTCTGGTTTCCATTTGTCATTTGGGAACCAGCCTTGATCAAGATGGAAGGCAACAGAGAGAAGGAGCATTTGCTGGCACTGAAAGGTAGGAATTATTTGTATTTACCCAGTGCTTTTAGTGTTTATCATTATTTTATACGCTTCAAACTGTTTTTCGTAGTTGCTGTGTTGTGTGTCAATGGATGTCTTTGTCCCTACAAGTGGCAAAATGTCAATGTTTGTGTAAAATTCATCTGTGTCACCAGACGCTTATTGTCAAAATCGATACTCCTCCCGAAGAAACTAACCAAATTAATGGTTTTATGTAATGTCATTGGCATTGTACGCGTAAAATAAACGATTTTAATTAATTTCGATTGTTATGTTTAGCCACGTAGCCAAGAAAACTCGCTCCAAACATCTTCATGCGTGATACTGAATGTCTTAGCTGTGAATGATTCAATTTCAATAGAAAAAAACCTACCCTTATTGACAATTTTCTGTCTGGCTGTTGCTATTTCCAATTAAGAAATGATCAAATTCTTATATAAAGATCCATTGTAAGGATTGAAACATCTTACAGAAATGATCTTTTGTCAGGTTTTCTGCAAAATTAGGAATCCACAGCTTGGTCATAAACCTAGCCATTAATACAATAGGGCTGTAACGAGTATCTGAGTACCCGAATAATCTCGTGTAAAAGCAAAATATCTGACACAAATACTCGCCAATGCCGAGATTGCCAGATTGCGATTCAAGTGCAAAATTTGATAAATGAATGAAACAAAATGATTTAATTCAATGCCAGCAAATATTGCGATATTTTAAAAATAAATGATAATGCATCGTTTATCTGAAATGTCGGAAAAATGTTACACTGTTGCAACCGGAACTCGATTCATGCAGCTAGCATTCAAATAGTTGTGCGGTGTTCGAATGAAGAATGCTGTCTCTCAAGGTTTTGACGATTTATAATGTTTTAAAAATTATACACATTTAGAAATTAGAAATAAAATGTCAGAGCACGTAAGTTATAAAAAGAAGAACTACGATATTAAATGAAAATGCAAAAATGTCATGTAGAGATATCATAAATTATCATCTGCATTAAATGTCAACATGGCATCATTATCAACAAAAACATCAAATCCAGGGTATAGAAATGCCCCAGCAACTAAACGTACATGTATGCTTCTCAAATCTGGAAATATTTCAGGTTTGCTCTGAAGGATGAAAAAAGTGTTCTGCAAAATCTGTCTTGATGAACTGAAATATATGATTAACCACCAGAAAAGACGGCATTCATTTACTTTCAGAATATGTTTTGCTTTATACCTAGTGAATCGTGAATTGATTCGTGGATCGCAAGTCAAAGATCGCGATTCGAATCAGATTGCCTATTGTCTGGCAATACACAGCCCTATAATACAACATAATTATATGGCTGCCTTTCCTTATCTCAAGGGTTTTCCTTAAGTCGTGGGCAAGTCATATACATTTCTCAGGTTAAAAGGATTGGATCATCAAATGTTCTACCATGTCAATTGTATAGAAGTGTTGCGTTAATGATATAGCAACAATATGCGTCTCATACATTATTAAACAGCCAAAAATTGAAATAATCAAATTTTTTTGTATGGTTTTTCCTAAACAGTCGTAATTGCCATAGAAACTGTCTTATTTAAGCTGCTTTTTCTCGTTTGTTTACATTTTTCGTACCTGCGATGACAAGTAAATGTTTTCAGAGCTTTGCGCATGCGCGACTTGGTTTATTTATGTCTCACCAAATTTTTGTCTATGATTAGAATAAAAAATAGAATATTTAATTTCGTCCAACGTCCTGGCAAGTGAATATATTAAAATGGAATACATTTTATTACCATTTCCTTTCATTTAATATTTCATACATCAATAAACGTTATTCCTTTTTCCTACAGGCAAGTTATACTCCTTGATATAATGAAATTGTTATAGTTAAGTGAACAGAGTGTACAAAGTGTGGACATTACCAATAGATTCTGTTCGACATTGAGGGTTGACTTGTAAGAAGACATGGGGAGTTCCTCTGTCCATATTGCTGTTAATTATACCGTTAACTACGCAGACAATAAACTTGTTAGTGTTTTAAAGGTTCAATAGTTGCATTTCTTTGAATGTTTGATCAATATAATAGTTTGGTGAGACTTGTATTCATGTTTTCAATTTGACTGCCTCCAGCCCACAGAATAAGGAAATACGCCATTCATGTTTATTTGTTACAACATATATTATAAATGTCTTTGAATTATTATAAAGACCACAAGAGATGATATGCAAATCATATAGGATGTAGATATGGGGTATTTTGTCTTTTTTATAAAATCACGCATTCCAAAGGCTATTTTTAGAATTGGCCCAAAAGTTTAGGTAAATAAAGCATATTGTGTGTGTCCAATTTTTGATATATTTGCCAGTCAAACAAATGGCCAAAATAACTATAGTGAAAATTTAATGTAAGCATTTTATGATTTCTTTCATAAATTTCTAACTTTCATTTTTGTCTCCTATTGTGATGTACTCTTTACATGTCGTGAGAGTTGTTTAAAAATCTGAAGGTTTGCTTAATGTGAAAACTATTGGAAATGAATAAGCAGTGACTGTATAGTGTGTATCATGAACAATTCAATAATCAAGCGGCATTTATCACGACTCTTAAAAAATATATAGAGGTTATTGTCAATTTGCTACTGGAAATTAGATTTGCCATAATTAGAATAAAGATAATTGCTGTACATCAATGCCCAATTAGAGACGTTGTAAAAATCTACTTGTTTCGAAAGTTCTGTAAACTTAAATTGGTCATTTAAATTTACATGCTTGTGAAAGTTGTGTTAGAGGGGATTCTGTCTCCAGTCATATCTGAAACTTAGTGAGATCAGCAGTTCTTACCTTGTAGAGAGAATTACAGTAAAACCTCACATAACGACCACCTCAATAATAAGACCACCTTAATAATAAGAACACAATGTTCAAGTCAATTTTCAATGTTTTGCTCTTTATTGGACCTCAATATTAAGACCACTTCAATATACAAACTGTAAGGTGTGACATTTTTCATGCACTTAGCTATTTACTAATGGGATACTGCCATTGGAAACATAACAAGATGTAACAAGGTAGATTTGTTTTGCAATTTGCAGGTTGGTAGTTCTATTTCATCTAAATTAACAATAGTAATACTTGCACTGTTGTAAAAATGAAAGTTATAATATTTAAAATGAAAGAACAGATATTGCGTTGATGGAACTCTATTACAGGTAATCTGAATCTTGATGGAAGAAATTGTTCAATAAAACATGAAATTATAACTGCATATAAAATTATGCCAACAATCCCCAAACTCCATGTAGTGCATAGCAATTACCCTCGAGTGATGCATTGTTTGGATAGTAAAGGGAGACTACTGCTTATGAGATGGAACCCAACAGTGAAGAGTTCCCCCCCTTACCATTTGCAGACATCTAATGAACAAATTAATTTTCAGTAAAAACATATTATGCCTGATGCAGTTCCAAGCTTTTTAGATGCTACTCTGTTATGACATTTTCGTTCTTTACTACTAGTTACTTCCCTTGATAATAATGTTATTTTATCATTAAGAACATTCATGGAAATGTAACAAAGTTTTTTCTGACTAAAATTATTCTGTTGAATATCCTTAAGATTTTATTAATTGATAAACTGTGTTGTAATAAAGTGGGTTTGATTAAATGGTCTCACAAGTTGCCCTTGTTCTTCCTTCTATTAAATTTATGTTGGTAGTGCTGTAAACTCCACTTACAAATTACGATATAGCTTATTGCAATGTATCATTTATTACGATTATACATATCTCATGGTCCCTGCCAGCTCCCTGTATGTTTCTACTAAGTGTACTCCATTTACTGATCGTGATATTTCAAATACAGCAATGAACATTTTGGGTCAATAATCGATGATTTTCACACTTAAAATGATATTTATGAAACCTTTTGGATTGATAATCAATTTAATGTGGCTGTGCTCGATTAACACCAATTACATACACAATTTATGATAATTGATTATCTAATCAAGCTTGACAAAATTGAGAGGTGTGAAATGCCAGTAATATAGAAATGCCAGGACTGAATTCCGTTCAAACATGTTCCAACCAGTATGTTCACTGCAGTGACACAGATTTGAGTCGTGTCACACCTCATTGTTTCAATAATTTTATATGTGTGATAAAAGGTGGATTGAATATTCAAATACTAGAGAGCCGCGGCCGTGGTCCAGTGGTTAGTGCGCTGGACTTGTAACCCAGCGATCTGGGTTCGATTCTCGGTCGCGGCAGGTCATACCCTTCCATGAAAATTTGATAAAAATGTTGATTTTCCTCCTAATGTGGAGAAGTTGCCGGCTCCTTGTGGAAGGGTAAGTTAGTACTGGTAAGAATTCAGTCCAGGAAAAACTGGTTAGGTGAACCGCCCGCCGTATATAACTGAAATATCGTTGAGAAACGGCGTTAAACCCGATGAAACAAACATCAAAAACTAGAATTGCTTTTATGACTTTATTATTATCTCACACTTCTTAATCCGATTTCGTCTGTGGAAAAAGTCAATCTTGGATATAATGATATCCAGCTAATTAAAATTTAAGTGTTCAGTCATAAAATGTGGTTGATGGTTGGAGAATTGAGTTATTATCAGTCTCTACTACTTGTAGACCACTTGATACATTATTACACCATTTGTGCTCCAATAAATTCAGACCTTAACCAACTTACATGCTTCTGCAAAATTTACAAACATTCATTTGTATTAACTAATAGTTTCAGTAAGATTTGCATAGATCTGTGAATGAGTGTCTTTTGTACTATCTGCAGATGACATATATACAACTTACCACTCTTGGATTCTTAAAACATAATTTACACAATATTAATAGTTAAATTACACAATATTAGATATTTCTAGAATAAATACATCTGTTATTTAACATTCTAATTGTGTGAACAGATAACTACATGTCCACAGCATTTTGTAAAACCAATTCGAAATATGAAAGCAAACCTAGTCTAGCAGTTTTTATTTGAAGGGCTAGCCATTTCTGACATATGAGACATATATTTTTCTGAGCACATTTACTTCCTGATTCTTATACTTTAATGCCAGACACCAGGCAGGTAGGCACACAGTATCCATTATTTATCCAGCTGGCGGCTGACCGATTAGTCATATCAGAACAGACCCTTACCAGTATTCAAACCTTTGACCTTCCGCTCCCAAGGCGGATGCCTAACCTCTCAACCAAGGGAGATATTTATAAATAAAGAAGTAGATAGAAATGCTATACTTTCACCCCTTGAAAGTACCATAGTACAGCTCGGTTCACTGAGTTCTATTAGAAGCAAGACTTATCTCTATTTGCCTAAAATTGCTTTGTCAAAGCATATCTTTGAAATAATGTATCTTTGTTTTAAACATATATGGTACGGTAAGAGTAATTGTGTTGAAGAAAGTCTCTGAACAATATGCAGTAATTTTGACTTGAAGACTGCTAAGTTTGTGATTGTTTATCTTTAACTAAATTAAGATGGCTGTCTCCCAATGTTAGCTTAAAATCAATTCATTAGATTCTTAAACTTCTCCCAATATGTGGCTATAAAACCTCACATTTCCAAAAAGGTAATCAAGTATCTCAAACTTGTGTACCAGGAATCAGTACTCTGTGTTCAATACTACTAGCAAACTGGTAGATGACTGATGTAACTCTATCAATGTTGTTGTGTGTCTAACAATCAGTTTTTATGATCAATATACTTAGAGACTACTGAAGAACCAGCTGATGATGTGTAAGGTTAAATAGGCATTTATAATCCATCTTTACTTTTTAATTGACAGTATACTGGCATTTGAGTTGACATGACCCTTTTTGCTAGTGTGGAGGGAAGAACATTGTTACTATATATTACACTATGGGTAACCTTGATTTTTATCCATTTTGCACCAGTGAATTGATGTAAAGAATCTGATAATTGAACATGTCATAGTCCATGATTTATTGTTGAAGTACAAAATTTTAAAATACTATTAAAGTTTTACTATCATTTTTGTTTTCTCATGGATTTGTAGTACTTTTCTGTATGTGTTGGCATGAAACATGATCACTCTCTCATGAGGCTATGTCTTGCTTAATACATTGTATCAATAATATGGTGAAATATGCGATAGTTTGTGCATCTTTTATGACTGTCAATATTGAAAAGAAATATTTTCAGCTGGAAAATATTGCAATTCCTGCCTTCATTGTCGTGAGTGCTGATTAATGTTTGAAGAAGGGACTGTAAATGTTTCAAATTTGTCTGCATTGTATTTTTTGGAGGTTATTCAAAAGAGAAAACTTACATATCCAACATGTCATGACAGACATGTTATAACACCCAGATATGATTTTCGGTAATTAACTAGTGAAATAACAAATATTTGTGACATCACAATGGCCTTACAGTAATTGTTACTCCCAAAAGACATTACTTATGACCACTCAAGTGATATCATATAAATAATACATGTTATTTAAAAGATATAATAAAAACTTTGATTTGCGCTTTAAATTCTAACATACATATTAAAACAAATATCTCTGAGCTAAAATTAATATAACGACACACTTCAGCTTTTCTGGAGTATTAGCGGTAATGTTGTAACCAGTGAAACTGGGAAGTTTGTGGTGGATTATGGGAGATATTTTGCCTAGTTCCCATGTGACACTTGTGTCATTAGCTTCCTTCCTGTATGAACATTTGGAGACATATTCTTCGTGTTACACTAATATCTTTTGTCTTACATACTCTGTGATTTCGTGCTAAATTGCCATCGTATGGAGATCTTTCTGACTCTGGAGAGACATTTCTTGGGTTCTTCTGTGTTTAATGGTGATTCTGTCTGCACTTCTGTTTCAATGTGAAACCAATATAATGTGCCTTTGTACATACTGGGGAATATTTGTCTTCAGAATCATTATAAAACTGTCGATACAATATTAGCACTAGTTCTTGTCTTGTCTGATAATTATGTCGATGACTGTTTGTTAAAATTTTACCAAATAATTTTGATACAAAATTTAATAAGTTTGCTACTTTTAGAATCCAATTGTTTAATGTAATTAGTGGTTATTTATATGACATTAATGATGACATTTAAAGTTTGACTTGCTCATTAACCTATTTTATAAATGAGTCTGATGAATAATTGTACAAAATGTGGGCTATGTGTTTACATTTATACAAGGTGCATTTTGAGTTTGGTTTTACTTTCACCATCCACCAGTGATTTGTGTGGGAAAGTTGTCATTTGCTTGTGAAAGAAAAAAGAGATTTATACGGTATAACGCTGCCTCAAAACTGCATTTAAGTTAAGCTGACCAAACCTATTTGTATCGTCAGTACTTTGTAAATTTAAGCACATTGTACCCCACCAAATAATCTGCTCATAATAACTGACCGAGTGCTAATTGTTGTCATGGAGATTGTTGTTTGTCAGTATGCGTAATCAGTTAAAAAATGGAAAATCTAAAGAATTCTACTAAACTATATTCGAAGCTTTTCATTATTGTTCTGTATTTGGTATTTTAATGTGAAATATCCCTCAGCACATTTCTTGTAGATATATGATGGAATTTCTGATAATCACCAGGTTTAAACATCTTTTGAAAAAATAATTATCTATTAAATGAGAGATACATTAACAGCAAAACCACACATATTTTGGTCCATGTTATTCTGGTAACGGATCAAGTCCACTTATTACCGTCTTTTATGCCAACAAGCTGTGTATAATGTACTTAATCAAAGGCCTTACATAGGCTTATTTCTCCAGTATCATTGCAACATGCAACAGCTGGTCTGACCTTTATTTTCAATTACACATTAAGATTACTATAACATGTCTGTAAAACCCAGAATTCAAGTTTTTTTTAGTTGTATACCTATTGAGCTTGCCAAGCAATTTAATGAAACCTTTCTGGTAGTTGCAGACATCTTTTAAACTATTTATGGAGCACATTTATTACCAGTCACAGATGGTGAAGTCTTCATCATTATCTTCAGATTTTAAGTGAACATAAAATTAATTTATGTCAGAGTGATTATTTACGCAACGATGATGTTTTTGGTTATGGAACATCATTCAACATCAGTTTTTGTTAATGTACTGCCCTTGAGTATTCTCCCTTTGCAATGATGTGAATGCATTTTACATAGATAAGTCCATACCATTATATTTTCAGGTATGAATGCATTTCTTTTGATTTATTTAGTTGTAGCATTTCCAATCCATGTTCTGAAGGTACACTTTTTGTACAGGCAGTGAGTACAATTGCCATAAATGGAACTTTTTATTGCATCAGAAATCAAAGCACAATTTAGATAATGTTTATAGTTCCTTTTAAAAGTCGTCTTAAAAATATGAAGTCTGCTGTTATTACATTGGTCTATATATCGGTTGTTATTACATTGGTCTATATATCGGTTGTTATTACATTGGTCTATATATCGGTTGTTATTACATTGGTCTATATATCGGTTGTTATTACATTGGTCTATATATCGGATAGTTTGTGTTGTTTGAGCTGTTACTAAGTTGCTGAGTGATGGTAAGTTGACATGATGACAGATGTGGGTTATACAAATCGCTAAATTTGTTGTGTTTTCTTGCAAAAAAATATCTCATTTGTTGCCAGTTATTTCTCTGTCTGAAATCAGGTACTCCAGCTTGTATAATGTATCATCATTGTTCCACATCTGCGGCTCAATGTAGTTTGGTTTCAACTTGATTATTTCACCACAATTGTGAAACTTTGTTTTTTAGTTAACAACTTTTATCAAATATCTGGATGTCTTTGTCGAGGTTTCTAGCCAGTACAAGCGCAGCAATTTCAGTGATTGTGAAGAATGCGGTTCAATCTCGCCCAAGCTGGGATTTTTACACATGACCTTTGGATCAGAAGCCAGGTGCTCTACCTCTTGACCACAATGATATTCCCTACAATACAGGGGTGTTAAAAAGAGTCGGGAGCCGGTTACATTACCCAGTAACTTAAGCATCATCACAGGCTAACCCCCAGACCCCCACTTACTATTGGTGATTTCCCTGCTACTTCAAGAATAAGTGACATGCCTGCAATATAGTTTTGTGTATGATAAAGACTGATACAGTGTCACACGCCTGAATCTCCATCAGTTTCAGATGATATGTATTGTATGTAATTACTAAGTTCTTTAAATATGTGCTTTTACAGTTGTGGAGACACAAAGTGCATGCTGCCCTTTTTAAAATATGGACATTGTGGAATAGTTTTGTAACACATGATCTGTGTTTCTGAAATGGGTTCAATATGGATTCAACCACTTCTGTTCCTATTATGGCGATGTATTACCCCACTGGCTGAAATGTCAGTATTTATCTAGTAGAGAGCAAATTTGTTTGACCAGTAATGTTTATGTCAGCTGAGATGTGATGGTGTTGCTTTCCTTTACACAGCTAGTTTTTTTGTGGTATCTCCATGGTTTGTGAATTTACATCTCACATACAACTGAATGTACAGTAACATACAGAAAGTTAGTATAGCCTGTGAAAATTAACTGGAGCCCAAATTAATTAATTGACATGCGAAAAATGAAGTCGCCGATTGCGTTCGTATAACTCAGACAGGCAATTATTTATTTGTCGCCAATCGTTGGCCCATTACTAATACGAACACATTCCAATGCTGTATTGTTGATTTTTCCAATTGCTTGTACTGTCACAGCTGCTGTTTTATGATAAGGTACATGTATTATCAATAGGTATGTGTATTGCCAGACAAAGGGCGATCTAATTCGAATCGCGATCTTTGACTTGCGATCCACGAATCGATTCACAATTCACTAGGTATAAAGCAATACACATACTGAAAGTAAATGAATAAAATAAACATAACTAAAACCTCATTTTTAAAGTTTTTTAGTCTCATTTACAGAATACACATCAAATTACATAGTACGCAAAACATTTCCCAAGTCTTTTTTTCATCAAAGTTTTTTTTCAGGGATATAAGGTGGTCAACATGTTCTCGATCAAGGCATGATCTAGTAGCTGTTACAATGTCCCCAGCTGCAGAAAAGATTCTTTCAGAAGCAACAGAGGTTGCCTGCACACGTAAATACATTTTGAATAGCTGAGTAAGATATGGGAACATGTCACATTTGTTCTTCCAAAAGAGTAGTGGGTCATCAGTAGGTCTTAGTTTCACTTCATCTCTATATCGCGTAATTTCCTTGCTGACTTGCTGTTCCATTGGAATTGGTGGCTCAACTTTCGAAATTTCAATGTCTTCTTCAAACAGGAAACTCAAAGCAGACTGCTATGCTTGAGAAAGGACTGCCGCTTCTGACTCAAGTATAATGTTATGTGAAGGACCTGGCAATTGTGGTAAGTCTGGAGCACATGGCTGATGAGCAGTCTTAGGTTCAACTTTGACCGTAATAGGAGAGAGTGACATAACCTTGTCATGAATTCTCTGCCAAACATCTTCTTTGGGTCCATCTTTGAATCTAGGATCCAAAGCACTTGCTTCTTCCAGGAAGTGCAAAAGCTTCTCATCATTATACCTTGTCATCAGGTTGTCAAGTACAGCTTTCCGTGCCTTCCGTTGAAAAACACTATCTCCTTCATGTAGGGTCAATAAAACCTTTTCTGTTTATTAAGGAGTGGTAAAACAATACCAATTGTTGGCTTCTGGTCAGGAGACATGGCTAAGGTTGCATGAAATAGCGGTTGCATGAGTTCTAGAAACTCTTCACAATGTTTGATTTCCTCTTGCCCAAGTATACCGACGGCAATTATGGACTTAATCTCATGCTGTTTCTTGACACTTTCATCAGTGAAAGTAGCCAGTATTGCCACTTGTTGTTCAAGAAATCGTTCCACCATGAGGTAACTACTATTCCATCGAGCTCTTACATCGATAATCAGCTTGTGGTCTGGAAGCTGAAGCATCATTTGCTTTTTACCAAACAAGGAGGCTGCAGTTGTGCTTCTATGCAAGAACCCAACAATGGACCTCATCTTAACCCAATGTTTGATGAACTTCCTTCACATCTAATGCTTTACCAGAAGCTAGGTTTAGTGTGAGTGCAAAACAACCTACATGTATAGGTAAATCTGCAGTTTTCGCAGCTATTTTCATGTTTGCTGCATTGTCTGTTGTCAGAGCTGCAACATAACAATTCCACTCCTGTTTGGCAGCATAAAGCACCTCTCCAACATGTTGCCCTGTATGTGATTCAGGCAGTTCCCTTGTTTGTAAAACTCTAGAGCAGAGTTCAAAGTCTTGATTTATGGAATGAGCAGTAATTGTCACATACGACTGAGTTGCCCGGCTTGTCCAAGAATCAGTTGTCCATGCTACAGTTTCAGTGTTATTTAGCTCATTTTTGATGCGAGAGGCAACTGACTGATACATCCTAGGTATGACGGTTTCACTGAAAGTTGATCTGGAGAGAAAGGGATAACGTGGCTCGCACTCATTAATCATGGTTCTAAAGGTGGGGCTTTCAACGGTACTGAATGGTCTCATGTCATCTACTATGTGTCTGCCTATGCCCACGGTGATTCTGTGTATCTTTTCTTTGGGAAGTTTCATTTTTGCCGCCATAAGAAAAGGATTGGCACTTGAAGTTGGAGCAGTCGTTTTTGTTGCTGCCCCTGCTTTTGAAGACTCACTCGGCAGTTTGACAGGGTCTGAAAAACATTAAACAGTGCTCAGTATATAACAATCCAAAGTGCTTTGTATCAGTTGATATTAATCTACTTGTTTTCATGTTGCTATTCATTTTTTCAAATGCATTGCTTTTCATGTCACAATTAGTGTACTTTCACACTTGTAAATGTACTTAAACACTTGTTAAATGCTTCATAACCTATCTTTATTTTGTGCAATGACATGTTTTTAACTATTACATTTGTAAATCGTATAGCCCAAGATTCATTTATTGTGGGTTTGCAAAATTACAATAGTGTTATATACAGCAGTCTATAGAGCTGACGATTTCTGAATTGGTGGCTTTTGATTTCATTAAAAGAATAAATAAAAAATTATGAAGAATATATTCATGTATCATCTATATAGTGACCTTCTACCTTTTTGCATGGGGTCGTTTCCATGTCGCCTTTCCTGGTGGTTAATCAGATTGGTTGTCCCACCCGTATATTTCAGTTCATCAAGACAGATTTTGCTGACCACTTTTTTTCATAATTCAGAGCAAACCCGAAATATTTCCATATTTTGGAAGTATACCGGTACGTTGTAGGGGCATTTCTATACCCTGGATTTTATGTTTTTGTGGATGATGATGCCATGTTGACATTTACTGCAGACGATAAGTCATGATAGCTCTCTACATGAAATTTCTCATTTTCATTTAATATTGTAGTTCTTCTTTTTATAATTTCTTACGTGCTCTGACATTTTATTTCTTATTTCTCAATGTGTATAATTTTTAAAACATTATAAATCGTCAAAACCTTGAATGACAGCATTATTCATTCGAATACCGCACAACTAATTGAATGCTAGCTCGGCATGAATCGACTTAAGGTTGCAACAGTGTAACGTTTTTCGGACATTTCGGATAAACAATGCATTATTATTTATTTTAAAAACTCGCAATATTTGCTGGCATTGAATTAAATCATTTTGTTTCATTCTTTAATGAAATTTTGCACTTGAATCGTGATCCTGCAATCTCGGCATTTGCGAGTTTTTGTGTCGGATATTTTGCTTTGACTCGCGAGTACTCGGATACTCGTTACAGCCCTAATTATCAAGTCATAATGTCCAATTTAGACTGCTTGATGTATCAACCTTTAATACAGTGGACGTATGTTTGAATAGCTCAGTGAGTATAGTGCATGTCACTGCCAGTCCAATCTGTAGCTGGTAAACTTGTTAAGGCATTATGCTCTCCATTATAAGGAAGACATGTCAGTTGTTTGTGGAAGATCAGGTTATTGTAGAGTGTATTGTGGTGTAGTGGTTAAGGTGTTTGCTTACTGTCCAAAGGGTTCAATCCACTGTCATATACCACTGACTTTGGTGTGTGTCCTTAGACATGATAATACAGTCTGCATTGGTACTGGGCCTACTGGTACTATATGCTGGGAAGGTAGGTTAATAGTACTGAGTATAATAGTTTCTTTACTTGTACACATGTTAGTCTTGAAAAGATTTACATAGCTTATGTTCTATTGTTCACCGATGATGAAGTAAAGTAAATCTTACCATTTCTGTATCATACTCTACTGGCTGAGGTCTGTCTTCAGCTGTATGTGACAGAATGTTTGTTCCAATACAATGTTAGCCCCCTCCTTACTAAAACATGAATTATATTGGCTTATCAGATAGTTTACTTCTTCAGGTGTAAGAAATACACATTGCTTTTCTTGCATGTCTTTTTACTAGTTTCCAGGATAAAATACCCCCCCCCCCCGTCAAAATTAAAATTGTCTTTGTTTGCCCTTTACGACCCTAGATTTTAGAGGTGGGTATGTAGGTAGGAAAATATTTTATTTATTGCAGAAATTTTAATAGAACATATAGTTGTATGTCAGAATTGAAGTATTTTGACCTCTTCATACAGGAACAAGCAAGGCTCAAATTTTCAGTCAGTTTATGTTTTATTATCTTGACAATAAGAAGAAAGCATGTTTCTAGTCACACACTGAAGGAATTATAGTATGCATACAATAAGCTCTCGTTTTAAGCCATATATCAACCAAATGCTAGAATACTCTCAAAGTAAAATATAAATCTTTACTCCATTTATCATCTTACATATTATGACCTGTTTACCTCCAATAACCTTATGAGAAACTAGCCTTACATGCTAATGTTTCACTAAAACTCGTCAAATTAAGCAATACTGAAATATATTAACCAATAAATTTAATTTTTTTAATGCAAATCAAAACTAGAACCAAATTGTTTTTGAATTAACATCAATATCAAGTATGAATAAACACCGAATGACACCCGACGTAAACGAAAATAAACGCCAGTCAATATTGAAAACAAAAGTAGTATAATACAATTAAAATCTAGACAGCATTTACAGTGATAATTCTTAATCGCAGTATTCATTACAATATTGCACCTTTCACGGGTCGTCCTTTGATTAATTAATGACATCTATGTTGGTCAACACGCGTCGTGTAAACACACTCATACATGTCGAAATCCATTACAAAGCTAAGCGCTCATTGGTCAGCAGTAGTCGCTTATCCAATCAGATCTCGCCTTACAATTAACAGCGATAGGCAGAGATTAACTTTTCACAGTAGAATTATTTGGGATGTTTATCAATCAACATTGTTAAAAAGCATGGGGGAAACCCCGTTAATAGGTATGTTTACACAACGAATGCACTGCAGATGTCTCGCTTTATTACACAAATGCTAATATTATTTAATGACATGCCCCAGAAATTTACGGCAACTTTTATCCCCCAATTTTTGAACATTGGCGAAATGAACGTACGGACAGCGACATTTTCGAAAATTGGCCATATGAACGTACGGACGGTGACTTCTTCACCCACGTCGTCTAGAAGCTTGTTCCCTGAATCTGGTCTTTATTTGAATTAACCCCAGAGTAGCGCAAATATTAAACCAAGGCAAGACAACTGAGATCGCGACACCAAAATAAAAAAAATCTTGATCCGAATTTTGCAAAAAAAACTTACGAGTCAGCGGCCAAGTCTCGGGTCGGTCGGTAAAGGGCAAACAAACTTAATTTTAATTTAGGCCCCACAAAAAAATTCCAAACCCAGATGTTTTGCTCAGTTTTATTTTACTCCTCAAGTTTCTCCATCTTAATTGGATAGTGACATGAAGCTGACCAGAGGCTTGCTACAGAATTAAAATGATTTTTTGTCTCAGACATTTTGTAAAAATAAAATGCATTAAAATAATTGCTGTGAGTTTAATCTTATAATTATGCGAAGTTTGAGAATATTTATGTATCGTCTGGGATTTGTGAACTGAAAAATTATTGAACAGGAAGCTTGAAGTTGATATAGTATTGGTATGTTTTCTATCTGGTACTCAGTATTGATGCTATGGTCTTTCTGTCTGCCAAATTTCATAGATAGAATGTGATCCTCTGTTTTGCT
This sequence comes from Mactromeris polynyma, assembly GCA_032209605.1. Classification (NCBI taxonomy): domain Eukaryota; kingdom Metazoa; phylum Mollusca; class Bivalvia; order Venerida; family Mactridae; genus Mactromeris; species Mactromeris polynyma. Next base: position 7,572,471 of record JASFXZ010000001.1, read on the forward strand.
AAAACTTTATTGTTTGTCATTGTTTTGATGAGCTGCTACTATTAGGGATGACATTGATGGCCAAGTATATACCTGCAATATCTATGTATCCATATTTGCATGTAGAAAAAGAACATAAGGATTTAAAAATCAAAACTGGAGTTTATCCCATATGCTACATGGACACATAGTTTTAATAACCCAAATGCTCCCAAACTTTACTTCTGTTGAGTCCTCAAAACAAAGTCTGTTATCCTTGCCAACAGATCCGGGTTTGATTCAGGTTATGTTCTTCTGTGAAATTAGCTACGGTGTCATGTCCTCCACATGTGGAGAAGTTGTCAGTTGCATGTCGAAGAGCAAGTTAGTACAATTAAGTTGGTAATTGGCCACAGTATATGATTGAAATAGTGTTGAAAAGCTGCATAAAACCCAATGAAAACAAACACTATTTCTGTAGGTACCCGGTAACTGTTATGACACATGCTCAAATTTGATTCAATGATGCCAACACAAATAGATAAGCTTCCAGTAGCTACTGCTTTGTAAACAAACAAGATTTCTGGAATTGTATCGATTCTTCAAATTCGGTTTCAATGTATGATTGTCTTGTTCAAAATTGTTGGATAATAACTTGCCATATTTCTTTGATGTACCATTTCCATGACCATAGCAAATTGAGATTTGATGAATAATTAGTTGCTCAAACATTAAGGCTACAATTTATGAGAAATCCTTGTTGAATGTGCCAATATTTTCTAGTTTCAAAAGTAGATCAGAGTTTCCTTGAGAGAAGCTATCAGATTTTTTATTTGCAATTTCCATCTTTGATTATTATACCTTCGCTTTTTGTTTGCATGAAGCAAAAATCTTGCCAGCTTTTGTTGACTCAAATTTGTAAGTGTTTTATTTCTACATGGGTTGCTGCCTGAAAACACAACTTGCCATGGAAAGGGTAGTTCCTTTAACATCATGACTGATGCTCATCTCTGTCAGGTGACTCAGTGACAGGATCATGACCAAACTGTGTATAAACAATAATATAAACCCAATCTATTGCTTTAGAAACTCAAGTACTAGCTGCTTTGCCAAGCTAGATCTGTCACACTATTATCATGTAAGCATGTATTATGTATTGCAACTTGACTGTATGTCTGTTTGAAACTGATGTATTGCTGCTTAAAAGATTTAATTAATTACCAAAATAATTTAAGTTAGATCAGTAATTCATCACTTTATTGCATAGAATAGTAATTTTCCGAAGAATATAGTAGACTCATTTATTAACTTGCAGTCAGTGCAGTCCTCATGTGTATACAGTTCCATTATGATTTGCACATTTTCAGAGTCTAAGACAGATGTATGGACTAATTACAGATGAAACAATTTCCTACCTATTTCTTCCAAAATTACTTTCCTGCACAATAAAAGTCATAATAACTCATTTGTGATATCCCAGCTTCTAATATGAGTGTGACATTGATCGCAGCGTCTGATGCCAGGTTGTATAGTATGTGTGGTACAGTAAGATAGCAGCATGTTTGTCAATAGGGCCTGTCAATACTGTGTCTGAATGTATCACTTTATAAATTGCTGGGTATGATTGTGATTCATTCTGTATATTGGTAACTCTGTTTGTTTCCGAGGTTCCAGGGAAGACCATGCAGACTCTATTGCTTATAATCTATAAATTTGTAATAGCATTTTTGTATATACATAGTTCACATATCTACAATATTTACCTCCCTTGTTCTTAACTGTCGGCCATTTTGATAGGTAAAACTGATAAGCTCAAATATGAGATAATTGAGAAAATACCAAGAGAATTTGCATGTGACAACCATTTTTCTTCAACTTACTGAGCCAAATGCCCACATGAGCATAATGATTAAGTTATTTATATATATCGGATTAGTTTATCATCGTTTACATTATATTCCCCATAAACTTGAAGGAAATTTGCCTATCAAAATGGTTGACAATTCAGAACAAGGGAGGTAAATATTGTGTAAATGGTGTCACAAGTATTTGCAGTGCAATCAAATATGTTTAAACTAATTAAGATTGTTTGAGTTTAGTAAATTTGTTTCATTAATTGTATTAAGCCTTTAACAGCCTGTTCAAAAAGTCTTCAATTTACTTCAGACATTCTTGTATCATGTAATAATTCAAATTCCACTATTAGTAATTTATTGTAATTGTCAATGGATCATTATGTCAATTTAAATGTTTAATTAACTTAAATGAATACATTTATATTGATTGCCATTTGATTTCTTTTTTTTGTACATAAACTGGAACCTGTCATTGTGCATGATCCAAGGGTAGATTTTCAGGCCATGCATGTTATTGTAACTATTCATCCCCCCACCACTTATTTTATAGGTAATGATTACTTAGTACAGTACTGCACACTTCATATTTTGTTAAGAAAACACCCTGATTTACTTAGTCTGTAAATGAGCTCCCTAAGGCTGAACTCTCAAATGTTTAAACTGAACTATACAATGCACTTACTGTTCCCCATATTTTCTTGCACCAAGTTATGCCTGCTTCCATGTTCTATTGCACTATTTTCCCAAGGAAATCAATTTTATGCTGTATTTCTACTGCATTTCGTCAGATTACCGTAGTTTATCGTCATTGTGTTATATCTCTGTTATTTCTTCATTACACAATTAGAAATCCTCATCTCAATGTAGTAGAAGACAAGAAGCGTGGGCTGGTGAATACGGCTTAGGACTGAAATTAAATTAGCTATTTTTGAGGAACTTTATCCTCTTTTGTGTTCTTCTCAGCATAATTACGTTATTTGGAGTCACATGGTGAAATTTGCTGTGTTTAAAGTTACACACTAATCTTGTCAATTTTGTTATGCACGGTTGTAAATCTTGTTCTAAGCAGGTGCAAAGTTTACTACATGAGCGCCGCTGTACGATTTCCAACCTCTTCTTAAGTGACGTCATTTCCAGATTGCGTCACATGTGACGTCACCATGTACTGACAGTAAGCAATATTTGTCCTGTATGGCTTTATCAAAACGAAGTGACCATTATGGAGTAGATATTGTTTCCTGCTTGCAAATAGTGACATCACATGTTACGTTTTCTTGAAATGACGTCACTTACAGAAGAGGACAGTTCACGCTGTTCTAAAAGTGGCATGTAGCTGAACACAAATAAAATTCCCCTTATTTGTTGCCTGATTGACCAAACAGAGATGTTAATGATGTAGGTTCTTAGCCTTCTAGTTATTCCTTGTGGTCTGCTGGGCCATTCCTTGCGCCTCAGTTCCTTAATATGTGTACCTTTTGACCTCCTTTAGTGCCTTATGTTTTGTGGATTGTTGTTTTTTCTGGAGATCTGCGTGGGGAGGCATTGTCTTATGTATGTGGCGTTCCCTGTAGTTACGTATTCTCTCTCTTCTTTTTTCAACATTAAAACGTTTGTGATGTACTAATTTGTCTACTGTTGTATAATTGTTTGAATTCCTGTAGTTTGCAGGCAATTCCGAGACTGATAATTGATAATTGAATTTTCAATTAGCATAACCCAGATACCTACAGCTTATAGGACTGAACTTATATAAGCTGACTGTTGTTTAATACATACTAACTTTGCATGATTGTTGATGCATCCATTTGCTCTTCAAAGTTTAACAATTAGCATTGATGACTGTGGGTAACTGTTTTCTATTACCCATGAAAGTTACACAAACAAGTAGTTGGAATTCTATATTTTAATTGCAGACAATATGAAGCTGTGTGAGATGACATTGAAAGTCTGATTATGTTTTTTATTGTTGCAAAATATTGAGTCACGTCATGTTCACATTGGATATATATATGTTATTGTGAAGAATGTTCCTCTATATGAAGTTCTGACTTGCGCCTCAGTTCCTTAATATGTGTACCGTTTGACCTCCTTTAGTGCCTTATGTTTTGTGGATTGTTGTTTTTCCGGAGATCTGCGTGGGGAGGTATTGTCTTATGTATGTGGCTTTCCCTGTAGTTACGTATTCTCTCTTTTATACAAATCCAGTTATGATCTACACGTGATTAGCGTGAATATCTCCTGTAAGTGGCAGGCAGTACTTGTATGTATAATGCTGTTTTATTAGCTGCGAATTCATGAATACATTACCTGGACCATTATATTTCAAAATAGGTGTATTGAAATTTTCGTATTTGTCAGTTAGATTGATGGAGACAAAGCCGTAGTTGTGTTTTGATAGAAAAATAAACCAAACAGCAGTTATAGTTTTATGCACAAGAGCAACTTTTCTTCACCTAAATTGACACAGACTGGTCCTGAAAGTTCACACACTTGTTTGTGGTCAATCTACAAGCACTGTAACATGTTACAAATCCAACTTATCCAATAGATTATAGTTCCCACATGTACAATATTTACCTCCCTTGTTCTTACTTGTCAGCCATTTTGAGAAAATACCAAGAAAATTTGCGAGTGACAACCACGTTTTCTTCAACTTACTGAGCCAACTGCCCATATGAGCATATTATTATTTTTGTATTTGATTGGTTCATCATCATTTACATTATATTCCCTATAAACTTTAAGGAAATTTGCATATCAATATGGCCGACAATTCAGAACAAGGGAGGTGAATATTGTAAATGTGGGAACTATGCATATATTGACACACTTCCTTAACACAATAATATATACGTTATGTATAATAGTTACTTGGCACAATAGTTCTCACATGATAATTGATATGGAAGATATTTTTAATTCACCCAGGGATTCCACCGACAAGAAATACTAAACATTTAACATTTGTATTTTAAATTCACTTTATAATGAAAAATGGCTTAGGCCAAAATTAAAAAAGTCTTTGTTTAATTGCCCTTTACCGACCCTAGATTTTTATACTTCATAATTTTATAGCCCGTCTATTTTATTGAGTATGGGCACGAGGCTTCAATAATTGTTGATGTATATATTATAAGGGCAACTATGACCATTTTTGTGTCATACTTTTTTCTAACTTTGGGTTCCAAAGTCTTTCTAGTGAGAGGAAGTTATCATAAGGCAAACATAATGAAACAAAAATAGTCGTTGTTTTGCCTTTTGATAACTAAGAAGAACAAACTGCACACATCATAGTGTGACATAATGGTGTATAGTCGTCAAGACTATCAATAATTAACCATGATTAACCAAGATCATCCAGGCTTGATCACAGGCATATAAACTATGTTTAATAAACGCTTGGGATGGTCTCGAATTTTGCAATAATATTTTTTTGTCGGCGGCTAAATCTCGGGTCGGTCGAAAAAGGGCAAACAAACTTAATTTTAAATTAGGCCTTATAGTACAAAGTTACCATTTTGAATTGTTCTGTGAAAAAACACCTAAAATTCAAATGGTGTCACTTTCGATGAAATCAGAACAATATTCTTGAACAAGGTTTGAATTACTGATCTAGTTCAATATGTATGTGTGACAAATTCCTCAAGGTAGCATTGAATAACCTACCACTACATTCAAGTGAATGACTGTTTTCTATGTGCTATTGCTTACAGACTTGAATACAGACATAAACACTGGATATAATTTCATATTGGTATCTGCTTTACCTGTTCACAATGTCAAATTACAACACACTACAATGTATGGTTCAGTTTTTGCTAATCGCACTACAAACAAGAACAATATATTGGTACAAAAATGTAAACTTGTTTTTTTCCATTTTTTAATATCACATGAAGTCTAAGGTTCCAACATCAACACTTTCACCAGAAGCACTCAGTAGGAATCGGACAATAATTTTCACACAGGATTCTGGGAAATAATGCACGCATCAGCAGTGTTTGGATGGTAAAATCCTTGGAAAAATAGCTGCTCTTTTTTGTAGTTGCTGTATAGTGCACTTATATTCACAACTAACACACATAATTCACATTCATGCGCTCTACATCACTTGTTCCAATTCTAGGTAAATATTATCCTTTGCTATAACACAGTAACCTTTTCACTGATAGCTGATTGTTGGTCATCATCAGTGACTGTTTCGGTCACAAATAATGGTGCTGATAATGCAGCCATATTTGCCTGGTTTACAATACCAGATGCAATGCTATAATGGCGACTCTGTGTTTTCCTTCTGTTTTCAAGAAATGCATCCACTTTTCCCTTAATAGTTCCTAGTATTGCCAGAATCACATACAATGCTGGAATTGTGAACATTACCCATATGGGAATAACTGATGCTAGGTTGGCATCTGGTTGGTTGAGCGAAAACCGCAGTGCGGCCAAAACAATCAAACAGTTTAAACTTGATGATTCCAATGCAATAGTCTTGCTGAAATTTGATTTTTGTCTAAATATTATGGAAAGAACGGAGCCAACCACCACACCACATAGTGGTAAAAGTATTGCCGCTAGAAGTGTCATTTTCTCTACCACTTCAAAAACGTACATGTTTATATAGACACCTACAGTTATATATAAAATGGATGCTAACAGTAAGAATGGCTTAATAAACCAAGTCAGAAGTCCCTCAGCCACGGCTGGTTTGAATCGGTTAATGACAAGACCAGCTGTGTAGGAAAAAAATGTAGAGGCAAGCCAGATTTCAAAGTTGTATATCGGAATGATCTTGGAACCCTCGGATTGCTGGAAATACTGTCCAAGAGCAAATATCCAGAGTGGGGCTGTCCCTGAAAAATACAATGCAATAATTAAGATCACGCTGAATCAGAGAAAGTATTTTATCATGGCTGTTTTTCTGTGATTATTGTACAAACGTGTGAACTGTTTATGTGCTTATTATACAAATGCTGTGACTGATTTCTGTGCTTATTGTACAAATGCTGTGAACTGTTTTCTGTGCTTATTATACAAATGCTGTGACTGATTTCTGTGCTTATTGTACAAATGCTGTGAACTGTTAATGTGCTTATTATACAAATGCTGTGACTGATTTATGTGCTTATTATACAAATGCTGTGACTGATTTATGTGCTTATTGTACAAATGCTGTGACTGATTTATGTGCTTATTGTACAAATGCTGTGACTGATTTCTGTGCTTATTGTACAAATGCTGTGAACTGTTTATGTGCTAATTGTACAAATGCTGTGAACTGTTTATGTGCTTATTGTACAAATGCTGTGAACTGTTTATGTGCTAATTGTACAAATGCTGTGAACTGTTTATGTGCTTATTGTACAAATGCTGTGAACTGTTTATGTGCTTATTGTACAAATGCTGTGAACTGTTTATGTGCTTATTGTACAAATGCTGTGAACTGTTTATGTGCTTATTGTACAAATGCTGTGAACTGTTTATGTGCTTATTGTACAAATGCTGTGAACTGTTTATGTGCTTATTGTACAAATGCTGTGAACTGTTTATGTGCTTATTATACAAATGCTGTGAACTGTTTATGTGCTTATTGTACAAATGCTGTGAACTGTTTATGTGCTTATTGTACAAATGCTGTGAACTGTTTATGTGCTTATTGTACAAATGCTGTGAACTGTTTATGTGCTTATTGTACAAATGCTGTGAACTGTTTATGTGCTAATTGTACAAATGCTGTGAACTGTTTATGTGCTTATTGTACAAATGCTGTGAACTGTTTATGTGCTTATTGTACAAATGCTGTGAACTGTTTATGTGCTTATTGTACAAATGCTGTGAACTGTTTATGTGCTTATTGTACAAATGCTGTGAACTGTTTATGTGCTAATTGTACAAATGCTGTGAACTGTTTATGTGCTTATTGTACAAATGCTGTGAACTGTAGTTTTTCTAGGTTCAAGTGTTTTATGTGTCTCTGCATGTGTAACCTTGATTTGTATGTTGATACGATGCAGATAAGTCACACTATTCATTATCAGGAGGATTTCAATTCAGCTTTCTCAGCTAATCAGGCAAACTGCATCAATGTTTTGTATAGTAGACAATTTGAAACAGCACATGCACATTTTCTAGAATTGTAGACTTTCGTTGTCAAATGTTGGTGATATGGTGTCAATGTACAATCTTCTGAATTACCTAAAGCTACATTTAACACAAGTCATGAGTGTGTTGCAACCTGAAGAATTTATATTTCATTAGAAAAAATTATCCAGCAGAGTGATGATGTGTATATTTAGGACGTAACTTCTGCTTATCTTTGAAGGTCTCTATATTTTTCAGGGAGGTCTCAATATTTTTCAAATTTAAAATCTATACTTGATCTTTTAAATTGTAAATTATGCCTTTAATAATTAATTTTCATGAATATTTGCATCGTTTGGAAAAAATCCAGGGTAATTAGTGTAATTTGAATGTTGTCTGTAAGAATTATCTGGGTGTTCATGTCATAAATATCATTTGCTTTTCATAAATGATAAAAACTATTCCTTTTACAGTCTCATTTCTTAAAGAAGAAAATGTGGAACGAGATTTGTATTGATTTAATCAAGATGGTAGTGCATACTCTGGGATAAGTATATTCACCAGGGATCTATAGTCAGCTATTGTTGTACATTTTGGATGAAAACATTTCAACAGAAAACTGTAATTATAAGATTCAGTGATATATCAGGTTTCTTTAATTTGAAGACAATTAGATAAGCTGCTATTATGTTTCTTTAGAGAATAGACATAAGACGGAAAAATATAAGATGGAAATAAGCATCCATAATTGCTGTCATATATGTATAAACAGATACATTGCTGTCTATATTTGTTGCTTGTGGTTGAAGTTCCACAATTAAGAAACTAAATGCAGACATTTCTTCAGTCTTGTACAAATCTGGTGTCTTGTACAAATCTGGCGCTTATATTTATGTTCTCACAGTTATTTTCGTTGCATAAAAAATTGATGCTAGCATTAATTTTCCCTCCTATACTGCTTCAGTACCATAATAGCTTAACCACATTTCCATCAGATGTGGTCTGGTATAAAAGGTTTGTTTTATGTGGCAAATTAACTGCGATTTAACAAAATATATATCAAGCAGAGAAGCTCATGACATGTAATGTGAACTAATTTTTAAAAAGCTTCATAGTTTTCTTGACCCAGCCTTGGAATAATCATTCACTCTGATGATTTCGTTGGTTAAAAATCTGAAAGGTTAGACAATGACTTAGTATGTACATGTAATGGTTAAGTGGAATCAAAGTGCTTTGTTGAAGCATATAGAAGGATGTGCAGATTTTAGGATCACTTAATTCCTTTAACCCAGGAAGAATGTTGAATTGTTTAATTTTTTCGCTTTTCATTTATTTTCTTTCATTTATTGTCTGACCTCTAAAGGTCCATCATTTGCTCCTTACATTTGTCTTAATGAGGACTGTCCTTGTGAATAAAATCGGAACACAGTGGCAAGGATATGGTGATGTCTCTAGGACTGCAATCTTGTTGTAATATGAATCCAAAATTAAAATATGCCCAGGTTGTACAGAAGCTAGTATGCTTATTGTTGAAGTGATAAGCACATGCATTATGGAAGCAAGATTATGGACGTGTATTGGTAACAATTTTCTTCTAATAAAATTTGAATGACTTTAGGGAAATAATTTGAATATTTTTGCAGTATTTAGGTTGTATACATGGCAGTCAGTGCCCCCCCCCCACCCCCTGTTTCCCACCAATGCTCTAATTTCTTTCCCTGGTGTCAGACAACTTCTCCATAAGAAATGACTGAAGATGCTTTCCACAGTTCAAAAGAATTCATACCTCATCTTTACCTCTTCCCAATGTATCTCAGTATAATCCTCACTACTATTGCACAGAGAATATTCACTTCGATAGCACTTACCTAACATGGTTACTGTACTAATGAGGTTCATGGTTAGACTGAGAGGTAGGTCTGCTTTACTGATGATGACTGCAACATGACCGAGGCCACCCCCAGGCACACAGGCGACACATAGGAGACCAAAACGTACATTTTTCTCAAGTGGAAGGATCATGGCGAGACCAAAGGCAAGCTGAAATAGTACATGATTGTGGATTAATACAAAATATTTACTTTTCTATAAGTTTGTATATTAATACTGATGCACTTAATAATATATTTAAAATACCGTACATACTGGTATTTTTTAAAGAAGTAAAAATTCATTATTCTATTAAATTAAAGATTCTGGTAATTTTTGATGTTCCTGTTGTCTGTTGCTCAGTAATGTGTCAGCATTCTAATGATGTGATGCTATTTTCTTGACAATCGTAGCTTATTTTCTAAATATTGCCCCTGCCTCTTTATTGATAATGTTATTATGTTTTGATGTCAGTGTTGAATATCGATTGTATCTTAATCTTGCATCTAGTTGCATTGTGGGGTTCCATTGAATTCTGAGACACTGTGTACCAGACATAGTATAGCATTGATGGTTAAGGTAGTTTCTGAGAAATAGACAAGCATCTTCCAAGGCATGAAAAACAATATTTTTGATGATCACCAATGTGTTAATATATTCTTTGCAGACAGTTTCTGTATTTGATATTCATAGAAACTGCATCATTACCATCTGAGAGTTCTTGCGGTGGCTATCTGGCAGTATGAGAGATGAAGTTTCTTTTGTTATGAAAGTTAGGCTTTTAAGATGCTGCTTTGAAGGGTTTAAGTCAGAATGGTCTCTGTAAATATGAATAATGGAACAGTTACTCTTCTTTACTAAGCTGAATTTAGAACATAATTACTAGACATTATGAGTTTATAACAAAATACTTTGTGATGTATCGGGATTCTATAAGTACCCATGTATACCACAAAAGCAAACCGAAGCTAGAATTTATTGAGGAGAAACACATTCATATCAGTCTGGATTTGGCTGATTCTGTTCTGGACCAGTTTTATGCCTCCATTAAAATTCTATCAATCATGTGATGACTGTTATATTTGTCATGTGCTGGGGGGGTACATCTCTTCCTGAACTGCTTTGTGGGTTTTGACTGAACCCAGACCAGTTTAATTCAATCAAAATGGCAGTGTACTCAGGTGAGCAATATACGACCATTTATATGGCCCTCTTGTTTGATTCACCATGCATTAGTAAGCATGTATAGCTGTGAAAGCTCAGGTGTTCACCTGTCATTAAGGAGTGCGCTATATGGATTAATCGAACAATGCTAGTTAGGACAGTTTTAATTTCTATGATATATCTAATATTTATAAATAGTCGATCATCAGTTAGTAAAGTGGTATAGAAATTGTAATTCCTGTTATTGTGCTTCATTTATTTCATTGGATCTTGTCTGTGTAATTCCATCCTTGGATTTTGTCAGCACTAAACAGCGTCGTGTTGCATCTTTCCAGCCCTTCGACTAGTACATAGTACACTTCCTGCAGAGACCAAATTTGTTCTCGAAATATTTTTCTTTAAAATTGCGTGACTGAACATCTTCAAAATATGTATTGAGCGAATTGGCGTGTCTTTGACTTGTACAAGCTCCCCCAGACATAGCATTGATTTATATATTACGATGCTCTGGGATTATATTATACTTCAGAACTATTTATATGTTCAGATTTTTTCATATCATATTATATATATGATAGTCATAAACAGAGAACCGAGAAATCAATAGAAATGGCAAAGAGGAGGAGAAGATTTTTGTAGAGAAATCCATAACTTAGATGTAACTCTGCTGTGCTGTAATTTTTCCATATAATGACTGTAAGACATGGAACAAGATAATTATTGTCACATTGTCTATTGCTTGTAACTTTAGTCCTTGACCTTAAATTACAAAACTCCCCTTAACTTTTTGAATGGGATTTAATCTGGAAAAGCATTTTTTTAATTTTCTGTGTGATGAATGATGACAATGTTGAATTATGTTACACAATGACCGAGCTTATAATGCATGAGGCTTGTGTACATTTTGGCAAGCAGGAATGCTTGGATGCAGATTAGAGTCATTCATTACCAGTCAGCCCCTTTTTAAAACAATACCTCGCCCCTTTATGGTGGAATTTTTATTATTATAAGTAAGGTACATTTCATACTACAGAAGATACGTGTTCTCAGTGCCATTAAGATTGTTTATTGGAAGATATATATTATGACTTCATTATTGCCTTGAGATTTAGAGATACTGTTTTTTCTCCTAATTCAGATCGTTCCAGTGACAGATTTCTGGCATTACAATGTTTCATAAGCTTCTTGTATTTACCCTCCCGCCTTTTTTGTACATTCTATTCTTTCCACACTGATTGTCTTTGGCTATAAAATATGACCTGGTTATCCTGAAATGGACATAAATCATTTGTATGCTGAATAGATATCAAGATGGAAGCACTCCTATGGGAGACTAAATTGCTGTGTTTGGAGACCTCCTCTGAGGAATGACGAAAATAGAAAATTGTCTTTCGTTTGTATGCGAGGCAGTTTAGCATCTCACTTGTGATGCATTGGCTCTAATTCAGTGGAATATTGAGGCTTTTTAGGTATAACTTACAGATGATCTTATTGTATGGGCTTTACTTCTGGGAAAACGTAATTATTTTCTTTTCTTACTTGGATGAAGCAAGAAACACGGTGCTGTCGACTTCACATTGAAGATTTTTTCCCAAAAGTATCACAACTCAGAATTGCAGAAACAGTTTAGTTGTTACTTTTATTGGCCATGATATGAATCAGGTTGCTTAGTACTGGATTTTTTAAATAAACCTGAGATGTAGGATGAACGCAAGTATCAGATGAAATTAGGAAGAATGATGAAGTTGAATGGGAAATGCCATACGCAAAGCACTCGGCCATCCCAAAAACACAAGGATACATGCAAAATATGTGTGTAAACAAGTACTATAAATCTGTATTTAAGATGAAAAAACTGCCCAGTGCCCTCTGAAGTTTTAATTATGTCTAATATCTTCTTCATCCCTTCTAACTCATTCATTCCTTCATTCCATTCTCAACTATCCCCTGCTTTGTTTGCAAACTTGCATCTTAGACTTCCCTACAACTTTTCATAGGGGAAGTCAGTCATATTACAGCTGATCCTTGTCTTACTTTCTCTCATCTCTCTGTCCTACTAAATATGTCCAATTCATCTTCATTCCTTTCCTCGAAAGCATACATCCAGCATCCCTCTTAACAACTCAAACACTCCATTCTCTGCTAGTAATATAGTTTTTACATTGCGACTCATTACAATTTAAAGCAGTCCCTGTATACACAATTTGGTTTAATATTTTATAAAGAATAATTTGCTTTTCTGCTATAAGCTGTTTGAAATCACCATTAATACAGCATGAACGTATTTAGCTATCATGGGTACAATACAGAACTTATTGATTGGATCATTGTTTGAATATTAATACATTGTCGCATACTATCAGACACTCAAATAAAGCTGATATGGCTTCTTAAGTGAATCAGAATCAGAGTAATCTGGTTATTTATACCACATTTGCATGTTACATTGAATAAAATGTCAATAAGCATAAAATTTGATGGTCTTCAGTTGTCTTATATAAATATTTGCATGACGTCTGGTACAGCAAGCTAGACATTATAATGGTTTCGGTATGCGTAGTACTTAGTTGTTTGTTCATAGATTTCACAGAAATGGATCAATGAAAAATTGGGATAACAAATAAATATGCTACATGCTGTATATTATTGTAATTGTTAATGTTCAACCTGTATTGTTATGCCCTCGCTCTCAAAGGGGGCTGGTGGGGGAAGGCACATAGATTGGATAAGCCTATAGCTAAAATTGTAACAAAAAGTTACAAACACTGAGAAGGGTTGTGGTCAAATGTACATGTACACACACTTTCTCGATTAATGTGCTATTAAGAATCTCTCTCACTTAATTGATCCTCGTGAACAGAAACACCAGCTACCTAATCAACACATTCTGACCAATTGATCAATTGATCTGCAAATTTATTCAGCCTTGAGCAATATAATTTCCATTAAACTAGGTGTTGTTGAGGGAGAGGTTGCTGCCACTTTAATCCACCTGTCATTGTTCATCTGAGCACATGGGCAATTAAATGAAAATAAAATGTAATCACATTTTGTATCTATAGCAACTTAATTGATTAACATCAACTAAATGCATATCTCTTTGAGATTGTCAATAAAAATAATGAATGTAGTAACAGATTTCTGACTTCTTCAAAAGATTTAGAATGTTTATGCCAAACATTGAATCATTGGGAAGATGATGCCCATGTGTGCCATCTGCGACTGCGTCCCTAAATAACATACCTTTTTTGTGTTTTTCAAAATGTAATTTGTTTATGGCCAATAAATCTAGGTCTGTAACAGGTGTTTTGAAGCCAACTGACACTTTATATGTTCATGATCATAATATTTTGTATGTGTTTTGCAAAGCAATTCCATCTGTTTCTTAAACATTTGAACTAGTGTTCCTATGATGATTGTATAGTTTACAAGTAACTTGGTCAATACTTTACGGGTCTGACAGAAGACCAATTCCAAGATTTTAATAGTTACAATACTTTGTTCAAGAGGGCTAACACCACCAATGTTGTCAACCTGACTAATAAATCTGCTTGACTGTAGAATTGTTAGAGTCTGCAGAAAATGGGAATCAAACATGCCTTTGTCGCTTTACATTCTGGTGTACCTGAGGGAAGGGTATAGTGTGAATACTAAATATTAGTCAGTTTTTAATGCTACTTATTACCCCAGTAAATACAGAATCTAAAGCAAATCATATAAAACAAAACTAAACACACTAACAATGCTGAAAGTATTCCTTTAAGGTTGATGTTTTGGAGTTTAACACTGTTTTTCAATGCTATTTCAGTTATGTTCAGTACTCACTTGACCTATTCAGCGATCATGTGTTACCAACTAGGACAAATGACTTCGGATGTATTGACTTCAGCCAAATTGTCGTGGAGAACATTCCTTTAATGTCCAGTAAACTAATGTAGTGTAACTACCCCATAATAATATTTAGAATATTAGCTTCTACAGATCAGTTGTCTTGCTAGACTGGAAGTCATTTCTGAGGTATCATCAACATGCATGATGGTTGCTGCTGTGTAAAACATCATGTACACCAGTTTGATACATGCAGTCGTAGAAGGTATATCTTTATTCCTGTATTTAACAAACTCAGATGGAAGTCTCCATCTTTTACAAGGTTTTTTTGCACACAGATGATTATTAAACAGTTTTACTTTGGAATGAGGATTTGGCAGCAACCCTTGCTGCACATTTCTGTGATCATTTTCTGGGATTCTCTTCGAAAAGTCTCATTACTCAGATGAGCTTGAAGGTTTCAGAGTGATGGAATTGATTTTGATAGATCAGTTGACGTGTGTGAATTTAAGACCAACAATATGCAAATCGACATCCTTTGAACCTCCAGAGATTTCCAGAGTCAGCTAATCTTGAAAACATCCCTAATATGGAATTCAAATTTATCTAATACTTCAGTGAGCAATTTTCCAGAATATCTCATTTCTGTTGAATTGACGTTAATTCTTATTTCCAAAAATCACTGTGTTATTGCCACATTTCACAATTTCATATTCAAATATACACCAATGTCGCATATGAAATTAGATTTATGAATATTTTTTATGGACTTCAGAATTAAACTGTCTCCTTTTGAAAGCTAAGGTTGATTCAGGGGTAATGTAATTTTGTAGGCAAAATTTATGTAACTCATCATGACAGAGAGCTGTCTTTTTGATGCAGTAATTATTTGGTAATAAAGCAATACTTTTTTATTTTGGAATGGCAAGGGTCTTAAGTATTTCTCCTGTCCGTCCACATCTGCGTGTCCATACAAAATTTGGCTTCAGATCATTAACTCTTGAAAGGGTGGATGGTTTCAATTCATATTACTTCAAAATTATATAGCCTTAACTAACAAATATTTGCATTCTACTGAAAAATCCAAAGCAGAGGCATTCGTGTCCTATGGACACATCTAGTCTTGGGCATACTGCGCTGCATTTTCATGATGTATTTGATTAACAATTAAAGTTATGATTATTACTTAATTCGATACAACGTCTGTAGAGAGATAATTAAAAAAAGGTGTCATGTACTATGTGGTTTTAATATTCCAGAATTAATTCATAAGCTATTTAAACACTCAAAGCATGAACTTTCACTGACCCGTCTGGTTTTGTAAATGGTAACTTGCTATGTATATTCAGTTTGTAAATAATCTCTTGCCTTGTGACACAAGCTGATTCATTCTCACTGCTTGTCTGCTGCTCTTGTGGGTCTTTTATAAAATAAGTATACTGTACTTTAACTACATTCCTTCATAAAATATATACATACATGATATATATACTTTCTTCATAAAGGACATTTAAAATGACTTATGTTTAACTGAAATGTTTGTTTTTCTCTTGATTTTTTTTGCTGAATGTATTATGTAGTTTTTAAGCCCAAAAAGGTATTAGAAACATTCTTAATTGGGCTTTATTGTTCTATTCTGGGTGTTTCCTGCATACAAAAACCTCGTTGTATGAATGGTCTTATTGAATTTAAAAGCTTGAAGTTTTATGGCTGTGAACAAAAACTCTGTAGCATTTATTAATGATAGAAATCTGGGAAATCAGGAATACTGAATAATGCCTGTGACATTTAGCAGATCCACAGAAATTGTGGTTGATTGAGCCACTTTTAAGAAATCAATGATGATTTTCGGGAAAGCTTGTTTGGTTTTGAATGAATAATGGTTGCTGAGGGTGTTTCTAATAATGACTATAAGCAAGAAGACTCCATAGGAAAATATAAGACCAGCATTCGATGGTAATTACCAGAGAGATAGATTTCTTGTTGTAGGATTTTGGCACACTGGGAGTCTTCAGAAAAATTAGTCTGGTTGCATGCAAGGATGTCTAAACAGTTGTTGTTAAAGTCTTTCTCGTGTCTAATTTGTGTTATTCAACTTGACTTTGTATTGGTATGGTATTTATTTCCTCATTGGTGAGGGCATGGCTGATTAAAATTATCAAAGTTATCTGCATAGACATTTACTGGAAATTATTCTGCAGTCATGCAATACTAAACCATGTGCTGTCAGTTTCTGTCTGTATTAAGGTTATGATTATGTTTTTTACCCTTTTAATAAAAAGTATAGAGCCTGAGTTAATATACATTGTAATTGTACAATGGCAATGCACATATTCATGCCCAGGTAATATTCACTTCTGGTCCAAATCTGTAACAAATACCTGAATAATTACCTGTGGACAATTGTCATATTAACTAAGTAGTATTGAATGTTGACTTATAATTAGTTTTCACAACAAAACCTGCTAAGTCATTAGTATTTGTAAGCTTTCATGAATGGAAATGTTCATACATTGTTTTGTACATGTATTTAAATAGCTCTGACTTCTACATCAGTACTTACAGAGATAAAGGGCATCTTTGATTACTATTTAATAGGCACAATTAATACTGATTTTTTGTGAGGTTGATAACACTGTGATGGTATAACCTCTCCTGAACTAAGTATTGAAATTGTTTTACATTCTAACCCTTGAACTTACATATCACATTTATTTTGTTTCAAATCTTTATACAAATAAACATAACTCGAGATTTTCTTTCAAAGTTTTTGGACATGTTAAAGCTTAGAAATGTAAGACACTCAATTGTCACCAGAGCATTTTAGAAACTGATGGAATTACTTTGCAAAACACATACTCATTTTGTGGCGTGTAGAGTGCTATTTGGCTTCAAAACACCAGTTACATACCTAGATTTATTGGCCATCAACAAATTGGATTTTGAAAAACACAAAGATGTTTGGTTATTTTGGGAAGCAGTTGCAGATGGCTTTCATGGACATCATGATTTTCTAAGTGCTCCAAGGTTTGGCATACAAATTCTAAATCTTTTGAATAACTCAGAAAACTGCTGCTACAAACCAGATTTTTATTGACAATATCAAACAGATATGTATTTATTTGATGTTAATCAATTAAGTTGCTATAGATACAAAATGTGATTACATTTTATTTTCATTTAATTGCCCACGTGCTCAGATGAACAATGACAGGTGGATTAAAGTGGCAGCAACCTCTCCCTCGACAACACCTAGTTTAATGGAAATTATATTGCTCGAGGCTGAATAAATTTGCAGACCAATTGGTCAGAATGTGTTGATTAGGTAGCTGGTGTTTCTGTTCACGAGGATCAATTAAGTGAGAGAGATTCTTAATTGCACATTATTCATGAATGTGAAGAGTGTATACATGTATGTTACCATGGCACTCAATCCTTGCTATAGTGTTTGACACTAATCTTTCAGTGTGATTGTACAAAACTTATTTTCAACACATTGTATTGGCATTGGTATTTGCCTGTGATTGTGGATGAAATTTTGTTTTTTTAAACATGATATTATGTGTAGTTTAAACTATTGTTTTGTTCAGGTTTTGTTGTGATGAGTTTTGAGTTCATATGCATTGGTTTTACTTAAAATTCATTTAACTTGTAGATGTTGGTTGTTGATAATGCCCTGTTTGATTTTAGAGTGCTGTAAGACAATGTCATGTTTGCTTTTTACTGATAATTATACACTGTTATGGACAGCGTTTGTAACCTTGACGTGGATTGGTTAATCTTTTGATAAAGGGTATGTTACCTCACCGAAATCCACTGAATTTCAGTGAATTTACCGAAATTCATTTTGGATCTGGAGTGACCAATCAATCGAAACATTTCGGCATTGTTTTTATGTTGCATAACAAATCTTAACCTTCAAATTGTGCTGACCATCTTTATTCAAGATATTTCTTGTTATTAAGCATTATTATTATGAATTATGCTGTAACTATTGATCGATAAGTGTTCAATATGAAAACTCAAACAACACTTAAATGTCACGTTTTCAGCATGTTTAGTACATGTACACTAAGTCTTGTACCAGGGACAGTCGTACATACGTATGTATAACAACTAGGCTCTGTTCGATTTCCCCCCAAATTTTGTTCTTAACCGAGACCATTGCAAAACGACGCTAACAGAACTCAATATGCACGGCGTTGACACGCCGTGCAATGATGCCTTGAACCATAGATGGCTGCAACAAATTGCTTAGATCCGACATCAGTTCAAGGTTGTGAAGTTCTACTGCAGGAGTTATAAATTTACTTCTTTATCAATACATGGCAGAATCTGAATTTATTTATATTTGTTTCACCACCCAGAGTTGAACTATACATGTAATCACAGCCTTGGGAGATTATTGAACATACTGTAAATTAGCCAATTAGCAAATTCATTGTAGTAATGAAAAAAGTCATTGCATCAGTATCTGAGACTATAATGAGACTATAATGTATCAATATTAACAGAGGTGTATTTGTCAATAATGATATTGGAGGAACTGCTCAGGTCATGTGTCTTTGTGTTGGTTTGTTGGCTCTGAAAATAATTGATCAGCCAATTTCCTCATATGTAAATAACACTGAGCTTCCAAGGCAATCTATTGCATTAGCAGTAGGGAGTAAACAAATTACATAACGAAAGTATTGCAAGAATCCTGTGATATGGGTTTTAATGTTGTGTTACGTAATATGCTGGTGTGGTACTGTTCTCTTGTTTAATCGCTATTAATTTAATAATAAGCGCTAGGACCGGGTACCTGACTTATCAAGTTAATACACCCCTTTGCAAAAATACGTGTATGTTGTTACTAAGCTTGAACTTGATGAACAAGTATCAAGTATAATATATTATCATCAAATTGATAGAATCTTTGAAAAAAATGTGTTTCATCTTAGGTTTAAACATGTACTAGAAATTACTCAACTATTATGTTAATTGTATCCAAAATCTAATTTCTTAATGGAATCCTGCTATACAGCAGATTTCTTCATTACTGCAATTTTTCTGCAGTGATTTATTCCTCCATTTGATTATGTCCCTATAATAAATGCAGTGTGTGTTGAGTTTGCTTCATTTGATTTGATTTTGTGTATAAATTGATTTGATGTTTAATCTCCTTGATGCTGCAATAATAACTTGAGCAAGAGTTGTGGATAATTTTGTAAAGCTTAAAATTACCCTCTGTGCATACTCATAATGTTTGCTTGTTTTAAATATTGATCGGTTTGGATAAAAAGAAAAAGAGTTCTTTTAAGTTAATTTTCCGTGTGTAATTTTAATACCTCATGACGCAGCATATCTGTTTATTGATGATATAAAGTATTTGTTCTTGTACAGTGTAAATAAATAGCAGAAATATTAATACATCCTGTAATGAAAAAGATTGAATAATACTTATAACCATGCTGTTATAACTTATATAAACAGTACTTTGTTGTTAGTCTTTGTACAATGTAAGTTTGAAAATAGAAGAAATTAAATCTGAGTCAATCAGTGCTGAACACACATTGACAACATTTTGATGTAATTACTCAGTTTGTCAGTATAGTATTAAGCTTACTGGTTACTTACCACTGGCATAAGGAGAAATTGACAGCAAAATCCTAGAACTAAAGATACTGGATATTTTAGCTGACGTTTTAGATTTTCTGTGTCAGTCACACATCCTATTCCGAAACTAATTAGAATGGCCACAGCTGCTGCGGAACAATCGAACACAAAATCGGCGATTTTCTGACGCGGCACGACAGTCACCTTGTATTCCCCTTGCCCCAATGTAGGGGACACTTGTGAGGAACGTGCCATAACAATTGAACTAGTTCCAAATATAGTAACAAACACTGTCACATAGCCGATGTGCATGGCTCGAATGGTGAATTTGTTGACACCATGTATTTGAATAGGAAACTCTAGAACACGCGTGAATTTCTGAAGTTCCTCCCTTTTAGGATTATGAACTAGCATATCAGCTGGTATCACAAACTGCACAACTGCAGCATTCCCCGTGACCAACCGCGCATAGTATTTTGTTGTTTTATTTGCGATAATAATCTCTGGCTCACTGTTGTCACCAACATCTTCGAAGGTACCATTAAAATAGACTGTAGTGTTGCAGTCACGTATTAGTTCATTGATTGATTCTGGATAGAAGTTCAGCTGGACTGATCCATTCAATAAGCGGGGAGGTGGAATCCTAGCAGACGACATGTTGACATTGATAGGCACAGCAGAGCAATTGATTTCTGGGAAAATTAAAGACATAATTAGGGTGACAAGAAAATAGCTGTTCCAGAAATATGTAGACATTTCACTTGGCGCCTTCTGTTATGTCCTTTTTCTATCTATTATACTGTTGTTTAAGGCTTTGAATCTAATTGTTTCTACCAAGTATGGTTTTATGTTTGCAGGTTTAATGGATGTTTTAGAACGAATTGTCATGGTGACTGCTTCATTGTAACATTACTTCATTTACTTGTTAGGATCATTGATTCACACACAAATCCTGTGCAAATTGATTTCACTCTCTGAAATTCTAATTATTGATGATTATAAGCTATGGTGCGTATGAATCTGTGAATACATAATGATAATCCTGATTTGAATAGAAGTTCATATTGCATGAATAATACTGCTTTTATGGTTCTGATTAATGTGTTTTCAATAACTGCTTGTGAAAGTCTTATGCGGACACACCAATCAATGCGAAGATTTCACTGGTGTTTCAGTTTTTATCAAAATTGCATTCTAGTTCAAATGTCATAGATCATACTAACAGAATTCATCATTTAGGATTCATTTACTTAAATATGAATTGCGGGAAAGTATTGTAGGGTTTCATGTATTTCAAGTGTCAATGGCCGGCATTTCAGTCTACGGTACCCTGTTTCCTTTTATAGTCCCCTTCTATCAATCACTGCTAGCCATGCAGAATTTCGTGCTGTTCCATACTTTGAATGACTCCAGATTTTGCATTTTGATGGAAATATTTCATAATCCATTGTTTCTGTTTATGCCGTCTGCTTCTTGGTATCAATGGTACAATCTGAAACAAGATACAAAAGCAAAGTTAAGTAATTGCATTACCCTGTTACGGGCAGACTAGGTTGCCAAAAAACTATCCTAAGCTTGGTTGTGTAAATGCGCAAAATATGATTAATATTCATACAAAGTAAGTTTGCTTTGAAATTATTAGTCTGCGGGGCTTAAATGGCTGAATTGATCAGTGAAAGCCCCAGTTATTGTTTCCATAATGGATTGTGTGTCTTGTTACATGAAAGATTTCAAAAGGTTCTCGATAGAATTTTGGTGGAAAATATTCCGATTGAATTATCTTGATGGGGATTGTTGGAGCCTGTGCTGCTCTTTTGTTAGAACTACAATTTGCATGCATTAGTGAAGAAAAGCTTTTGATCTATTGCAGAATGTTTTACAAGTAATTTGACCCCAAATTTGTCAGTTTTTCGTCATGATTTGTGAGTTATTAAAACAGCTTGGTAAAAATGTATGTGCTAGGGTATTTGTATCCTTGTATTATGCTTGGATATGTGTTACATATCGATTATCTCTGACATTGTAAGGCCATCCTTAAAAAATAGTTTGTTTGAGGTACCCTGACCAACCCAACAAAATGGGTCATACTCAATTTTCTGCACTTACTGCGGGATTTTTTAGTGTCTGAGAATCTAAAAAATCTAGAATATCTAAACAAATCTAAATACTATACAAAATGTATTCATATACATATGATATACATGCATATATGGCAGTAAATTTATACAACTAACCATTGTTTGCATATTTTACCTCCTGTAAGGCCGACATTAAAAATATGTTTGTTTCCCCTCCCACGACCCTAGCCCACCAGGGTAGGGTAGGTAGGTAGGGCAGATATTTTTTTTTCACAAGCTTCAAATGTGTTCTGTATAGATTTAACATCCTAATAGATTTATCTTCATTAGGGTAAGTAAAAATATGATACTTTAAGCTAAAATCTATTTATCCCTGCTTCATAGATTTATTGATGATGTGACTATTGGAGTAAACTGAATGGTACCAGCGATTCCAGTTTTTCGTACCCAATAGCTATTGTACAGCGGGAATATTCGTACCCGGCAATTTTACCGAAAACAAATTTGCTAACCTCAATAAAATATTTACGGTAGGGGTAATTTTCAATGGTCGGTAGTGGGAGGGGTAACAAACAATATTTTATTATTGGCCTAATGTTGAGTAAATTTTTTTAAATGTAATATGTTATTTGCGATCTGGCTGTAGACAAACTCTGAAGGTATACATAAGTGGTATTGCATATTCTATAATTGTCTTGCCACGGCTGGGAAAAATTATGGGGAAACTACTTCCATAAACTAGCCTGAAAAACCTTTTCTTATTGCGTGTAAGGCGCCAATGTAAATGAATGCTGTGTACTCCAATTTATTATGGTTATGATATTTATTGAAGGGTTGCACATTTAAACAGAAATATCTATTTACCGGAAATAGTCTCTGTCACAAAACATTATCGATTATTGATAACAAATTGGCTGAAACGTGAAAATCAATGGAATAATGAAAAAAACATTTGACTGCAGTATAACAGAATCGGTATTGCAAGTTGGGGAAGCAATTAATTCATATTTTTTAGTAAAACAAACGATAAATCCTTATTTTTGCCTATGATCAACATTAATTGAAATACATGTCACTTCCTATTTATTTCCACATGGATATCAAGTGACATTTGTAGTAAAGTCACTACATGTATATTTTAACGTGTTGGTATGCTTTAGGCAAGGCATCTCAGTCTTTTATAAGAATAAACCGCCACATAGAAGTCTCTGTGTTTGTCAGAAATTTAGATTTCATTCATTAGTATTTAATAAGCATTTAGTTTTAATAATTTTTTTATATTTCATGTAAAATGTTGTACTGAAATCCATGTTGTTTACAAGATTAGTTGTGAAATTTCTTTTTTGAAATTAAGTTGTACTTTACTGTAGTATGATTGGAGTAATTGCTTCGTTACTTATAAAATATCTATTTCAATATTGCAGTGATGGTGCATTTGTTTATATGTTTACCCACATATTTCTCTGTAATGGTGTTTTTTTAGTTGTTGATTTCTATTAAAAAATACTAAGGTGTTTACCCTATAACATTGATGTGATGACATTGTCCTTGCTGGATTTTATATTACTCAATTGATTTATAAAATAAACCATTGTATGCTTACTTGTACAATGTAGTATTATACTAATGATATTTTGGCATTGGTTATCCATCATATTGTTATTGTTTAAAAATTAACAATATTTCAACAGAAAACAGGTCTCTTCATATGTTTATATGAAGCTGATGTCAAGTAATCAATAAATGGTAATTGAATGATAAATGATTCAATTTTATATAAATATATATATATATTGAAATGTTTTAGTAAACCAATTTTCCTAGCATCTAAGCCTTTGAAAGCTCTATTTGCATACTAACAGGTAAGGTTTGTATATTGTAAATTAATCAGCTCACATACAATGCAATCGGGCTGCAAAAAGCTAATTTAGTACTAAGCCTGAATGATTAAATGGTTGCATTACAGTCCTATTTCTGTGTGACCCTCAAATAACTCCAGTCGGATAAATATTTGCTTCAAAGTTGCTGAAGGGTTCATAATCATCCCCTAAGATTAGTTAAATTATCGTCATAATATTATCAAACTCTGATGCAATATGTTTTGTGCAAGGTTCAATTTGAAACCCTTAAAACTTATCTTTTGCTTGACCAAATTTATACTAAGATTCGATATTTCTTATTTGACTGGTGTTCCAATTCAGCATTTAAATGAAGCAGTCAGGTTACGTGACTGACTTAATAATTAACAAAAGACAATATTGCTGTAAAATTGTAATCATAAACTTGTAAATGAAATGACTACTATAGCCTTTGAACACTGCATATATCTCTTCTCCAATCAAATTACACATCTCAACCACACTCGCAGACCAGACGATCTATTAACAAGAATTTCCCCCATGGTTCTGTTCAGTTGGTCTTCATTTTGTTCTGTATGCCAATGCATTTCGCCAAAATGAACTAGTGGCGTCCGGCTACATGGTGCATGTAATGGCCGTCGATATATGAGAAAAACATTATCCTGCAGCTTTTATTATAGATGTACCATTCAACGTTGATATCATTATTGTCTAATAATTTGATTTCGCTCCAATAAGATTATCTGGACCCTTATGTAACTTAAAATAAACCATATGTTTTATTTCAGGTAAGTGATGTCCTTTGTCTCATCGTCAATGTTCTTTGGATGCTAAAATTGAAACAGCAAGTATCTTTTGAATTCCATTATTTTTTCCATCATGCCTGCCCCATGTTATACAAAAAGGAATCTCCAAAAAGTAAACACCAATAGGAAGACAGTTACTTTGTTCTGTGTAGCAAAGTGTAAGTGAATGATAATCAAGGCATTCTTAAGGATAGACTTTATTGGTAAAATCCTGACTGATCATGGCTAAAAAGTGCATTTGTGTTAACTTTTTTGTGACTAGATATTAAATAAGTAAGACAATATAACTTTAAGTACAATATAAGTAATGCTATTTCACCAATGATACCTGCACTATGAGTGACAGGTAGGTATGACAATCTGTATTATAAACAGAATTTTCCTACCACTGTTGATCCACCTATACTTCTGTTCTATTCTTTTTAGCTCACCTGAGCACAAAGTGCACAAGGTGAGCTATTGGGATCGCCCTGAGTACATTGTCGTCAACAATTTAGCTTGTTAACACTCTAGAGGTAACATCTTTTACCTGATATGCATGAAACTTGGTCAGAATGTTTGTCTCAATGAAATCTAGGCAAAGTTTGAAACTGGGTGTTCTTGGATTAAAAACTAGGTCACTAGGTCCAATTATAGTAAAACTTTGTAAGCACTCCAGGGGTCACATTTTTTACTTTATCGTTATGAGACCTGGTCAAGATATTTACTCTAATATAATCTAGGTCAAGTTTGAAACTGGGTCATCTGGGGTCAAAAACTAAGTCACAAGATCCAATTATAGTAAAACCTTGTTAACCCTCCAGAGGTCACATATTTGACTTTATCTATACATATGAGGCATGGTCAAAATGTTTGCCATAATAAAATCTAGACAGAGACTGAAACTGGGTCATCTTGCGTAAAAAACTAGGTCACAGGATCAAATGATGGAAAATCCTTGTGAATTCTCGGGAGGCTGCATTTTCTACCAGAACTACATAAAACTTGATCAGAATTTTTATCTTAATAAATTGCAAGTCCTGTGTGGAACTGGGTCAAGTGGGGTCAATAAGAAGGTCACAAGATCAAATCGTTGAAAATCCTCATGGACTTCAGAGGTCAAACATGGCAATGTACTCAGGTGAGCGATATTGGGCCATTACAGCCCTCTTATCTTATATGTATTTGACAGAATGTCAGTGGCAAACAAATAATGTTTAAGGTAGACGTTAGACAGTAGATCATGTAAAAACATTATCTGTATTGATGGAAATTGAATGATATAAAATCAGACAGCTAATTGTCAATTTTATAATGTGATATCCAATAAGTGATATGGCTTTTTCACAGCTTGTGATGGCAATGTTTTTATAGTTTGTTCCATTTGGGGTCTTTTGGGAAATTGAAAACTAATGGAAACTGATTGAGTGAACGGAAAGTTTTTTTATAGTCCAGGATGATTGGGTCCAATAATAGTTCATGAATTGCCTGTTTTGGAATGTGTCGATACAAAATTACAATATTTCCTCAAACACCTGATCTTATTTAATATATCAACTCCTTATATTTTTTGATACTCTAAAACAGATTTATGAGAACATTGTGATATGGTGCCATTTGATGGCAATTTCTATGATTTATTGCGTCTCAGTGGGAATTGTGTGATATGGTGCTACTTTTCACTGAACCTTGATCTGTTTTTATGCCACAGAATGAGAACTAAATGTTTTTGTAACACAAAAAAGGAACTTCATTATATAGAACCATCTTACAGAGAACTATGTTATGTGGTGCCACCTATAGTGAGACCTATGTTATGTGGTGCCACATAGTGAGAACTATGTTATATGGTGCCACCTATAGTAAGAACTATGTTATGTGGTGCCACCTAGTGAGAACTATGTTATGTGGTGCCACCTATAGTGAGAACTTTGTTATTTGGTGCCACCTAATGAGAACTTTATTTGGTGCCACCTAATGAGAACTTTATGTGGTGCCACCTAGTGAGACATTTGTTATGTGGTGCCACCTAATGAGAGCTATGTTATGTGGTGCCACCTAGTGAGAACTATGTAATGCCATGCCACCTAGTGAGAACTATGTTATGTGGTGCCACCTAGTGAGAACTATGTTATGTGGTGCCACCTAGTGAGAACTATGTTATGTGGTGCCACCTAGTGAGAACTATGTTATGCGGTGCCACCTATAGTGAGAACTATGTTTCACCTAGTGAGAACTATGTTATGTGGTGCCACCTATAGTGAGAACTATGTTATGTGGTGCCACCTAGTGAGAACTTTGTTTCACCTAGTGAGAACTTTGTTATGTGGTGCCACCTAGTGAGAACTATGTTATGTGGTGCCACCTATAGTGAGAACTATGTTATGTGGTGCCACCTATAGTGAGAACTATGTTATGTGGTGCCACCTATAGTGAAAACTATGTTATGTGGTGCCACCTAGTGAGAACTTTGTTTCACCTAGTGAGAACTTTGTTATGTGGTGCCTACTAGTGAGAACTTCGTATGTGGTGCCACCTAGTGAGAATTTTGTTATGTGTTGTGACCCTGTGAGAACTTTGTTATAGTGGTGCCTCATACCTGCACTTTGATCCTGTTATTTGATATAGATAATGAATAGCAAAAAATCATAAATTTTGGTTGTATGTTTTTCCCAGATATTTGTTTACATAATTCACATCAACTCATGTTTCCAGTGGTGCTTGAAGTCTAAAATACATTAGTGTGACTGGTCTGTTTTATTCTGACCATGACTGATTGTTACTCTGAAAACTTCTTACCAGATGTTCCTCATTCAGGATATATTTTGATTTTCCTGAATTTTATTTTTGTCATGTTGGCTTAAGTACTGGAGTACTGATGCTGGAGAACATAATTTGATGTTAAGTATTGTAACTTTAATGTTTAAAGACAAGAAGTCTGTGAAGAGATGCTACATAATTTCAGTATTGAGATTGTGACTACAGATATCTTGCAATATTTTTATATATTTTTTCCCCAAAATAAAAAGTAGATGTTTTCATGAAAAATAAATGATTAACCGGTTAGTGCTTTTACCAACAGATAACAGCATGTTCGAATGGTTATCCGGTTAATCGTTTACATCCCTTAATGAAAACATGGGTTTTTTGTAAGCCTTGTTCATGATAAATTTCATCAATCATGATGACAGAAAGGGAGTTAGATCCCTGTATACTTTTTTTGAAGAATATGCTTGTCTGTTGATGACTTTAGTAATCTTATTTATTGCAGGACTAAAATTCTACTAAAATGAGACTTCAGATATGATTTAAGCTTCCTGAAACTTTTCGGAATTCTATTATCAAAATCTGCCTATTACTCATAAGAACACTTGCAATTAAACGTCACTGACTACTGCAAGGTTTTTCATGTTTTGTTCGTTGAAGATGAGCTTTACAAACTGTAGAAGATCCTTGGTCATCACTTTTCCATCTTTGCTAGTGCGATGCCAAGGCAGGATTTAGTACTCTATGATGCTGACAGTAATGGGGAAAAAAGATGTTTGTATTTGCCAATCTTGTTGTGCCATTAAAACAGCTTCTCATCATTTTCTATTGCTTCGGATATAAGTCATCAAGTACCTATTTGATTGGCTGCAAAGTTTGACTGCATTTTCTCTATGTTCTCACAAAGCACAAGGCTACATTTTTGTATACTTTTCATGTCTCTTTGTGTTTTTGGACGGGCTGGCTGGCTTTTACAAAAAAATATAAAAACGATAGCTTCAATTTTTTCATGGGCATGCTAGCAGATGTGGAGACCAAAGCTGTTTTTTTTATTCATGCCTTAGGTATTTTTTCTTTTATTCTGTCATCGGTTCAGATGAGAATTGTGTCACCAGTCAAATTTAATGGATACCAACTAAAATAACCTAAAAATAGTAGAATGATGGTGTTTAAACTTCTAAGGTTTACCAAAATTTAATGCTCATGATGTCAGATTTTACTGATCGAGTCAAGTCAATAAACTGGATGAATATGTTTTTACAATGTTCAACTATTTGTTATACTTGGGTCATGTAGGGTGAACAGGTCACTTATACCCCACTGTGTAGATGATCTTGTCTACTTGAGTTTATGATGTATTTCTTTATAATATCAAACAATTAAGGAAATCTATGCAGAAGATCTTTACATCTCCATGGTTTTACATGGTGTTTTATCATGAAAATATGTATTTTATCTTCCATATTTTAGTATCTTATCTTAACTGTTGCCTCGAAGTCTTCAAATTTAACTGAACAGGATTTTGATGTAGATTTGTTACATGTTTGATATATTATTGTACAGACATTTTGATATCAATTTTATGATATTATTTGCTGAATATCATTCTGCTAATGAGGGTATGGTTTAGATTTAGCCACCTTAGCATTTGATAGGGTTGATCATGAGGTAAACTGTCAGGTTAAGTGTTCAGCATGTTGATCATGATCCAGATTTTGCTTGAAAATAGCCACACTGACTTAATTTGGAGACAGCCACACGGTCATAATAAGTGTGTTAGTAGATTTTGGTTAATGTTTTAAGAAAATTATGAGCGCAGAAAACAAGCGAGAAATACCACATACAAAGTACACTGTGAGCACAGGCTAATGATAAATATACAGTAAGAACTGAAAGGTCAAAAGGAAAGAAGAAGATCACAACTGTTTTACCTACCCTGGTGCACTTTTCAGTATTGATAAAATTGCCTAGAGAGATTATGCCATCTAAGTAGTCTGTACTTTTCTGCTGCCTTAAAAGTGCTTGTCTTTGTGCTTATTCTATTATAACAGAAAAAGATTATACGCCTGAAGGTGTCTAAGCTTATTATTGTATTACTTATATAACCCATATAAAATTGAGCGTGCAGTCTCTCAGAAATAGGTCAAACATGTGCAGATAAGATTTTAACATTTCAGAAAAGAAAGTATATGACAATCCAATTAAAACAAATGTATTTTCAAAGCAGAATCAAAGGATGTAACTGTGGCACCACAATCTGTACATGTTACACTTAGTAGTTTTTCATTTTAATGGGGGATAAAGTGTTACCCCTGTCCTTCCGTCTGTCCATGTGAAAATTGGTTTCTGATCAATAACTCTTTGAAAGGTTCAATTCATATTTGCACATATGTATTTACGATAATAAAATACAAGTTCGATATTGGTTATAATTTACCAAATTTTGTAGGAGTTATGGCCCTTTTTGATATAAAAAAATTGGTAACCATCAATAACTCATGAAATGATAGTCGGATTCAATTTATAGTGGGCACATACATATATGACATTAAAATACAGGGCAAGATTGATTTTGGTTGCCATCTGCTAATTTTTGGAGGATTTAAGGCCCTTTTTGATATAAAAAAATTGGTAACCATCAATAACTCATGAAATGATAGTCGGATTCAATTTATAGTGGGCACATACATATATGACAATAAAATACAGGGCAAGATTGAATTTGGTTGCCATCTGCTAATTTTTGGAGGATTTAAGGCCCTTTTTGATATAAACAAATTGGTAACCATCAATAACTCATGAAATGATAGTTGGATTCAATTTATAGTGGGCACATACATATATGACAATAAAATACAGGGCCAGAATGATTTTGGTTGCCATCTGCTAATTTTTGGAGGATTTAAGGCCCTTTTTCAACATAAAAAAATTGGTTTCCGATTAGTGACTCTTGACTGGATGGATGAATTCAATTCATATTGCTTCAGAATTATTAGCCTTTACAATTAAAGTATTTGCATTCTACTGAAAAGACCGTAGCTTGGGCATCGGTGTTCTATGGACGCATTTAGTTAATTGTCATGTGCTGTAATATCATACATTTCCAATGTACTGGCTAAAACATTTAGCAAACATGCATGTATATTTGTACTAGATTAAGTGTTCCAACATAACAAAATACTGTTTTGAAGGATACCAGAGGCTTATTGCTGAAGTATTGTTGGCGTATCTCATTTTATTGTATTGAATAATGCTGATATTAATGTTTTAATGAAGATGGGCTTATGAGCTGCTGTGTATACTCTGTAAAACAATTTGGTGTTGACTTGTTATCTGAAATTTGACCATAATTGAGGCTGAAAGAGGCATTGGTTTTGTCCTATCCATCTGCTTGTCAGCTCTCCGTCTGTCACAAAGTTTGTAAGGGCTACTGAGTGAATGACCTTATCTGCTGATTGGATATCTACCAAACTTGGTGGTAAGTATCATAATCTTACGTAGGTGCGCATTTTGTCACCTTTCCTGGTTAAATGAGTTTGGCCCTTTGATTTTTTTAAGGATCATAAGTTTTATGTACTCCTTCTAAACTGCTAGTTGGATTTCCACCACCAGTTGAGTGTGATCAGGTATGGAAGATATCCACCTAACTGAAATTAATCTCTAGTTTCAGAGAATTTGGTTTTTCTGAATTATTCTGAAATATATAATTATGTATTAGTCATCTTCCAGAATGTGGAGCCTCGGGAGCTGTAAGAAAATGTAACAGTTTTGTTGATATATTTACCCTGATGAGTTGTATATTGTGATCTAATTGTCATGTCAGACAGTGATTCCATTGGCAGACATTTATATTGTTGTATATATGTTTCCAGGTTGGAACAGGAAGGCTTATCTAGAGATTAGTGCTATGCATTGCATTTACGTTTTTACTTGCAGTGAGACAAATGGTTGAGATAGTGTGGTAAATTAGTTACTATTTTACGCAACATAAAATGTGTATATGAGTATATGCCAGATGTTGTACATTATTTCCCACCCACTCATGGTCTTGGCATACATCTGTTTCATCTCGAAAGAAATGCTTAAAAATTGATCTGCAGGTAATAACACTTTCCAGTACAAATGAGTGCTTTACATTTTGTTGTTCTTATTTTGTTACAAGAAAGCAAACTAGCATAATTGATGTCAACTAAACTCAGTTTGAATTGGCAATTTCTCTTATTAACATCAAGTTCCTTGAAATATTGCAAGGTTTAAATAATAGCCTTTAAAAGTAGGCAAGCCATTGGCATGCATGTAAATGGCTTCCACTTACTGGTTCCTTTGGACAAATTTAGTAGAAGTTAAGTGAATTCAGGATAAGCATGTGTCTCTGTGTTATTGCCAATGTCACTCTTTTGTTTCATTGTTGAACTAGAGTTTCCATAATGAGCAACTTAATTGCAAACATATTGGTTTCAGGTTATAAGTCTCTAAAAATGAAAAAAGAAGTTCAAAGATCCCATAACTCACAAAGACAAGAAAATAAAAAATAAAATTTACATTGAGTGTGAAACTTGTGAAGATTGTTTCCTGGGTGACTATAACCTGCTTGCACTTAATTCAGAGATTGTGAAGTTGTGGTTCAAACTCGCATAAGCTTGTATTTGAATTCATTATAAACATACATGAAAAATAATTACATCTAGGCAATGTATACAATTCATAAACATAAATGAGTTAAAATAGGCATACCACCAGGGACACAAAAATAATACCAAACTGACCAGGGGGCACGCTCAGCACTGGCAATATGTATATCGAAGGATCTCATGAAGTTTGTAAATCATGTCATCACAAAAAAAACGAAAACAACAGCTTCTCTTTTATCATAGATTTGAATTGGTTTATTTGTCAAGCAAAGCTATGGAAACATCTAAAATATTGGTTTTATTTAACTAAAGTTCTTCTGGACAGATGGTTACATTCACCATAGACACAAAGGAGTTAGTTTTTGTTAAGGATCATTCAGATGACGGTACTATACAAATTCATAGTCTGTCTGTGTATGTGCTGAAAAACTCAACATGAAATCTCTCTAATAGCTGTACAAAAACCGATCTGCGACAAATTGTGCACAGATTGTACCCATAGGGATACCAATAATGGGATAATATTAGGCATCCTTTATCACACAAAAATGTTGTCTGATAGAAAAATGACAGATACACAATCATCAGAGGTCTCAGATAGTGGTCAACAACAGTATACACAAAGAATGTATGTTCTGGATTACATATCAGAAGAGTGTTTTTTTCTGTCATAAAGGTCTTTTGTTAAATATTTAAGGTATATTATAATATATTATATATTAAGGTCTAGTCTGCAGTTGAATTTACCAAATCAGGTTAAACCCCTGAATTTTCAATTAGACTACTCCTTGCACCCCTATTCCCATTCATGTTTACCCTTCCACCTCCTCAGTGCCTAATATTTCGTAAACTGTTGTTTTCTGGGGGGCTTGAATGGGGTGGCATTATCTTGTGTATGTGGCGTTTCCCTGTTACAACTTAATCTCTCTTATATCACAATACTGTTGAACGAAAGTTATTTTTTGCAATGAATGAAAGCATTTGAGATGCCTATTGCTGAAACTGAAATATGTGCTGTTTTGTATACACATTAAACTGATTTGTAAACTTGTATTATTTGTTCTGACAAGTCTCTGTCTCTATCCAACTGTTTTCTCAAGTATCTCACTATATTGTTTTACCCCCTTGCATACTTGACTTGTGATAATGAAAACATATAGTATGGTGACTTACCACATTCATGAAACAGGGAAACATCATACATTCATTGCTGAATTCTTGCACACCAGACGAATTATACCTTAGTGTGTCTAGGTTCTCTGTCAGATGTCAGTGTCAGACCTCAGAATGTCATTATTGCATGAGTAAAACCACTGTTAAACAATAGAAAAAATCTTAAGCTATGAGAGATGTAGAGCCTGGGTTATTGACATGTTTGAGTATTTAGTGAGTCTTTAATCTTTCTGTTTCTATGGATATCTTTTTGAATCTTGCTCTCAACAAAAGTTACATTTCTTAAACTATCTTGCATACTGAATACAGTATATATTGCTGATTATTACTACTAGTCACCTTGCAATTAATTATATTTGTCTTCATTATATTTGCGATCTTGTGACTTCCTCTGATTGCATTTGCCTCTAATCATTGACATCAAATCGAGGGTTTGGCATGAGACCATTGTAATTTGCTTCTTATTCAAAATAATTCTAAATGGAGGTACAATAGTTTTTCCATAAACCCTCAAAATACAGTACTGACTTCTAGAGTGACTGAAAAAGTTTGCCGAAAGGATGGTTTTAGTAATTTGAAGTCTTGATATCCAATTACATTGATGGACTAGCACAATGAATGGATCGATGGCTGCAGATATCACAATGTTACAGGAATTACGTGCTTAATTAATGGCCATTATAAGTTTAGCTTTGTTAACTGCAGTATGTGTAGAAAGATATGGTAAATAGATTATTGTTCAATAGATTATTCGCAAATTATTGATGTCAGCAGATCATGCGTTTCAAACGTGTTTATAATTTGTAAATAGAAGTTTCTAATTCAATGAGGGTTACCGCAGTGCTTACATGTGCTATCTCTTAAACAATTTATTAAAAATATGTCAGGAATGAAAGCTCTGGATAAAAAAACTTTGTTATGAGAAAATAAAGTATTTGTTTGTTCATGAGAAGAACAAAAGCATTTAAGGAACAATGCTAGAACATTCTGCTTGTTTGAACCATTTTGTTATGCCATATATCTAGCACAATGTTGAACACAAGCAGTAAGGTGGTATGTCAAATAACATGACATAACTGAATAAAGAATGTGAGCAGGAAATGTCGCCTACAATGTTGCCACTCCAAAAGCACAAGAAATCACACTTATACATACATGTTAACAATTACAAAAGCAGAGGAGACACAAAGCACAAACATAAATCATGGAAGATAGAATTACCACCTTGGAATGGTAAAAAGTCATGAACAGTACCTGTAAGTAAGGAAATCCCCTATGAACTTTCCAACACTGGAGACAGAAAATACAGAATAATGCATGTAAAACACAGATATATAAAACAATCAACCAGTAAAGGTAGTCAGGTAAATGTATATAGTTGTATTTTGATGACTTATCAGAATCCACTGCTAGAGCAACACCAGAGATTTCGTTAAGGGCGCAACTAGGTGGATTGTAATATAAAATATTTTAAGTTAGTCTCATAATTGATAATTAATGGTAACGTAAACTTCTTTCTGCATTGTTTTCATGTGATATATTTAATTGGGTTTCATTGTTTCATTGCCAAAACAATGTCATTGCAAACAGACCTAAACGTTGTCAGTCCATGTATAAAAGCATAAACAATTACTACTCAAAAGTCACATAACCTTAACACATAAACTTCTTGTGATATATGATAAAACAAGACAGCTTCTATAGAAGTATTGTCATCTAAAGCTAAAGGTTGAGCAATCTGCAATAACAATACATAGATGTTAATTTATCATCTCAACATATTATATTTTCAAGCCAAGTCTCCCGAGAATCGATGTCCTTAACACAGCTATAAGCCTCTAGATGTTCAGTTCAGTGTTAGTAGGTATAGTATAATTACCTTCAGTACAACATGAATGTAGCACACTGTTGAAACATAGAACAAGCATAGAGAATATATATACAATAAACTTGACAGATGGAGGAAGTAATGATAATTCCATACTATGAAAATATCTTCTGTGGATATTCAGCTTCCAGTATCTTGTATCACTGTAGTCTAATTTACTGCAATCTCTCATATATTAATGATAAGTACAGTTGTGCCATATTCACAGCTTCATTTGCTATATTATGAATGGTCATGAATTATAAGTTATATCTCACAGAGCCACTGTGATTTACTTTCGTTGGGAACATTAAACTCAAACTTTATGTATGAAATTAAGTTTGTATATATGGATATGCCATGCTGATGACTTACAGACATTCAATTAGTGTGCTCCCACATAAATCTCAAATGAACCATTTCCTACAAGTATTTCAAGCTGTATAATCTCTTTTTTCAACACTTGTTAAGTATTATAGTATAAATATGCATGTTGATTATTTTCAAGAATCAGTAACTTAAGAACTATTCCTCATAACAGAGATGTTAAGATTAGATTATTATGACTTTTTAATACTTGCTGATCATCAAACACTGAGACAATGACCTTAAACTCTTATTTATGTTCATTTTTATAATGATTGAAATACACTTTACACCAGAGTTTATTATGTATTTAAGTGTTTTTGATATTTTATGAGGATTTTATGCTCTTTCTATGTGCTGTAATGAATATTATTACAAGGAAAAGGTATAGGGTAACTGTTATTGCAAATATGAAACATTTCATAGAGATAACAGAAAGGTCAGAAGTTGGGGCATTAATTCTGGGAACTGCTGCAAATCTGTTTCAACCCTATTGCAATTAATAAAAGAGATACTGGTTCATTTGAGAACTGATATATAAATTGCAAACTGCATGTCCAAATAACAGCAAGGTCTTAGTATGCATGAATAAGTTCAAAACTGAATGTCCAAATCACAGCAAGGTCTTAGTATGACTGAATAAGTTCAAATGTGTTCTTGAAATTAAGTTGCAATGAATAATGATTTGGGCTTATTCCAAGACTTTGTTGCCAACGAACCCAGTTAAGTCAGATGAACCTTTATTGTCATGCTGGACAGTTGCTGCAATCATTTAGAAAGCACAATCGTTTTATGCTGACCTTCCAAATGTTCAAACAGTTATCTCAAAAAAAAGTATCAGTCATTTCATTGTGATTAAAGCGTGCTGATCATTTTTCAAGTTCCAAACATAAAATAGAAAGCACAACCATGTATAAAAGAGACCTTAAGTTTTATAAGTATCATCAGACATGTGTAAAACTAACTTTTGTCCAATGTGTGATACACAAACAAATAGTTTGCTTAAACAATTCCCCAATGGTGTCAAAGTAAGCAACATTCCTCTAGTCTGTTTGTTGCAAGACCCTATTTTATGTTGTCATTTGTAGTATAGGTAAAAGTTTTGCATACAAATCTGAAGTCAACAATTGTTCATAAAGGACCTGGAGAAGGCTTCTGCTTACAATTCATTCCCCATATGCTGACAACATGCAGCTTCATTGTCTTTCTAGTAGATTGGTGGACGGAATTCAAACAACTTCATTGCCATTGTTATCCTGTCGTATACACATTTATGTACTTATGATGTATGTGTTACTAACTATTCTAATAAAGGATAGAGGAACTGCATACATGTGTTAGTTGAAGAAATTCTGGGTATTAAACCAGTTAATGACATGCCAACCTTACACTTATATTAACCATCATACATGTACTATCATAAGACTAATGTTTACAAATAGAGGTGATAGAAACAAACTTACTCGGCAGAAATCCAACAACAAAAAATTTGGGATAATCCATTGTGCTTAAGAGCCATAAACAAGAAATATCTTGAAAAAAGATGGTCGGCGCAATTTGATGGTTAAGATTTGTTGTGCAACATAAAAAATGCCGAGATGTCACGATTGCTGGTCACTCCAGATCCAAAATGGGTTTTGGTTAATTCGCCGAAATTCAGTGGATTTTGATAAGGTAATGTACCCTTTGTCGAAAGGTCAACCAATCCACGTCAAGGTTACAAACATTGTTCGGTTGAAGAGAATTGCCTTGGTGGTTAACGTAAGATTTGATTGGTTTACACAATGCTGATATGCATTAATATCAAAAATATGTTAGTACGACTGCGGCAAAAAAGGTCGAGAAATGTGCTGTTTCCAGGATTATCTGACAGTACCTAATAGTTTGCCATGCAGTTTTGGGAAGTCCCTATAAGAGGGTAGAAAATTTTATACTTAGGCAGCAACTCCCCTTGTTAAGCCAACATAATCCTCCCGTGTTCTATTATGGGTTGTCTCCCATCAGTATGAAAATGAAAAAGGTGAAGAAAGGTCCATCGTACATGATCAAGATAGGCTGGTTACCTCAAATTGTACTGCTTGTGTTTTGATCATAATTACTTTCCAACAATTATGTGAGATCAATGTAAACAAACTAGTGTGAACCAACTGGCGGATGCCAGAAGCCATCTTGTGAACCTCAACTGTACCAAACATCTGACTGCCTGACTTGCAAAATATTCTTTGATAAAAATGTAATTAGTAAAGTAATTCTTCATGATTTTTCCCAATTTAATTGCAGTTTTAGCTATTTCAAATGCAATTAGAAATAAATTACTTATGTTACATTCCAATTCCTCAATTCTGTTTCTGGAATCCAATGATTTCCCTTGGGATTATCAAAGCTGAAAAATCCTGTAGACATAATTTGTGTGGCTTGACGTTTAAATTTAAAGTGACAGTGGAATTGAGGAAAAAGAGGCAGAGGTTGCAATTGCAGATGACAAGCTAGGAGCTGCGATGGTGACACTTTTGTATGACTTTGTGAGCACTGAGATTTAATGAAGTACATCCAAACTTGTGGTAATGTTCATCAACTTGTTTAATGTCCACAGTATTACCTTAAATAATGCCTTAGATAAGTGATAGTATCAAGTTCTACGAATGACCCCAACTGAGGTTTCCCAGTAACAAGTCATTGCATGTATACACATCATACCTATACTTTAAGCGGTAGTCATGGTAGATGTTTTGTAACAAACAATGCGTCAAATTAACTGTGAACTAAATGTCAGATAAATTACTTAGTTGTGTCTACTTACGGAATGGCATTGACAATGTCCCACCCACCTAATGTCTTAGTTAAACAAATTTAATTAAAAGTGAAAAACCTGGAATTTCCGTGACTTTCTTTTTGTTACTGCTGAAACATACTCAAACTTGCTTTTGTCAGCTACATTTGTTACTTTGATTTTAATTGAATTGCCAACATGGATTGATTTACTACAACTAATTCTTTTACCGTCTCTATTAATACAAACCCTTGATGAGTTGTGGAAACTTATTTTAGGAGTACTTATCTCATCAATTACACTTTTAAGAAGAGTGAAAATTCTAAGTTCTATTGATTTATTTTCAATCTACATGTAATGATAAAAATCTCAGTAATTTAGTTATTGGAGAAGCTATTAATGAAATTTATGTTAATTTTTTCTATTCATTTGTGCTATTCATTGCATTTTGCTGCAGAAAGGTGGATTAAGTTATATCTTACAGTGAATAGATTGCATTAATGGTTTGGTTTGCTCAGATTTGCTCTGACTAATTGATCATTTTAATTGGCTGTCCTTAAGGGAGTCGAGTAACTTTTAACAAACAACCCCTGTGCAAAGAACGGTTACAGTTCATGAATTATTCATGAAATATTCATCAATAATTCATGTTCACAATTCATGGAAAAATCATGAAATTCCTTGGAGTCTAAATTAATTAGATTAATTCTTGAAATGTTCATATTATTATTAGTTCATGAACTTGGATATGATTCATGAACAGTCCTGATGAAGTACAATCAAGAATCTTTAACAGACATTCCATTGCCAAACATTCTTTAATTGTTCATGAACTATTCAACAACCCAGTATTTTATATTCAGTTAATTTCAGGTTCAAGAACACTAAGGTTCATGAACAGTTCATGAACTTTTTCCTATACAGCATTATTGTCTCATTTATTCTTCATGTTTTGGACATGAATTGTTCACGATGCTAATTTCTTGAGCAGTTCATGAACTTTTCAAGGTAAGCCATACATCATTAGTTAAAATAAATTTCTAAATTGTATAATGTATGTTAAATTTAATTTCACAGCAGTTGCAAGTTATAATATTGTAGGCAGTCCTTCACTATATATTATTTAAAATGGTGATTTTATTGGGGGAAAAAATGTCATTATTGATTAAGGGAGGTAATTGACTGAAATAAGTCAAAATATTAAAAAAATGTTGGAAGTGACATAATTTCGTAACATTGTCAATTTTCTTATGTTTTGTAATGAACTTTATTTGCCATGAATAAATGATACTTTTGAAAGAAATGAGCAAAATTGCAAATTCCAATTTCATCATGCGTAAATAATGTAATATTTAGGCAGCATTTCTGAACTGTCCATGACAAGTTAACTTGATCAACAGAAATCCACAAAATCTATCAGTGGATGTGCAAGGAACATGGTTGAACTCTATGTATCAAATACATGGTACATTGCTTAGTACTGTGGGATACAACTTTTGTATATGGAGATTTTTTGTCAGCTTACAGCCTAGCCAAGATGATGACCACAACCACTCCCTTATAACATCCATATGTATACATAAGTGGGCTAAATATCTTACTTATGCTCGCCCATATGGGATTTCCCAGTGGTGAGGGTAAATAAACTCAAATCCACATACAATATTGCAGGTTTTAAGGTAAGTTAAACATGTCTGAGACACGTGCAACGATGAACAGTTAATGGATCGAAGAAAACTGTCTTGTGCTACAACTCATGTAGATTATTTGTGTGAAGTTTCATGAAAATCCTGCAAAAACTGTTTAGTATAAGTATGAACTAAACTGTATCAAATTTGTGAATTAGAATGGAATATTTTTAAAATGTCATTATGACACTGTTTAAGAACTTTAATTGAACCATTTAAGACATTATAGTTCATGAAATGGATATGAACAATCTGGCAATTGTTCATAGTCATTTCAAGGACTTAGCAGTATTCTTTAATTGTTCATGTACTGTTCATGAACATAATTAAAGGATGGTTCATGTCCAAAAGTTCATGAACTCAAATGAAGAACTGTTGAAGACCAGTTCATGATTTCATGAACTGCATTTCACTGGGGAATATGTCAATGTATGATAGGCCATAACATCAGTTTTAATTGGTCTTTGGGTGTTTGTGATGATTGTAAAATTAAGTAATCATAGACAAAGTTTTTTAAACCTTTTGGTCTGCTTGGCAGGAATATGTGGAGTATGACATATTCCATACTCACTCCAGTATATTTTAATTACAGCAAGCACCATACATTTTAATTTGGGTTGCCTTTTGGGAATCACTTTGTCCCATTTCCAAGTACTGTTACATTGTGCTTTATTGCTGAAAGCTAATAAAACGATTGGGCAAACAAATTGTTAATTTAGATCTCAACTTTGATTCCAATGTGTAAACTTTAGTTTAAAAATCATTTGTTCAGAATATTAGCATGGTCCCTGACTTGTGATTGTAACTGAATCTGTGGTGTTATATCAATTGTTGTATCATAACTGATACATAGCATAAATAATGGTGTTCAAAATTATGATTGTTTGTTGAACACAATTCTGCAATATGTTTCTCTGTTTTCTAATAGCACTTAATGATTGTTTCTAATGGGTATTTTATGTTTGCATGTTTTAGTGGCATATACAAGTTTGATCATATATTTAGATAATAATTGTGCATGTTCTTTGGCTGCTATTTCTATTGACAGTCAGGAGATGCTTGTTTGGCAATGTTGCCATTATTAAAAAATTGAAGAAATTTTTGTCAGAATTTTACCAATGTATTTAAGCAAGGAGGAAATCTTGAGATGCATATGTCATTATATCTGGAAGTGATGTTCATTATGATTGTGTTTCCAAACAAGTATGAACTGAATAACAATGTAATTAATATAGATACCCACTAAATGAAGTTAGCTGAAATTGTAGTATGAGTTATATTCATACTAGTTACACATGTTGCTTAATTTAACCTAAATGACTTAAAAGCTCTTCTTTGAGTAGCAGACTTAAACAGTATACTTGTTACACATGTTGCTTAATTTAAAACATCTACCATGCAGTTGGGATGAAGCGAACATGTTGGGTGTTTTAACCTAAATGACTTAAAAGCTCTTCTTTGAGTAGCAGACTTAAACAGGAGCAATATTGAATATAAATTTTTTTAAGTGCACTGTAACCATCAGTTACCAGTAGAAAAACATTTGTAATCAATGCTTTGTGTCTAGTTCTATTATATTAGTACTAATGATATGGAGGATTGTGCTCTTAAACTAGAACAATGTGATCTTCAAAAACGTATGTTTCATAAGAGATGCACTTGGAGAAAATATTACCTTTTAATCACCAAACTGTGTCACACTATCCAATATTCTCATTATCTTTAATAACTTAACACAATTAACACATACAATAAATGATAGAAAACACTAATGATGATAAATCTATTATTTTTATCAGAACTTAAACATAATACTCTCAGAAGCAGTATCCTAGTTAATACTTCCATACACTTTAGTTTCAGTGCAGTTACTCAAAGTTGTATATACTATGGAAGTGCTGGTAAATCGTTTTTCTACCTGTATTGATTGGGTATATAATGGGAGAGCCTACTTCTACACTTCTCCAACAATGACCGCATGGGACTTGGTAATAGGTATTTTTCAGACTGTTTAACTGACAATCATTTTTTATTCTCATTGAGTTATATTGGAAAACTGTGCCGGGATCAGCAATTATATAAAAGTGCACTACATGTATTACAGCTTTAGATGGTATGAATGGCATAAATGTGCCCCCTCCATATTACATGCAGCAGCTGTCTATGTTAAAACGTTGTACTGTACATTATGAACCATCTTTCTGTTACCAGGCAATGTTGGTATACTGAACTAAATGGTGTATTTTAACATATTCTTCTGTGGCTACCCAGTTTTTAAGCCTTTGTTTATTTTTTGTTTTATTTTTTTACGATTGTTATTTAACAATTCTAAAAAGGAATTTAATGATAGATAGCAAAAAGAGGCAAGGCAAAAATCATGGCTCTTTTTTCACTATTTTTGTGGCTCATCTGAGCTTCATGGGTGTGTGAGCTTTGAACATGACATTGGATGCCAGCAATTGGCCATATTTTATATTTTTGGGGACTCCATGGTTGAGTGGTAATGGTTGCTGACTTCAGAACCAATTGTCTGCCTGGGATCTTCCTCCACCCTAATAGCTGGAATAGTCAACACATGACCCTGGCTGTTTATGTGACTTAAAGCCCCTTTACTCTTGTTTATACATATGAGATCACAGATTTGACCCATTGGTAATAAAACCTGGTCAGAATATATCTTTCAAATTATAAGAGGCCCCATTCTTTACCAGATCTACTTGAAACCATATCAGATTGTTAGTCTCTATACAGGAAAAATGTAAAAATCTTAGCCATTATTATGTTCATAGTTACAAAATGTGGAGCAAGCTATAGCGAACACAATCACAAATCAGAGCTTCCATTAACAGATTCTGACAAAAGAAAAGCCTCGGAGAAGGCATATGCATAGAGAGGACCCAGAAACAAATTGTATAGAGAAGTGCTTGTAGCAGACATATTCGGCTCTATATTGGGTCAAATAAGGCACATACAGATAATCCCATTAGCAAGGTGTTAACAGCAGTTCATAATATTCTTTTATGGGATATCACAAATTGAGTGCCCTGGAGGAATTATTGATAAATGCATGCAGTATTGGAGATGGTACAAACAGCACTTGAATTGTCATGAATTTACTCAAGTAAAAAGAAAAAAGTCATCTATAATCAGCTCTCATTAGTTTATTGTGTGAGTTAAAATTAGATAAGCTATTTAAAGCACCTGTTAAAAATTTAAAATTCCAGTACACAGTCTAAAGGTTGGTCCTCAAGACTTGAAATGCAATGGAAGAATTTGCAGCACTTGATTCAAATGTAAAAGTTACAAAAAAGATTACTTGAAATAGAATCAAGTAATGGATGATTTATAAGATAAATGTCACTGATTATAGGTAATTACAATTACTAACTTTAATTACCCCATGCCTGTTAAAATTTGTACATTAGGCTTTATACCAATTGCCATCAATAGATCAATCTAAATTTAGACATGTATAGACATTATAACTGTTTTCCTAATACAACTAATAACCAGGTTTTGAAAATTTGCATATAGAAGACACCAACACTTGTTTTTCAGAACTATTTCTATCACATTACTAGTGAAGCCTGTCAGAACTTGCTGGTAATGTGGGTGAAATGTAATGCCTTTCTAGGACTATAAATCCCTGGCCCATTTTCTCCTCAAATATTTACGATCTTTATGGAGACAATTTTCTCTGGTTTGTTGAGATCTGATTAGCCAATTTGTTCATGAATATGTAACAAAACTAGACAGGACTTATTTGTGAATTTGTGTGTAATATGTTAGTTTTGCCACTTTGAGTCATCAGCCTTATACTGCTTAGGGATGACACCAACGGGGAATTCATAGGAAAGCAATCTTGGTTTGCATTCTGTAATCTATTATGGATGTACATTCAGTACAGAGTGCATAATTCATCGAGTTTTTTGTCAATGATTGAAACATTCATAACTTAATTGCTGTTGAAATTTTCTGTAATGAAGAATTCTGATTGATGTTTCTAATATGCTGTATTACTGTCTGTATTACATATGTATGAACATATTGATCAGCCTATAGGCAAAACATGAGTGACTGATTTAATAATACTGGAATACAAATAATGTTCTCATCCATTCTATTCACAATTGTGTTGTGGCATATTGTTCCGGTATTTTTTGATTCATGTCAGAAATGTTTGCAATATGCATCCTTGAATTATGAATGGACTATTTAGATATTTTTTTTGCAAGATGCATTTCTTGCACGAAATTGCACCTCCAGGATAATATTCATAAGTGTAACTGGTAATCTATCAATTTTGAAGAAATGAACAGGTTTTGCATTGTGTGAGCCATTTATTAAATGCAGAGATGTTTAAGCCTTGATACTATTAATAAACAAAGTAATGTTCAAATGGGATATATAATTTCTAGTTTGAAAATCTGATGCCCTGCA
Organism: Mactromeris polynyma; assembly: GCA_032209605.1. Taxonomy (NCBI): domain Eukaryota; kingdom Metazoa; phylum Mollusca; class Bivalvia; order Venerida; family Mactridae; genus Mactromeris; species Mactromeris polynyma. The sequence continues at coordinate 7,617,245 of JASFXZ010000001.1, forward strand.
TGAAAACAGAACCAAGTGTTTAATTATCTGCAATCATATTAAAACTGTTGTCATTGCTGGTAGGTTCCATACAGACATCTGTCTCAAGTGTGTAGTATACACTTTTCACAGATTTTCCCAACTAACACTCGCAGCCTCTTGTTTGAGTCACAGTTTCCACTTACAAATGGACATCTGGGGGACTGATATTAGTGATTCTGTTACAGTGTTCAAGTATGTGCAAATGAGGTGGTAAAAATGTTCGTCATGGTGTTTTATGGTGTTCATTTCTGGAGTAAATATCCCATTACTTTTATTATTTTCCTATAATATGCAATATGGACATCAGTTGAAATTGACACTGATCGATGGCTCTACATCTCTGAAAGCCTTCCTTTTGTCTTCTCCTACATTAAGTGTATCACACAATGTTTATAGGCATTTATTTTTGGAAATGGAACTTGGCCATAATGGGCATATTTTGTTTGGCTCTATTGTTTGTCTTGTTATATGACAGAGCATTGGCAAGTGCGTATGTCAGTACTCAAATGATTGTAGTATGGTCTACGCAGATGTTCTCATCTATTTGCTTATGATTAAATATGTGTATGTTACTGTATGACTGAATAGAAGATGTTTTGTAGTGTTATGTATAAAACTGAAGTTGCCACATACAAGCGTACAAGCTTCACAGCCACACCTAAAGCACAAGAAGACAAGAGCACATACAAGCTTCACAGCCACACCTAAAGCACAAGGAGACAAGAGCACGTACAAGCTTCACAGCCACACCTAAAGCACAAGGAGACAAGAGCACATACAAGCTTCACAGCCACACCTAAAGCACAAGGAGACAAGAGCACATACAAGCTTCACAGCCACACCTAAAGCACAAGGAGACAAGAGCACATACAAGCTTCACAGTCACACCTAAAGCACAAGGAGACAAGAGCACATACAAGCTTCACAGCCACACCTAAAGCACAAGGAGACAAGAGCACATACAAGCTTCACAGCCACACCTAAAGCACAAGGAGACAAGAGCACATACAAGCTTCACAGCCACACCTAAAGCACAAGGAGGCAAGGGCACGTACATGCTTCACAGCCACACCTAAAGCACAAGGAGACAAGAGCACATACAAGCTTCACAGCCACACCTAAAGCACAAGGAGGCAAGGGCACGTACATGCTTCACAGCCACACCTAAAGCACAAGGAGACAAGAGCACATACAAGCTTCACAGCCACACCTAAAGCACAAGGAGACAAGAGCACATACAAGCTTCACAGCCACACCTAAAGCACAAGGAGACAAGAGCTGCACGTACGTACATGTAAGCAATCACAAATGCATAAGAGACACAAACAAATGTGTCATGCTCTGAGATGTTTGGCCCAAATGACATATTTGCTGTTGCAATTAATGTGGAAACATGACCTTTGTAAATGTATATTATTCTTTTCCTTAAGAAAAGGGACTGTTTTAATGTTTAGCGATATCTGTTTTGCTTCTGCTCGCCGCTGAATCATAAATCTTTTACTGAAATGACGTCATCTTTATTGCGTTTTTCTTAGAAACAAGGCACAGTGCATTTGGGCCAAATATCTCGGAGTCTGCCTCATACATGATTAGTGAAGATTGGCGTACGTATACCGTGGTATGGTCATATTGGCAAAAACACCCCTAGGGATTTAAACATAGTTAAGGGATGCACCCAACCTCACGCTTATCTTTGTAACCATCACACAAATCGAATGAATACAGTAAATAAGAAAATTCCTGCTGGACTGAAGTCCTTGGCATTACAGGATTATATGTTGAACACAGATGTATAAAACATTATTTGTTCTACATCTTTTGGTGATATACTTTTCTTGTTACAATTTGTTGTAGTGACTTCAAAACCATACCTTAATAAATTCTTTTCTTCACACTGATCACTCAGGTATGTCCCTTCTTCATACCAATGTCATATCCGGATGTTAATTTGTAAGACACATTTCCAGAAAATCTGGTTCTCAGAGTCGCATGTGAAGTGTCTAGTATATCATCATTAGATACAGAAATAAATTACCTCACTTTGAAGAGTCAGTGGAGAACATTATTAAAATAAATTGTTTCATTTAGTAATGTTTTTTTTATTGCATGAAGACAGGTCTGATACATATTCATATATTTTATTACAAACTGAACATTTTTCTTCAACGTTTTTGTACTTGCTGCTACATGAAATTCCCCAGCATATTTGTTTACATCTAAGTTATCATGTTGATATAACATTTGGGTAATGCTTGTTAAAATGTAAGTCAGGCATATGTTTTATTATTACCCACTATGTTCTTTGAAGTTGGAGGTTAGATACAGAATGTTTATATTCTTTAAACATAAATGTGACAGAATAAATTACCATTTGTCATCTGTGGACAAAACAGAATGTCTAATTCAGCTTTAGATCTTATTTGATGTGATGAAAATTATTTTGCACTCTTTGCATAAAATATAAGCTGTGAAACATAGTTTCATTCTCTGAGTGCTAAAGTAATCAATACTAACCACAAATAGTCCTTAAATGCATTAAGTAATATAAAGGACTTTTTTATATTCAATGAACCACCCACATGTTTCCACAATTATTGTGCTTTGCTTCAACAACTATTTTGTAACTATGGTAAGGTATTATTATTCTTTTTGCCTGAAAAAATCTCAAATACTTGATGGAATGTATCTGTGAAATGTCAGTCTGCTACATGCAGTTGTATACACCATAAGTGCATTTACTAGGGTGTTCCCTCTTGCTGTTCACACATTTGTGTTCACTGAGTGAAGTGTACAACAGATGAGGTGTTTAGGTGGTGTGTATTATAATCCTAGGTGCAGTTGGTGTTAATTCTGCAATTTTCCAGTGAATGAACACTTTATGTATCACTGGCTGCAGTTACCTGTCTTTGCTGTAGTCTGCACAGATGTCTCCAGGCTCTGAACCTATTTATATTAATCACCTTTCTGTGATTGAATATTATAGCAAGTGCAGTAATGTTAATTGATGTTTCACTCAAATCTATGTTTTTCTGTATAATCCAAGCTTATCTTTGGTAGAACATATTTCTTCTTTTGTAAGCTTCAATGAACCAATGCCATCAGACTAGACTTCGTTTTTCAACATAGTGTCTGCTCTATCATTCTCAGGTCACCAGATAATTAACAAAATGTCACCTGGTGCTTCCCAAATAGAAATTACTTGGCAATAAATCAATAAATATAAAAAATGGTGAAATGGTAATTTAGTATATAAAATTGTTGATGTGACTTGTAACATTATGCAAAACTTGAGACAACTGGGTAAATTACACATAATGTTTGGTGACAGGAGTGTAAGAACACCAAGGGATGTTTATGCCAAATATAACTTAATGTTAAGGTGCTGTATATGTCTGATTGCTGTACAGGGAATTTATCTGACTTTAACTGTGTGATTGGCTTTGTGCTGCTGTAAGACAATGTTGTCTGAGTCTTTGTGGGTCTCAATATTATTATGTAGTGTAGATTAGTTTAATGACAGGAAACTGTTACGCAGGTATTGTATTATTCTGTATAATTGTATATGAATTAAACATACTGCCTGTGTATAGTTCAGTTGGTGGAGTACATGTACTGAGCTTTCACCCTGGAGATTCGTGTTTGATTCCATGGCAGGTCCTTCTGTGACATTTGGTGGAGTACTGTGCTGTCACCCAGGAGACTCGTGTTCGATTCCAGGGCAGGGCAGGTCATGTCCTTCTGTGACATTTGGTGGAGTACTGTGCTGTCACCCAGGAGACTCGTGTTCGATTCCAGGGCAGGGCAGGTCATGTCCTTCTGTGACATTTGGTGGAGTACTGTGCTGTCACCAAGGAGACTCGTGTTCGATTCCAGGGCAGGGCAGGTCCTGTTGTTCTGTGACATTTGGTGGAATTAACTGAGCTGTCATCCAGATGACTCGTGTTCGATTCCAGGGCAGGGCAGGTCATGTCCTTCTGTGACATTTCATGGAGTACTGAGCTGTCACTCAGGAGATTCGTGTTCGATTCCAGGGCAGGCAGGTCATGTCCTTCTGTGACATTTGGTGGAGTACTGAACTGTCACCCAGGAGATCTGTGTTCGATTCCAGGGCAGGGCAGGTCATGTCCTTCTGTGACATTTGTAGGAGTACTGAGCTGTCACCCAGGAGATTCGTGTTCGACTCCAGGGCAGGTCATGTCCTTCTGTGACATTTGTAGGAGTACTGAGCTGTCACCCAGGAGATCTGTGTTTGATTCCAGGGCAGGGCAGGTCATGTCCTTCTGTGACATTTGGTGGAGTACTGTGCTGTCACCAAGGGGACTCGTGTTCGATTCCAGGGCAGGGCAGGTCCTGTTGTTCTGTGACATTTGGTGGAATTAACTGAGCTGTCATCCAGATGACTCGTGTTCGATTCCAGGGCAGGGCAGGTCATGTCCTTCTGTGACATTTCATGGAGTACTGAGCTGTCACTCAGGAGATTCGTGTTCGATTCCAGGGCAGGCAGGTCATGTCCTTCTGTGACATTTGGTGGAGTACTGAACTGTCACCCAGGAGATCTGTGTTCGATTCCTGGGCAGGGCAGGTCATGTCCTTCTGTGATATTTGTAGGAGTACTGAGCTGTCACCCAGGAGATTCGTGTTCGACTCCAGGGCAGGTCATGTCCTTCTGTGACATTTGTAGGAGTACTGAGCTGTCACCCAGGAGATCTGTGTTTGATTCCAGGGCAGGCAGGTCATGTCCTTCTGTGACATTTCGTGGAGTACTGAGCTGTCACCCTGGAGATTCGTGTTGATTCCAGGTCATGTCCTTCTGTGACATTTGGTGGAGTTAACAGAGCTGTCACCCAGGAGACTCATGTTTGATTCCGGGGCAGGGCAGGTCATGTCCTTCTGTGACATTTGGTGGAGTACTGAGCTGTCACCCAGGAGATCGTGTTTGATTCCAGGGCAGGTCATGCCCTACTGTGACATTTGGCCATGGTCATTTATCCTACACCTCTGATTCATGTGGTGTATTTGTCAGTAGCTTGTGAAAGGACAAGTTAGCACTTGTTGATAACTAATTGCAGGCTGGTCAATGAAAACTAAAATCAATAGGCACTTTTTTACTGTTTGTAAATGGTGTAATCTAATACTAGTTATAAGGAATATTGATGTGCATTTGGGTAGCAGAAGAACCCTATTGATTTTGGGGTCACAGACTCAAAGGTCAAGGTCACATGGGTCAATTGTTCTCAAACTGTTTCCGATCAATAACTCAAGAACCCCTTGACCTATCATCCTCAAACTTATTCCACACAATCATCTTGGGTAGCAGATGAAGCCTATTGATGTTTGGGTCACGGGCTCAAAGGTCAAGGTCACAGAGGACTAGTGTTCTCAATCCGTTTCCGATCAATAACTCAAAAACCCCTTGACCTATCATCCCCAGACTCGGTTCACACATTCATCTTGGGTAGCAGAAGAACCCGATTGATTTTGGGGTCACAGTCTCAAAAGTCAAGGTCACAGGGGTCAATTGTTCTGCAACCGTTTCTGATCAATAACTCGAGAACCCCTTGACTTTTCATCCTCAAACTTGGTCCACAAATTCATCTTTGGTAGCAGAGGATCCCTATTGATTTTTTTGGTCACAGGTTCAAAGGCCAAGGTCACAGGGGTCAATTGTACATAAACTGTTTCTGATCGGGAACCCCTTGACCTATCAGCCTCAAACATAGTCCACAAATTCATCTTTGGTAGCAGAGGATCCCTATTGATTGGGGTCACAGGGTCAAATGCCATGTCACAGGGGTCAATTGTACATAAACTGTTTCTGATCGAGAACCCGTTGACCTATCATCCTCAAACATAGTCCACACATCCAGTTTTGGTAGGTGAGGAAATCTAATTATTTTGGGGTCATGGGGTGAAGGGTCAAGGTCATATGTCAATTGTATTCAAAACACCTCCCATTAATTTGAATGTTCAGTATGACAAAGTTGTCTTTATCTTGTTAAAATTATGGTCAGTTCATCGCATACATGAGATGAGCTCTTTCAATACCTACTGTTAACAAACTACCTGTTGTTATTGTTACTGTTTCAAATAATTGGCACTTATCAAACTATGCATCCACAAAAGCCTTTTTTTACCATTTTTACCACCAAACATTTCCAGCATGAATTGCGCAGCATACTTTTGACTTGCTTATGCAATTGTACAAAATATAACTGACAAAAAACCATGAGGAGGCATAATGTTTTACAAACATCTCTAGTTTGTAAAATATAAAGCATGATTTAATTTAGTTTTGCATAGGACACAATTTTATTGTCCCATTCATTAATTGGCTTATTGACTAATTAGGGCTTCTACAGAAAGTATACATATCTAGATTCGCCTTCTGTTAGTCTTATATGAAGGTCAATCTTTGTTTCACAAGCTTTTCGATGCTACATTGTGTTACATTGAAAATCTATATTTCCCACTTAGGCAGATGTATTACTTAGAAAAGAGTTTCTGACGATTCCATGTCCTTGCTCATTTAAATGTATCCTTAATGCATCGCTTTCAATTAACTTCTGAAAATTACATTAAAGCATGGACATCAAAACCAATGCACTTATAATTGACACTGTCTCCTTATAAACATGTCTGCAATATTGGAGTGTGTGAATTTCTAATCATATCACACTTACATGAAATAGTGTTGCTCTCCTGTTTTTAGACATTTATTTTTTTATTGAATCAAGGCTTTGTTTCAATTGAGAATGATGGTCCATACTATGATTCAGTTTCTTTGAGATTAAAAGTGAAAATTGCAGAACAGGGAAGGCCAATTCTTAAATGAGAACTTCCCCAGACATAATCTAGAAGAAAGAAAGAGGAGGAGGCACTCACAGGGAGGGAACACAAAAATAACACTGAAACAACAAAGAAAACATGAAATATCTTTTAAAGAAAGATGGTCGGCGCAACTTGAAGTTTGCAAATTTGTTGCAATCTGAAGGTTCGAATTTGTTGTACAACATAAAAAATGCCTAAATGTCATTCAATTACGCTATACTACAGAAACACCGAGACATGTAAGGGAAGATCACTGCTTATGAGACTGCATCAATCGTAACTACTCGGCGGTATTCGGCAGAGCCAATAATCTTGTAAAAGGATGTTCACTGTTCACTCTCATTCTTATATATTCAGCTTCAACTATGAAACCTTATTGCAAAGATGTCAAATGATAGTAAACAAATTAATTTTTTATGAACTACTTTAGAGTAATATGTTGCTGAATTATTAAAGACCACAGTTGTTGACATTATAGATCACACCTCGTAAAGCTTATCTTAACTGGTACTGTGCATTATTAATGTCATCATGATAAACATCAGACTGGGATTATAGGATGCTATCTGCAAACATTTAAACAAAGTAGATTTCTTAGTCTGCAGTAACCGTTTTTGGGCATATACCTGTATCATGAGGGTTGAACGTGGAAGTAGTCTACTTACATGTATAAATAAAGAAGCAGTTTAAGACTTCATTGACTTTCATTGACTTTTCTCTGTTTTTTGGCCTTTTATGAGACTCAGGTCACAGGCCTCCAATAAACCCTAGCTATCATTTGTCATTTGTGTCATTCTCTGCGATTTTTGGACCAAATGTCATATCTGGGAGAAATTGAGTTATTAACATTTCTGAATGCAGGGATATTTGTAGGTCACGTCAAAACAAAAAATATTGCAAGACGACATTTGTTTGGGAATTACAGCAATTTTAATATGGTCATCAAGACTCTACAAAAATTTATGAGTTTCACAATAATACAGCAAATAATGTTTTCACATACAAAATTATTTTACAAATACATTTGTAAATGTATATCATTCTTTTCCTTAAGAAAATAACTGTTTTGCTTCTGCTTATATAATGTACAGTGATGCTTATGAACATGAAACAATTTCTCCTGTAGTAAATGGTGTTACTTGAGAAATTTGCTGTCCATTTTAAAACATTTTATTTGTTTGGTTTTCATCGGGTTTTTACACCGTTTTTCAAATATTTTCAGTCATATGTGGTGTCGAGCTGAAATAATTTGTTTTCTTGGAATTATCAACCAGTACTTGAAATTGCTCTTCCGCAAGCAACTGATTTTTTCTCCACATCTGGAGGACATGATTGCAGCCAATGTCATGGAAGAAGATTACCTGCCCAACTCGGGAATCAAACCCCATCTTAAAACATTCATACTTATTTGATTGCTTGCCTCATAATCATTATATACATTATGTGTTTCTATCAAGCCATTTGTCATTAGATTCCCTGGATACTGCTAGTTGGTTGAATTCCTTGATTTTCTGTTGTAGTTTAAGTCACAAGAGTATCTTGTCTCAGACAAACTTACTCAAGGTCACAAAAAGTCAAATATATTTTAATGATTCATGGTAAGATGCCAGACAGTTATAATGTCTCAACAATTTTCTTGTCAGTTTTCCCTAAATATGTATTGCCTTTTGTGCTGTAGTTTTAGTCTGTTCTTAGCTTTAGTCTGTTCTTTGTCTTTAATATTGTAACCTAAGACTTACTTTATGTACATCAACTATAGAAAATACTCAATTATCTTGATCATACTACAACTTCCAAATAAATTCCATTTTATCTAAATCAGTATGGTTCCTATCAATATCACTGCAGACAATAAATATTAGATCTCCCAATCCAATTCCTAAGCACACCTCAAGTTCAATTTTGATAACATATTGAAACATGAACATATTTAATTGAAAAAAGTTCCTGAGACTATTATCTATAAGCTTTCATAACTTAGTTTGGAACTTAATTACCAGCTATAGGGCCAATGGTTTTATACATATTTATTTTATATTATGTATAATTTGCTTTACAAATCTGCTGACCCAGTTTTTGACATTTTTCAAAAATAGATATAATCGAAAAACGATCATTCGTGTCTTTTAGAATCTCTGTTTCGGGACGTTCCGTCAATTTAAGTTTTTAACTAAAGCCAAAGTCACCATCTTGTCTACACGGCATTAAAACAGTATGGCTGCAAATTTTAGTTTCTACAAAGTGGAAGTTCGATGTTTTGGTGACACTGCGAAGACAAGAGCTTCTTCCTGTGTGGAAAGGTGAAATAATGTTACCAATATTTAAGACTCTTTATATTAAATGCCGTAGCCCTGAGGTTCTAGCCTGTTTTTGGAACCTTGAAGTTTTGAAAGAGAAATTATTATCATTTTTATTTTTCGACCACCCAAATGGATATTTCTAGTAGAAAAATCTGTAAAGCAACTTTTAGTAAACATTGGTCAAGGAAATATATCAAAAATTATAAACACAATATGTGACAATTTATATGAGACATGAATAATCGAAAGGTTCAAGCAATTACAGTGTTATAGTTTAATTCTTTTGATGATACATATGTATTCAGATTTATAAAATACGTTTACTGTGATTTAAACTAAAGAAGCAAAAGCCAATTCTAATTGTATCGACAGTCTGAAAATACTGAAATTTCTTAAGTAACTATGTTTATTGTTTCTTCCTGAACTAAAATTCTTCTTCTTTCCAGTAATTTTACAAAGAATAATTTTTATGACAAGTAAAAGATCATTGTTAACATTTATAGACTTTTCATTGCTGTTTTTGTTTTTTAGTGTGCCACATATTGAGAACACGATAATTGATTGTATTTTTTTATTTCAAGTTCGAAGGCCATTGAGTCTCAGTTCTATTGAAATGAAAATACTGGTTTATGGAAATGTTGCTCGACTCTGCAATCTTCGACAGTTGTACAAACGTTATATATACACCGTATATGGTACTCACACAGAAGAAACATTTCCTCTTTCCTTCAAATGTCAGCAAATATTGATCACACATACTTTGATTGACTGGGACGTCACCAATATCTAAAATTGGCTTCCTGCGTTTACGTATGGCAGATATAAAAAAAACGTAGAGAGTGGGGTTATTTTACAATTTTACCAGAAAAAAGTTTTCTGTTCTATAATCATATATTTAATCAGGGCTCTTTCATGGGTCGAATCGTCGACTTTGCTTTTTGTTTTTATTATCTTTAATGAAAGCGAATAGTCAATATGTTGGCATTGAGTTTAGGAACTTTTGTTTATTTATTTTTTCTGCACTATATATAACTCCCTGACTGTCAAGTCAGTGGGTGTTGTAGGAAATCAATGCTGACCGTGCCATTTCAGTGTAGTAGTAATGGTTCATTGGAATTCGATACATAAATCAGACTTGGTTAAGTCCTGAATAATTTCATCGAGAAGATGTGACCTTGATTAAATTAACATGGCTGACTTGGTTTTTCTTGACAGTGAAATGTTGCGTCAATAAATTAGAAGGGTTCAAGTGTGATACACGGTGGTGTCCAATAATCATTCAGTGTTAAGAATATAGCAAATTCATTTCTATTATTTCGATATAACATCTCAGTGTCAGGAACTGAAGTGCTTCAGTGCATTGAATCTACACACATATTTTGCAGATTTACTAAGTGTATTTCATTTCCACGCCATTGTACTTTTAATTTGCCACATTCTTTACACAGCTCTCTGCAATGTTAATTTATGCTCTGTTAACCTTATATAATTTAAAATTAAAAGATTTGTTGACACAGTGGCCCTACAATAAAACTGTGGTTCCAGGTATTTTCCTGGGTACCTAATATGAATATCATGGGTAGGTATATTTGTGAATTTTCAGTTTTGAAAAGACAATTAAGAAATAGATAATCATTTTCTGGAAGGAAATTTGAGTCTTGTCAGAGGATTATTGAAATTCATACACAATACACTTGCTGATAATTGACAGCATGAACGGGTTTCATTGTACACATAATTAATTCTAAAGTCAAGTTAAAAATTAATATAAAACATGTCAACATGTTAAGCTGTTAATCAATGTTGTCTATAAAATTACAATACATGTCTTTGTCAATAATGGTAGTAACTGCCACACCAAAAAGCTAGCTACTTATTTAATTATAAGAGCATAGATATATTTAATGTTGTATTTTCGGGGAAATAAATCATATCATATTATGTTTATTCTTGAAATTTTGTTTGTATATGGCAATAAACAGCAATTACCCATGTTCATGAACTATTCAACAACCCAGTATAGTTTATGCTCAGTTCATTACAGATTCATGAACACAAAGGTTCATTAAGACAGTTCATGAACTTTTTTCCTATACAGCATCATAATCTCATTTATACTTCATGTTCTGGACATGAATTGTTCAAGATACTAATTTCTTAATCCATTCATGAACTGTTCAAGGTAAGCCATACATCATTGGTTAATGTATTCTGTCCTTGACATTGTTGTTGTTGTATTTGCGTTTATTTATCCTCGCCACCAATTTCCCATATGGGCGACGCCTCCAGAACGTACCGGTAGTTAGTCATTTTAGATTATTGGAGGATAGTGCTGGGATAGTGATACAGGAGATGCCCCAGTTCCAAACGCACCCCTGGTTCTTTTACTTGCTCGATGTAAAGCATCATACACGGGACCTCAGTGTTTCAATGTTGTCCGAAAGACTGTTAGTACTGTCAGTGATGGAGTGGGGAATCAAACCAGGGATACTGGATTACAAGTCCAGTGCGTTACCACTGGACTACAAATCCGCTACATGACGTTGGTTCATTTCCCTTCTATATATATGGTAACTAAACACAATTAAAATAAATTCTTATAATGTTTGTTAGATCTAATTTCACAGCAGTTGCAAGATGTAATATTCTAGGCAGATCTTCACTATACATTTTTAAATGTTGCTTTTATTGGAAAAAATAAAGAGTATGTAATTATTGATAAAGGGAGGTAATTTACTAAAATTATTAAAATATTAAAAAATGTTAGTTTAAGTCCTGGAGTTGACACAATTTTGCAACACTGTCAATTTTCTTATTTTTTGCAATGAACTGCATATGCCATGATTAAATTATACTTTTGAAAGAATTAAGCGGAAAATTGCAAATTCCAATTTCATCATGCATAAATAATGTAAAATTTAGGCAGCATTCCTGAACTGTCCATGATAAGTTAAATCCACAAAATCTATCTGTGCAAGGAACATGGTTTCACTCTATGTATCAAGTACATGGTACATTGCTTAGTACTGTGGGATACAACTTTTGTATGGAGTTTTTTTGTCAGCTTACAGCCTAGCAAAGATGATGACCACAACCGCTACCTTAAAGCATACATAAGTGGGCTAAATATCTTACAATATTGCAGGTTTTAAGGTAAGTTAAACATGTCTGTGACAGTGCAATGATGAACAATTAATGGATCAAAGAAAACATTATGTCTTGTGCTACAACTCATGTAGATTATTTGTGTGAAGTTTCATGAAAATCCTGCAAAAACTATAGTATAATAAGTATGAACTAAACTGTTTCAAATTGTGAATTTTAATATTCAAAATAGAAGTGTAAACTATCACATTACATTGTGATTACTATTTATGACTTGTAACTTTCATTTAAAATTAAATAGTCAATAGATTTGGTAAAATGGAATAATTTTAAAATGTCATTATGACACTGTTTACAAACTTTTATTGAACCATTTAAGACATTATAGTTCATGAAATGGATATGATTGCTCTTGCAATTGTTCATGGTCATTTCAAAGACTTAGCAGCAGTATTCTTTAATTGTTCATGAACAGTTCTGAACATAATTAAAAGACGGTTCATGTCAAAAAGTTCATGAGCACAAATAAAGAACTGTTCAAGACCAGTTCATGAACTATTCTTGAAGTTTTTGAAAAGTTCATGATTTCATGTACTGCATTTCACTGGGGCAGCTGTGTTAAAATAATTTTGGACATCTCTTACCCTAAATGTCTAGCTCTAACTCGAAATGTCTAGCTTATAGTCAATTGCTAATTATTGTAATATATCAAGTGTTAATTGTATGTAAATTTCATTTTGAACATATATAAGCGTAAATTGTGGCTCAGTACGCTTATACAGTATAAGCTTTGTCTCACTTGGTAATCCTGTGACCCTGTAATTGACCAGACACCATCCTTAACAAGACAGCCATGTCCATCTTGGCCCTTGTGATTTGATACCTACAAATATATTGGCTAATAATTTGTATGAAATATGACTGTCTGTATGATGCCTGTACTTTCCTGTCTGGTGGTTCTGTAATGCGTTAAGGGATTCGTAAATCCCACTAGAATTTATAGATTGAACTTTGCAGGTCATAGTCTACTAGTTTGTTACATTATTTATTTGCTGTATCATCATAAACATGATCATTATTTATGTACAGTAAAACCTCAATAATAAGACCACCCTAATCGAACCCTTGAAAACTGGTCTAAATATTGAGTTGGTCTTGATATTGAGGTTGAATAAAGAGCAAAACAGTGAAAATTGTGTTCGTAATTTCGAGGTGGTCTTATTATTGAGGTGGTCTTTAAGTGAGGTTTTCCTGTATATACATAATAGTCTTGTGCATTTAATTGTTTGTTATTTATTAATTTTTAATCATTATTAGTAATGTTTGGATTTATAATTATCTAGTGAATTTTAGTGTTTGTTATTGATGAATTTTTAATCATTACCAGTGATTGTTGGATCTACAATAGTCTAGTGCATTTTATTAATTTTTCATCAATACCAGTTATGGTTGGATTATTAAGAGTTATGGGCCTTTGAGTGAATATATTAACCCATATATCATGTGTGTGTATGTAATTGATGGAAAATAACTATTCCATTAATAGAAGCCATTATGTATAATGTATAATTTTGAAATTTGTCTTGTCAATTCAAATATTTACTGTACAGATTTATTGATGTTGCTGTAATATTAATGCCCTGTATAATAGAACCGCCATCAATCATTATAGTTAAACACTCAGTGATAGAAAATCAGACATTCCGAAAATAATCAATGATACAACTGAGTACTCATCATGAGGCATTGTAAAGATTTGTTTATGTTAAATCATGTTTGTGATTTGTTCTTCTTCTACCATTACGATAATATTGTAAATCTATTATTTTGAATGAGAGAAATGAAGATGGTAATTACTTCGCTTAGATGTATGAAACTGAAACTTTAAGACTTTATAGTGAGGCAATGTGAACATTGAAAGAAATGTTGTTCCGAAATTTTGTTTAGATTTATACACATGCACAAACGAATCTTTGGGAATATTATGAGATTAATATACTAGGAATAAATAAGGTGTACAATTATCAGAAGTAAATAGACATGCTTTTGATTATATTTTTTTATTGCCATGGTCCAGGTGACCATTAAATTCCTTCTGGAAAACTGGGAGTTGAACATCAACATCTATTAAATTTATATACTTAAGTGGCCAGTGCGTGAAAACAAAACTTTTTCCCTGGACAAAATCCATCCTACTTATGTTGTATGGTCAGACAAAATACCTTGAATCATTTTAACTGTAAGGATACAAAATCCCCTCACAAACTTTTGCAGAACTGATTTGGTAAGCGACTGCTATAGTACTACTTGAAATCAGATCTTCATTATCGGGGCAATTTATTATATAAGTATCATGCCTTGAAACACTCTTATTACATTGAACAACTTTCTTATTTCTTTACTGTTATATCACAAATTATAATAACCCCGACATATGATATATACATGTTTACATGGTATATGTAATGTTATAACTGATTAGGGCAGATAATTCAAACTGCACTTACATGTTGTTAACATTTTTTAGGAGATAAGCAAGTTAATTATGATACCTGATTCATGCTTTGCTTATCAATGTGGTTTATATTAATGTTTACTCCAAAAAGAATTACTAAATTGATATTATTTTGAGTGCATGTGCATGGTTGCAATTTCTGTTTTATTGATAAAATCAGTAGACAGTCAAATGCATTCTACAAACTCTGTATTGCACTTCTGGGATTTTAGTTTCCACAATATTATTGCTGAGGCATTCCTAATGATAATACAAACTTCAATATTCCTGTAGAGAGAAAACAACAACTTCTCATGCAATCATAGAGAATATTGTATTGTAAAGCATTTGTATTTTTGTGATATAATTGCCTGCTTCAAAGACCTGTGCCGAATTGATGTTTGGATGTTGGAAGATTGTACATAATTACTTATGTGAAGAGCTCGTAATCTTTGGATTCATTTTGTGATACTTTGGCACAAATGGTTGTATGACATGCGAAAAGATGTACATTCTATTAGCAATAATTCTAATACATACTGGGCCCTTGTTTGGCTATATTTGGGGCTGTTTATGGGTACCATCCCCTTAAATGACCCTCTTGTTGATGATTCAAGTTTGCTCAGTAAATGTTTATTTTACCTGCAATTTAGGGCTGGAATTACACATAGCAAACTTGCTTGACAGTACTTTCCACAGAAATCATGAACTTTTCAAAAACTTCGAGAATAGTTCATGAACTGGTCTTCAACAGTTCTTCATTTGAGTTCATTAACTTTTGGCCACGAACCGTCTTTGAATTATGTTCATGAACAGTTCATGACAAATTTAAGAATAATGCTAAGTCCTTGAAATTACCATGAACATAAGCCAGAGCAATCATATTCATTTCATGAACTATAATGTCTGAAATGGTTCAATTAAAGTTCTGAAACAGTGTCATAAACATAAGTCATAAATAGTAATCATATGTGATAGTTTACACTTCTATTATGAATATTAATTCACAAATTTGAAACAGTTTATTATACTATATATGAGGGGTGTTCGCGGAAAAGTGCTGTCATGTTTTTATTACTGGTTGAAACTATGCATAATGATGTGTTAATATATCACACACATGAAAATCATAACAAATTACAAATCACTTTACCCAAAATAAAAATATGAAGGTTTACTAAAGGGCATATCCCGTACCACGGCCCAACGTCATCGCAACATCTTGATGTCGTTACAAATATCATAAATACTACATCAATCACAGGGCATGCTCTGTCCTTTTTAAAAATACTCCTCATGGAACATAATACACTTTCTACACCTATCTACCCACGAAATATAACTGTTCCAGTAACATTCTGATGAAATTGATGAAATTGCCAACTGAACTGCATGTGGCAACTGGCTGATATCATTGAAGTGTTGTCTTCTCAGAAAACTCTTCAGTATGGGAATCAAGAAAATGTCGCAAGGGGCTAAGTCCGGGTTATATGGAGGATAGCCTACTCAAGCACTTCTGAAGTCTGTTTGACAATCACAGTCTAGGTTGCAGTGCGTAAATGACCTGATGTAGGATCATGGCTGTAAACTGCGATGATTGCTCTTATTTCACAGTTTTTGCAGGATTTTCATGAAACTTCACACAAATAATCTACATGAGTTGAAGCACGTGACATAATATTTTCGATGATCAATTAACTGTTCATCATTGCAAGTGACTCAGACATGTTTAACTTACCTTAAAACCTGCAATATTGTAAGATATTTAGCCCACTTATGTATAAATATGGATGTTATAAGGTAGCGGTTGTGGTCATCATCTTGGCTAGGCTGTAAGCTGACAAAAAATCTCCATAACAAAGATCTATCCCACAGTACTAAGCAATGTATGGTGTACTTGATAGCTATACATAGAGTTAAACCATGTTCCTTGCACAGCCACTGATTGATTTTGTGGATTTAACTTGTCATGGACAGTTCAGGAATGCTTCCTAAATTTTACATTATTTATGCATGATGAAATTGGAATTTGCAATTTTGCTTATTTCTTTCCAAAGTGTAATTTATTCTTGGCAAATGAAGTTCATTGCAAAACATAAGAAAACTGACACTGTTGTGAAATTATGTCACTTCCAAGACTTAAACCAACCCTTTTTTAATATTTTGAATTATTTTAGTCAATTACCTCCCTTAATCAATAATAACATACTATTTTTTTTCCAATAAAAGCACCGTTTAAAAAATATATAGTGAAGGACTGCCTAGAATATTATAACTTGCAACTGCTGTGAAATTAAATTAAACATACATTATACAATTCAGAAATTTATTTTAATTGTGTTTTAAGTAACCATATAATTATATAGAAGGTAAATTACCGAACATCATGGACAGAATACTTTAACCAATTATGTATGGCTTACCACAGTTCATGAGCTGCTCAAGAAATTAGGATCTTGAACAATTCATGTCCAAAACATGAAGAATAAATGAGACAATAATGCTGTATAGGAAAAATTTCATGAGCTATTCATGAACCTTTCGTGCTCTGATGAACCTGTAAAGTACTGAACATAAAATACTGGGTTGTTGAATAGTTCATGTACAGTGAAAGAATGTTTGGCAATGAAATGTTTGTTAAAGATTCTTGATTGTACTTCATGGACTGTTCATGAATCATATCCAATCTATGAACTAATGATATTATAAACATTTCAAGAATTAGTCTTATTTTGACTTCAAGGATTTTCATGATTTTTTCATGAATTATGAACATGAATTATTGATGAATATTTCATGAATAATATTCATGAACTGTAACAGTTCTTTTCACAGGGGTTGACAACAAACTATACTAGTAGACAAAGGAAAACACTTTGTTTCTGGAGGCGCCCTGTGTTAAACGCTTGATGATGATTAAAGAAAACATTATGAATACCACACATTACGAACTGTGTTTATTTCTATTGTTTGGAAATGTGATGTTCTTATATCATCAAGATTGGTGTTGATAGCTCAAGTACTGTAAATGTCACTTGTTGATTTGTTATTTAGGGTAAATCCGACCCATTTTCTCTCTGAGTATGGTACATTGTCATTTTTATTAATACATTAATGGTTAATGGCAATCAGAAAATCTCGGTTGAAAAAACCTATATCAAACTCACTTACTGCCAGACTCAATTTTTTGCAGGTCAATGACATTGTGTTCATGTGTTCTATTAGTAAACAATTTGATATAGAACCACTGCATGTGGTCCTATGAATATAATGTTGATGCAGGTTGTTTTCCCAAGAGGGTTTGATCAGTACAAAATGGGATTATGTACCTGAGAATTAAGGCTTCTCATATTTGCTTTGTTTTATAAGACCATTGCAGGTCATTTACGCTAGAACTTGCAGCAGGTTACCAACTCTCAGATGATTGCAATATCATACGGCATAATGCATGTCAAATATTTGAACAACTCACAATTTCCTGTTCTTCAAGCTCTCAGATCTAATATTGTGGGAAATTTGTCTGCTATGACAATCTTCTCAATTCCTGTAATTCTTGTTGTTACATTTGAGTATGAAATACAGATTTTTTCCCTGACTTGGAACCATGTTTTGTTTTTAGATTACGATTGAATCACTCGGATTGTGTAAGATAGTGACGATGGAATCCTAGTTCACGAACAGAACAGAGTGATTATGAGCAATAATGCTTTGTACGTCTGCCGTGATTTAACTTAATTTCTCCTTCCTGAATTAATGGCTTGTTTTCAGAATTACCGAGAAAATTTGTCTCCTGCGAGATTCTCTGCTGATGGCTACGACACTCTCCACCCACGTTGTTCTTTGTTATTCTCCTATATTCCCATGTGTACTCATTGACGTAAAATGACGTTAGTATATTGCATTAATATCAGGTTATTTGGATGTGATATTACTTTGAATATCATTTTTGTAAAATGTTTATGTATCATATATCATGATTTTTCTGCTGTGTTACGACTGCTCTGGTAACCAGACATACTAAAGTTACCGTTATCTCAATCAACATCAATACAGCTGCCGAAAAAGTTTGCATTGTGTACTTGTACATATTATATTGTACATGTGCATACATGTGAACCTTTTCTGAAGGCAAATCGGGAGATTGCACCTCAAAAAGCGGGAGATTGAGCCTTAAAACGGGAGTTTTTTTTGTGTGGCTGAAATTTTGTCAATATTATGACTTCATCCGTATCATAAGCTGTTAATAGCAATATGCTGCGAATTAACTCGTAATCTGGGGTTCATCCCTTCAATCGAGTTGCCAATTAACAATTTTATTGCTAATTGTCATATCAGAATACAATAGAAACGTGTGAAACTTGAATAAACAACATGAAAAGCGAGGGTCGCATCGTATTTTGATCATTGTCACCAAGCGCTTGATTCCATGGTTTAGAGACTAGACTGGTATCCCGATTTTACACTTTAGGTTATCAGTTTGACAAGTAATTTCCGGGAACCCCATAATAAAAATTCACGATGTTTACTTTGAAAATCGGGAGATCGAGGCTCCCGGCCGGGAGAGCGTGAGTTGGCTGTCAAAACCGGGAGTCTCCCGCGTATATCGGGAGACTTCACATGTATGCATGTGTATTCATGTTGTTGAAGTCTTGCGGGGGGGGAAACTGCGTACAGTTATATATAACCCTGCACAGGTTAATGACTTGAGCATAAATATAGATGACAATTGTTAACAAACCACCTTAACTGTTGATATTAATCAAATACAGTCACAATATGTTGTAGAAAAGTTGAACATTTAAGTGTCTTAATTTCAATTTGTACTTTTTGTCTATTTATTGTTATACATTGTATATTACTTACTAGTACATTAAAGAACCTTATGATCTTAAATCTCTTGAAACAGATACCTATTTTCTAAAGGCTACTCTGTGGAAATTTTGATTAATCAGAATACCTAAGGGAAAAATGTATAAATATTTATTTTTTCAGTAGCAAGAATGGACAGTTTACATAAACTTTGCCACATATGTTCATCAATATAAATATATGATGGGGAATATATATACAATAGTAACTATTATTATGATGAATCATTCAGTCCTGATCTATGTTCTCATACTTTCAACTTCCATTCTCAACCCACAGTGTAATATGTCACTTAAAATTATGTATATGATATAATGATAGTGAAACTTGTCTATAACGACATTCATGGAGACCAGATGTGAGGAATTGTGGTTATGATGGTATGATGGTCTGGCTTGAGGGAAAACCATCTATGATCTAGCCTGCCTTCAATTTAATTTCATGTAAATATTACACATTTATCTAATACATTTTTAATACTTCATTTACATGTGTGTGTATAGAACAAATTAGATGAACTCACTTTTATTATCCCCTTTTGGGATGGGGATATTGTTTTGGCATTGTCCGTCCTTCCTTCTGTCTGTGACCTTCCGTAAGGCACACTTTTTTCTGTCCGGAGCAATATCTTGGTACTAGTTGGACAGACTTCATTGAAACTTTCTATGAATATATAATATGGGTATGGGAAATAATGCACATCAAACAGGTCACAATCCACATAGGTATGACAGAGGTATGACCCTTTTCCTGTATTTTAGTGTGTTAAACTGCACATTTCAGCTGGACTGATTCCTTCCACTTTCACATCTGAACAACACCAGAGTGGGACAGACTCTCAGACCTACTCTGAACACCGCAAAATAGATAAGGTAGCAATCTATAAGGCATATTTAATAATGCTGCAGAGTACGAAAACATATTTGAATCATATTAGTTATATGCCCTTGGACAGTATGTTATATTGTATTGTTCCATACCACATAGAAGGTAAAACTTCATACTCCAGTTCATCAGTGTATATGTTACAGAAATTATCCGGCTCTGCCCAAGCATTGCTGAAATAAGGACCTGTGGACTTAAAACAATCAAGTGACAACAATACCTTGTACATTTAGAAATACAGTCTAATGAGCTTATATTTAGGTTGTCAGGAAAAAACATTTTTATTAGAAAATGTAAATGCTGCGGTAATATATAATCTTTTATAGCAAGCAAGCTTTGGATCAGCCACAGAAATATATGACATTCACTTGTTTTTGTCTATTATGCTAATACCAGCATTCATATTTCAAGATAATTAGAACATTCCTATAACAATTTTCTCCACCAACATCAGATATGACAACAGAATATGTCGTGGCCAGTCATTGACATTAGCAGACTCATTTATTATCCATGTCAATAAGGCAATGTATATTTGATGACACATTAAGTGATCAAGTGAACATGATGATCCTCATCCATTTTCATTGTCGTGTCTCGACCAATCGGCTACTTTCTGAGGGAAAATAATCACTGCTGCTTATCGTAGGGGCTTTTAAGCCTTTTTCTCCATTATTGAATGGTTTTAGTCGATAAAGCTTGCCAAGCTTAATGACAGGCCTCCATTTGTCACCATAATTGTCTCAAATGGACAAGTAAATAACAAGTACTGGTTGTTGCCAGTACATCTCATTGTTCAGCAAGGCATTAGGTTTTATAGCATTTCAAGTAAAAACCTGTCTCGGAGTGGTTTTGAAATATCTGACTGGCTGTCTACTTAATATGTCATGGTATGTATACAGAAAGATTGGATCCATGACCTTTCACTGAGTTACTGGAATCAGATGTTGTATGCTAATGTTGATCAATAATTTTATGGGTTCAGATACAAACCGAAAACATTGATAATTAGTAACTATACCCAGTATTAATATAAGTACATTATCAAGCAGACCCGATTATTCCCTAAGATCTGCTGAAAACAACCCTTCAGTGTTAATAGTTATGATCCACAACTTATCTCCTGATTAACAACTGCTTTCTGTGTTAATAGTTTTTATCCACACATTATCTCCTGATTCATAAAAATTCAAAATGGATCAAAATTGTGTTCATTCTCTGTCTCATAGATTTATGCTTGTATATATGTATATATTTGTTTGTCCTCATAGGCCATATGGCTTACTGGACTTAAATGAAAAAAAAAAAAATCCCATAAAAATTCAAAATGGATCAAAATTGTGTAAAACAAATTCCAAGTTAGATTCTGTGGTTACATGGAAACATACCACACATCTCACTCACTTCATGTTATAGTTAGAAAGGATTTCAGCCATATTGTAGAAAGTTCATCTGAGTGCCTTAATCATGAATGTCAAAATGAATGGTTATAGAACTCCAACTTGGTCAGTAGTTGAAACATATTAATTAACATTGTTATTTAAGTATTAAATTTATATTCAAACCTTGTACTATAATGATAGAATATTCTATGCTTTAACCAGTTATGAAATTGTCAGTGATTAGTAACTGTTGTCATTGATTTGGAAATATTGAAATCAAATGTTCATTGTAATCAAAACAGTTCAAAGAGTAATTAACAGAAGATTAAACCAGAGTTATCTCCCTTGAGAATGCACACATGAAAAATTGAAAATCATTGACATTGTGTTACATCCATTGGGTGCCATTTTGTCAGTTTCTTCAGTCTGAAGTAATTGTGTTGGCGGCTTTATATTAGAATTTGTTATTCTCTGTGGAAATGCATTGGGACCCAACCATATCTAAACTATGTTTTAAACATTATCATCCATGATGAAAACATGCCCAAGAAATGTTTCAGTTATGTTACAGTATTGATATGAACATGTATGAACATGGTACTAGTATATCATGTTTGTAAATTAGCCTACATCATTGTCATCAACAAATATATATCTTTATTACCAGACTCAGCACGTCTGTGCCTTTAGTTAAATAACCCAAAACAGCACAAAGACAGTCAGTGCATTCAAATAAACATACATTCATTATATACTTACAAATATGACCATAATAAATCAATGAATTGTTATACAATGTCTTGCCTATGCTAGTATACATCTGAGTGCCTGTGTTCTTGTAAAGTATATAGCCATGAGATAGCAACGATAAGGTGCCAGTTCTAACCATGATGTATTAATGCATGAACAATGAGAAACTGCTATGGTCTGATTTAATGACCTTTAATATAACTCTTGTAATGTAAGACCATGTTCAAAACATGAATGATCATGTTTATAAATTGGCACAACAGCCCAAACATGCTTGCCCATGATGTATAATGCTTTTACTTGAAGGCAGTTTTAAGGCTGCCATATGGTTTCTGAACTTGACTAGTCTGTAAATGATAGCCCTTGTTTGCTTCTTGTCAATTAAATAGACTGAATGTTAAATGTTTTGCAATGCTATTTTGCCTCCCACTTTCAAGGGTTGTTATTTGAGTCTGAGCTTCATACAATTTGGAATGGTCTTTTTGTTTTGTAATGCTTGATAAATGGCGAAAATTTAGATACGCCTTTCCTCTGTAGGTTACCAATGTCAAAAACGTTCTAACGTTTTCTCTGTACAATTTATTAGAACTATAAAAAAGTGACTGTTTGCTTCAAGAACTAGAATTAAAAGTCTAAATATAGCAACATAATTCCTGATTGGGAAGCACTGAAGGGGAATCCCATGATTTCCTTTCATGAAGTTCAACATTTAACATTTAAATAAATTTTTCCTTATTGTACCGAAAAACATTTTTTACATGAAGTGTTAATATATTACTTAGTGACCAGTAATGTAACAAGATGGCACTGGTTGGCTCACCTACATGTGACCTTAAGTGACCTAGTTTTTGACCCCAAGCTACCCAATTTCGAACTTGACCTAGATTTCATAGAGACAAACATTCTGACAGAGTTTGATGAAGTTCTGAAACAAAAACTGCCTCTATTGTGTTAACAAGCTAAATGTTGACGACGGACACAGAGCGATCACAAAAGCTCACCATGAGCACTTGGTAATGAAAATTTGATATGAAGATTTACAATGTACATGTACTTAGTATGTATTTAATGCAGTGTCTTAATTGTGCTGTTTCGTCACCTGACTTAACTGACACTGCGATGTCATGTTGATAAAATGGCCACCTAGTCTGTACTGAATACACTAACAAAGAACAGAAATCAACTAAACTACTGTCTTTGTTTATAAAATGCATTCGATAATATTGTAAAAATGGAGACAGGTAGTCGTTTATGGTGGCTGAATTAGAATTTTACTCCAGCAACCATCAGCAAGAAATAAATACAAGCAGTTTATTTGACAAAATACATCCAATAACAATTAACAGCATCATCTGGTTTGAAATGTTTATAGAAGTAATAACTACATGTAGTAACATCAGACCTATTATCTCAATTATATGTTTCAATTAAACATTTTGTATATAATATTATAACATTATAGTACCATGTGCCAGATAAGATTGTTTGAAATAAATGTTCATATTGTTTATATTATGTATGATATAAGATGAATGGTATCTTCAGACCACAGTGAATTTATTTGTATCTCATACTTCTAATCATAACAGTCCACTTAACAATGACTCCAATCATTCTAAATACTGTACAAAGATATCGAATTCTGAACTTTAATTTGTGTTATATATATTCTCTTTATATCACTTAAGATATCACTTAAGATATTCAAACGATACTTGTTTGGGTTCTTTAATAAAAAAAACAACATGGAATGATTAAGTAATATATTTACCTAAATTCTCCTTAGATGTTCTTTGTCCCCCTATTCCCATACATGTTTGTCCTTGCACCTCCTCAGTGCCTTATGTTTTGTGGACTGTTGTTTTCCCAGGTGCTGTGTGGAGAGGCATTGTCTTGTGCATGTGGCATTCTCTGTAATAAATCAGTCTCTCTTACAGTTTATACATTTTCTTTGCTGTTTTAGTGTATCTAGCCTATGGATACATCAAAGGCCAAAAGCTTACTGTTTTAAAGCAGATGTCAAATCATAAAGTACAAGTATGACTGCTGGCTTGTATGATTAAAGCTATAGCCACACTTACCTACTCTCCTGATTTGATTGGTGCTCTCCCAAATTAATAGAAATGAATGTAGAAATGAGAAGTTGAACAGGACAATGCCACCTACAAAGTGCATAACCAACATGAAAAGACAAGGAGACATGATGATATTTACATGCATGTAAACAAACACGTAAAGGCAACAGGGACACAAGACATGAACATAAATGATAGCTGGACATAAGTGTACTGTCTTGTAATATTCAGTGGCACTGCACCACTGGTTGCTCATGCCTTGTTTAAGGCTGCACCCTCTCACTTATCCTACAGTCACCCAAATAAAACCAAAAGTGTACAAGCTCTTGCGGGAGTCAGTAAATTTATCCAGTAACTTGAGCATCATAGCCTGGCAACTTTTCTTGAATGAATGATCATAATTAAGGAGAGAAACCCCTAGACCCACGCCTACTTTCGATGAATTCATGCTTCTTCAGGAATTATTGACACCCCTGTAAACACGTAAGTTATGAAATGTAAACACAATACGATGTGAATACAAGCGTGAGGCACATCTTCATTCATCTGAGATTAATTAACCATATCAAAATCTCTTTCATCATAGCTTTTGGAAGTAACTCGATCATTGGTGCTGAATAATCGCAAAGAAGGAAATGTCTATACATTAAAGATATCATATCAGATAATGTAGCGTGTCAAAGCCCTGATGACATCTGCCAGTGTATCTGGTGAAAGGTTCAAAAGTGTAAACCCACTCACAGCAGTATAAAAACGGATCTCATCTAGGGGTGGCCTGACTGTACCCTTAGATGTTCCAAGAATTGACATTATTTATGTATTAGGGATGTCAACGAATATTCGAATATTCGTTTGAACGTCTGAATATTCGAATACTGATTTGGCATTCGAATATTCCATAAAATATATATTTTCAATATAAAAGCTGAATGCAGGTGTATTTAATTTCAAATCGGCATTATTGCATTGAATAACATTTTACTCGTGAAAATAATATATACAGGTGTTAATTGACATGTCATGTTGTATATTTGGGGGCAAGAGAGATATAACACTCTGGTTGTGACAGTTAGGCCCTGAAGTTATAAGTAATCGCGGGGATTGCATGACCAGTTTAAAACACAAAATTTATAAGCATAAACTAAAAACTTGAATTTCTAATGTATTATAATGGAATAAGAAGATCCGAATATTCGTTCGGAAGGTTGACCGAATATTCGAATACCGAAATTGCCATTTGTTGACATCCCTAATATAAATAGATATATTATATATATATATATAATTATATATGGTTTTATTGCATCAGACAAAAATTTTTTCTAAAAGAAAGCATATGTTCTCATGGTGTAATGGTCAACATCAGCGTCCGTGAAGAAGCACATTATTTTTTCTCAACTTCACAAAAATAAATAAAATCTATGAGACACTTAGTTGGCCATGAGTTCATAAAAGTTTCTAATTCTAGACTTCAACAATGTTGTTATATTGTTTACATATGGTTTCTAGTGCCTTTCTTTAGTTGTTACACAAGATCTGTCTAGTTCAAGAAAAATATTACCCTAAAATCATGCCAATTGAAGTCTGTGCCAGCCTACACAACCCTCTTCAGGCATCGATTTGCCTCCTTTATGATTGATAAATCTGTCGTATTTGTTTTATGAAGTTGGAAAGATTTCTGGGTAATATGTTGGGGTCATCACAATTTGACATTAAATCTATACTCCTTGTGTATTTCTCTCAGAAAATTGACTGAATTCACAAAATAAGCCGTTGTGGTCCAGTGGTCTATTTTATCTTTGGACAAATAAGATGAATAATCAATTTTGAAAAGGTCAGAAAAAATGGTAATATTGTCTCTGATATTGCATTATGATAGTGTGTATATAATATACGATATTATCTGTTTGATATAGGCGCATTGTGCCTATGTTTGTAACAACAAAATAAGACCTGGTCCAGAATGTTGGCTAATAAATATTATAGTCTGTCCAGGCTGGTCAGTGTATCTGTGAAAAGTTTAGGAGACCAAAATTGGACCAATTCCATTCCAGTCAATGATTAAATGGGATTAGCCGTACAAATGTATTAAAGTAAAAAATTCACTGACCTATGAGAAAATAAGTGTTATTTCAGTTTTGAAATATTTGAATGTTTATATCATGTTAACAGAAACTGACTCGAAATATCTAATACATTATGTATTTGAGAAAAGAGACCTGATGCTTGATCAGTTATAATTTATTGACTAGCACTATATAAGTAACAAGAAATATCTTTAAAAAAGATGGTCGGCGCAACTTGAAGTTTGCAAATTGGTTGCACTCTCTAGGTTAAATTTTGTTGTACAAAAATCATTCAATTACGATATACTGCAAATACTCCGAGACCTGTTAGGGGAAATCACTGCGTTTGAGACTGCATCAATCGTAACTTCTTGGCGGTATTCGGTAGAGCCAATAATGCCAAGGTGTTCCGAATGAGACGGCATAATAAATAACTCCGTAGTGTGATCAAACACAGTATAGTCTGTTTCAATATAGTTCAACATTACTTATTGCGTAAGTCAGTCGTGAACTCTGACACATCCATTTGAATAAACTTGTAACATAGCGATTTATCTGATTAAAAGAATATAAATGTTCGCGACTGGTACATAAAACCGAGATAGTCTTCTTAATTCCAACACCAGAAAATTCCCTGTGGTGATGAATAACAAGGCTACTTACTGGATAAATCTTGAAATACACTATAGAAAATGTTAACCAATCTGCTTCAAGGTTATAACTATTTTTAAATTGAAGAGAAATGGTGCGAAATTGCCTTGGTGGTTAACATAAGATTTGATTGGTTTACAGAACACCGAATATGTAATTAGCAAAACCATGTTAGTACGGCTGCGCCGAAATACTGACTAAAACTGCAAATACCCAGATTTTTCAAGGAATAGAGTCTGTACAAGTCTTACTTTAAGGTATTGGGCCAGGAAAATGCTATTAATGTCAGTTCTAAATTGGTCACCAAGGTTACCTGCTGTTCAGATACAATGGTGGATATATGGGTATAGAAGTACTAATTAGTATAACTTCCAACTCTAACAGAAAGATATGAAACCAAAAATTACACCAATGGCCTTTTTGGCATCAAATGAATGACATCACAATAAAGTTGCAGATAATCGAAATTAGTCATCAGATAGATAGTCTCACTCTTCTTTTGGGTCAAAACGTGTTTGTGCATCAAATAGATCGTTTACACCTTCAATCAGAGAGGGAGAAACAGTTTTTTATTTCATATTTTTACCAAACTTGATGGGTTTTCATTTCAGGAAATCTGAGTGGCAGTTATTTTATTTACACTGTTTTCTGTTGTAAAATATTGATTGAAAAAGTGTTTATAAACGATAATTTATATCTACCTTTTTTGTCATATTTCAGTTATGCGGCTGACAAAGCCAACATTGATGCCATTTCATCCTATAATCAGTGACAGCAGAGACGTTCCATTCACATTAACACAGGAACAGACTGAAAGTGATATCTCAAAACCAAAGGATCTAGATTACTTTGGAGTCAGTGATTTACTGACACTGCCACAGAACTTTGGGTAATTAATGATTTTGTATTAATAATATGTGTCAAGTGAATATGAGGCTTTTTGTTTAACACAATTATATAGATAAATTATTGTAGTATCAAGCCTGGTAGAACGTACAGTGTGTGAAAACTATTGATAATAATATTGATATAATATAATAATTAAAAGCTCTGTCTCTAAAGGTACAAGCATAATCTAATTTTTAACTCACACAAGCATTATAACTTATGGTTGGAAATATTCTGATTACTTGCTTTAACTGTTAAATTCCTTTATTAATTTTTAACAACTCCTAAACCGTTGGATTAATGTTTAAATTTGACTACAGCATAATTACATCCTTGCAAGAAATTTTCGACATTGTTTCAGTGGTTCTGTTCCACTCACAGAGATTTTTGAGCTAAAACAACAACAAAATCTCCAAATAACTTATAATGAACTGTGGGATGGATATTCTCAAAATTGGCATGGTAGCTTTCTTGCATCAACGTTTCTTAAGTTTTTTGAAATGTTTCCAATCCACTGCTGAAAGGTTTACTAGAGCTTGAAATAAAAGCCTTTTAATTGCATTTTCTCATGAACCTCTTGATGGATTTTACTTAAACTGGTCTGTAGCATTGGTACATTGACCTCTCAGATAGGTTGGAATGGTTTCACTTGGTTGCACACAGGGGATGTAAGGCACCGGCAGAAATTGATCATACTTGGTGCTAAACATCCAGCCTATCATATTTCCTTTGCAATTAATTGGATGAGCGTCTTATGCCAATTAAGACCTTTTGTCTAAAGTTAACCTTGCTTTCTGCTTTTATATACAGCTTGTGTTAATAGGTAAAATTTAAGTTTAATTATGCCCCCCTTAGATGAAGAGAGGGCATATTGGTTTGCACATGTCGGTCGGTCAGTATGTTGGTCGGTCAGTCCGAAGCCTTTTCGTTTCCGATCAATAACTCAAGAACCCCTTGACATATCATCCTTAAACTTGTTCCACACATTCACCTTGGGTAGCAGAGGAACCCTATTGATTTTGTGGGGTCACAGGGTCAAAGGTCAAGGTCAAAGGGGGGCACAATGTTTTACAAACATCTCTTGTTAATACACAATCAGGACTGTGCTCCCTGTACAGATAAGTGTAGATTTAGACACTATCAGATAGTAGAAGAACTGCTCATTCGATAAATTGATGGTGTTTAAATTTCAGTGAGTTGTCAGTTTAACTGCTCTTTAATTGTGCTCCTATATCCATTGGTTGGTGAAGCTGCAAATTGCAAAAACACATGGTTTGAGATTTGATAATATCCATGATAAATCACGAACTTTCCTAAATTGGTCCAGAATTTCTCATAAATATCAATTTGCTCATTATAAAAACTTCATAAGAATGGTGATATGGTGTTGATAATATCTGATGAATGTTTTCTTTGTTGTTTTTTCCAGTAATATATTTCTCGGAGAAACATTTTCAAGTTATATCAGCGTTCACAATGACAGCAACCAAACTTGTTCCGATATTATTCTGAAGGTAAGAATTCGAGTATATAATATATATATCAGTATATCTAAGGCAAGGGCTATAATTTATTGACTGAAAGTCTCTGTATCTGGATATGGTGAATATAATTATTATCTAATATAGTCATACATTGCAGTAAGTGGAGTATGCGACTTCCTATGTAAAGCCACACAAACATCAACATATTTTTAACTCTTAAACAACATGCAAATGTACTGACAATTAGTCACTTGTACGGATACTGAGCCTGCCCAGTTTAAGCTTAGTCAGTAGAGCAGTTGACAGCCAATGTTGAGGTCCTCGGTTCAAACCCCACGTGAGACGTATGCTCTCTGTGACATTGTTTGACTGAAAATCATACATCCTTGAAAGTCATTTGTCCTCCACCTGTGATGAGGTGAGGAAATTGTCACTCGCTTGTTGAATAACAGGTCAGTACTGATTGGTAACACAGGGACAGTGGTAAGGTAAAAAGATGTAAAACTCAAAATGTGCATTACTGATGTCAGCAATAATCAGACAGAAATTCTAATGCTACAGTGTGTTGGAGAGGGTACAATGCAATGGGGTACTGCACTCATTTAATCCAATTTGTGTAACCCTTTGTCTTTCATACATTTCAAAATTTGTTGTTGTAAGTGGATGTTACAGTTGATGATGAAGGCTTTGTTTCATTTTGAATTATAAGAGTAAATGAGAATAACATTATATTGTTACACATTCTGTAACTTAGCTGGAGTCACTTTGCAATATTTATATAGTGTGATTTAATATCATGATAGTGCAGAAAATGTTTTGATGATGATTGTCATGATGAGGCTGCCAGTGATTATGATCAAAGATGATCAAAGATGATCGTTATTAATTGTAATTAAGAAAATGGTTAGGTGATGATAGTGATGTTGATGATGATATTTATGATAATGATGATAATGATGATATTGATGATGATGATGATGATGAGAATGATGAGAACGATGATAATGATGATAGTGATGTTGATGATGATAATGATGATGATGATGATATTGATGATGATGATGAGAATGATGATATTGATGATGATATTGATGATGATGATGATAATGATGATAATGATGATATTGATGATGATGATGATGATGAGAATGATGACATTGATGATAATGATGATAATGATGATGTGAATGATGAGAATGATGATAATGATGATATTGATGATAATGATGTTGATGATGATAATGATGATAGTGATGATATTGATGATGATAATGATAATGATGATAATGATGATAATGATGACATTGATGATGATGATGATAATGATGTTGTGAATGATGATAATGATGATAATGATGACATTGATGATAATGATGATAATGATGATGTGAATGATGAGAATGATGATAATGATGATATTGATGATAATGATGTTGATGATGATAATGATGATAGTGATGATATTGATGATGATTATGATAATGATGATAATGGTGATAGTGATGATGATGATATTCATGATGATAATGATGATGATGCCAGTGATTATCGAAAATGATGGTTATCATTGTTTTTAATGAAGATAATGGTAAAACCAACACTTAACTAACGGCTCGATCAATTAAATCAAGTTTTGTTGTTTATTATTTCCTCAAATTGCTAATTAAATGCTTAGAAGAGGTCAATTATCAATTACTGTACTCTGAATTTGTTTGCTTTGTTTAATAAAGTAGACTTCAGGGAATATTTTCATTTCCAAATAAATCTCAATACATCATTTTTAAATGATGCATGATAGTGTCATTTTGAGATGCTGATTTTATTCATTGTTGGGATTTTGGAATTTTATTACTCCATGAAGTCTGACATTGATTCATTGTTGGTGCATTGTAATCAATGAAGATCAGTCATTCATTCTCTGTTTGTGCTTTTTTATTCGGAAATACTCAATGATGTTGACAACATACTATATGTGATATGATACTTGCTATTGAAAGTCGAATTTCAAGACTTCAATTTTATATATTGCCTCACAATTTATATGAAAATATTCCCTAATTTTGGTTCAAATCAGCCTTAATATACTATATAACAGGACATGATGGGACTGAATGTGACAAAGATGGAATGGAACGTTACCTCCAAACAGTGCATGATGGGATATAATATATGATCATTAAATAATGTTCTCAAAATATTTGTTTGGTTAAAGAAAAATAATTCAATTAACATTGAAAATAGCAAGATTTTAAACCCCTACCAAACAATATATTTGGGACTGCGAACAAATCACATCGTTCCATCCTTTCCTGTTCCATCCCATCTTTGTCCTATCATGTCATGTTCTATCCCATCTTTGTCCCTGATCCATTTCCATAATGTCGAGTTATATCACATCTTTGTTCCATCCAGACCCATCATGTCCTGTTCTATCCCATCTGTGTCCCTGATCCATTCCTGTCATGTCCTGTTCTATCCCATCTTTTTCCCATCCAGACCTATCATGTCATGTTATATCACATCTTTGTCCCATCCAGACCTATCATGTCCTGTTCTATCACATCTTTGTCCCTGATCCATTCCCATCATGTCCTGTTCTATCCCATCTTTGTCCCATCCATTCCCATCATGTCCTGTTTTATCCCATCTTTGCCCAATCTAGTCCCATCATGTCCTGTTATATCCCATCTTTGACCCATAATGTCCTGTTGTATCCCATCTTTGTCCCATCCAGTCCCATCATGTCATGTTCTATCCCATCTTTGTCCCATCCAGACCCATTATTTACCCATCCAGTCTTATCATGTCCTGTTCTATCCCATCTTTGTCCCATCCAGACCCATCATGTCCTGTTCCAGTCCGTTCATGTCCTGTTCTATCCAATCTTTGTCCCATCCAGACCCATCATGTCCTGTTCCAGTCCCATCATGTCCTGTTCTATCCCATCTTTGTCCATGATCCTGACCCATTATGTCCTGTTCTGTCTTATCATGTTTTATCATGATCTGTTTCATCCTATCTTGTCCTGTTCCTTTCAGTTATATCCAATCCAATCTGTCCTTTTACATCCCTGACATTCTAGCATGTTTTATTCTGTCATGTTTCTACATGTCCTGTTCCTACTATCCTGTCTTTTTCCATCCCATTCTGTCTTAACTCAAATACTTATATGTGCAGAATACATGTTCCAGCTATATTTGGATGAGGTCAAAGTTCAAATATGCCTGCTGGTTTCTACTTTATTTTCCCTAAACCTGTTCATGGATGGACGCCAATTAATTCAATTTGGGTGTTTCATGTAACATAGAATCCTAGCTGTGACTTAATCTCAAACTGTTGGATAAATGCCTCCCTGTCATCGAAGATCTATATCAGAATAAATTGATATTGAAATGTCAGACAAATTAAACTAAGGAAAGATACCTTATTCAGTCATGAGACAGTCTGTGACTTCTAGTTGACATTCATTGTTGGCACGTTGAGTGTTGTTTAGTTCCCATCTGGTGTCACTATCTATATTAAGTCTAATTTGCCAATCATATCCCCTCTATGACAGGATTGGACTGTCAATTTGTGTGTAATTTACGAATTTTAGACTTTGTTGCTGTCAACATTTTACCCTGACTTGTATATTAGTCACTTTGTGTGTTTTGGCTTTGTGTTTCTATGTTGCAATGTATTGTATGGTTACTACATCATTCTGATCATTATTCACTGTGGCATATACAGGGTTGAGAATCCTCCTGTTCTCAGCTCAGATTTCCTCTGTTCTGTACCAAAACTTGTTACAGATTGAAGTTGTCTGATTTGGTCATATAGTTTCAAAAATGGTAATGTTTAAAATTGGAGCAGATATTCCATGGTTTTTGCATTCATATTTTTTGCCAATGACTACTCTCATCCATGTAATACATAATTTAATTATCTAATTTGTTGTTGTTTTTTTTGCAGTTCTCGGGTTTACCTATAAGACATATTAGTAGATCATTAAATTTTGTACAATAGAATACTAATTTTTTCTATTTTCTGTCTATGAATCGGCATATTTTACTCTTGCTCTCATCCTAATAAAAGATAGTTTTGACAACAAGAATGTCATTTCCTTGCCAAATAATGTAAACAAATTTACATAAATTAATTGCATAAAATATCTAATACCGCTTTAAGATGAAAACAGCCATGCAAATACTGAAAGTTTTCAAATAAATGCCGAGATAACGCACTTACTACAAATACTAAACTGAATTGAGAGTTGAGCTAACCAGACTGTTTCAAACCTGTGCTAACTTGTTCTACCTAGAGCATATGTTTCTCACATGAAGCAGAGGTAGTATCTTTGGTCAAATCATAAAAGAGAACATGTTCTACATCTGGTTTTCGAAACTAGAACCTCAAGTAGGCAAGTCATGAGCTTTGCTTGAATTATATCGACAGCCTTGTTCATGTTTGAGCAAAGTCTCTTAATGTTACTCTTCACAAAAGAAATCAGTATATACATTGACACGGATTATTTCAGCCGGAAACCTTTCCCAGACAGCACATCATGTAAATCAAGCTAATTCTTGTTAAAAGCCTCCAATTTCCAGAGCCTTTCATTATGCTGCCTATCACTTCTGTTGTCTCCTCATTCACGTGTCCGTCCTAATTATTTTCCGTTCAGATTCGTATAGCATGTTCACGACATTGATTGTATTGACCCATGGTCAGGACGATTATTTGGGCAATAAATGCTTACAAAAACATTATCTATTGCCTTGATTGACCATTTACTTTTTCTCTCATAGAAGTAGAAAGTCAAGGCATTCGTTTGTGTTTTGTGAACATGTTGTGCTGTGGTAGGATACACTTATTGTATGTATCGGTCACCATTAATGTGCTTTCATTATACCCCCACAAACGAAGGTTATGGGGGGGGATATAGGAGTCACTGTGTCAGTCTTTTGTCTGTTGAAGTGTTCACTTATTTGATAAATTGGTTCTGCCTAATATGCTGTCATTTGATTAAGACCATAAAGTGTGGCTTTAAAAATATATCAAAAACATTTTTACGACATACTCTGATGAAAAAAATAATTTTCTGTTCAATGTCTTTGTAAATTAAGGATAAGGTTATCATATACGTCAGTTGACATAAGCTCTCCATATATTGAAGTCTTAGAGAGGATATTCAACTGTGACATTTAACTCTGTATCAATCATCATAAACCGCTTAACTTGGAAACAGTGAAAGTTTCTTTCTTCCTGTATGTATTTGTTTTAAAACAAACTGGGAAATAACAGGTTTCAGTTATGCTATCTCCACTGGATGGATGGAAATAGAAACAAGAAATATCTTTCAAAAAAGATGAACTGTATAGATAGAATGATGTCTAAAGAATCACCCTATTTCGAAACTTTGATTTCGTCAGAGGGGTACGCTACGGGAAGCTAAATTATCTTTTCAAGACACCTCGTTTGGTGCCTCTCCACTTAAGATAGGAACCAATCAAATTGTCTAATTTGTTGTTTAATTAAACAACGCGCTTCATGTTCAACATTTGATTGGTCTAAAATGAAGGTCAAAGTCAGTATTATACAGCTACGCCAAAAACAGTTATTGTTTGGCTGGTATAGTTCCTCATATGTTTGATGTAACATGTATGGTCATAAATTGACATTTTCTTCACTGCGGTCTTCGTATTAAATCCTGTCACCAATATAAGATCTGTGGAAACAACATCCCTTCTAGTGTTGCCTTGGTTATTTGTTCTCTTCTTTTATGTAAGGCGATTGTTGTGCTCTGTTCTTTGTACATGTACTTAATGATGAGAGTTGTGTTGTGAGTTGTGAACTGTTCTACAACTCTTATATCAGTTCTGTATGGTGGTCTGTTGTCTTTATAATCCAGTGTTCCTGGGTTACCAGCCAGTACTATCTTGTTCTTCACAAGCAAGTGTAAACTTCTGTACATGGATCAGAGGTTTTGGATGTACTCTCTTCTGTCAAGTTGTCACTGAGATTACATAGACTTCAGTTGGATTAATAACCTACGATGACCTTAAATTTGGTTGTCAAATGCATTACTAACTGATCTCACCTCAGACAGGCTTAACATGGGAGAATAATTCTGTTCATGTACCGTCATGTATACCAAACATTTAATGTGCATTCTTCCCAAACAGATTTTGTCCATTGGATTTAAAGACAAAAAGGCCAAGATAGATGATTCATGTGACTTGAAGTTTTTTTTCCAGATTTGAACATCTTTAATAATCCCATAATAAATTATGGCGAATAAAATGTCTAGTTTGATTTCTAGTTGATATTTTACTGAAGTAATTAGAAAGTATGTTTGAGATCAAAATTATATCTGAAGATATTCTACACCATAAATACCAGGGTATGAATGTGATTGGTATGAATTTAAGACTATTCCTTTTAATGGTAAATTAATTATACAGAATGGTGATGCTTAATTCACTAGAATACATTTTACACGACTCAATAGCTTCAGTAGAGCAACAACATTCCCCCCCCCCCCCCTCAAATATTTATCTTTTCATTGGCGTCCTCTTTACTAGACACATAGAATAAAATCAGCTTAATACAAGATTTGTGCCAAGATAATTATTCTATATTTTCTACATTTTTAGCTCACCTGAGCACAAAGTATGGCCCTGTGTCCGTCGTTGTCCGTCATCGTCCATCTTCAACGATTTAGATTGTTAAAATTCTTAGAGGTAACATCTTTAGCCTGATATGCATGAAACTTGGTCAGATCGTTTGTCTCAATTAAATCTAGGCCAAGTTCGAAACTGGGTCATGTGGGGTAAAAAACTAGGACACAACGTCAAATTATAGTAAAACCTTGTTAACACACAGAGGTCACATTTTTGACTTGATTTAAGTGAAACATTGTCAGAACGTTTGCCTCAATAAAATCTAGACCAAGTTTGAAACTGGGTCATCTGAGGTCAAAAACTAGGTCACAGGATCAATTGTGGATTCTCGGGAGGCTGCATTTTCAACCTGAACTACATACAACTTGACCAGAATGTTTGTCTTAATAAAATGCAAGTCCAGTGTGGTACTGGGTAAGGTTGGGTCAAAAAGTAGGTACAAGGTCAAATCATTGAAAATCCTCTTGGACTCCCTTGAAGCCAACATGGCCATGTTCTCAGGTGAGCAATATAGGGCCACCACACGAATGGTCCTATTGTTTACGATTTTTCAGACTTTTATTACTTGTCAGTGAGCATTCTAATCCATATGTCTTGGTGCTAAATATACCAAGGTCACATGAAGCTCCCTGCAATTAACTTGACCCTGAGAGCTTGTGGGTAATTGCATGACATGCTGTGCGGGCCTGCACGATTTTTCAAAGATTTTGGGACTGTTATATTAGGGCGTTGCACATGCACAATTTTCATGTCTTGGTCATACGAGACCTACTGGTGGTCCAGCACCCATAGGACTTTGGGAACCCTCCATGCTTGTGGCCTGTTGGAAGTCCATACAAAAACACTTCTGGGATGCCGGAAGCTTCATGTAACTAAGGCATTAAATAGAACATTTTTTTCTGAGTGCATGTTTACCCAATATACAATAAACACATACAGTGTTATCTTTTCTATTGCACTAAATTGGCCAATTCTCCATAGACGCCTGTGCAATGCATCACTTCATGATATACAGGTTCCAGACTGATGAGTATTACCTCTGTTCATACTTTATTACAATGACAAACCATCATCAATTCATTACCATATCAACATGATTTATACATACTGGGTATGCAAGAATAGCTATGTGGTTATATTGAGAAACTTCTCAATGTATATTTCCATGACTTGCATATTTATAAATGTAATTATACAACCCAGACTTGAATATTGACTCTTCCACCATACATCATGAACACCATGTCTATTGTGTGTTTAATTGTCTCAAGTTCTCTCCCTAACTGTCTGCTATAGACCCAGGTTGGTGTTGTTTGCACTTCAGTTGAAAATCTGTGGCTCTCTTAGCCGTCTTGGTTAATAGCTTGTCTGGTGACCTTGTGCTTAAAAGGTGTTATAATGTAATACCCTGTTGTACATCATCGGTCATCCATCAGTTAAACTTCCACTTGTTTGTGTTGTAAAAGTTAAAGGTTCAGACTTCAATCTATTCCTGACAATTGTATGTGTATACAAGTGATTTATGCATGAAAAGAGTTATTGCTCTTTGCAATGAAACTATATTTTGGGTGGGTACTGCCTCATAGTTGTAGACGTATTTCTAACAGTTGATGCATTCTTATAATATCCCGGAAACAAACATTCTATACACGAAATAGTTCCATATTCTCTACCAGAATGCTTCCATTATACCACAGCAATTAACTAATCCCAAACCTGCTCCTACATGGTCAATATGATGACTTAAAACAAACTCTCATTGTGTAACCCTTATTGTTCATTTATTCAGACTCATGACCCTGATTTTAACACAGCTAGCTCTGAGCACAAAAATAATGAGTACAGTGCATTTGTAGTGCATATCAAGACCAGTGGTTTTATAAATAGCATGCAAGAAAAATATCAAAAACTTCTGAATGACACACCTCCCCTTCAACCAATGGAAATTGAGCAGCATGTAGCAAGGCATACTTGTAAATATATACTCAATGCCATTAAAATTGATGATGACGTTATAAAGAAATAATTATACTTTTAATAATTGTCAAACATAATATCCTAAACTTAATCAATTATTAAAAATGAATACTAGGGCAATTGTTTAATTTCTTTTTGAAGAATTACTTACTCATTTGTAACAATAAAACGTGTTCAACACTAATGGAACAAAATGAAGGCTAAAGGGATATAGTTGTGTTTTTAGTGGCGTTGAGTACATTGTTTGGTCCTATGAAATGGTGTGATAATGACAGGATATCTGTTGTGTGACAAGACTCCAAACATCAAAACATGTTTTGAGTTTATCAACTATCATTGTCTTGAGATTTTGAGACTGCCATATTATAAATGATCCTTCCGTTCACATTGGAGTCTTAATAATGAAATGTTTTTTGTTTGTGAGGTAATTTGACCAGAGTTGCATGCAGAAAGTTATGCAATGTCACCCACCTAATCCTTGTTTAGTTTTTGCAAGCATATCCCCAGATTAGGTATCTGAAAGCTTTGATTATATTAATATATAATAACTGTGATTTTCTCTGTTTCAGGCTGACCTACAAACTAGTTCACAGCGATTACTTCTAACTGGTGTGAATTCACAACCAAAGTCTCTTCTAAAACCTAACCAGAGTATTGATGATGTTATTCAACATGAAGTCAAAGAACTGGGCACTCATATGTATGTCTTCTTCTCTAAGTGATCATACATTTCTCTGCTGAAATTTCGTTGATTTTATCTGCTCTATCACCACACATTATGGTGGTTATAAAGGATGGAAATATTACTCACTGAAGGTGTTCAGTACTGAATTTGAAAATTTAATTGCATAAAACCAGCTCATAACTACACAAGGGCAACTGTGGCACTAATTGCCATCATCAACATTTTAGGATTGAACAATTATTGGAAACACTTCTGTTCTAGTCATTATGTCTTTATTTTGCAAGCATATCCCCAGACCCTAGCCTCAAAGTTCCTTCATTTAGGTTATGGGCTGTAATGTCATCATATTTTGAGTTCTTACTTAGGAAACCTATCAAAGAGCTATTTAGGATCTGTCATTGAAAACCTTAGAACAAGCCTATTTGAAGTTTGATGTCTGATGGTTGCATACTGACATTTTACCAGAGATTGCCTCACACTTCTAGAAACTAAACTGTGTTGGGTTATCTCTGATTGAGGAAGGGTTTTGCTTGTTTGGTATAAATTTGAAGACTATTTGTAATGAAATGGACATTGTTTTGGTCATAATTTATGCTTAAATGGTTTTACTTTTCAGATTGGTATGTGCAGTCAGTTATAGCACTGAAGCCGGG
Organism: Mactromeris polynyma; assembly: GCA_032209605.1. Taxonomy (NCBI): domain Eukaryota; kingdom Metazoa; phylum Mollusca; class Bivalvia; order Venerida; family Mactridae; genus Mactromeris; species Mactromeris polynyma. Next base: position 7,657,017 of record JASFXZ010000001.1, read on the forward strand.
GAGAAGATGGCGTTCAGAAAGTTCTTTAAATTCCAGGTATGTGAAAGGCTTCAGGATGAAACTTAAGCCTAATCTTCAACATTGATTCACAAACCTATTTTGAGCATAACTTTATTGCCTTCTTTCTCATGCTTGCTTTTTGTATTTGCAGGTTTATGTGCTATATTAAGCAATGTCATGTTTTGTCAAACTGAAAGGAATTGTTAAAAATATGAGTCACTGGTCAATTTGGTCATCCTTAAAAATTGCATGTTTGCTTTTTGCTGACCAGACCATGGAAATTGATCAGATTCAAATTTGTGTCCAAAAACAAAAGAAATATTAATAATAGTACATCTCAACATGTAGTGTGCCATTAATCACCTCATGTATTTCAGAAAAGGGGCTTCACAAACTCTCCTTCTTTAAGGATAGCCACATTCTTAAAATTTAAGACCTTCGCTAAATAAAATGTTGCCAATAAAATTTGAGATACTTCGGAACCAACATGGAATCTTGATACATCAGTTTATACCATGGCATTGATAATATCTGATAGCTGCAGTTACCAAGTTTCCACGTTGTCTCTTTTAATTTATAACTCGATCATGCTTTACCAAAAAGTAGAAACTTCTTTCTATAATGCACCGTAGGGAAACTGAAGGAAACATATTTTGACACTTCCATTTCGCATTAGCTATTAGGTATGGTGGTTTATAATCCGCAGACTGTGTTACGTTTAATTATCGTCTGACTGGTTTTCTGTGTCTACTGGTGATAATTTGTCTGGTTGACTATTGGTAAATTCTAATTTGTGTTCAAGATCATTGAGTTATTATCTACTCCTAATATGTTATATGTATGACATTTATAGGTTCTTCTGTGGTTGGAAAATTTAATTACCCAAACATTCTCAGACTGTCAGCAGAGTCTGGTGCTAAAAATTTGGTCTGTATTGTAAGGATGTTTAGCTCATCCAAGGCTAACAAGGAATAAAGTACTGTACCGACGTACAGTGGATCATGGTTAAGACATCACCTTGGGATTGGAAAGTCGTAGGTTCAAACCCCGATAGGGATCTGTTCTGAAATGGCTATAGTTAGTTGTTTCATTTGCCTATCAGCTTGGTGTCTGGAATTAAAGCATAAAAATTGGAAAGTACATGTGGTCCGAAAGTAGATGTGTCATAAGTCAGAAATTGCTGGCTGTTTAAATAGGAGTAACATTTTAATAAACATTTAACTTGACTTTTACCAGCATACTGACCAAATCCAACCTGAATGAAGCTTTATCAGGACAAAATATCCTGCCTAACAGTTGTGCAGATACCTTGAATGAAGTATTTACAGCATATATTTATTACTCATGATGACCGCTTCATGGGCCAGGGCCAGTACTCGCACCTAATTTGTAGTTGCCACTTCAACCTTGCCCTAGGCGGGATTCAAACTCACCATCTTTGGATGAGGAGTCAGGTACTCTACCTCTTGACCACTATGCATCCCTGGCTTGACTGGCTCAGTGAGTAGAGCTCATTACTACTACTGTGGAGAGTGCAAGTTTCAAAGCGTGTTCAATGTATTTGTTCCTCTTGATGAGTTGTCTGAAGATATCGCATGAATGACTTGTCTTCTATGGCTGATACAAGTTTGAAGATTGCTTTCTGCTTGAGAACACATCACTTAAGTGCTGATGAAAATGCAGAATAACTGTTGTAGTTAAATGATATATAAAATTGATTCTGTATTCACAAAAAATCTCTAATCCATCCATAATTTCTTACAATCAGATTTGAAAAATTCACTCAAGAGTGTTTGAGGTTTCCTGAAATGCTATTTGAAAAGACAATTCGCGGAAACACTTTACTCAAATACTGATATTTCACTTAAATATTTTAGGTTGATCAGTGTGCTTCGTTTTACTTAAAAATGTTTTGTAAAATATATCAGGGTTAAAACTCATTATGTTTTGAGTACAAAGTAGGAATATAATTTGTGACTACCTTAAATATGGTTGAAAAACAGCATTAACCAGTGGATCAATACAGAGAATGAGGTGGGGGTTTTTGTGAACAAGTCAATGAAGCTGGAGGTAAATTGTATGCAGTGACAATGTCAGTATTGTTATACCTAAACTTTCTTTTATGAAACCATGCTCTACAAAGTCATTTATTAAAGTCATTAGCCTTTTCTGGCCTGCATTTTCTGCCAGTACATTTCATGCAAGCTTTCAAGAACCGCCATTACCATTGGTGATACTTATTTGAACAAATCTTTTCTGTTATAATTTCTTAGACAGGATTAAGGTATTGATAGTACCGTATATTACCGGCCATAAGTCGAGTTTCGCGAATTGGCTGTCGAATCCGGGAGTCTTTTTTCATCTTGCCCAAGTCCCCCTTCGACTTATGGAAGGAGTAAGCCTAAATTTCCCTTTTTACAGACAAAACTACACCCTCAACTTATGGCCGAGATCGACTTATGGCTGGTAATATACGGTATCTTCACTCTCTTAGTTTATAAATTGAATCCAGAAATTAATTTTATCCTGTGCTGATTATGCTATGGTAACCTAGGGATATTCACAGGATGTTGTTTTAATTTCAGAAGGCTCAGATGCTGTTTATGCCCAGGAGAAATTAATAGTGTCTCGAAAATAATTGTCTCCCTTGAAAATTTGTGATTATTTTGGAAAATATCCCTTAAGGTAGTTTAGAATGGAAAACTTCTAAGATGTAATCATGGCTTACTGGAAGATTTTTAGCTCACCCTAGCAAAGCTATTCTGATCTGACCCTGTGTCTATCTGTAAATTTTGCTTGAGGTAATTTCCTCATAAACCACTGGTAGATAGATATCATAATCAAACTTGTTCTATGCCATTCAGAATTGGTCCTCTCGAAGTTTATTCAAATGATTCCACTTCTGTGCTGTTAGGGGTCGCCATAGCTAAATATACAACAATGTATTCAATGACTCAGTGTTTAGATTCCATAGATGGATTATCACCATACTTGGTTTGTTGTGTCCTAACATGGCTATATCTCATAATGGTTCAAACCATTTCCACTTTACTGCATTTAGAGGTTACTAAGCCACAGGTTAAATTAGATAACATGTTAACAATTTCTTCCTGTTTAACTTATCAATCGTGAATCATTAAATGGATGATCAATAAACTTGGTTTATGATATCTTTGAATGGAACTCTCAAACTTTTACCAATCTTTTCATTCTTTCATATTTTCTCAGGTTACTACAGGGACCAATTTATACATCTTTTTGTTTATATACTTGTATTGGAACCTTTGGAAACAAATTAAACAATATTTTGTTTATATTCGCAGTTGTTAAATCATTGCTTTTGTTATATAATGCTTGCTCACTCGCTTGCTTGTTTTTTTTGTTCAGATATATTTTAATGTTTGAAATGTGATTTCGCTCAAAGAAAGAAAGGTCAGGCATGAAAAGCATTTAGACTCCGTCTATTATAAAGTACATATATACTACAGAAAGGCATAGGTAGCGGATCCGTAGTCCAGTGGTTACAGGCTTGGACTTGTAATCCTGGGATCGCAGGTTCGATTCCCCGCTCCATCACTGACCGTACTAACAGTCTTTCGGACAAGACTTTAAAAACCGATGTCCCGTGTATGATGCTTTACATCGAGCACGTAAAAGGACCAGGGGTGCTTCTGGAACTGGGGCATCTCCTGTATCATGCACTATCCTCCAAAAATCTAAAATGATTAACATTCTTCTGGAGGCGTCGCCCATGTGGGAAACCGGTGGCGACGATAAATAAATGCAAATACAACAACAAAAGGCATAGAAAGGGAGAGAATTCGTGACAATCTCCTGTGGCTGATACCGTCTGGTGCAATGCTTTCTTTTGCTATTCTACATAGCATACTAACAAACAATTTCGTCCACTGATCATGAATTATTATGCAAGGACTGATGCTTTTACCATCTTTGTCCATAAAACACATCCAATATATTTTGACAACTGTAAGGCTATAGTTAAGATATTGTTTGTTTGGCATAACTCTACCGACCCATGAAAGTTGCCCCTACTCGAAACTTTTTTAAGGGGTCTGAGTGGGAATTTACCTTTTGGCAGTGTATTAAAGTTAACACCAGTATGACCATAAAACTAATAATTGAAAAATAAATTACCTTCCCATCCCTACCCGTCCTACAGTTTGCCGGGTATGGTTTTGCCAAACAAACAATTTTTTAAGGGTGACCTAAATTATTTATTTGTACTCATCTTTCAATTGTATTGCAGGTCTTGAAGCCACTGGATGTGAAGACCAAGTTTTATAATGCTGAGGTATGCCATTACATTATTTCATTCCACTTTCTCCTATGATTTTAGGCACAACATACTGACACTTTACTCAACAGTCACATATAGCTGGATCCATGATGTGCAATATAGGAAGTCAGTTAAAATTTGTTGCACTTATAATTTGTCTTCTTGAAAAGATGGCATAGAGTCTGTTGTGTTAAAAGATTATTGATATCAGGTATGCATTTGTGGATCCAGCCATTTATGCCAATGGGGGTCTAGCTCCATGTAAGGCAACAAATTTAAGTCATCCTTTGAAGTCCCTTGAATTTAACTCTTCTTTGCCAAAATTTTAGGGGGAGTTCGGAGCCCCAGTCCCCCTGTCTGGGAAATATGGGGAAAAAATTGACTGTCAAGTAAAGTGTCAGTCCAAGTTGGTGACATGATCAGTTTTAAATGTTGTCAATGCAAATACTGCTACAAGGGTACAGTAAAAACTGCCTTAAGTATAGTCAGTAAAGGGAAGCGACGTAAACTTTAGTTATTTTATATCATACATGATGTCACAGTAGCATAATAATACCCATGCATTGTGTTGGATAATACCAGTTTTTCACTCGCGAAAAATGATGTGATATCACAATGTCCTTTCAGTGATAGCCGTGTCTACTTTGCTTAAAAAAGATTTTACTCATTAAGTGTTTGTCTATTTATGTCATACATTTTGTAAATAAAATATAACCATTGTGTGAATAAATTATAGAATTTTTTAAACTCGCCCAGCAATCATAAAAAACAACTATTTGTTTTTATCATTTCTAGAAAAACTTGTTTTATAAAATTCGTTATTTATGGCCACTCATGTAATATTCTAGATGTAGATAGTTGGGGGTGGGGGGGGAGTGATTCTAGCATATAAGTGTCTTGGATTCAAACTTTACAGAATATGATTTCAAATTCTTCGTTCCCTTGCACAGATACCCATGATGAGTTAATTCCTTGTAGCATTTTATGGCGTGTTTTGTAAAATAGAGAAGAAGCTTTTCTGTACAAGCAGTGCAGCTGTTCCGTATATTGACTAATTACAGGCTCGTTTTGGAAGAAACTTTCTAGATCTGTCTGCAATTGCTCGGTATTAATATAATTAAAATAACCAACTTTGGAAATATTGTAGCTCTGTAATTTGCTGTTGTTAATTTGTGTCTGGTAGCTGGAAACAGTTTCTGGATATTCTGTCATTGAAAGACTAATGTATTTAGTATTTTTAGTTCGTAATTAGGATTTAACACTTTTAAAATTGGCAGCAGATGGTGCATCTTTCCTGAGTCAAAGTCGGAATATGCTACATTGGTTCTTAACGCTCCTCTCTATAGTATGTTTTAATAACTATGAGTTGATTAATTTGACAGTGAACAAAACTTTTGGATAAATTTTACATTTTCTTTCAAAATGCTAGGAAGGATTCGAATATAGTAAACCTGTAAGATATTGATTAATTGAATTATGTCACGGATATTTGTCCATTCAAACGTCCAGCACATTCTTATATTATGCCATTACAGCTGCTATGTTATTGACTAAGGGAGATAACTGATATAGTATCATAGTTTGACAGTAACTAAGTTTGGTTAATCAATTATATGTTATCAAAATATGTTTCATTACAGGAGAAGTAATTATTGTTAAACAAGTCGTTGAAATGCAGTTTTTACTGCCTCTAAATTATTCATTAGATAATATTTTGTAGTTTTCCATTGCATGCTTTTTATATCTTCTTTTTTGCGTTTTTAAGTAAATATGTTGACTTATCTGTGTCTGCTTCACAGCTAGAACTGTAACTGATGAACAAACAAAGATTTCTTTTTTTGACTTTATTGTATGAATTCACAGGCATGTTATTGTAATACAGTGTAAACTGTCCATAACAACACCAATTGGTACTGACGTTCTGTCTTTAATCTGACATAACCAGATGGCCCCTACAGAATTGCTGTCACTACCTGTGTTAAGATTCAGTGTTCCTTAAACAAAACCTGCTTTAAATGGAACATCCAACACTGTTTGTTGGTCTCATTTATGCTAATAATAAAACACATTAAATCACGCCCCTTCATCCAACTCTAATTCTTGTGCTGCACCTCAGTGTATCATGTATGTGCTACCACAAGAGATTGTCATGAGTTATTTCCCTTTGTTCCATCTACAGTTCTCTCCCTTTGTCCCATTCTTATACTTTGTATACATATACTATAGAAAAGATGTGTAGTATATATAGAACAATAATATTAATCTTATGTTGTGTGTATTAAACTTGATATAATGCATAACACACTTAGTTCTCTGAAGTAAATTTCAATAATGCAAATTGAATAATGGAATTGCATTAACATTTGTCTTCTTGTTGACCATCAAATAACAATTCCAGAGTAGGCTATGTAGACTTCATATCAGTTATCATACTGCACACATAATCTGTTGGATATTCAATGAATCATGATAACCTGGTTGGTTTGACAACCTGCATTATCTGACATTTCATGCCGGTACCTATGTGTGACGGTACATATGTGTGTCGGTACCTATGTGTGACGTTATGGACAGGTTATACTGTTAATCTTATTGTCTATGTGTTATTGTATCTTGCATACTTTTATGTTCATATATATTCTGTTTTTCTTGATCTTATTTTTAGACAACTTAATTTTGGTTGCAAATCTCATCCAATATTTCTTGGTTAAATATTGAAATTGAAAAACCACATGCTTATTATGTTGTATTAGCATTGCTTATAGTAACTGTTTACTTTCTATAAAAATTATAAGTTCATGATCTGTGATTCTGATTGGAAATAACTTTCATGTTTTTGAACTTATTCCAACTTGATTGATTCAAAGACTTGAATGTATAATTCTCCCAAGATTGCAGCTTGCCAAAGAAGATATTGGTGGACTTTTACTAGTGCTGAGAAATAAAGAATCATGTGGAAGTTTTATAGACTTGTGTATTTATTTGTGGAATATTTCTGTATAGAGATATGATTTGCTCATGTATTGTATATTATTTGATTTCATAAGGACTCCATTGTAAGTGTTGCTTTGTTTTGTTAATTGTTATGTTAATTGGTTGTAAGGAATATTTAATTTATTATCAGGGTTCCCATTGTTAAAAACACTCAACTTTTTTCATATCAGATTTTTTTTTTGGAATATGATGAAACAGCAAAATTTAGACAGAGACAAAAGTCAAATACATGTATTACTGTTAGACTGCCAGTTAAAATTATTGTGCTACTTTTAACATCTCATTATAATAACTCGTAGATCGTTTGTCCAGCAACTGCCATCCTGTGGGAACTCTGATACAGTAATGTTTCCTATATCCTTTAGTTTCATTGCCTATGTTAATTTTCTTGCTCTCTCGCTCCCTCCCTATCTCTAGAACCATTAGATTCTACAATGCTCTCATATATGCATCATTCTTTGTATAACAAAATTATTTTGTGGCACACTATTTCTACAAGACGTAGTTTTTGGAATGACTTCTGTGCTTTTTCAGCTCTCTTTGCACAAGGTGCTGAAGATTAGCTATTGTGGTCACCATGTCTGTCATCACCATTGTGTTTGAAATTGGCCAAGTGGTTAGGAGAGAGTCATTTGAATCAAGGTTAACATGCATATTTCTCTAGGTGATCCCTTTCAATAAAATTGTTCAAAGAAGAAGGGACAGGCTTTTCAAGTTCTCTTATCGGTACCATGCAGTGTCTGAAGTTCTTTAAAAATTCTTCTTTGCAATGTTCCATGGGTAATGCTGTAATTTGTTCTACCCTTGAGATTGATACAAAAACATGACTACCAGGATACAAGGCTGCTTTCTATCCCTCTGCCGAAGGTGAATATGGTAATGGTCTCCGTCTGTCTGTGTGTCTGTGCATCTATGACATTTTCATCAGGAGTATGAACTGTTGAATGGATTTAGTTGAAACTTCACATTATGGTTGGGGACATTAAGAGGAAGTGCAGTGTACAAGAACCATAACTCTGTTTCATTTACATATTGAATTATTTCCCTTAAAACATTTTTTATTCCTTTTGGCAACCATTTACATAAATGCTTCAGCAGAAGGATTGGCCATGTCTTACACAAATCATGTTATAGATGGCTATAACAAAAAGTTTAAAATTCTTGTCAGGAAGTCGGATTCAACAACTGGACCCCATTCAAAATATTTCACTCAAATATGACTTTGATGACCCGCAACTAAAACTGTTCAAAATAGTCTGATAACGTATTTTATTATGTATTGATGTAAACTTTGTACATCTGCTTGTTTTAAACTGCTGGCCAAAGTTCTATAAAATTACGCTGTAGTGTTTCCTTGGTGTAGCTAGATGTTCAAGCTGTATGAGTGGGGTAATTTCTCTGTATTTAAAACTTCCTTTTCTTTAATTGTTTATTCAAGATCATAATAATCCCTCCTTGGCTGATATGCAAACCATGGTGATTTGTTTTGAACATCATAGGCTGCTAGTTGTTTGGGTTATTTTCAGTGTTAGTTTATTCCTGACACCTTAAGTTGTAAAACTTGAGTGATTTTGGGCCACCATGACCCTCTTGTTTGATGCAGATAATTGAAATATCGACATAATAATTAGAAATTTGATGGAGAAATATATTTATATCAAATGAGTAAAAAGTAATTAATGTATGTTGACATGACTAGAAAAAGAATCATGCGTGTTTTAAGCCATGATTGAAATTACTTGTACTGACATTCAATGGTATTTTTGTTGTATAATTTATTTATATGTATGTTAAGCCAATTAATGCTTTTACACTGTTTGCTTATGGTATATAGTTACTACACAGCTACTTAATTGTTTATAGTGTATATTCAAGCCACAACTGTACTTATCATACATTGTAGTTTATAGCTTATAGCTATTCATTTTATATTCTGTTAATTCATTAAAGTTTAAGTAAATGATACTGAAATCATTATCTTTCTTCATGGGGCTAGAAAGGTAATGCTGAATGAATGTCTGACTGACTTTTATATTTGTTTGATATTTGTAAGCCCCTGGTTTCCATTTATAGTTTTATCATTTATGTCTGAGATAACAGTTAAACACATGACTGTACATGGTGCCTGCCAACAACTAGACTTATCTTGCTTTTTGTAAATATGATATATTTTTATATTAAACGGCTGCTTGCTGCCATTATTGCTTAATGACTGATATTTGCATGACAACCTACCCTGGTTCCTATTCCCTGGGATACATTGCTTGTCCATGACATCATGACCTCCAAGGTGTCTATTTCCTGGGATATATTGCATGTCCATGACATCCTGACCTCCAAGGTGTCTATTTCCTGGGATATATTGCATGTCCATGACATTGTGTCCTCAGTGGTGTCTATTTCCTGGGATATATTGCATGTCCATGACATTGTGTCCTCCTGGGTATCTATTTCCTGGGATATATTGCTTGTCCATGACATTGTGTCCTCCTGGGTGTCTATTTCCTGGGATATATTGCTTGTCCATGACATTGTGTCCTCCTGGGTATCTATTTCCTGGGATATATTGCTTGTCCATGACATTGTGTCCTCAGTGGTGTCTATTTCCTGGGATATATTGCTTGTTCATGACATTGTGTCCTATGTGGTGTCTATTTCCTGTGATATATTGCTTGTCCATGACATTGTGTCCTCAGTGGTGTCTATTTCCTGGGATATATTGCTTGTCCATGACATTGTGTCCTATGTGGTGTCTATTTCCTGGGATATATTGCTTGTCCATGACATTGTGTCCTCAGTGGTGTCTATTTCCTGGGATATATTGCTTGTCCATGACATTGTGTCCTCAGTGGTGTCTATTTCCTGGGATATATTGCTTGTCCATGACATTGTGTCCTATGTGGTGTCTATTTCCTGGGATATATTGCTTGTCCATGACATTGTGTCCTCAGTGGTGTCTATTTCCTGGGATATATTGCTTGTCCATGACATTGTGTCCTCTGTGGTGTCTATTTCCTGGGATATATTGCTTGTCCATGACATTGTGTCCTCCTGGGTATCTATTTCCTTGGATATATTGCTTGTCCATGACATTGTGTCCTCCTGGGTATCTGTTTCCTGGGATATATTGCTTGTCCATGACATTGTGTCCTCCTGGGTATCTATTTCCTGGGATATATTGCTTGTCCATGACATTGTGTCCTATGTGGTGTCTATTTCCTTGGATATATCACTTTTCCATGACATTATTTCTATTTCGTGATTATAGTGTGGTGAATGTGTGTGTTGAATAAAACATGTGCTGCGAAAGTTATGATAGGAACTTTAGTTTGTTGTGTTCTGATGTATGTTGACTTCTTGTTCTTTCTTCCCTTGACTTGTTCACCATTTCGTTCAACTGATTATCTTTACATGGGCTAACACAATGTGTATGGCTTTATTCATTTGTTAATTGTATTTGTTTTGCTTTTATGATTTCATATTGATTAAGATTGAATATAATTTATGTGAATGAAATACACGTTTTTGTATGTTCTCAAACTGTTTTAAATGTGTACATCGAATTGCCATATATTTCTTGAACTAAAACATTTGTGTCATAATTGTTTGTACCCACTCTCGTCTTTAACTTGTACAAAAAGTAAATGTTTAATGTATCTTAGTTGTATCTGGTGTCTGACATTGTAATTGATCAGCTGAAGATGTAAATTGGGCACATGTCAACAATACATTTTAAAATACTTTCTGTTTAAATGAACTGTTTAAATTTCAATCTTTGCATATTATTAAGTAACTATATCCTATAAAAACATTTCAGAAGTCAGCATTTACAGTCAAACCTGTCTGTAAAGACCACCCATAGTAACAGCAAAATGTGGTCTTTGTTTACAGGAGGTCTCTATTAACAGATAAAATATCATTGATAATGGTCTGATGGGAGATAAAATTGGTGGTCTTTGCAGACAGGTTTTGCAATAGTGGTCTTTGTTTGCAGGTGGTCTTTAACACATGTTTGACTGTATGTCTAATTGTTATCTCAAAACTTTTAAGTATAAACAATTCTCTATTGAAATGATGAACATTAATGTTTTTATACGGCTTTTAATGCAGTATTTAAAACAGTGTTTGTGATCATCAAAAGCATACATATTTCTTTTTATGCCAAAATTGAGGAAATGGAGGAGATGAAATTTCTTGAAGATTTATGCCATTAAGTGGCAGGCTTAATATACACCAACAAATGGTTGATGTAATCTTATCTACTTTCTGAGTAGCTTAAAGAAATATAGTGGAATTTGTCTCCATGCCTTAAAGCATAACTGAAAATTAATTTGTCTTGTATCGATTTCCAAATGTAGATAGATATTTCATGAATACATCTTGTAGACTTTATATGATTTAATAGTTTAATATGACTGACTTTAAAAGTTGTATGATGTATGTAGTATCACATGATCACACAGTGATATTTATATGTGTAGAACTGCACCATGCATTGGTGACAGAAGAATGCCTTTTTCTATTCATACTATGTACATCAGTGGTGGTGTGAAGTATATCTTAGTTGAGTTAAAATCTGCTGTATTCAAACACTCGAATATCATTTTTAGCTCGACTGCTTTGAAAATAAGCAGCTATTGTGATAGCTTGATTGTCAGTGTCTGCATGCACAAAAGGTTGAATATTGCATTTAGCTCAGTTTCTGAGATAGTAAACTCAATGTTAATGTAATCGCAGACGACCATCTTTATTGAGTTACTATGCTCTTGTTATACCCTGTTCTCTGGTCTTAAAACTGAACTATTTAGATGACTATATGGACATTGTTTTATGAACAATATCTTTATTACTATGCTCTCACCATTGGAAGAATGACAAAGGGGCATAATGAGTTACCCCCATCCATGCATCTGCCCATAAGAACATTTGATTCCGATCAATAAGTCATAAAAGGATGGATGAATTCAATTCATATGTTGTACAAACAAAAGGAAGTAAAATACAGGCCAAGTTTGATTTGTGTACAATCAACCAATTTTTGGAGGAGTTAAGGCCATTTCTCAAGCAAAAAGGCCATAGTGGGGTCAGTTATTTATCTAGTTATACATGTACAGTATAAGCTGTCTGTAGGGATCAACCTTAGAAATAAAACTTGTGGTTATTGTTAATAGTTGATCTTCATAAACAGGTTCAAAATGCAGTTTTTATTGATTACCATAAAATAAAGAAACTTTCTAAGGCAAGTTTATGTGTTCTTTATACCATGTAATACATATCACAGATTGACAGTATATAATTAAACAACATTGAACTGGCATTCATTAATCAATGCCACTCTTCATTTACCAAATCACCATTCCCAGAGAGTGGGCATAAGGTAATTACACTTATTTTGAGATTTGCGCTTTGCATTATGCCAATGAGAACTTACAGATTTGTACAATTATTCATAAGAGCCAAGTTACTATTGTTTGACTATAACAATGCGATGCTCATCATGGAGTTGACAATATAGTGTGTATATTTTACAGTCGGATGATGTTTATCTGGAAGTACAAATACAGAATATAACACCTGGACCTGTCTATATGGAACATGTCAGACTTGACCCATCCAATACGTACAAATCAGAAGAACTAAACTCTCTAGAAAAGAAGGAAGGGTAGGTATTTAAAACACGGGTAAAGAAAATGTTCAGAGATAATTGAAGCACTTAAGAACATTACTTACAAATCTATTATTTCTACTTTTTGTAATGGGGCGTTAAGCCAGGTTCTGTGATGTTTTGACTATTGCAGCTATTATAGTGTATAGAAAGACCCCAGGCAGGCACCTGTGTAGAACCATCAACCTTCTGTAAGTCGCCTGGATGGCTTCTTTAGCTCAGTATCCCAGCTAGGATTGGAACCAGCATCGAGGTGCAAGTGAATTGAAGTCTGTGAACACTTGACCACAGCGGACCCTTTACTTTGTTTACTCCATTGTAGAACATTATACAAGGGCTGATTTTCACTACTGGCAACTTGTTCTTTATTTATATTGTTAATTCCTTGAAGTATTTTAATTTCCATGATTCAAATTATGAACTTCATGATGGTTTCAAAAACCCTGCAAATAGTGTGGTATATTATACTTTGATAACTTTGACATACATGTACATGTAGTCTAATATTTTCATTGGGTACCATTCAAATTAGAATAATTATCACTAGAATTGAGTGACTGAACAGACACTTGTAGTAATCACCATTTATTTTTGCTCATATCCTGTTATTTATGGAAAGATATGTGTTTTACGCCAACATTTGGATTTTGGATGCCAAGTTTGATGTCACCTTATGCCAAAATTGTGGTGCGGGATACCAAATTATTGAGGCATATATCCTACTGATCTGACAGCCGATACATAAAACATCTGCATATCAATATAAAATCTGAAAATGATCTATAAATCAGGAAGAAAGTTTGTTTATACAAATGTACTTAAAAATTATTTTTTTCCGCAAATATTGATACCCCGGTGAAGACTTATATCCTAAATAACCATATAGGTGACATGTCAATTAAGTTATAAATGATAAATTAGTAAATTGGAGCACTAGTTGCATTTTATGTTTATAGTATCATTTTTGAAAATAAACCAATTATTTCATAGATTTTCAGATGATATGATTTTAATGTATTTTTGGTATGAACTATGTTAAAACCATTTAAATGTTTAAATTATTTTTATTAATTTAATTAAGTCAGTTGAATCCATTGTTTTGAAATGGCAGTTTTTGGAGGACTTAATGAAAAGAAGCATGATTAAGATTAGAATGTCAGGCTTTTTGTAGCTGTGAGATAAAGTTTGTATCTTTGAAATGTAAACATGCATTACTGGGAAGTGTCAGATTACTGTCAGAGATATGTCTAGTTCAATTGTAAGATTCTGTTCAACATGTTATAACTTCAGTAATTGCAGATATTTAGAAAAGATATAAGATTTTCCTTAGTGAAGTGCTAGTGCCATAACTTTACCAGTGTAGATTACAGACACATTGCTCATTTTTTTGTAGACCACCAAATGGTTTGAAGAAAACTATGAAAGGATGATTTAATACTTCCACCACTTGTTTAATAAAACTTGCATGTACCCCCCATAATGCTAAATACACAATAAACCTGTCTGAAATATTGGGTCAGTCTTACCGCAGAAGCTTGAAATTTGTATCATTATATTATGTATTTGTAGATCGGGCAATGTATTTGGGAAAGTAGATTACCTTAACCCAGCAGATACGAGGCAATATTTGTATTGTCTGACTCCAAAAGCTGAACTTTATCTTGAAAACAAAGTTCTGAAAGGTGTCACTAATATTGGAAAACTAGATATTGTATGGAAAACTAACCTTGGAGAGAAAGGGAGACTACAAACAAGTCAATTACTGAGAGTGGTAAGTTGTCTGCCCTTGTTCTGGATGTAACAGAGTTAAGTTTTACTACAATCTATAACTTTGAAGCAATGGTTCAGTGATATATGACTACCTCGCCTGACATTCTGTGGCGTAGTTCAGTAATCCCTTATGAAAGTAAATGGATATTGAAATAGATACATATTCAGTTGTCGATTCCACCCAATAAAATTGCTCAGTCGGTAGATTGCTCGACTGCAGATACGGAGGTCGTTTGTTTAGATACTGGTACAGGCGTATGTTCTTGGTGATAATTTGACATAAGATTATACATCTGAAGTCGTTTGTTCTCCACCTCTGATGCATGTGATGAAGTCGGCAGTTGCTGTCAATTTAAAAGAACAAGTTAATAGTGGTGGGTAACCCTAGGAACACTGGTCAGTGGTAACCCAGGAACACTGGTCAGTGGTAACCCAGGAACACTGGTCAGTGGTTACCCAGGAACACTGGTCAGTGGTAACCCAGGAACACTGGTCAGTGGTAACCCAGGAACACTGGTCAGTGGTAACCCAGGAACACTGGTCAGTGGTAACCCAGGAACACTGGTCAGTGGTAACCCAGGAACACTGGTCAGTGGTAACCCAGGAACACTGGTCAGTGGTAACCCAGGAACACTGGTCAGTGGTTACCCAGGAACACTGGTCAGTGGTAACCCAGGAACACTGGTCAGTGGTAACCCAGGAACACTGGTCAGTGGTAACCCAGGAACACTGGTCAGTGGTAACCCAGGAACACTGGTCAGTGGTAACCCAGGAACACTGGTCAGTGGTAACCCAGGAAAACTGGTCAGTGGTAACCCAGGAACACTGGTCAGTGGTAACCCAGGAACACTGGTCAGTGGTAACCCAGGAACACTGGTCAGTGGTAACACAGGAACACTGGTCAGTGGTAACCCAGGAACACTGGTCAGTGGTAACCCAGGAACACTGGTCAGTGGTAACCCAGGAACACTGGTCAGTGGTAACCCAGGAACACTGTTCAGTGGTAACCCAGGAACACTGGTCAGTGGTAACCCAGGAACACTGGTCAGTGGTAACCCAGGAACACTGGTCAGTGGTAACCCAGGAACACTGGTCAGTGGTAACCCAGGAACACTGGTCAGTGGTAACCCAGGAACACTGGTCAGTGGTAACCCAGGAACACTGGTCAGTGGTTACCCAGGAACACTGGTCAGTGGTAAACCAGGAACACTGGTCAGTGGTAACCCAGGAACACTGGTCAGTGGTAACCCAGGAACACTGGTCAGTCAACTGACCATAGTATGCATCTGAAATAGTTTTGAAACATAGTGTAAAACTCAAACATGGATATATTTGAAAGCAGACATGTTTATAAAAATGTTGTTGTATCAAACTTAAGTTCATTACAATTACATGCAAGTCATATTTTGTATGTGTGTATCTTTCTGTTCATAAGTCATCTGCTTCAAATACAGCTACATTATTCCCAAACGGTTATGCGATTACTGCACTAAATGTAAACTATCATTGTGTACATTTGATATCAATTGACTAAACAACTGGTTAAGTGTGCTTCGTTTGACCAGAAAATAAGGTGAAATGGGATAGCCTGCAAAGTGCCATCGCTTGCCATTGCACTATGTCTTTGTGACTGAAGAGGGCAATAAATCTTCTGTTTTTGTAATGATACATTCTATTTTGACCTTGTCCGTCCTTAGTGTTGTATTTGCCTTATCCAAAATCTATTTACAGTCATGTTTGTAAATAGCAAGTTATCGTTGCTTGTCTATGATGTTTACGCCTATAAAAGTGACTGTTTCAAATGTTTCTAAATTTAGTTTAAACTTACATAACTAGTGGAATAATTTTACATCAATCTCAATGTATGTTTCCTGACTCTTCAACACTCGGGCGTATTTAGGGGATTGAGGAGGTCGCATTTGAACTTTGCCCTAGGTGGGAGTGGAACTCACAACCTTCAGATCAGTTTTTCCCTTTAGTTGTTGCAAGTTTGATGTAAAATGCGTTGTGTTTTCAGGCTCCAGGATATGGGGATATCAGAGTTACAGTAGAACATATACCTGATAATGCACCTTTGGAGAAAACATTCAATATTACCCTTAGAATAACAAATTGTTGGTAAGTTTTATCATATTGTGTTGTATAGTGTTTGCTGGTTTTATAACTCATTTTTATTTAGAGTATAATCAATACTGTGACATGCATGACTTGAAAGACTTTTGATGTAATGAAGATAAAGAAAGTACTGAAATAGTCTATGTATTTAATCGATTTTGTCATGAACAGACAGTGTATTTACCGAACTTCAATTCATTTGTAGCTTGAAGAAACAGCAAAACTTGTCATAGCTTGATGATCATTGTCTGCATCATCATTCACATTTTTGTCAAACTTTGTTTAACTCACTTTTGTTACTTAAAACATACATTGTACCTATTTCAGCGAGAGAGAGATGGATTTGACGATGGTTCTACAGAATGACTTGAATTCCGGATTGTTATGGTGTGGCTTGTCTGGTAGAAAACTGGGTTTGTTACAGCAGAATGAATGTATGGATCTTTCCCTTACCTTGATAACAACAGTTCCTGGGTTACAGGTTAGTAATAACTCACCCTCTCATTATCTCCCTTTCACACATATATGATATGTCTCCTGTGGCCGAGTGGTTAAGACATCCGCCTTGGGAGCGGGAGGTTCAAGGTTCGAATCACAGTAGGGGTCTGTTCTGCTATGGCTGATTGGTGACCCGCAAGCCAGTTAAACGATGTGCTCAGAAAGTAGGTGTCTCATAAGTCAGAAATGGCTGGCCCTTTAAGTAGGAGTGACACTATAAAAAATAAACACTTATATGATGTTCATGTTGTGGTGCCACCCATGTTTGTCAGGTCATAAGTTCACAAGGTGTCACAAGTATAGTTACAGTTTGATAAGTGAGTGTGAGTGACCCAATGATAACATTGTTATAACTGAAATTTTGCATTTTTACCTGATATCTTAGTACATGGATCTAGAGAATTATTAATAGAATTATAGTTTGAGCCTATTCAGCTGAAACCCTGCAATTTGTATTGTAATAAGCAGTGTATTGCACTCAATGATATCATTATAAGTGGAGTATGACAATTGTTTAACAACTGAGACACGATTGTACTGTTAAAATTGAGTGACTTGCATTCAAAATAAATTTATCCTGTAGTTGTAAATTTAAATGGTTTCTCACTGGCTGGTAAAATTTTATCCAATGTTTTGACGTTTTCTTATAAAATGATTGATTGAATCAGGATATGTTCGAAAATTGATCAGTAAGGTAAATCTTAGATTATGTTCAGTTCTAATGTAATATTTATTTTGAGACTATTATAGATTGATGGCTTGATAATCAGCTCTCTCTTTTTCATGCTGGCTCAACATTTCTTTTAGTTTCTCAGAAGTCTATTATCAGATACACAGAGACAATTGATAATAATCTGGCAATTAATGTGACATGGCCTGACTGGTTGACAGTTTTTAATGACCCTCCCTAGATTCTGGAATTGATAAATGTGTTCAATCTGGGTACTGGATATTTATTCATTAATGACACATTTGCATGTACTAGAGTTTTGTACAATTGGTTTCTAAACATGGCTAGATGCCTATGGAAGATAAACATTGTGCCATGCTTATTGGACATGTGTTCTGAGGATCATTTTAACTGGTCCAAATTTCACAAAAGATCGCTACTTTTCTAGAACAATTTCGTGTTGGTAATGCAGAGAAATTCAAAATATTCGTAGCTGATTGAATAACTTTATTTAGACTTATAACACCAATGGCAGGTTGGATTGGTTTACAATTTTCATCATAAAAGAAATGAAACATTTGATTCGAGAAAAATCTTTATTTGTCACCTGACTATAATTAAGTATGTGCTTTATTTTTCTTGAACTTACGACAAAACTTATCTTAGCTACAATAACAGAATTACAAATGTCTATGAAATGCTCTAATCTTATCTTAACTTTTAGTTCCCAACTTACGATAAAAGCTTATCTTAGCTAAGTTATGTCTATGAAACAGGTCCCAGGACATGCTATTTATCTTATTGTTTATTGTATTTCAGACTATATCTGGTCTACGACTGACAGACAACATCTTGAAGAGAACGTATGAGCACGACGAGATTGCTCAAGTATTTGTGTACAATGACACGGAAACTTCATGAGAATGGTGTCAACTTGACACGGACTTGTTAATGTGGCGAGAATCATACATGGCCCAGAAATAGACCATATTTAGAGAAAATGCATTAAAGTAGAAAACTTCTCATTTCCTGTATGTTATGATTGTATTTCATTGACAAGGCTTATAAAACATAAAATATCTTAGATTATTGTGCTAGACAGTAATAGACGTTTATTGTGTACTTTTCAGGCTCCTGTGCTTGTGTTTAAATATCTGTATGTATAGAATCAGTGACTATGAAAGTAACCAATGCTTTTGTAAAAAATAACTTTGTTGATAATGAAAAAGATGTAGCATGTTTTGATATATCTCTTTCTGTATGTTTGTATATATTTGACTGTGTGTAAAGTGAGATATTTATATTATGTCATTGCAAAATGTTTACAAGACTAGAAGCGGTTATTCAGTTAAATGCAGCATTGCATTAAATGCAGCATTGCATACATTGTGTCACGGACATATAAACCATATGTCCTTGATTGTGTGTGTATTGGTAAGACCTGATTATATGCCTTAGTCAATCTGTATCAGAGTGGACTAACCACATGGTTTGTGAGGTCATTTTTGCTACTGCAGACGATCAAATTTGCCTGCATTAGGAACTTGAAGCCATCACAAACCACATGTTTTCCCCACTTTATTTATGTATGAAGATCTGGCATTGCTGTAGCAGTGATTAAATAAATTGTTAATTTAAAGTTAATTGTTTTTCAAACTTTGTTTTTCATGTCAGTTGACTTTTTGTCATTTAATGGTATAATGTTTGGTATGCATGTACAGGTTTTGTACTGTCAGTCGGGATGTCTGTCACAAAGTTTGTTTGGACAGGAGGTTAGATTTCTACCAAACTATGTGGCAGGTGATGGCATCAAGCTTAGTTCTGCATATAACCTGTGATTTTAGCAAAGTTATTGCCCATTTAATTTTTATTGAGTTAGATGCAGCAAATTGGAAAACATTTGTATTTACTAGAAGCAGTCTCTAGATGGTGCATTAATATTAACAAGTAGATATTTAGTCTTTATTGTATGCTTCAGTACACTGGGTTTATTGTATATGACAGATCTTTATTGTTAGTGAAGAGATTCAATTACATGTATAAGTGTAGCACATCAAAGACCCAATGTGAACATCTTAATTCCTGATATACTTACAGTTTTATTCCACATACAAATGCTGGTGATTGGTTATGGTGAAACCTCATCGACCGCTTGGAGGATTATATTCAAATTTAAACATGGTTTATTGTTTGCATACCATTACCTTGAAGCCACTTTGGGCTCACAGCATACTGGTTTACACTCGAAGGGAGATAATACAAGCTGTTTTATCTGTTATCCTCATTGTAAGTTAACAAAGTACATATAGTCGGAAGATGCCTAGTAGCAAAGACATAGGCATACAACTCGTATACATCTGCTTTTAGTAATGATAATGGACATATATTGTTGTATTAATTTATACAAATGTTGGTACAATGGAAAGTGCAATAACCAAACTATGATGTAAAATTGTTTCATTATAAATGTATATTAAATATAATAAAAGGTAGCAGTCTTGTTATTCATATACATGATTAAAAGACAAGAAAAATGGAAGCAATTGCAAGCTGCTGTTGGTAACAAAGTGTCTAAAAAGTATCTGAAACCTACCTACAAGGTTGTAGGTATTAGATAGTTCAGATTAGATAGTTGCCCTTGAAGCAATCAAGTGACTGGAAAGTTGAAGGGACTCGACTCCGGATTTAACTGGAATTAAAACTATATTCTGGTAATTATCTTTTTCTTTAAGGTATCCCAACCCTACACCTTCAAACCGACTGTGTATGTACTCATAAACATTTTGTTGTGGTGTTATGAAGCTTCACCACCCTGTTCCATGAAAAATCTGTTTGTCTTGCTATTGATGTGTATATGACAAATTGAGGCATCTTGATGCCTGTATGTGACTGTACGTACTGGAACTCATAGTAACTACTCTATGCGATGTTTAAGATACTTTTGTTTATATTTGACGTACATAAAAATTACGTATCAGCGTTTCATACATATGTAAGCTGTTTAAATATGAATTATCAACGTTTAGAAAAGACTTGAATACCAACAGAATGAAAAGCCATGATTTTTCACAAAACTGCTGTGTGCTTCATCTATCAGAACAGAACAGAACTTTTATTTTCAAACACAGATTGCAAAACAATATGTTTTACAATAACATGTGGACAAATAATAATAATAAAAAATGTATATACAATGACGGGCGTAAACACAAGGATTTGGAGGTGGGGATGGTGATCACACTTTATAAAAATTCAGTCGAACAAATTAACCTGATCTTGACCTTTTTTAAATGAGCAAATTCTTTAAGTTTCTGTTACATTATCAGCCGCCTTCTTCTTTTGGCCCTGTCAAATCCGAAACTATATAAAAGTCTTAACATGACTACAAACAAAAAACACCACACGTTTTTGCTGTGGGCAAGACTTGCTATATTTATTTGCTGCTATGGGTATATGCGATAATGTCACATTCACTTTTAACACATATGATACATGGCGAATATACTTGTGACATGAATTATAAGCATAAAATACAAACATCTTCAGGTATTCTCAAAATTGCAGCTTCATCGGGGCCAGGTGAAAAACCAGAGATAAACCTCACTCCCGAGTAATGTAAAACACTCTGGAAAACTGTACCCCGTCAATGAATCAAAACATGATGCATGGGTATAACATTTGACCCTTTCGACATTACTTAAAATAACTACATGCAACACCTTTACTCTATTTACCGAAACGTAATTATGTACATTCCATATCATGACTTAATCCGTCACTAAATGAGTATTGAAAATATATACAACAATACAATAAATCTTATATGACGTAGCTTAAGAACATTTATTTGCGTTTTTGCCACTTGAAGAGTAGGCTTAATAAATGTACCCTACTGAATAGCATGAAGTCTAGCGTAGAACTGACCACTTCATAAATCTCACGCCCCTCATCGCTTCAGTGAACATACTGCTCACGTGACCACTTCATTGGTCGTAACTACATCTATTTAAGACATATGTTCTGCGCTATACTACGTAACGCGCAGAACTTTAAAATATTCAAACATGTGAAAATAGAGGTTACCATGATCAGATTAATTAGTCCTACGAATAAAATAAATATAAAATTAGTAACAATTAGGTATGGCATCAGAGCAATGCACCAATATACACATGTATCATGTAACATTACTCACTAATACATTACTCTGTTGTCATATCTAATCACATAAATAAGTTTCAAGTTTTAGTTGAAGACATCAGGAGGTAATTATTAGTTCAGAGACATTACGACAAAAGATAACAACAACTACAAATAAATAGTAGCACAAACAAACATCAGGTAGTATTTACAAATACATGTATAGCTGTGTATTTGCCCTGGTTATGGATATTGACATATTAACCAGGTCGCACGGACTGCACGCATTTGTGTCAACGGTCTAGACAGATATGGATTAATATGCATAGTGCTTAGGATTTTGGAGTAGCTTACCGGTTGGCAATGGTACAAGTACACAAATCTAGAAATTCTTAGTAAGAAGATAGTTTGTTTTCTGAGATAAATATAATTGACAATTATGTCATATCATTCATACTTGTCTAGTAGTTGAACATTATATATATAATAGCAGTGTATATTTGACAAATACAACATGGATTTATAAACAAAAAAATGAGTTTCTTTACAAAATAGTTTAATTTAATCAGCAGTGTAGTGTCATTCGTTGATGATTTTTTTTAATTTAAGTACATTTGGTCAATGAAAGTAATTCGTCGGTATGTATTTTTTCCTTATTTCATTAAAGAATGGGCATGTGAGGAGATAATGTTATTCGTCACCAAGGTCATTGGAGGAACAGAGTGGACATTTTCTTTGATTATGTGGTTTATGGTTCTAAAGGTGTCCATCTACCAACTTCAATGGGAAACCTGTGATTCCCTGTTCGGAAATGAAACATGGAAACTCTCTGGGTAGGTGTAAGTTTTATCAGATAGTTTTCAAGAGATATATTTTCGTTGAATAAACTATACATTTGTTATTTGGATGATGAGTCAAGATGTGATCTCCAAGTTTGGATAAACTGATCAGTTAATACATGCTTTACTAATGTATCAATGTTGGCATTTGCGTAGGGTTGATTTATCCATACATAGGAATGTCCAGTGATGTCTAAGATCGTTTTGATATGCTTTAACCACTTAAAATTATGAGTTGATTGATACATAGAATGGTAGCAAAGATATGATATTTTCGACTTATTTAGCGTTAGAATAATTTTACTCCAAAATTTTACCATGCGCGACTTAATAATAACTTCTATAGGATAACGGTCAAACTCGGCGTATAGCATGTACCTCGGCGTGCTTTTCTTTGATTTAGATATTGCTCTTAGGAAATTGCAATGTACCTGCTCGATTATATCCAAGTTTTCATAGCCAAAAACTTTACTTCCATACGTTAAAGTTAGTAATATAGTGTGATCAAATAATTTTAATTGTAGGTCGATGGGGAGACAAAGATTGTTTATTCTGGCGAAGAGTTGGTACATTGCCTTATTAGCTTGTGTAACTAGATGTTTTCTGCATGTTAAGAAACTACCTGAAGATGAGAAGTAGACTCCAAGGTATTTGTATTCTTTGACTATTTCAATAATTGAACCGTTGGTAGTAAAGCTGTATTTATCAGGTCGATTCGTTCCAAAAAAATGATGATTTTTATTTTAATGTTAAGTAGTTAATGTTCAGTCTCCAAGTATTGCAATATAAATGAAAGTCGTTAAGGACTTTTTGGAAGTTCTGTTCATTATCTCAAAATAGCACCGTATCATCAGCGTAGAGTAAAACTAATAATTTCAAAAAACGTATGGTATCTTGAGTATTGATGTTTATTTGTATACCGTCATTGCTAGGTGAAAGAAACTGTTCCAAGTCATTCAAGTACATAGAGAATAAAATGGGTGACAGATTTTCTCCCAGTCTTAACACCACATCCACTGGCAAAAAAAGCCGATGTTTCTCCGTTAAAAGAAACACACGACTTTATATTAGCATACATATTTTTGATAACATAACAGAACATAACAGAACAGAGCAGAACAATTCCTTTATTTTACACAGATTACAAATGTAATGACATGTATACATAAAATAACATAATTACATAATGGTATAGGTAATGGCGTTACAATTTTGTTTATTGTATGGTGATTAAATTTGGGTTTTTGTATTATTTTTTTACTTGGTGGGGATTGCGGTTCCATATAAAATTTTACAAAGAAAAAATAAATAATAATAATAAAAAATAAAAGTGTGTATGAAAAACCATTATGAAAAATCATTTGGCAGGTATCTATGGGACATACTATACAGTTAGTACTTCAAACAATATAACATATTTAATGTATATACAACAGGTTCATATAACAATATGTACTAAATTTAGTATTACAATGGTTTTTGCTGTTGTTGTTACTGAAGAGATAATAAAATCGAGCTACAAAAATAAATACATTTTTCGAAACAAAGATAGAATCATGTAGCACGTGGATCCACTGCATAGGATCAACCTTACATAAACAATTTGTATGGCCTGGTGATTTTACCAATTTAATGAATGAAATATTTTAAAACATTGTACGTGGAACACATTTTACACATTTTACTATCAATAATATTAATGTAACGTAGTATAGAAAACTGTTAATGATTGTAAAAATGTGGAGTTATGGTACAGCTGGGATTTTAGATGAAGTAAGCTTTAATGTTTTGTTTAATAAATTTATGTATGACCATGTTAGTTGCGTATTATTCCATTGGTTATATAAGACATGATCTAATTTAACTTGTAGTGTGTTAATTTATTTTTGTAGTCTGGGCAACGGTTATTTAAATCCGCTTAAAGGCGTTCATGACTAATCGAACGTATTTTAGTAGAGGCTTATTTTTTGAGGAAAGTAGTTGTTTAAATTTGAATATATTAGGTCTTTCAAAATATTTCTTTGGGATTAATTGGACTCGCAAATCCGTGAAATTAGTACAAACTAGTAATTATGAAACTCGTCACCTATGGCATTTGTACAGCATAGTGAACATTTACGGTGCTCGTGGGGTATGAATGATTGTCTCCAGCGAGCAGTTTCTATTGGGAATCTATGGTTCCCTGTACGAAAATAAATTAAAGAAATACGTTGTTATCCTCATTGTATGTTAACAAAGTACATATAGTCGGAAGTAGCAAAGACATAGGCATACAAGTCGTATACATCTGCCTTTAGTAATGATAATGGACATATATTGTTGTATTAATTTATACAAATGTTGGTACAATGGAAAGTGAAATAACTAAACTATGATGTAAAATTGTTTCATTATAAATGTACATTCAATATAATAAAAGGTAGCAGTCTTGTTATTCATATACATGATTAAAAGACAAGAAAAATGGAAGCAATTGCAAGCTGCTGTTGGTAACAAAGCGTCTAAAAAGTCCCTGAAACCTACCTACAAGGTTGTAGGTATTAGATAGTATAGATAAGATAGTTGCCCTTGAAGCATCCAAGTGACTGGAAAGTTAAAGGGACTCGACTCCCGATTTAACTGGAATTAAATTTTCTATTCTGGTAATTATCTTTAAGGTATCCCAACCCTACACCTTCAAATTGACTGTGTATGTACTCATAAACATTTTTTTGTGGTGTTATGAAGCATCACCACCCTGTTCCATGAAAAATCTGTTTGTCTTGCTATTGATGTGTATATGACAAATTGAGGCATCTTGATGCCTGTATGTGACTGTACTTACTGGAACTCATAGTAACTACTCTACGCGATGTTTAAGATACTTTTGTTTATATTTGACGTACATAAAAATTACGTATCAGCGTTTCACACATATATAAGCTGTTTAAATATGAATTATCAACGTTTAGAAAAGACTTGAATGCCAACAGAATGAAAAGTCATGATTTTTCACAAAACTGCTGTGTGCTTCATCTATCAGAACAGAACAGAACAGAACAGAACTTTTATTTTCAAACACAGATTGCAAAACAATATGTTTTACAATAACATGTGGACAAATAATAATAATAAACGTATATACAATTACGGGCGTAAACACAATGATTTGGAGGTGGGGATGGTGATTACACTTTATAAAAATTCAGTCGAACAAATTAACCTGTTCTTGACCTTTTTTAAATGAGCAAATTCTTTAAGTTTCTGTTACATTATCAGCCGCCTTCTTCTTTTGGCCCGGTCAAATCCGAAACTATATAAAAATATTCAAACATGTGAAAATAGAGGTCACCATGATCAGATTAATTAGTCCTACGAATAAAATCAATATAAAATTAGTGAACAATTAGGTATGGCATCAGAGCAATGCACCAATATACACATGTATCATGTAACATGATTCACTAATACATTACTCTGTTGTCATATCGAATCACATAAATAAGTTTCAAGTTTTAGTGGAAGACATCAGGAGGTTATTATCAGGTCAGAGACATTACGACAAAAGATAACAACAAATACAAATAAATAATAGCACAAACAAACATCAGTTAATATTTACACATATAGCTGTGTATTTGCCCTGGTTATGGATATTGACATAATGACCAGGTCGCACGGACTGCACGCATTTGTGTCAACGGTCTAGACAGATATGGATTAATATGCATCGTGCTTTGGATTTTGAAGTAGTTTACCGGTTGGCAAAGGTGAGTCTTAGTTTGTTCAAGTAAACAAATTGAGAAATTCTTAGTAAGAAGATAGGTTGTTTTCTGAGATAAATATAATTGACAATTATGTCATATCATTCATACTTGTCTAGTTAGTTGAACATTATATATAAAAGCAGTGAACATGTATATTGATACAAATACAACATGGATTTATAAAAAAAAAATAGCAAAGTGACGCATGAGTTTCTTTACAAAATAGCTTAATTTAATCAGCAGTGTAGTGTCATTCGTTGATAAAAGTTGTTTAAATTTAAGTACATTTGGTCGATGAAAGTAATTCGTCGGTAAGTATTTTTTCCTTATTTCATTAAAGAATGGGCATGTGAGGAGATAATGTAATTCGTCACCAAGGTCATTGGAGGAACAGAGTGGACATTTTCTTTGATTATGTGGTTTATGGTTAGGTGTCCATCTACCAACTTCAATGGGAAACCTGTGATTCCCTGTTCGGAAATGAAACATGGAAACTCTCTGGGTAGGTGTAAGTTTTATCAGGTAGTTTTCAAGAGATATATTTTCTTTGAATAAACTATGCATTTGTCCTTTGGATGATGAGTCAATCTGTGATCTCCAAGTTTGGATAAACTGATCAGTTAATACATGCTTTACTAATGTATCAATGTTGGCATTTGCGTAGGGTTGATTTATCCATACATAGGAATGTCCAGTGATGTCTAAGATCGTTTTGATATGCTTTAACCACTTAAAATTATGAGTTGATTGATACATAAAATGGTAGCAAAGATATGATATTTTCGACTTATTTTGCGTTAGAATAATTTAACTCCAAAATTTGACCTTGCGCGACTTAATAATAACTTCTATAGGATAACGGTCAAACTCGGCGTATAGCATGTACCACGGGGTGCCTTTCTTTGATTTAGATATTGCTCTTAGGAATGTCACCTTTGCTATGTACCTGCTCGATTATATCCACGTTTTCATAGCCAAAAACTTCACTTCAATACGTTAAAATTGGTTATATAGTGTGATCAAATAATTTTAATTGTAGGTCGATGGGGAGATAAAGATTGTTTATTCTGGCGAAGAGTTGGTACATTGCCTTATTAGCTTGTGTAACTAGATGTTTTCTGCATGATAAGAAACTACCTGAAGATGAGAAGTAGACTCCAAGGTATTTGTATTCTTTTACTATTTTAATAACTGAACCGTTGATAGTAAAGCTGTATTTATCAGGTCGATTCGTTCCAAAAATGACAATTTTTGTTTTAGAGTAGTTAATGTTCAGTCTCCAAGTATTGCAATATAAATGAAAGTCGTTAAGGACTTTTTGGAAGTTCTGTTCATTATCTGAAAATAGCACCGTATCATCAGCGTAGAGTTAAACTAATAATTTCAAAAAATGTATGGTATCTTGAGTATTGATGTTTATTTGTATTCCGTCATTGCTAGGTGAAAGAAACTGTTCCAAGTCATTCAAGTACATAGAGAATAAAATGGGTGACAGATTTTCTCCCTGTCTAACACAACATCATCCACTGACAAAAGATGTTTCTCCGTTAAAAGAAACTGGTCAGACTGGTCAAACTGGTGGTTTCCGGCGAATAACTTGAGTTCCGTTCATCGTATTGACATCAAACTTGGTGTATAGTAAGAACATGTGGAGAGCTCGCTTGGGATTGCTTTTGGGTTCGGTCCGTCAAAGGTCAAGGTCACCGTTACTAAAAATAGTAATTTGGTTTCCGGCGAATAACTTGAGTTCCTTTCATCGTATTGACATCAAACTTTGTGTAAAGTAAGAACATGTGGAGAGCTCGCTTGGGATTGCTTTTGGGTTCGGTCCGTCAAAGGTCAAGGTCACCGTTACTAAAAATAGTAATTTGGTTTCCGGCGAATAACTTGAGTTCCTTTCATCGTATTGACATCAAACTTTGTGTAAAGTAAGAACATGTGGAGAGCTCGCTTAGGATTGCTTTTGGGTTCGGTCCGTCAAAGGTCAAGGTCACCGTTACTAAAAATAGTAATTTGGTTTCCGGCGAATAACTTGAGTTCCTTTCATCGTCTTGACATCAAACTTTGTGTAAAGTAAGAACATGTGGAGAGCTCGCTTGGGATTGCTTTTGGGTTCGGTCCGTCAAAGGTCAAGGTCACCGTTACTAAAACTAGTAATTTGGTTTCCGGCGAATAACTTGAGTTCCTTTCATCGTATTGACATCAAACTTGGTGTATAGTAAGAACATGTGGAGAGCTAGCTTGGGATTGCTTTTGGGTTCGGTCCGTCAAAGGTCAAGGTCACTGTTCCTATAAATATCAATTTGGTTTCCGGCGAATAACTTTAGTTTTGTTGATCATATTGGCATCAAACTTGGTGTATAGTAAAAACATGTGAAGACCTCACTTGGGATTGCTTTTGGGTTTGGTCCACCAAAGGTCAAGGTCACTGTTACTAAAAATAGAAATGTGGTTTCCGGTGAATTACTTGAGTTCCGTTCATCGTATTGACATGAAACTTAGTGTATAGTAAGAACATGTCGAGAGCTCCCATGCGATTGCTTTTGGGTTCGTTCAGTCGAAGGTCAATGTCACTTAAAAATCAGTTTCCACTTAATATCTTCGCTATGCGCGGGTGTATTGACATCAAACTTGGTGTATAGTTGTTGCATATATATATAATATAACTAAGTGTGAGTGTGTATATGCATGTATCACCTATGGCAGCTTTGCAGCATTGATGATCATCATGAATTCATTATACAAATTAAGCCTTGGTTACAAATAACTACATACTAAACCTGGTTTGGGGGCATTGCCCAATTCTTGTTGCTGTTGTTGTTGTTACTGAAGAGATAATAAATTCGAGCTACAAAAATACTAAAATATAATTATGTAGCACGTGGATCCACTGCATAGGATCAACCGTACATAACAATTTGTATGGCCTGGTGATTTTACCAATTTAATGAATGAAATATTTTAAAAAATTGCTCGTGGAACACATTTTACACATTTTACTATCAATAATATTAATGTAACGTAGTATAGAAATTTGTTAATGATTGTAAAAATGTGGAGTTATGGTACAGCTGGGATTTTAGATGAAGTAAGCTTTAATGTTTGTTTAATAAATTTATGTATTAATTTACCATGTTAGTTGCGTATTATTCCATTGGTTATAAAAGACATGATCAAATTTAACTTGTAGTGTATTCATTTATTTTTGTAGTCTGGGCAACGGTTATTTAAATCCGCTTAAAGGCGTTCATGACTAATCGAACGTATTTTGCAAGTCTGTTTAGTAGAGGTTTATTTTTTGAGGAAAGTAGTTGTTTAAATTTGAATATATTAGGTCTTTCAAAATATTTCTTTGGGATTAATTGGACTCGCAAATCCGTGAAATTAGTACAAACTAGTAAATGATGAAACTCGTCACCTATGGCATTTGTACAGCATAGTGAACATTTACGGTCCTCGTGGGGTATGAATGATTGTCTCCAGCGAGCAGTTTCTATTGGGAATCTTTGGTTCCCTGTATCAAAATGAATTAAAGAAATACGTTGAGAGGTAGGAAAAAATTGAGATAATCTTCAAAAACAATGCTGTCTTTAAAGCTACGATAGATATTACCTTTACTAGAAGTATCGAGTTTTGTTGACCAGTCTTGCATGAATTGATCAATTAAAGTTTGTTTGACTACTTTACGTATATGATTGCTTATAACCATATTTTGGTTTATCCATACTTGCGAATTTCCTGTTGAGTCTAAGATGTGTTTTATGTGTGCTCCCCATTTAAAGTTGTGTGTATATTGTAGCATATGCTGATAACACAAAAACAAATATTTGAATAACTAGAGATTATTTTTTCCAGAACCCATTCATCCGGGACTTAATGATAATTTCGATAGGATAGCGTCCAAGCTCCACGTATAACGTATATCGAGGAGTACTCTTTCGTGTCTTAGTAATATAACGTAAAGAAATTGTATGAACTTGTTCTATTATATCCAAATTTTCAAAGCCCCACATTTCAGATCCGTAGGTTAATATGGGCGGCACAGTATGATCAAACAATGTTAACTGCAAGTCAATTGGCAAGTCAAGGTTAGTGATTCTTAGACGTAGCAAGTGCATTGCTTTATTAGCAGTAAATATACAGAATGACCAATGTAATCAAGTACACTACATGTACATAATGACCTATGTAATCCAGTACACTACATGTACAGACTGACATGTACAATCCAGTACACTACATGTACAGAATGACTTATGCAATCCAGTACACTACATGTACAGAATGACCTATGCAATCCAGTACACTACATGTACAGAATGACCTATGCAATCCAGTACACTACATGTACAGAATGACCTATGCAATCCAGTACACTACATGTACAGAATGACTTATGCAATCCAGTACACTACATATACAGAATGACCTATGCAATCCAGTACACTACATGTACAGACTGACATGTACAATCCAGTACACTACATGTACAGAATGACTTATGCAATCCAGTACACTACATGTACAGAATGACCTATGCAATCCAGTACACTACATATACAGAATGACCAGCGCACAATTCAGAACAATACATATACATAATGGCTTATGCTTGCCAGTACAGTACATATACAGAATGACCAATGCAATCCAGTACAGTACATTTACAGAATGACCAATGTAATCCAGTACAGTAAATATACAGAATGACCAATGCAATCAAGTACACTACATGTACAGAATGACTTATGCAATCCAGTACACTACATGCATAGAATGACCTATGCAATCCAGTACACTACATGTACAGAATGACCTATGCAATCCAGTACACTACATGTACAGAATGACCTATGCAATCCAGTACACTTCATGTACAGAATGACCTATGCAATCCAGCACACTACATGTACAGAATGACCTATGCAATCCAGTACACTACATGTATAGAATGACATGTACAATCCAGTACAGTATATATACAGAATGACATGTACAATCCAGTACAGTATACATGTATATACAGAATGACATGTACAATCCAGTACAGTATATATACAGAATGACATGTACAATCCAGTACAGTATATATACAGAATGACATGTACAATCCAGTACAGTATATATACAGAATGACATGTACAATCCAGTACACTACATGTACAGAATGACATGTACAGTCCAGTACAGTATATATACAGAATGACATGTACAATCCAGTAAAGTATATATACAGAATGACATGTACAATCCAGTACAGTATATATACAGCATGACATGTAATATCCAGTACAGTTTATAAACATAAAGACATGTACAATTCAGTACAGTATATATATACAGAATGACATGTACAATATAGAAATACAAACGAAATATAGTGTAGTACGTATACTGAATGACAAAGTAGTCCAGTAGAGAGTATTTACAGTACGATAAATACAATCCAGTATAGATCTTATACAAAATGACAATGCAATCCAGCAGGGTACATATATAAAATGACAAATGAATTCCTGTAGAGTACATGTACAGTATAACACATGTAATCCATTAGAGTACATATTGAGAATGACAAATGCAATCCAGTTATATTCATATATGGAATGACCAATCGTATACATAATAGCCAATACAATCCGGTTCAATTCGTATACAGAATATCAATGCAATCCAGTAGAGTGCACATACAGAAGTCTGTATTTGCGGGGACCAAATTTCTTCCCAACATGAAAAAAGGCCTCACTCGTTCAGAAATTAACCAACAACCGATGTTCACTTTAATTGGAAGTAATATGAAAAAACAGTTTAACCCCTTAAAGAAAAGATGCAAGGAATGATGC
Organism: Mactromeris polynyma; assembly: GCA_032209605.1. Taxonomy (NCBI): domain Eukaryota; kingdom Metazoa; phylum Mollusca; class Bivalvia; order Venerida; family Mactridae; genus Mactromeris; species Mactromeris polynyma. Next base: position 7,689,594 of record JASFXZ010000001.1, read on the forward strand.
TCGCTTTATTTGTAACGAGAAATCGGCCTCATCCGTTAAAAAATGAACATCGAAAAAATTATCATTCACAATTTGTTCATAATATGAAAAAAAAACGGAAATTAAGAAAGAACCGATGCGCACTGGCGTATTGGACAGGCTTATTTTCTGCAACACTAAACTTTCGTTGAGCACGTATTTTATTCGACTGATGTCTTGGTAGTAAATTGCGCAGTAGTCAAGAACTTCAAGTGTGGGAAGAAAGTCACGTGATCAAAATAAAGTGCTCTCCGAAAAAGTACAATCAGGGCCGTAAATTACATGGAGGCATGTAGGCAGTTGCCTCCTATTGCGGGCTGAAAAAAACAACATTTTTTGTCTAAAAAGGGTCCACAATTTTTTTCGTCTCGCTCCGCTCGGCGGGGTGCCTCCCCTTCCAGGGGAGGCAATTTACGGCCCTGACAATATAAGTCGAATATTTGCCGTATGTTAAACATTGGTCAAGCTCTCACTCGTTAGAAATAAATACTTCATAAGGGGCAGGTGTAAAAGGCGGCGGCGCCGTACTTTACAATAAATATTGAATGAAAAACACGGCGGTTGCCATTAACCTTTTTAATATTTGACATATAATAATAATTTAGGTATCAATCGATATTTGTTGTTCTAAAATGACTGAAAATGGTCGTTTTTCCCTGAAATTAATTGAATATGAAAAGTATATTTTGTGTTTTACAATGAACTATAGAGTTTTATAAATAAAGTAAAATTGTAACTCGCTTTTTTCAAACATTTAAATATCACCTTTTTCGCAAATTTCGGACCGTAGACTAAAAAGAAAATTTTCAAACATTTATTTTCATTGCTTTGAAGCTCAATCAGTTTATTAAATAAATGTGGTGAATCACTGAACTCAACAAATATTCGCACCAAAGTAACTTTGAATTTGAACTCTTCAATAGAAGTAGATACTGTGAGCAGTTTCGAACGCACTTTTTAGATTTAGTGTAGGTATTGCAGGCATCTAATTAAAGTGATAAAGCCGGATGCAGCATATTATACAAACCGTTAATTTAACATCGAATGCACTTTTAGGAAGAATTTGGGGAATTATGACTTTTTATATATTGTTGGTGTTACTTATAAATAGGATGACAATAGCTTGGTTGTTAAACTGTAAAGACGAGAAATTTAACACAGTATAACTTAAGTAAATATGATTTTGGTCACGGTATTGTTTAAATTAATACACGTACATGAAAATGAAAAAAATATTACATTAATGTTATTTATATATATTGTGATGTAGATGTTACAATTAGTCAGATTTATACGAAATAAATTCAAAAACATAAAGTTTGATGTTCCTCTCAAAGTTTTACACCGGGACATTGAATTTAGTGTAAAAATACGCAACGAAATGTATCTCTCAACGAAATTCTTTACAATACTTATCAAGTCATTTCTAATAATCAGTTTATAGAATGTTAGCAATACAACAATATATTCCAAGTTAAACAAATAAATACACAATAAATCGGAAAACAATTATACAGAGAAATACACAATAACATAATATTTCCGAATCAAAATTCGACTGAACACATTTATAGATCATGATGTATTTTGACAATTTGGCAAGGAATGCACGTATAATCAAATCAAAACGCGAAACACTGGTACTGCTATTTCATCGTTTCATCGTGTCTCATTTTACATATTTTTCACTTGTATTGGAAACGACATTTTTGATCATATAAACATAATACCTACAGGTGTTAACGGACATGTCAGGTTGCATATTTTGAAGCAAGAGAGAAACAGTACTCTGATTGTGACACTTCGACTCAAAATCAAACTTGATCGAAACCTTGTGGCAAAACAAATTGTGCAGTTATGATCAAGATAGCTTAGGAAATGTGACTTCTATAATGTAAATAAAATAATTGTTGACATACGGACCTACAAGTTCACTATAAGCACTTCGTGCAAGGCATTGTTTGAGTTAAATGGGTATGCTCACACATTTAAAGCATTTATGTATAGTTGATGGGAAACATCAATGAATCAGCTGTGTATATTACCTTAATATGAGTGCACTGAACTCCCAGTCAGTTTCCAGTTTCTTTTATTGCAAATATCACAGCAGTGTCAAAACCAAAATGATATATGTTATAGTCAGTACAATACTCTTTCATTTCTTTCTTCAAATTTTTCAAAACCGATGTCTCGTGTGTTGGAGTATAAAACAGCCCCAGAGCTCTACAGTACCTGAACGTCCTGTTCTCCCAGTTCCTTAAGCGCCGGGGACGAGACTAAGTTATGTTATGTTACTCTTGCCAACATTGCATATACATGTATATAGTTATATAGAAAAAATGATTCTTGTTTAAATACGCCAATATAAAAACGATCATAGTAAAGACACAAGAAAGTCATAAGCTGACGACATTGGTCAGGAATATGGCGTCTCTGACGTAATTTACAACCTTGTCACATCCGGAGCGATGGTCGCATCGAGAGCAGATGATGTTTGTTACCCGTATTATATGATGTGTCATCTAGTAAGTTATATTTAACTTTTAATTTTATTCTTGAAAAGGACTTTTGAAGTCATAATATAGAGTCTGAGGTTAAGATCAATAGGATTCGTTGTGTTTCTTTGACAAAGAAGCGGTAATTGTGAAATATTCGTTTTTACTAGTTTTTGTGAAACCCTGGACGGTTAGCTGGTAGAGCACTGGGCTGTCACCCGGAATGTTCGGTCTCGATTCTTGGGCGAGGCAGGTCATGTCCTACCTTGACATTTAGCTACGGTTGGAGAAGTTGTCATCTGCTTGTGGAAGGGCTAGTTAGTTCTGGTTGATAATTAATTCTAGGAAAACTAGTTCTGTCAACTGACCGCCATATATACTTGAAAAATCTAGTTCTATGAAATCCAGTAAATAATGGAAATGTGTATTCACAAATAACATAACATCAGCCTAATTTAGAAAACCAGGTGATGGTTTATTATTGTATGAACATACTTGAATCCATGACATGATTAACTGGGGAGCGGAAGTGAAGTGTCGGCCGCTCAATCTGAAGCTTGTGGGTTCGAACCCTGTGTTTGCCATGGCCACATCTCTTGATAAGACACAAATGACGAAGTGTACGATAATACTGAGTACTAGGTCTGTTGATTGCTGATGCAAGTTAACCCATAGACTTGTAATTAAAATCAGTTCTGATAATAATATTTATTTCATGCAAATGCAACTGTTAGCAAGTAACTTTACTTAAAACAGAGATAGTAATTTATAAATGAATACTTTCATTCTTTGTTAATCTGAATTGGTGTATTTTGTAGTAAGCATATTGCTCTGTATTTACATATTGCCTTTATTAAAGGTTGAAAGTCCTATGATTCACTATACATGTATATATAACATCATAAAGACAAACAACAATGGATGCCGACATTAAAAAAATAACAGGGCATAGTATGAGTAGAAACTCTACATAGCTTAAACTTTGAAACCACCTCTAATATTCTCGTAAAATCAAGGGTAGGTATCATGACTGCTATAATAGATACATTACATATTTATTACAATAAAGCGTGTCAAAGATAATATATCTGGCCAGGGACCGTATACGTTATAGTATGTTCCAGATCTAGCGTCATTGTACACAAAGTATAATAGAGACATTTTCGTGCTAATCAATCCCTCCGATGTGTTTTCATTCCGAGAGACGAACATGCACGAAATGTTCCTGTGTATACAGGCTTTGTCGAATACCTGCGGGAAAAGCCCAACACTACATACCGTTGGTTTCTATGGTCACCCTAAACACGTGATCTTAAAATCACGGAGATGTGTAGCTGACCTTTGTGTTTTTGAAAGTTACACTCTTAGTTCATGGCGGATGGCAATTTTGCTTGTATTTTACCAAGTATTGGACCGGATTAAATGGACGAAATTGGATACAATTGGGCTTGGAATTAAGTTCTTTATGTGTTCATTTGGTGCCTTATTATTTGGAAGTTAAACATGGGCAGTGTTCAGTTTTTCTGTGACAGTGTGAGCCAGTCGCGAAATTTGGAGATCTGTTAGTTTTAGAGGAGGATCACTTGTTGATTAGGTATGATGATAATATGTTCTTCTGCGAATTCTTGAAGAAAGATATTGCTTATGTTGTAATACCTTTGACATGGAAGATGAATATCATTTTATTATGCCCGCGTTCTAAAGGGAGGGGGGGGCATATAGATTTGCCCGTGTCCGTCCGTCACAAAATCTTGTTTTCACGTACTGTATCTTCAACAGTATATCAGCTAGACTCACAAAACTTTACAGAAATGTGCACCATCATGTGTAGCTGTGCAACTGGGGTTTCTTGTTTGGCTTCACCCAGTAACTGCAAAGTTATGGCCCTTGACTTATGGAAAATATAGCATACAGTGTGTAGTGGTGTGGGATTAGATGGCCGCCCGATTAGCTCAGTCAGTAGAGCGCCGTACTAGTGTTAGGGTGTTGTGGGTTCGAGCCCCGCATCAGGTGCACGTTCCCCTTGATTTACTTCAAGACTGTGCAATTGAATATCCATGGAATTTCCTTGGAAATTGCTGTTTTAGAGAAAACTCAAAATGAGTCAAATTTAATGAAACCCATCATGCAGTGGATCGTATCAGTCATGTTGGTTGATGGAACAGGTCTTACAATTTGTATGAAGAAAACAGAATTATGATATTTGATATTGCACATACAACATGTCCGGCTGTGTATATACTCTTCTTGATATGGAGATGAAATGTTTTGGAAATTTCTATATTTCTTTCAAATTTTGCAATTGAATAATTAATTTATTGGATGAAATATCCTACTATATAATTAGGTACAGTAAGATATTAATTGATATTGTGCACACAACAAGTTTATCGTATGTACAGATTTTGAGTGAAACATGAAATAATGGATATTAATGAAGGGCATTTATAGAACTGTAAATTCTGTCATTAAGAGCAATATATGTGTTAAATATTTGTTCCTACATTGTTAAAAAAATATGCACTGTAAATATATTTTTGGTTGGTCAGATATTTATTAATTTCTTTGTGTAAAGATAAGAATTTTAAGTTGATATTGGGCATACAACATACTTTACTATGGATAATGTTTTATGGGTCTTAAACATACAGACATTGTGGGGATACTGTCTTGTTAAGTCGAGTGCGTTCTGCCAAAATTTTCGCCATTATCATTTGTCATAAATTTAGGTAAAACATTCTTGTTAAAGGATTATGGTAGTTCATATGTAGAATATGTTTAATAGTGTGCCTTAAATATTGCATAGTGAGAATAGGATATTGCTAACTTAAGACATTAAGTGAATATTTGATGTGCATCCAACATTTGATGTGGATTTCATGTATTCTTGTAATGTAGTTTTGTTCCTGTAATGTTGGAACTTAGATGCTGACAACTTGTCCAGATAGCAAATCCTATACTTTACTGACTGGTGGATTTCATCAGTAGTTCAAATAGAGCGAAGTTAGATACCCAGTACCTAAATATTGGCCTTGTAAGACGGGAATCACACTTTAACAACTAGTACATATGGTAAACAGTTAACCATGTACTTCACTGACATGGATTTTATTCAGAATTAAATGTAATGGTTAATGGGAATGTTCAATTCAAGTTAACTGTAAATGCTGTCTGTAGCATAGAGTTAATTATAACAAACATACTGTAGTGAATATATAGTACTGGAAGGCAACCCAAAAAGACTGCTCTATTACTGTTACTAATTGCATTTAGTTATATCCATAATTCAAGGCCAAGGCAGTTTTTTCAGTTTTGGCATTAGAAGCAACCGAAAGGGATTTGGGCCCCTTGCCTCCTGAGTAATAATGTGATGGTTGAAAGAGAAATAAATCTGTCTCATATCTTGTTATGTAGATAGACTACAACACCTCTCCATATCTAGTACTAGTGTATCTGTATGTACCTGTAGTGTTAAAGAAATGTTGATCGGTTTGCGATGGATTTCTTTTTATACCCCCGCAAACGAAGTTTGAGGGGGTATATAGGAGTGAGCTTGTCGGTCGGTCGGTCGGTCGGTCTGTCGGTCTGTCTGTCGGTCGGTCTGTCGGTTTTCATGGTTTCCGGACGATAACTCATGAAAGGCTAGACAGATTTGAAAAATTTTTGGTACACAGGTGTAACATCAGAAGATACAGGTCAAGTTCGATATTGGGGCTGGTGGGGCCAAGGTCAAGGTCACTGTTACTAAAAATAGTTTCTCTTGGTTTTCATGGTTTCCGGACGATAACTCATGAAAGGCTAGACAGATTTGAAAATTTTTTGGTACACAGGTGTAACATCAGAAGATACAGGTCAAGTTCGATATTGGGGCTGGTGGGGCCAAGGTCAAGGTCACTGTTACTAAACTCTTGACTGGCGGCCATCTTTGAATTTATCAAAAATATGTCTGACAAAGCGGTATTGTGGGGGTATTAATCACCTTCAGTGATAGCTCTAGTTGGGTTTTGTTCTGTGGTGTGTTCTTTGCTTTCTTGTGATATTTCTAATGCTAATGGAAACATTTGTGCAGATTTTCTTATCCTCAGCACTAAGGTTTATTTACTGGATTATGTTGGTGATTGTCTCCTTTCTTTTCTACATTTAACATTGATCTTTTGATCATGCATTGCTCTTTTAATGATTCTAATGAGGCTTGTCCTTTCTGCTATCAATGATATTCGTCATTATTCCCCTTCCTGTCTACATGATCTTTTGGTCATTGCCATTTTAATGATTCTAATGAGTCTTGATTTTTTGTCATTTTTGCTATCAATGATATGTTGGATTGTGTTAGTCATTATCTCCCCTCATATCTACATGTAACATTGATCTTTGGTCATTGCTGTAGATGTGCAGTTCTTGATCTTGGACATGATATTGTTAGATTGGATGGTCTCTCAGTGGCTACACTTTACTGAGTTAGAGCCCCTATTGGATTTCGATTTTATGGTATTCAGATATTTTCTAATGGAAATTTTATTTAAATATTTATACAAATTGTGTAAAGTGATTGAAAAATGAGGAAACATTGATAATTAGTGATTATAAGATTATTTATCTGAAATGTAATCTGACTTTATAATGTAAATTTGGCAAAATATTGAGTAGGTTGTGGTTTCATTTTTCTCTTTACTGGTAATCAATTTTATAAAAAAATTAACTTACGTTAAATTTAAGGTTAACTATTTTTCTTGGTAAATGTTATGTTAGATGTCATTTAAGGGTATTCTGGACTTGCATCATGTGGCAACGTTTTGGTCAGACCCTATTCCAAATAAGTTGGTTAAATGTAGACGCAATGAACATGTTAATGAGGTTTAAAGGACCTTTTGGAACTCAGCACTTAATGCTGCACAATTTTAATTTGCAAATAACCTGACTTAGGATTTCGATTACTTAAGGACTGTTAGTGTAAATTATTGTTGTATAAAAATTGTCAAACATTAAGGTTTAAGGTAGGTATAAAGAACTTTTCGAAACCTATTTTTACTCAAAATTGCATATTAAGGTTCATTTCAGGAAACTTTTAGAACTTTTTGGCATCAAAATTTAAATATGTGGTCATTTTGGAACTATTTTATACTGAAATTTCACATTAGGGGTTTAGGTAAAGGAACTTTTTAGGAACTTATTTTTGCATCAAAAGTTCATTAAAATTATTCTGAATACTTTATCTGCATATATCTTATTCTTGCATAATGGAGCGATTATGGTCTGGAGCTTAGCTGCCACCTTTTCTGTTTTCTGTTCTAGCACTTTATCTGTGTTGTTGAGCATAGGTTATTAAAATAATCTTTAGTCATGGGACTTTTGGTCAATTTTGATGAGATACAGTGTTTAGCTTTATTTGCATAGCTGGAAGTTTAAGGTGACATGCAAATTGAATTGTCCTTCTATGAATCGGTTAATCATGGAGGGATTTTAACATAGCTATGCACAAAGGTCATCGTCCTTAAGTATAGAATCTTATTATGTATGACTATCATTGTTCAAATATGATACCTATCTGTAGAGTCTATATCTCCATGTCTGTCAATTATGACATAGTGTAAAGGTCTAGATTTGCAGTTATAAGCCATTTACAAGCATCTGTTACCGAGTATTTTGGATCACACAAAGGATCCAGGTATCAAATCAAGGTGGCGCTCTAAGAGCCCATAATTTAACCTTTCAACTATTCAATTCAAATAAGGTCATGTTCAAGGCAAACTGTGTTTTCCTTAGGAATATTGAGGAGTGAAAGCGAAACTGCTCAATCTGCTTGTTTATAAATAGTCAGACGGTTTTAGTGTCACACCTCGATATTAACTGTAGATAATGTATCAACAATCAATGACTCTTAAATGTTTCATTTACTTTTCTTAAATTATTTTAGGTTCAGGGTCTTAAGGTTTACGGTATTTATGTTTACTTTTAAGGTTTTGATTAAGGGTCATATGGTCATTTCCAGTATGCAAGGTTAGGCAGAGAAGTCGTAAGTTCTCTAGCCTCATTTAGGCGTTTGTATTAATATTGCATTCTTGCCGAGACTTGGAAATATGAGCATATATACTTATAAAAGAGGAAATTTGATGTCTGATTACAAAATGGATAAATGAGCTTCTAAATTGCTTATGTTCTTTCTGTAATGAACTTCTAAATAGTATTTAAAACCAAAACCAATAAGTGCAATAGAAGGTTTCGGATTTTTGTTCAGGGGAATATAGTGATACTATTTGTCTTTGGTGAACCTCAACTGTATTGTTGTCTTTGATAAAAATCTATGGTAAGATCTGTTGCATCTACTATTGCTTGTAAGAAATGTGTATTATGTGGATTGAGATAGTTTGAGTTTCTTTATACTGGTAATTATTGGTTATCAGTTTATGCTCAACATTATTTTTTATTATGTCCTCCTCTCTTAGGCATCTGTCCGTCCATCCACTTTTAGCATGTCTGAGCTTCATCTCAAAAACTGATGGTTGGATTTCAACCAAACTTCACAGAATTGATAAGCATCATGTGTAGTTGTGCATCGTTGTCGTTTTTGTTCCGCTCGGATAATTATTGACCGAGTTATTGTCCTTGGATGTTTTTATACATATACAGTGCAGTACATTTAACTTCGAGTTGATATGCTAAGTGATGAAAAAGATCAAAATATATTCAAGGGTCAGCATGTTAATGCCATTAACTTAAGTACATAATGATTACTTGATATGTCTGTGAACTGAATATTTTACCAATGATCAGCTTAGTGCAATAACAGAAGAATCTTTCACTGGCTTCGGGTATGGATAGAAATATGTCCGCCACAATTGGAATACTGTTTTGGGCGAGATTGAGGCTCTGCCAAGTGACAGCGTAAACAGCTACCCTCGTGCTGGATATTTCCATCCGCACATGAAGCCAGTGATATATTCTTGCATACGTTTTTTGAAATAAATAAAGGACAAGAATAAATGAAATGACTTTTTGAGGACTTTATTATTGTACATATTCTTTCAAGTTATTGTTTGATGTTATGTGACGTCATTACATGACATCAATCATCAGCACAAGGCTCATCCTTCATGGGATGGTTATAATATAGTTTTCCAGCACTGCTGTGAACGCAGGAAACCCAAGTCTGGTATGCAAGATTTCTATATCCGAAACAGGGGCTTTTTGGCTATTAAGACAATTTGCTGACTGATTAAGGTATTTCATTGTAACATGTTAATGTCTACATTTCAGGAGACCGAAGGAGATAAAGCCAATTCCACTGCTCTCAGTGTCGCTTTGAAAGAGGTCGGACTTTCTGACCTTGCCGATAGTTAAGCTGCTCCTGTTTGACCCTGTACCTGACTGGAATGAACTTCATAATGCCGAGTGTACAAATGTCTGTGGAATTTGTGTTGAAATCTTATATGACACTAGATGCCTGTTGAATGTTGACCTTTGTGCTGTTTCATCATTATAATTATTGCATTATGAATGTATTTACTTATTTACTGACTGCCATATATGTTTTTTGTCCAACAGGTGGGGAGTGCGTATTTTGGGTTGGGCAAGATATTTTGGGTTGGGAGGGGTGGTTAGGGTAAGGGTTGATTGGGTAGGGTAGGTGTGGTTAAGAAAGTGAGGGAAGGAAGGGATGGGGGGCATAACGGAAGGGGGGATGGTAGGGTAAGGGAGGGGAGGGTAGGGTAGGGGAGGGTAGGGTAGGGTAAGGGAGGGTAGGGTAGGGTAAGGGAGGGATGGGGAGGGTAGGGGAGGGATGGGGAGGGTAAGGGTTGATGGGGAGGGGAGGGTAAGGGAGGGATGGGGAGGGTAGGGTAAAGGGGGTGGGTCCTGGCGGTCCTGTCTCGTCTTCTGTCCTGTCTCGTCTTCTGTCCCGTCCTGTCCTGTCTCGTCTTCAGTCACGTCCTGTCCTGTCTCGTCTTCTGTCCTGTCTCGTCTTCTGTCCCGTCCTGTCCTGTCTCGTCTTCTGTCCTGTCTCGTCTTCTGTCCTGTCTCGTCTTCTGTCCTGTCTCGTCTTCTGTCCCGTCCTGTCCTGTCTCGTCTTCTGTCCTGTCTCGTCTTCTGTCCCGTCCTGTCCTGTCCCATCCCGTCCTGTCTCGTCTCATGTCCCGTCTTGTCCTCTGTCCCGTCACGTCTCATGTCCCGTCACGTCCTCTGTCCTGTCACGTCTCATGTCCCGTCACGTCCTCTGTCCTGTCACATCTCATTTCCCGTCACGTCCTCTGTCCCGTCACGTCTCATGTCCCGTCTCGTCTTCTGTCTCGTCTCATGTCCCGTCACGTCCTCTGTCCCGTCACGTCTCGTCTTCTGTCCTGTCTTCTGTACTGTCCTGTCTTCTTTCATCTGTCCTGTCTTCCTGTCTCGTCTACTGTCCTGTCTTCTGTCCTGTCTCGTCTACTGTCCTGTCTTGTCTATTGTCCTATCTCGTATTGTCTTGTCCTCTATCTTGATGATCCTGTTGTCTGTTTTGTCATCTGTCTGATCTTGTCCAGTCTAGTTGTCTGTCTTGTCATCTGTCTGGTCCTGTCCTGTCTCATCCTGTGTCTGTCTTGTCTTCTGTCCCGGGTCCAGTCCCATTGGGTAAGATAGGGCCTGTAAACTGGAAATAAATGTTCATGCATTTAATAGAGTTTTATTGTACAAATAAAAGATGAAACGGTGTATATTTGGTTCTTTTGGTATAGGAAATCTCAAATTTGAAAGACAACAAAATCTAAATATCAATATAACACGGAAGACTTGGATGTTTAAAAATCGTATACATTATAAAACAATCAATAAAAAGATGTCTTTTGGACATTTACACAAACATGTCACATAATAGAGAAATGGACTGGCATACTCGAAAACTAGAATAGATCTACATGTCTTAAATGATACATCAGCTTGAAATATTGAAATGATGGAGAATGTACCTGGTAATTCAGATTTTTTTGGTATGGAAAAAAGAAAGAAAATGATTGAAATAATGCATGTTCCTGATAAGTCTGGTAAAAAAAGGAGAGAATCATCCAAGTAACATAGAACCTATTGGACAACAGTTTAGATAACCAATGGTCAAAATATGTTTATCTCAACAACAGGGGAATATTTACCATATAATTATGTCTACAAAAATCCTTACTTCTAAATAAGAACAATTCAATCGGAAATAAAAACATTAAAATTCTTTCACAAATTATCTTTTTATCAATCGTTACAAGCTTTCTTACTTTTAAACAATCTGGTCATATAAACAGACGGACCATGATTATTGGGAAACCTATATGAATACCCGGGACCTGATGTAATTTTTTGGCACATGAATTGAAATGGGCTATTCGAAAGCATGTATTGTTCAAAATAAAAGTTCTGTCTCCATGAATTCCAATGAACAAGGTCCAACTGAAGATGGAACCGCTTAAATAAATACAACCAAAACATCATATGTATGAATTATAAAGTTTGGACTTATATAAAACCAGATATGTCCATAGAACACGGATGCCCCCGCTATGAGCTTTTAAGCTAAATAAGGGTCGTAACCCCCCCTAAATATCGAACTCTGTCTGTTGTTTATTATCCTATGCTAATGTGCCCAATATGAATTAAATCTATCCATTTTTCAAGAGTTATTGAATGGAAACCAATTTTCAGACGGATGGACAGTGGAAATACTTTATGCCTCATCACTGTTGTTTGAAAGGCAGGGATGTAAAATACCCTGAAAGTACATGGACACAAATTCACCGAATGTGCTAAAAATAACTGATGCCTTAATCTGAATAATTTCGAATCATATAAAACTCCTACTGAATTCAATTACATGTTAACTAAATGTAAGCAAAAACTTTCTGTATACAATTCATTTATGAATCAAACTACAATGTACAAATATATTTTGTAAAACGTATTATCAGATTTTCTTGGATCATGAAAATGCGAGGACTGAAAGACATGAAAAAAAACAGTAAAAAAAGAAAACTAACTCGTACTAAAGTAATATACATATTGACAAACAAAATAATTATTGCACTGTAAGTAGAGTAAATTTATTATAGAGCAACCTGTGTTTAAAGAGCCAGCCATTTCGGACTTATGAGTCACCTACTTTTTTAGCACATTTACTTCCCAATTCCTATCCTTTAATGCCAGGCACCAGGCAGGTAGGCACATGGTAACCATTATTCAACTAGCAGGCAGCTACCAACCGGCCATATCATATCAGAATGGGCCCCTGGATGCCTTAACCACTTGGCCACTGGAGATGGTAATTAAAATATCTTCAATATAATACTTAACATCTCAAACTAAAGCTTCGACTCAACAATCTATATAACCTGATTACTTCCACATGTGAGAACAAATAAGATTCTTACTGAGATCACTCGACAATCTCAAAATTATGATTGTAAAAATAGAACAAATGTCCTAATAGCAAATACACGAATACAGTAGACATAGTACTAAGGTCGGGCGTGAATTTCAGTGGTCGTTTAATAAAAAAGTGGCTTAATACAGGTGGTGGCTCATGCAATACTTATTTTTGAAAAAGGTTTGTCATATAAACCCATTGATATCAAGCCAATCCTAGTCGATACAAAAAGCTTCATTGACAAGAGAATGTTCATGAATAACAGAAATCTCATTCAATATACACTAACACAGAGATTATATTTTCACTATATTTTTATATATAAATATGAAACATGCTGATGATTTTATAAAATCAATTAATGAAACTTTTTTTCGCCATCAACATTTTTGCAGGATTGAAATATGTGAAAAATATTTATTATGCTCAGAATGTAACTACATGTATTTCACAAAAGCAATATATTGCTAAAAATCAAACTCGCATTGACTCAACATCTGAACACATAAAACTGATCATTTTAAAATGTTAGAAGTATTCAGTACTTTACAAAATTATGCAAATTTTGACCAAACATAGCATGACATTTCTTTTCATTGATTCATAAAAAAACACACCCAAAAGCTAGGTATTATAACATGATCAAACTCATAAAATGGCTACTTTTAAGTCCTCCTAATAGAATCATGCAGGATTAATCGATATTTAAAAAATCATTTGCCACCAAACAAGGTCAAACATGGCTACTTCAATATACAGTAAACCTTAATAATGCTACCTACCTTGGGACCCTTGAAAATTGGTCTTCTTATTGAGGTGGTCTTAATATTGATGTTGAATAACAAGGAAAGCAGTGAAAATGGACTTGAAAATTGTGTTCTTAATTTTGAGGTGGTCGTATTATTGAGGTGGTCTTTAAGTGAGGTTTTACTGTATTCTGTCAGGTCACTCTTCAAGTACAACATGTAAGAAACAAAATATGTTTAAAATCTTAAATAACCATCGCTGGATTCAAAACCTATGACATGAAATGCGACAAGGCCAAGGAGAAATATTATGTAAGAAATACTGGTATAAAAGAATGTAAACAAATATGTGATCGTCTTTTACAGCCAATTGATAACATTGAAGTCCACATGTAGAAATGTCTGATCATTGATTCCAACCAAGATTATATTTGAATCTGTGTGCACTACAACATTGAAGTCCACATGTAGAAATGTCTGATCATTGATTCCAACCAAGATGATAATTGAATCTGTGTGCACTACAACATTGAAGTCCACATGTAGAAATGTCTGATCATTGATTCCAACCAAGATGATAATTGAATCTGTGTGTACTACAACATTGAAGTCCACATGTAGGAATGTCTGATCATTGATTCCAACCAAGATGATAATTGAATCTGTGTGCACTACAACATTGAAGTCCACATGTAGAAATGTCTGATCATTGATTCCAACCAAGATGATAATTGAATCTGTGTGCACTACAACATTGAAGTCCACATGTAGAAATGTCTGATCATTGATTCCAACCAAGATGATAATTGAATCTGTGTGCACTACAACATTGAAGTCCACATGTAGAAATGTCTGATCATTGATTCCAACCAAGATGATATTTGAATCTGTACTACAACATTGAAGTCCACATGTAGAAATGTCTGATCATTGATTCCAACCTAGATGATATTTGAATCTGTACTAAAACATTGAAGTCCACATGTAGAAATGTCTGATCGTGGATTCCAACCAAGATGATATTTGAATCTGTACTAAAACATTGAAGTCCACATGTAGAAATGTCTGATCGTGGATTCCAACCAAGATGATATTTGAATCTGTGTGTACTACAACATTGAAGTCCACATGTAGAAATGTCTGATTGTTGATTCCAACCAAGATGATATTTGAATCTGTGTGCACTACAACATTGAAGTCCACATGTAGAAATGTCTGATTGTTGATTCCAACCAAGATGATATTTGAATCTGTGTGCACTACAACATTGAAGTCCACATGTAGAAATGTCTGATTGTTGATTCCAGCCAAGATGATATTTGAATCTGTGTGCACTACAACATTGAAGTCCACATGTAGAAATGTCTGATCATTGATTCCAACCAAGATGATAATTGAATCTGTGTGCACTACAACATTGAAGTCCACATGTAGAAATGTCTGATCGTTGATTCCAACCAAGATGATAATTGAATCTGTGTGCACTACAACATTGAAGTCCACATGTAGAAATGTCTGATCGTTAATTCCAACCAAGATGATAATTGAATCTGTGTGCACTACAACATTGAAGTCCACATGTAGAAATGTCTGATCATTGATTCCAACCAAGATGATAATTGAATCTGTGTGCACTACAACATTGAAGTCCACATGTAGAAATGTCTGATCATTGATTCCAACCAAGATGATAACTGAATCTGTGTGCACTACAACATTGAAGTCCACATGTAGAAACAGCAAGTGTCTATAAACTTTTCCATGTGACTTTGTACATTTTGTTCGGAAACATTTTAACCCCAGGGACAAATACTCTCCTGTTCTTTAGCGGGTTTTCTGAATACTGCATATAGACCCTGAAATATAGAAATATAAAGATAGTATCGAGTTGTCAATTACAATTATTTATTCATTCAGTCATTAATTAAGGGCCATTGGCGACCCTTTATCTTACAAAAACAGGATATTTAGGGTCCAACACTTTCATTATCGTCATCATTTTGGACGATTCCGCAATGACAAAAATTAAAGGTTAATCGCTGGACGCTTTAAATGTTACCTTGTGAATAATGCAAGCACCAGAATGATATTGATACATTTAATTAAAGAACAAGAAAGAAAATAATTTATCTAAAATGCGGATGGCACAGTTGTTTTTGCAGGTTCTTGAGATGCCTGCTCAGTTGATAATGTGAGTCCTAGTTCTCCCCCTTTATTCCTTCTAAAGTATATATATATTACAAATATGTAATATAGAAGTGATAAAGGGAGATACCTCCTGGGATCATAACTAACTTAAGATACATAGTAGCTTTCATTGACGAGTGACAAACTATGTGGTTCGAAGTCCAAGATAAAATTCACTGATAAAAAGAACAAACCAACATGGCAACCAAGGACACGGTTTATCAGTCTGATAAATTTGAAGTCCACAACACAATCTCGGCTTTAAGTTGTAGCTACTTATATTGTTAAAATGTAATTCCGTTCAGATTTACTGCAGTTAAATTTCACTATGAAGACAAAATAACTCTATATTTGGATGTTTTTATGGATTGATGAAAAGGTAAATCTAACTATTCTACTCAGTTTTCATCTTCAATATATAGATGTACTTAACACATTAATTTAAACGCTTGTCTGGGCGGCCATAAAGACCACAAAATTTGTCCTGGTCTTTATGTTCTGGCGGTATTTGTTTCCCAGATAAAACAAAAATTATGGGATAACAACTAAATTTGTTTGAGGGCTTTTATCTATGTCTTTACTGTATATATTTAAGTACATAACCTATGTTCTGTTTGTTTTAATGGCTTTAATAAAAGCCCATTTACAACACAATCTGATGTTTGTTCTTTATTTTGTTTTACTAGCTACGCAAACTCTTATCTTGGTTTATAACCACTCGAAGGCCATAAATGTATTTTAATATAGTAAAATGTTTTATGGACAAGGAGAATTCTATGATCAGGTCTAGGCTATGCTGTTTTCTTTGTTAACCAGCAGTAACAGGTTTTAGTATAATCTTGCTGCAAAGCGCGCATGCGCATAACATGTTCCTGAGAACAAAGGAACTTCCGGAAATCTTCGTCACAAATTTTATTGCGCTTTACTAATTGATTTACAAGTTTTATTTGTTTTTCCTCCACCTCCCATTCCACCAATCCACAATCGGTTACTGCCTTTTAAAGTTTACTGTGTAGATATTTTGTCAGATATTTATTTGTCTCAGATAAAACAAAAATAATGGGATAACAACTAAATTTGTTTGAGGGCTTTTATCTATGTCTTTACTGTATATATTTAAGTACATTACCTATGTTTTGCTTGTTTTAATGGCTTTAATAAAAGACATATTTATTTTACATTCATTGTGAAACATATTTCCATGGTAACTAACCAGTACTCAGACCTAGGGATCGAGGGATTGTATTAAATGTTTGCAGTTCAACCACACCAAGATGGGAGTCAAACCGATAGCCTTTCGACCAGGAGCCAGGCATTCCACTCCTCGACCACTTTGCCTCGCTTGCATACGCTATATCCAATGAACTGATTCATGTACTTCAAATTTAATGTATAATATAACATCAAATACAATTTGCCACAAGATGATACAGAATGTACAATATTCAATTGCAGGATGTCTAGAACACCTGACCATATGTACCAGGTATCGGAGGCACTGTCTAAAGTGATGGAAGACATTGGAGTGAATGAAAGACAAGTGATGAAAAGAAGAAGAGCATTTATAATGATAGAGTCTGAATAAAATAAGATTTGCCATTAGAATATACAATTGCAAGATGGCTAGAACACCTGACTATGTATCAGAGAGACTGTCTGAAGTGATGAACGACATTGGAGTGAATGAAGGACTTGTGGGGAAAATTAGAAGAACATCGATGTTGAAGGAGAATATAGTGACACACGGTGACTATGATAATAAGTTAAAGTGTTATCACTTTGGCAGCCAATCTGAAGGTTCAACAACACTGGGACTAAATTCAGACTTTGATACATTGATTAATGCGAACATTTTGAATGTTATACAAAAGATGAGTGAGTGGAAACCTGGAGTTGCTAATTTGATTATACAAACTGAGAACATATCACCTGGTTACTGTTATCTACAGCTTATCAGACATGACCTACCTTTACCTGCAACTTTGTGTTATATTGGTAATAATTTCATGGAGGAATGTGTCACTGATAGTGATGGGAGATTACTAATGAAGAATACATTTGTAACAAATAAAACATTTAAAATCAGAAGTTCTTATAGAAAATTACAATTAAATGGTCCAGCATTAACAAACCCAGAAGACCATGGAGTGGCTGCAACAGACTTAGTTACATGTTTCTATTGTGAATCATCACCACATCAAGTTACATCATGGTTACAGAAACAGAGAGCGTGTAAATGGCCAACTGAAGCTGTACTGGAAAAATGTAGAAATGGTGGTTGTTTTGTGGTACCAGTTGGCAGTAAGACGTCTTATGTACCAGAAGTAGAGTGGAGAATATCAACCAGTCTACAAGAGAGATTTCTGATGTTCAGTTTGGATATAACCCAGTTAAGATGTTACATCTTAATGAAAATGATCCTTAAAACTTACATAAATCCACATGCTGAAGATGTTCTGTCAAGTTTCATATGTAATCAAAGGACTGAGAGTCCTGAAAACCAGCGCGTTGTAACATAATATATGTCTATATATAGGTGTAGTGTAATGTATACGGAATGTGAGGCATGGATAGTGTGCATTTCCAAGCATTCCTTGTTTGCTAAGGTGTAATTACAAAGGTAGGAAATTGTGAGCACAACTGTGTTCAGAAACTTAATTATAGGCCCAATGGACAAATATGTTATTTCCTAGTGTTGTAGGGAGGTATCTTGCTGATTTTCGAAAAAAAACAATATGTTACTTGTATATTAGATACATCATAATTTGGATCTAATTGCATCCAATAAACCAAGCATATGTTAACAGACAGATGCACAATGCACACCACTCTTCTTTTTTGCATGTATATAGCTAGTCATGGTGGTGATCTGGTCAAGGAACCTTTTTGAATCATTTACCTCCCACTGCTGACATAAGTGGGAAGCCTACAATCGCTTGCAGTGAAACCAAGGAATGTACTGGTTATTGAGATCCTGTGTAGATGATACAAGCTGTTGATTGGGTGTTAACCCAACCTTATAGAACCCTGTACTAAGTCAACTAATTATAACCATAGGTGTAGTACCTTGCCTTACTAGTTCGGATTGCATTTGTCATATCCATACTCTCACCTGAGACGTACAGTATTCAGACTAAGACAATATTGCATTAAATGCGTCCATATTGTTACCATATCATTGTAGTATTCCTTGGAAATCATAACATGTAACATCCACTTGGACTTAAACAGGCATGGCTAGCGCAGTTGGTAGCATGCTAGAATACCCATCTGTAGGTCATGGGTTTGTGACATGTTCAGGCCTACCCAGTTGTAAATTTTCATCTTTCCAAGATGACAAGCGCAACACTGCTTACTTTTAAGTGTGGAAGCTGTCTGTTGCTTGCAGTAAAACTGACGAAACACTTCTTATTGAACCTAGGTAGATCATGTATAGACTAATAAATGATCATACCTGTCGGAAAGGCATTAACTGAACAAAATTCAAACACAAATCTATTAGTGCTATTTTTACTGCATATCAGTAGTAGTGGAGTTTGTGAGACGTGACATATACATTCGTCACGTTAGCTATGATCCCACTGATGGCTTATAAACAGTAACAATTGTATATTCAACACATGATAGGCAACAACAGTGTGTAAAATTTCTAAACTTTTATTAAAAATAACTGAGATCATCAATAAAAAGTAAAACATAATAATGTACACTAAACAACAACAATAGATTGTTCCCACTTGTACAAAATACACGTCTTGTTCATAGCCATTTTTATAGGTCAAACTGTTGAGCTCATATATGGTTAATTTCCATGTATAGAATAATTGGGAAAATATAGAGAGAGTATGCATGTGACAAACACATTTTGTACAACGTTTTTTTTAATATCTGGTTAGTTTAGCATCATTTACTTTATACTCCCTATAAACTTTATGATAATTTGCCTATCAATTTGGCCAACAATCCAAAACAAGAGAGGTAAATATTGTAATTGTGGGAACTAACTATTAGGATTGCTTCATAAATTGGTCTAATAAAAATGATAAAAAATGGTATATGCTTGCAAATTCATAGCAATACGACACTGATGGTTACAAAGTCCTGGCTGTACCTAATATTTGTTTACCCACAATCAATAAACATAAGTATCTAATGTATATAAATGAAAGCATATAACCATGTTAGCATGACACATCTAGGGTTTACATATGAGAAGCACCACAAGAAAACCGGCTTACAGACTTATCATACATTTTTAACTTTTTACATTTCGTAATGTTATAGCTTTTAAAAAGTTCTAAATTTAGTACATTATAAAAATGTAAGTGTATTCATACATAGCATTTGGCGGGATTTGTTATGTCATGATGTGTAGCGTGATTAGCAGGAACACTAGTTTTGTTCATAAACTACTAACGTTACCCATATAAACAAACACTGAGACACATATAAATGGAAAATATACAAAACATTGGAAAACTCTAGTCAACAATATTATGCACACCAATGTTAAGGCAATATATGCTGTAGAAAACAGCTGTATTAGCTTTGCCTAATTTTGATATAGAAACACTTGGATATATAGATAATGAACAAATCTACCACATGCCAACAAGGTTTTATAAAAAAGCATTATGCATAGATACATTCTGAAAAACATTGTATGTGCATGGATAATCTTGTTTTTTATAATTTTGGTTCCATCATTTATAAAAAAATCTTGCTAGCCTGTTCTAGTTTACTTTCCCTATATAAGAAGTATATTTCGTATTTATCTTGGCATGACATACGTCAGGGGAATAACCATAAGGCATATAGACAATATTATTACTGACTGCAAAATGTGACGTTTCTGACATCAGTAAATACTGATATCTGCACTAGAAAATTATTACAAGTGAAGTGTGCTTGTTTAATTATATTTAAAAACAAATATCAAATATTTGTGTGTTTCAGTAACAATTATGAAGCCATTCTATGAAAATAGAGCATTAAATATTGTATGCTTTAAATAATACAAGTAACATAATGTTAATAATACTATGCATATAGCAAATCATTGAAATGTTCCTATGAGAAATATATACATAGAACATAAAAAAACATGTAAAACGTTGTATAAACATCCTTTATATGTAAAGTAAGACATAACCGATAGGAAGAATTGTACACAACATTAATTATTTACAAAGAGAATATACGGTTGTAGGACACATTACATTATGGCAGTAGATGTAAGTGTAACAGGGTGCTTAGTTTTTGTTTAGGTAAAATAAATAATGCATGTATAATAATGTAAATAGGGTTGACTATGCATCTAGCAAATCATTGTAATGTTCCAATGAGAGATATATACGGACATAAAAAACATGTAAAACTAAGTAAAATAGGACATAATCATCATAAAAAAATGAACACAACAATGTTTATTTACAAAAAGCGTATTTAGTTATAGGGCACATTACATAATGAGACTAGATACAACATTTGCTCTTGTATCTAATGTTTTTGCACTTGGAGTACCAAGATCAATGGCATGGTAAACATTATTTGTGCAAATAGTACAGATTATAAATTCCAGATCAATAGTAATGGGTAGAAATAATAGACTTGGTATAAACTGAAAAAGGTATCAAGATAGCAAAATTTTGATTTGTATAACAAATAGAAAAGCTTACACAAGAATATTATTTATATTAAGTTGTTAACAGTACATGAACATTTATAACAAAAGAAACCAATGAGAATGGCATAGAAAAATTGTATATGGAAATAGTACATTAGTATATTTATAAAATAAGCAATAAAAATCTCCAAATTTGTGCATAATACCCTATTCCCAAATAATACTGCAACAAATGTAAAACAATCTAATATTTACAATATTTTCACTCATCCAAACCAATGTACAAAACTTCGCTACCCTTGCAAGTTATCACCAGGGTGAGTGGTCCAGCAGCTGAAAGCATCTCAATGTCGACCGGCCCATCACTGCTTACAGCAGCAGCCAGCAGCTCACTTGGCACAGGGATGATGCTGTCATCATCTATTAGCAACTCTGTTTCACTCTCTTCAACAGAAACACCAACAACCAACACCCTGGACACAACTGTTGGTGTATCAGTCTTCTACAATTATAAAAATGTAAAGGATTAGAACAAACCAAAAATATTACTGAATAAGAAACACTGTAATACCAAGTTCCATACAGTGTTTGGTTACATATATTAGGTTGGCTGCATCTAGCAAAATGTGTTTTGCTGGCAAAATATTTCTATTTCCTGGTTT